>CM067170.1:136874651-136939651 GCA_034093135.1 Erigeron breviscapus | reverse complement strand
GGTGGTGGTGGTGGTGGTGGTGGTGGTGGTGGTGGTGGTGGTGGTGGTGGTGGTGGTGGTGGTGGTGGTGGTGGTGGTGGTGGTGGTGGTGGTGGTGGTGGTGGTGGTGGTGCAACGTGGTGGTGGTGGTGGTGGTGGTGGATGGTGGTGGTGGGGTGGTGGTGGTGGTGGTGGTGGTGGTGGTCGTGGCGGTGGTCGCCGGAAGATCATGGTGGTGGTCGGAGATGATGGTGGTGGTGGTGGTGGTGGTGATGGTGGTTGTATAACTTACACATGTGTAAGTAACTTACACATGTATAAGTATAAAATATAAATATATGTATATGATATATATGATATATAAAAATATAAATATATAGATATTATTATTATATGATATATAAAAATATAAATATATTAATAATATATTAAAAACTCATCAATTTCTACTCTTACACTATATTTTTTAGAAAAATAGACAATATAAGTATAAAATATAAATATATG
Source organism: Erigeron breviscapus (assembly GCA_034093135.1). Lineage (NCBI taxonomy): Eukaryota > Viridiplantae > Streptophyta > Magnoliopsida > Asterales > Asteraceae > Erigeron > Erigeron breviscapus. The sequence continues at coordinate 136,939,165 of CM067170.1, read as the reverse complement.
TATATGATATATATGATATATAAAAATATAAATATATTATATGATATATATTATTGTATATATATATAAAAATATAAATATATTAATGATATATTAAAAACTCATCAATTTCTACTCTTACACTATATTTTTTAGAAAAATAGACAATATAAGTATAAAATATAAATATATGTATATGATATATATGATATATAAATATAAATAAATAGACAATATAAGTATAAAATATAAATATATGTATATGATATATATGATATATAAAAATATAAATATATTTTGATTAAATAGACAATATAAGTATAAAATATAAATATATGTATATGATATATATGATATATAAAAATATAAATGGGCAATTGGGCATAGACAAAATAGAGAAAAGTGAGGAATCAAAGACAACAAAGGACAACTTTTTAATAATAAAAATATTTCTCTTTAGTCTTTCCTATTCATGTGTCCTGATCCATTTTTAAAAGAGCATCTCATCGCCTTCTCTCTCTCTCTCCATCTTCTCCATAAACCCTAACCACCATGGAACCACCACAGTTACCCAACATCAGTGACTACCATCGTCCACCACATCAGCCACCAACGTCGATCTGATTTTCTGCACTTCTTTTAAAAATGGATTAGGCCGGAAAAATCATGGTGCGCCATCAAATGGATTAGGCCGGAAAAATCAAGATCTGGCCGAAAATGGTGTTACGATCTGTTTCAACAAACCGGCGGTGGCTGGTTGGCGGCGGTGGTGGTGGTGGTGGCGGCGTGGTGGCGGTGGTGGTGGTGGTGGTGGCGGTGGTGCGGGAAATGGTGGTGGTGGTGGTGGTGGTGGTGGCGGTGGTGGTGGTGGTGGTGGTGGGGCTGGTGGTGGTGGTGGTGGTGGTGGTGGTGGTTGTAGACGGCGGCGGGTGGTGGTTGTGGCGGCTGGTGGTGGTTGTAGACGGCGGCGGGTGGTGGTGGTGGTGGTGGTGGTGGTGGTGGTGGTGGTGGTGGTGGTGGTGGTGGTGGTGGTGGTGGTGGTGTCTTGGAGAGGTTTTGGGGGTAAAGGGATAGTTATCTATAAAAAGTAGGAGTATGTTTGGTACTTCAAATCATCTTTTGAGATTTTCAAAAAAGGGGGTCCTGCTTTATAATGTACGAGAGATAGTGCCCGCGCGTTGCGGCGGTGAGATGGTGGGGGTGATAGGTCATATGAGGTGATAAGTCATAGAGTGTGATAGCCAAATGCTTTAGCCGTACGGGCTCCGCCATCGGATTTAAAAATTCGTCGAAAATATATCGAATGACATCTCTAATGAAAGAGCATAAAATTTTAAGAACACCCATACAATTTTTATAATTTATCGATATACGGTTTTTGAGATAAAAGATTTTGAATGAATTAGAGGAATAAAATGATTTATGGAGGAGAGAAAAAAAAATGAGTGGTTGAGATTTGAGGAGAGAAAAAAAAATGAGTGGTTGAGATTCAAGGTTATTATAGGTATATTAGGTAGAGATGTTTAAATTAGTGAATAAGGAATATGGGTATTTTGGGTAGTTCAAATCATCTTTTCTTAAAAAAAAAGCAAAATGCTTTATAAAATAGTATTAGATTATAGATATAGATTATAGATAGATGTGTCATCGCTATGAGAAGAATAATCATTGTATACTCAGCAAAGACTTGTATTAGCCTAAAAAAGCAAAGACAGATTTTTAGCCTTTGAAATAGCTTATATAACTTCGTTTAGGAAGTCGGAACATTTCAATACATGATAATAGATACAATTATCATATATCTTGCTGATTTGATGTTGTTCATGATATCTGGTTCCGGTGGAGATTGATTTGTTGAATAAAATCTAACCATCAGTTCATCACCTCCCTCCATCCCAAAATAATTGCCCACCCAACAACTTTGGCATGTCCTAGAAATAATTGTCCACCTCAAAAAAGGGTTTGATGTGACTAATTAAGCTTCCCATATACTCTTAATATATATTTCAAATTCAAATGACCATTAAATAAATGGTGAAGCCATGAAGGAGAAATTTGTCATTTTTTTCTTAAAAAGGTGTTTTTCTCTAATGAAAAATTATTTTGGGATGGAGGGAATGAATGAATGATGTCTTTGAACACTCAAGCTAACAAAGTCTAGATAGAAAGTAGAAATACAAGCATCAACTATTACATTATGATAGTATTTGATTGTTCTGCAGCTATGGATGTTAGGGCATAGTAACAGACTAACAGAGATATGGATGACCAACAAATTATAACGTGTCGGAAATATCCAAAAAGCTCCGTTGCTTAAAATAAGGTGAAGACATATTAAGAGCACAATAATAACCTAAACCTTCCTTCAAGTTCTTGTTCCCGATTTCATTATCAAACATTATTTCCAATTTTTGGTTATAAATGCTGACATTGATATATTTTTGCTAAGTTCAAGGTATATGAAAATATAGCGGGATATATGGAAAATGTTATATAATTGTTTTATATGTTATCATTATTTTAGTTAGTCAAAATTTTATAATTTATCGTAAAGACTCAAAATACATTCAAACATATATTTTGAAATTACTCGTCCATCGGACAGGAAGACTAGTATTAATTTATATGACTAAAATTCATAAGTTTAAACATGCCTAATTATTTTAATCATTGACACATGAATTTTACTCTTTCTCTTTTTTTCCTTTCACCATCAATATTGAAGAGAAAAAAAAGGTAATGGGGGGAACCCTAGCCCCGGTACCACAATTGGATACCCATCGACCCACCCCGTATGAGCCATATGATGCCGGTAAAATACCTCCATCCTAATCCCCACATGATCTGGGCACCCCGAAGGATCGAACCCGCGTATTTAAACTTCACATATGGGTCTAGGCTTCATTGGTAACGGGTACCTTAAAGGAATTATTTTTTGTGCCCAGCGGGGATCGAACCTGAGACCTTAAGGTCACAAAGTGTTTGCCTTACCACTAGGCCAATTCCTTGTTGGTCACCATCAATATTGTCATATGTCTCAATCATGTTTAGGTCTACAATTTTTTTAATCATATATCTATAATTAAAATACATAGTGTAACTAATATAAAAGCTCAAAGTTTTTTTAGTTGATTAATGTACGTGACAAATTTATAACGCTTTTAGAGTTAAGAATATAATTGAGCTACATTATATCATATATCATCGACTAATATTGGCCGTTAAAAAAAAAAAAAGTTAACCAGGATAAAAACTTTACCCAAATATATCATATATTATTGAGTAATAATTCTAATGAAGTCAATAATATTTACTTGCTCTGCACCCAAAGATGGTGACACGTGAAATCGTGTTGACAAAGGCGCATGCACTGGATGATTAGTTTTATCCACATGAGTTAGTTTATTCCCTAAAGTGTAAGCTTGATTGGTTAATTGTGATTAACATATGTATGGTCATCTCATACATATATATGAACTAGTATGGTACATTAAATATGTACTTGTATTGTAATGTTTTGGTTATGGTATAAAATTCATAAGGGTATGAGGGGTGTTCCATTAACTAAAAAAAAAGATAATGTATTTGACGCATGAAACTAAAGTAAGAAATCAAAAACACGTTTTGTTTCTTATTTAGATGTAAATGATGTGTACATATTAGGGACTAACTGTACATAATAGGATCTTAGAGTGCTAATTGTATCTTGGGTTATCTTAATTTAATGAGAGTGTATATAAACCCATGTAATAGTTCATTTGACCCAATTCAATGAAAATAATTCCACAAATTCTTTCTCTTAAGTTTGTTATGGTATGTTGGTATTAGAGCGAATTTGATCTTTTTTCTTTCGTTTTTAGTTTCCCGGCCAAATCATCATTTTGTCCGGCTAGTTCTTCAACTTTTATGACCAACTCGTCATCTTTTCAGGGCCAATTCACTTTTGGTTTTTAATATCATGTTAATACAAATGTTCAAAAATAAACAAAATTTCAACCAAATGTTGTCAAATTCGTCATTTCCTTTCATCAAGGTTCTGTTGGCGAGATTCTTGTGCATCTACCTACGATTTTGATGTTCTGATTGGGGCTAATTTTCGATGAAGGATACCTTTTAAGTTTCTAGCGAAGTGTTGAAAAAGATGTTTACTTTTGTATTTCTCGCGAATTCCTCTCGTTTTCTCGTTATTTAAGATAGTTAAATTAGTTGCTAATGAAAAATACGTGTAGTCAAGCGGCTGTATCCAACCAACTTTCTTAATTATGACTACCACGGTACCCGCGTAATGTGGCAGTGATTATGGCGGCGACGGTATGGTGATGGGGCGACGGTTGGTGGTAGACGGCGTCAAGAGGTATAGATAATTGATGTAAAAATAATTGATGTAAAGGGTTAATGGAGATATATTAAAAAGTAAAAGACTCATAGTATAATTTAATCATTAAAGACATTTTAGACAATTCTTCCATATAACTTTCTGACAAAGGAGACTATTTTTTTTAATATATAGTATACATATAGATATACAATAAGGGAAAAGTGAATATAAGGTTATCCAATACCCAAACTTAGGTATGAAAGGATTAGGATCCTCTAAAGTTATTCCAACTTCTTCAACCATTGGATTAAATCTAATGGTTTAGATTAAAATTTGATGTTTGAATCTTGACCATTGGATTTAATCTAATGGTTAGATAATTGATAAAAATAATTGATGTAAAGGGTTAATGGAGATATATTAAAAAGTAAAAGACTCATAGTATAATTTAATCATTAAAGACATTTTAGACAATTCTTCCATATAACTTTCTGACAAAGGAGACTATTTTTTTTAATATATAGTATACATATAGATATACAATAAGGGAAAAGTGAATATAAGGTTATCCAATACCCAAACTTAGGTATGAAAGGATTAGGATCCTCTAAAGTTATTCCAACTTCACCTATGATGTTGGAATAACTTTAGAGGATCTCAATCCGGTATGAAACCCCTCACATATCAATTTTTTAATATTTGTTGAATATTAAATAAATCACATGGCCCCCATGAATTTAATGAGTTAAAAAATGATATGTGAATGGTTTCATACCTAAGCTTGGGTATAAGACTAACCTTATAGAAAGTGTTGTTTACGACAACAAATAGGGATTATTATGAGTAAATATAACTAACAATTACCAATATCTATGTTTTGTAAAGATCTCCTAAAATGTCTATGTCATGTAACTTCTAAATCCCGGTTGGATGTATTCGACTAATGATTACATGTCTTGTACATTATATGAGATCCTTACATAACATGAGAGTTGGAAATTTCTGACACGGAACTAATAGGTTTTGTGTTTGCCTTTAACTCAAGGGGATCTCGACCCGAAAATATAAGCAGCTCTTTGAAATGAATGTGAAGGTTTCTACGTGCTATGTGAGATGGGCTTCAGGGCCGGCTCAGAAGGGGTGCAAAGGGTGCCACCGAGCCGGGCCCACACTCTTTAAGGGCCCACTATCTCCAAGCCTTCGTATTGCCGTAGATGAAGGATTTGAGCAATCTGTGAAGCCGGGGATAATACATACAAACCATATATATATATTTGTATATGTGAGATATAAAAGTGAAACCTTATTAGGATTTTGAAATTTGTAGCAGAGGATAAAGATGGAAAATGGCAAAGAAAAAAAAGAAAACTTATTCCAAGATATTGTGATTTTAAAATAACTTTATTTAAGTTATTAATTTTTTCATAGGATTTTTTTAAATTAGTTAACTAATTTTCCATTTTTTTTCTCAATGTCATGGTATCTAAAGTAAAATATTAAGTATTATCAAAAAGGTCGATATTTGGAGTTATGGGCCTTCAATTTTAACCCAATTACTTAAGACCCAAATTCAAAGCCATTTTAGTTTTTAGTCAATAAAGTCTTATAAATTCGTAGTTTTTAAAAAATTGATTAAAAATAGCCTTAGTTTGTTTATAAAAATTAAAAAGAAATCTCTTGAGAGTGTCTAATTTATTTAAAATCTAGTAACTGGATATGTTTATTCAAAAAATGAGAAAAAAGCATGATTTGTTTAAAAATATAAACTATACTGTATTATATTATTTTGAATGTCAAAAACATTTATCTATATAATATTATATTTTTCTATTTTATTGACTCGCTATTTTAGAGGCCCATTTTTTATTCTCGAGCCTGGCCTTGAAATGAATGTGAAGGTTTCTACGTGATATGTGAGATGGGCTTATAGCCAACGAAAATTAAAGCACCCCATGGGCTTGTGGTTTTGGGCTCGGTTACACGAGACTAAGCAGATATGGAACCAAGCTAAGGTCCAAGCACCCTAAAAAATTGTTTCATATCCATTTCCCACGGCAACAAATCTCTATATAAATCTCTTCATTTCTCTTAATCTATACTACCTTATAAATTATTTACCCATTCTAAATTTTTTTAAAAAGAACTTGATCTACCCAAACTACTCTCTCCTTTATTCGCTAATTTAAATATCTCCGTCTAATATACCTATAATACCCTCAATGAAATTATTTAACATACCCTCAACCCTTAAAATAACTACACCACCCCCTTTTACATCAATTACATTTACACTAACGCCGCCACCATCACCACCCATCCTGCCACCGTCATACCCGCATCGCACGGACATATGTCTAGTATTAATATAAAAGAAAATTGTAATGATATCATTTTATTTTAAAAGAGACTTTCTTGACATGTTAATATATTATCTTGATATTTTTTCAAAAAATGAGAAAAAAGCATGATTTGTTTAAAAATATAAACTATACTGTATTATATTATTTTGAATGTCAAAAACATTTATCGTTGCTATTATATGTTATTATTGACTCGCTATTTTAGAGGCCCATTTTTTATTCTCGAGCCTGGCCCTGAAAATTTTTGAATGTGAAGGTTTCTACGTGATATGTGAGATGGGCTTATAGCCAACGAAAATTAAAGCACCCCATGGGCTTGTGGTTTTGGGCTCGGTTACACGAGACTAAGCAGATATGGAACCAAGCTAAGGTCCAAGCACCCTAAAAAATTGTTTCATATCCATTTCCCACGGCAACAAATCTCTATATAAATCTCTTCATTTCTCTTAATCTATACTACCTTATAAATTATTTACCCATTCTAAATTTTTTTAAAAAGAACTTGATCTACCCAAACTACTCTCTCCTTTATTCGCTAATTTAAATATCTCCGTCTAATATACCTATAATACCCTCAATGAAATTATTTAACATACCCTCAACCCTTAAAATAACTACACCACCCCCTTTTACATCAATTACATTTACACTAACGCCGCCACCATCACCACCCATCCTGCCACCGTCATACCCGCATCGCACGGACATATGTCTAGTATTAATATAAAAGAAAATTGTAATGATATCATTTTATTTTAAAAGAGACTTTCTTGACATGTTAATATATTATCTTGATATTTTTTCAACGGCACATTATTATTATTATAACATCATCGGGGAAAAAATAAAAATAGGCAAAATAAAGAAAAAAAAGAAAACTTATTCCAAGATATTGTGATTTTAAAATAACTTTATTTAAGTTATTAATTTTTTCATAGGATTTTTTTAATATTTTTTCAACGGCACATTATTATTATTATAACATCATCGGGGAAAAAATAAAAATAGGCAAAATAAAGAAAAAAAAGAAAACTTATTCCAAGATATTGTGATTTTAAAATAACTACACCACCCCCTTTTACATCAATTACATTTACACTAACGCCGCCACCATCACCACCCATCCTGCCACCGTCATACCCGCATCGCACGGACATATGTCTAGTATTAATATAAAAGAAAATTGTAATGATATCATTTTATTTTAAAAGAGACTTTCTTGACATGTTAATATATTATCTTGATATTTTTTATTTAATGAATAAATGTTTGGGACCACTGAATTTTATGAATTAGAATATTAATATGTGAGTATTACACACCTAAGTTTAGGTAATATAAGGCTATTAGGTACCTAACTTAAATAAATATGATACGAGTATATCTATACTAAAAAAACTTTTGGCCGTTGGGGGCCATTGCCCCACTCCTTCTACACTACATCCGTTCTTGAATGTAACCGAAAGAAAAGAAGATCGTCAACATAATCTTAATTGTCTTTTCAGAAGACTTATAGACAAATAATCAACTAGAAAAAGGCAACATCTTAACAGGTAGACAACTATTTTGTTACATCTTGTCGCTAATTGAACCCATCAAACCATATTTGTTGATGATTTATATTCATATTAAAAAGCTTTAAGATAAACATGATATTTTTACTGTGGCAATTTCGACCAGCTTACTTTTAAGTAGTAACTAAAAAGAAATTTGGTTAACTGAGTTTTAACAGGTTGTGTGATGCAATCAAACTCTCTTATGGATTATGTACTTAAATCAAGGCATTAATATTAAGATGTAAAAAAAGGTTTAATGGTTAGCACCTCATATATATCTGGCCCGTTATCATGATACTTTCTACAATTACACGGATTATACCTATTTACACAAATACCCCGACAATTTCCACTCTTGAGCGTATACATTTATAAAGAGAATCAGCACTGAGTATGTGGAAGTAGATTCACCTTTGAGGATCAAAGATTTCTTTGAGATAATTTCTAATGGTGCTTGGATTTCATGTATTGAAACTCTTACAAATTCATTTGCATTCGCGACATGTATAGATACCATCAAAGAGAAGCATGTTTAGACTTAAGAGTTTTATATTAACACAAAATTCCAACATTCTACTGTAAATAAATTTACCCATGTTCAAATCCAAGTGACACCATCCTTGAGATACAGGTACACTTACAAATCCATTCACTTATAGCTTGCCATGGATGTTTGCTATGATTATATTCTCACTTAATTACTTAAATTGGTTACAATTCAGTTTCTGTCAAATTAATATTTTGTTCAATGTTTTGGAAATGGTCAAAGACGAAAACAACAAACAATTCTTGCTATCATAAGTGGCAAAAGTTGCAGCTCTAGCCAACAAACAGCTTTTTTAACATCTACAGTAATATACAGTCAGTTTTAACCCCCGGATTAGAATTACTTATTTGAGAAATACGAGTACAAAAGTATTCCATCATTAAACCAATACTTAGAATTTAATTGAGAATTGAATTAGCAGAAAACCACCTAACAAAGTAAGAATACACATACAGAGAGATCAAAATTTTGGCAATCGATGGAAAATTTACGTGTTTAACACTGCAGCCATCAACTATTGACCGTCGTTAACATTGATATGTATGTGGCCACGGACTCTTGAAAGACTTTGTACCATTTATAGCTCAAGTCTACTGTTAAATTCTTGATCAGGACACTGCAGTCACAAGCAATAGCTGTCAATAATAGGAGTAACACGTTATGGACCAACAAGTTTTTTCAGTATGTGGCCACTATCTCTTGAAAGACTTCCAAGTCTACTTTTAAATGTCATATGGACTCAATTTAATATCAACCTAAGAATACGTTCATAACAGACACATCTTATTTTAAGTAAATTTAAGCGAAATTTTGGTTATTGAAAGAAAGTTTACGTATTTAACACTGCAGTCATCAACTATTGACCGTCGTTAACATTGATATGTATGTGGCCACGGACTCTTGAAAGACTTCGTGTGATCCCAAGTCTACTATTAAATATCTTGTGGACTCAATTTAATATCAACCTAAGAATACGTTCATAACAGACACATCTTATTTTAAGTAAATTTAAGCGAAATTTTGGTTATTGAAAGAAAGTTTACGTATTTAACACTGCAGCCATCAACTATTGACCGTCGTTAACATTGATATGTATGTGGCCACGGACTCTTGAAAGACTTTGTACCATTTATAGCTCAAGTCTACTGTTAAATTCTTGATCAGGACACTGCAGTCACAAGCAATAGCTGTCAATAATAGGAGTAACACGTTATGGACCAACAAGTTTTTTCAGTATGTGGCCACTACTATCACTTGAAAGACTTCGTGTGATCCCAAGTCTACTATTAAATATCTTGTGGACTCGAGTCGATATCAACCTAAGTATAAGTTCTTAAAAGATTTTAACGCATGCTGTGTTGTATGTGCACCTAAAATTATACCTCTACTCTTATCTTAATTACTCCAAAATGGAAACCACTTTTCTAGTCATTAATTTATTATCATTTCTGTTCTTTCACACATATGGCACAAGGAACACCAAAGCCATGATCAAATTTAACATACAATCAGTATTACTCCTTATTCAGTTTAATCAAATTGACTAAATATAGACACTGTTTTTTTACAGCAAAACAAATATACATATGTTTCGTATAATAAAAGAAACAGACAGATATATGTTTCGTATACCCTATTTCTGGTTTTACTTGCAAGTAGCAATTTCGACCAATTTACATAGAATTGGTCAGATTCCAATTATTTTTCTAGTCAAATTGGTTAAGCCAAATCTAAATACAACTGAAATGGATCAAGAGGTCAAAAGTCATCCGCAATGATGTATTAAAAAGCATAAAAGATTATACATCACTTTATGAAAGAAGTTAAGATTATTGGTATGAGGCATAGAGTTTTTGTAATCAATAACTATACACCGATATTTATAAATTAAAAGGTGCTTGTCGGTTGGCCCAGTAGCCAACGCAATTGGTTTCAACCCGCAAATAAGATTTACCCATTTGACCCAAACCCATTATAAGCGGTAGATTTTGCCATCACCTATGCTTTTTTGTTGCAAGAGAACAGTAGTAGGTACCTGTGATGATGTAATAACCGTGATGCCTAAATCACGTGCAAGCCGGTAAAGGTGCTCTTCAACAATTGTAGCACTAGAATGATTAAAACAGGAAAATTAATACATAAAAACAAAATTTGGTAATGAAATCTTTTTATGTGTGGAAATTATGTCTACTTGTGAAAGAATAATCGGGCCTTAAATAAAGGAAAAAACTTCAAAGCTGAACATATAGATCGGTACATTATCTTATATAAAGATGCCATGATCAAGGGTCTAAAAGAGAAGCTCACAATGCCGAATCTCTGTTCTTCCCCAAGAGAAAGGATGTCTTCCCAGCTTTGCCCTGAAATATATCATAAACACATCTTGCTCTTCCCCAAAAGAAAGGATGCCTAATCTCTGTTGTTCCCCAAGAGAAAGCTCACAGCTTCCTCCCCTTTCAAGAAGCCAAGATAATCTCACATATTCTAGGATCGTTCCGAGATGCAAATCCAGAATATTTGCATCAACACCATCGTTTTGCCCTGGAAATAAATCATAAACACGTCACGCAATATCTTTATTAAAGCACTTCGACAACAATTTTCTGTTCGCTTTTAATTTCCACGGTGCGGGGATATCCCACAAAAAACTTTGTCTATCACAAGTGAAGGGGGCGATCACACAATCACAGATGAACATTTGAACCCATTTACTTGAGAATGGGTCAATTTTGGGAACAGAAAATATTATCAACCTCAAACAATATTACATATGTTTCGTATAATAAAAGAAACAGACAGATATATGTTTCGTATACCCTATTTCTGGTTTTACTTGCAAGTAGCAATTTCGACCAATTTACATAGAATTGGTCAGATTCCAATTATTTTTCTAGTCAAATTGGTTAAGCCAAATCTAAATACAACTGAAATGGATCAAGAGGTCAAAAGTCATCCGCAATGATGTATTAAAAAGCATAAAAGATTATACATCACTTTATGAAAGAAGTTAAGATTATTGGTATGAGGCATAGAGTTTTTGTAATCAATAACTATACACCGATATTTATAAATTAAAAGGTGCTTGTCGGTTGGCCCAGTAGCCAACGCAATTGGTTTCAACCCGCAAATAAGATTTACCCATTTGACCCAAACCCATTATAAGCGGTAGATTTTGCCATCACCTATGCTTTTTTGTTGCAAGAGAACAGTAGTAGGTACCTGTGATGATGTAATAACCGTGATGCCTAAATCACGTGCAAGCCGGTAAAGGTGCTCTTCAACAATTGTAGCACTAGAATGATTAAAACAGGAAAATTAATACATAAAAACAAAATTTGGTAATGAAATCTTTTTATGTGTGGAAATTATGTCTACTTGTGAAAGAATAATCGGGCCTTAAATAAAGGAAAAAACTTCAAAGCTGAACATATAGATCGGTACATTATCTTATATAAAGATGCCATGATCAAGGGTCTAAAAGAGAAGCTCACAATGCCGAATCTCTGTTCTTCCCCAAGAGAAAGGATGTCTTCCCAGCTTTGCCCTGAAATATATCATAAACACGTCACGCAATATCTTTATTAAAGCACTTCGACAACAATTTTCTGTTCGCTTTTAATTTCCACGGTGCGGGGATATCCCACAAAAAACTTTGTCTATCACAAGTGAAGGGGGCGATCACACAATCACAGATGAACATTTGAACCCATTTACTTGAGAATGGGTCAAATTTGGGAACAGAAAATATTATCAACCTCAAACAATATTACTGGTATAGCTTTTAAAACAATAACTATTTATAATACTTAATACATAGTCAACTCATCCTGCCCATCTTGGTTCAGTAAATAAAAGATCCCTTTATGACCCCCTTTGAAAAATTACTTATTTCAACCTGAATCCATCTTGAAAATAATACTAACTGTTATATAACGAACTCCTTTTGACACGTTACGCAACCGTCATGACCCGGCCATATTCCCACCTTAAAACATAAGCAAGAAGAGTAGATCAAAACTCACCTTCTCGATACAAACTTAATGCCCTGTTTTCTGCTTCGTCATGTGTGATAATTTGATCTCGTAATGTTCCTAAACAAGTATACGGTAATATCATTAACATTTTGGAAAGGTTCATATAGGCATCCACTAGCACTGACAATAGCCAAAGACCACGGGAGAGCCCTGAACACCGGACTTTTCCCACTCCATTTGCACCTTCAATTTAATGTTTGAATTGTGAGAAAAATGTAGAATACGATAAATAATATATTTTTACTAACCAGTAAGACAACAGCTTTTACCCGGTACATTATAGCATATTAACTTCCTTGCTAATAGACTGTTAGTAACAGTATTATCATCTTCCAAAATTAAAATACAGTCTCAACCCCAATTCGACTACTACCATCAAGATTCTTATGTCGGGTAACCTTAACTAAAAATTCTTTCCCACCCCTATCTACCTTAAACCACACCGTCGATTTTGGATTTTTCTTAATGACATCATCACATCAACCAAATTGTGAAACTGAATAAATCATTGGTTACAAAAAGGGTCAAACCTCGGGTACAATCACACAGGGGAAAGCTTCTTGTACAGCCAATCCAATAAATACAACTAGAGCAAAGATAATAACATATACAAAAACTATATTGTCAATACACAGCTGCAATAACAAAAATTCTATCCAAAATAGGCCTTTCTTAGAATAAAAAAAAAATATCATAAATTAAAAAAAAAAAAAAAAAAAAAAAAAAAAAAAAAAAAAAAAAAAAAAAAAAAAAAAAAAAAAAAAAAAAAAAAAAAAAAAAAAAAAAAAAAAAAAAAAAAAAAAAAAAAAAAAAAAAAAAAAAAAAAAAAAAAAAAAAAAAAAAAAAAAAAAAAAAAAAAAAAAAAAAAAAAAAAAAAAAAAAAAAAAAAAAAAAAAAAAAAAAAAAAAAAAAAAAAAAAAAAAAAAAAAAAAAAAAAAAAAAAAAAAAAAAAAAAAAAAAAAAAAAAAAAAAAAAAAAAAAAAAAAAAAAAAAAAAAAAAAAAAAAAAAAAAAAAAAAAAAAAAAAAAAAAAAAAAAAAAAAAAAAAAAAAAAAAAAAAAAAAAAAAAAAAAAAAAAAAAAAAAAAAAAAAAAAAAAAAAAAAAAAAAAAAAAAAAAAAAAAAAAAAAAAAAAAAAAAAAAAAAAAAAAAAAAAAAAAAAAAAAAAAAAAAAAAAAAAAAAAAAAAAAAAAAAAAAAAAAAAAAAAAAAAAAAAAAAAAAAAAAAAAAAAAAAAAAAAAAAAAAAAAAAAAAAAAAAAAAAAAAAAAAAAAAAAAAAAAAAAAAAAAAAAAAAAAAAAAAAAAAAAAAAAAAAAAAAAAAAAAAAAAAAAAAAAAAAAAAAAAAAAAAAAAAAAAAAAAAAAAAAAAAAAAAAAAAAAAAAAAAAAAAAAAAAAAAAAAAAAAAAAAAAAAAAAAAAAAAAAAAAAAAAAAAAAAAAAAAAAAAAAAAAAAAAAAAAAAAAAAAAAAAAAAAAAAAAAAAAAAAAAAAAAAAAAAAAAAAAAAAAAAAAAAAAAAAAAAAAAAAAAAAAAAAAAAAAAAAAAAAAAAAAAAAAAAAAAAAAAAAAAAAAAAAAAAAAAAAAAAAAAAAAAAAAAAAAAAAAAAAAAAAAAAAAAAAAAAAAAAAAAAAAAAAAAAAAAAAAAAAAAAAAAAAAACTTATTTCAACCTGAATCCATCTTGAAAATAATACTAACTGTTATATAACGAACTCCTTTTGACACGTTACGCAACCGTCATGACCCGGCCATATTCCCACCTTAAAACATAAGCAAGAAGAGTAGATCAAAACTCACCTTCTCGATACAAACTTAATGCCCTGTTTTCTGCTTCGTCATGTGTGATAATTTGATCTCGTAATGTTCCTAAACAAGTATACGGTAATATCATTAACATTTTGGAAAGGTTCATATAGGCATCCACTAGCACTGACAATAGCCAAAGACCACGGGAGAGCCCTGAACACCGGACTTTTCCCACTCCATTTGCACCTTCAATTTAATGTTTGAATTGTGAGAAAAATGTAGAATACGATAAATAATATATTTTTACTAACCAGTAAGACAACAGCTTTTACCCGGTACATTATAGCATATTAACTTCCTTGCTAATAGACTGTTAGTAACAGTATTATCATCTTCCAAAATTAAAATACAGTCTCAACCCCAATTCGACTACTACCATCAAGATTCTTATGTCGGGTAACCTTAACTAAAAATTCTTTCCCACCCCTATCTACCTTAAACCACACCGTCGATTTTGGATTTTTCTTAATGACATCATCACATCAACCAAATTGTGAAACTGAATAAATCATTGGTTACAAAAAGGGTCAAACCTCGGGTACAATCACACAGGGGAAAGCTTCTTGTACAGCCAATCCAATAAATACAACTAGAGCAAAGATAATAACATATACAAAAACTATATTGTCAATACACAGCTGCAATAACAAAAATTCTATCCAAAATAGGCCTTTCTTAGAATAAAAAAAAAATATCATAAATTGTGATATCACTATCAGGAAAACTAACAAAATCACCCAAAAGAAATGCTCTTAAAGAATACTCAACATTATTAGTATTAAATATAGATAAAATAGGTCCAAAACTAATAGCAAATTTACTTGCATGAATTCCTTGAAGTAAAATGACCACTTTCATGAACAACTATAGTTGCAGTCAAAACTGACACAGCTTCAAGTACAGGTTGTGTGCTTTCAAACCCACGAAAACTAAAGTCGGATAATGCTGAAGTTCGGTATTCAGGGCTCTCCGTGGTCTTTGGCCTATTGTCACCACCTAGATAAACAAACCTGATGGGCCTGAATACATGCTACATAATATGACCATTAAGTATAGTAATCATTAGAGGAACTAGAGTTGATCAAATTGTAACTCTCATGAAAAATAATTATCAAGTAAAAGCAGTTGCACAACGAATGAAATATGTTAGGTTGATTTAATACACCAAGCCTTAGACCTGCGACCCAATCACGTATCGCATATTTTTTGACAGTAACAGGATCAGTATAACTGACTCCATTGAGTTCACCACCAAAACAAAATAACAACTAACACCCCAAATGACAGATAGCTTGAAAGACGACACAATAGCAAGGAAGTACCCAATACTTTACAACCTCCAAAGAATCTGAAAACCACCAAAGAAGACACATCCTACTTTAAAAGGTTAGAGAGATCACAATTTTTGCTATTGGTAAAAAGTTTACATGTTTAACACTGCAGTCACTACCGTTGAGCAATATTAACATGTTAATATGACCCAAACAAGTTGATATGTATGTGGGCAGTGGCTCTAGAAAGACGTTGTACCATTCATAACTCCAAGTCTACTGTTAAATTCTTGATTTATGACCATTGTGACCCACTAGTCTTGGTCAGCTTTCAAACCTCCAATCCCTTTATCTTGAAGGTAATCAATTGAGTGGGAACATTCCCACTAGTCTTGGTCAGCTTTCAAACCTCCAATCCCTTTATCTTGAAGGTAATCAATTGAGTGGGAACATTCCCACTAGTCTTGGTCAGCTTTCAAACCTCCAATTCTTTTTCTTGAAGGTAATCAATTGAGTGGGAACATTCCCACTAGTCTTGGTCAGCTTTCAAACCTCCAATCCCTTTATCTTGAAGGTAATCAATTGAGTGGGAACATTCCCACTAGTCTTGGTCAGCTTTCAAACCTCCAATCCCTTTATCTTGAAGGTAATCAATTGAGTGGGAACATTCCCACTAGTCTTGGTCAGCTTTCAAACCTCCAATCCCTTTATCTTGAAGGTAATCAATTGAGTGGGAACATTCCCACTAGTCTTGGTCAGCTTTCAAACCTCCAATACCTTTCTCTTTAGTAATCAATTGAGTGGGAACATTCCCACTAGTCTTGGTCAGCTTTCAAACCTCCAATCCCTTGATCTTGAAGGTAATCAATTGAGTGGGAACATTCCCACTAGTCTTGGTCAGCTTTCAAACCTCCAATTCCTTTATCTTGAAGGTAATCAATTGAGTGGGAACATTCCCACTAGTCTTGGTCAGCTTTCAAACCTCCAATCCCTTTATCTTGAAGGTAATCAATTGAGTGGGAACATTCCCACTAGTCTTGGTCAGCTTTCAAACCTCCAATCCCTTTATCTTTCTGAGTAATCAATTGAGTGGGAACATTCCCACTAGTCTTGGTCAGCTTTCAAACCTCCAATCCCTTTATCTTGAAGGTAATCAATTGAGTGGGAACATTCCCACTAGTCTTGGTCAGCTTTCAAACCTCCAATTCTTTTTCTTGAAGGTAATCAATTGAGTGGGAACATTCCCACTAGTCTTGGTCAGCTTTCAAACCTCCAATCCCTTTATCTTGAAGGTAATCAATTGAGTGGGAACATTCCCACTAGTCTTGGTCAGCTTTCAAACCTCCAATCCCTTGATCTTGAAGGTAATCAATTGAGTGGGAACATTCCCACTAGTCTTGGTCAGCTTTCAAACCTCCAATTCCTTTATCTTGAAGGTAATCAATTGAGTGGGAACATTCCCACTAGTCTTGGTCAGCTTTCAAACCTCCAATCCCTTTATCTTGAAGGTAATCAATTGAGTGGGAACATTCCCACTAGTCTTGGTCAGCTTTCAAACCTCCAATACCTTTCTCTTTCCAGTAATCAATTGAGTGGGAACATTCCCACTAGTCTTGGTCAGCTTTCAAACCTCCAATCCCTTTATCTTTCATCAATTGAGTGGGAACATTCCCACTAGTCTTGGTCAGCTTTCAAACCTCCAATCCCTTTATCTTGAAGGTAATCAATTGAGTGGGAACATTCCCACTAGTCTTGGTCAGCTTTCAAACCTCCAATCCCTTGATCTTGAAGGTAATCAATTGAGTGGGAACATTCCCACTAGTCTTGGTCAGCTTTCAAACCTCCAATTCTTTTTCTTGAAGGTAATCAATTGAGTGGGAACATTCCCACTAGTCTTGGTCAGCTTTCAAACCTCCAATCCCTTTATCTTGAAGGTAATCAATTGAGTGGGAACATTCCCACTAGTCTTGGTCAGCTTTCAAACCTCCAATCCCTTTATCTTGATGGTAATCAATTGAGTGGGAACATTCCCACTAGTCTTGGTCAGCTTTCAAACCTCCAATACCTTTATCTTGAGGTAATCAATTGAGTGGGAACATTCCCACTAGTCTTGGTCAGCTTTCAAACCTCCAATCCCTTGATCTTGAAGGTAATCAATTGAGTGGGAACATTCCCACTAGTCTTGGTCAGCTTTCAAACCTCCAATCCCTTTATCTTGAAGGTAATCAATTGAGTGGGAACATTCCCACTAGTCTTGGTCAGCTTTCAAACCTCCAATCCCTTTATCTTGAAGGTAATCAATTGAGTGGGAACATTCCCACTAGTCTTGGTCAGCTTTCAAACCTCCAATCCTTTATCTTTCTCGTAATCAATTGAGTGGGAACATTCCCACTAGTCTTGGTCAGCTTTCAAACCTCCAATCCCTTTATCTTGAAGGTAATCAATTGAGTGGGAACATTCCCACTAGTCTTGGTCAGCTTTCAAACCTCCAATCCCTTTATCTTGAAGGTAATCAATTGAGTGGGAACATTCCCACTAGTCTTGGTCAGCTTTCAAACCTCCAATTCCTTGATCTTGAAGGTAATCAATTGAGTGGGAACATTCCCACTAGTCTTGGTCAGCTTTCAAACCTCCAATTCTTTTTCTTGAAGGTAATCAATTGAGTGGGAACATTCCCACTAGTCTTGGTCAGCTTTCAAACCTCCAATCCCTTTATCTTTCTGAAGTAATCAATTGAGTGGGAACATTCCCACTAGTCTTGGTCAGCTTTCAAACCTCCAATCCCTTTATCTTGAAGGTAATCAATTGAGTGGGAACATTCCCACTAGTCTTGGTCAGCTTTCAAACCTCCAATTCCTTGATCTTGAAGGTAATCAATTGAGTGGGAACATTCCCACTAGTCTTGGTCAGCTTTCAAACCTCCAATGCTTTATCTTGAGGTAATCAATTGAGTGGGAACATTCCCACTAGTCTTGGTCAGCTTTCAAACCTCCAATCCCTTTATCTTGAAGGTAATCAATTGAGTGGGAACATTCCCACTAGTCTTGGTCAGCTTTCAAACCTCCAATCCCTTTATCTTGAAGGTAATCAATTGAGTGGGAACATTCCCACTAGTCTTGGTCAGCTTTCAAACCTCCAATCCCTTTATCTTGAAGGTAATCAATTGAGTGGGAACATTCCCACTAGTCTTGGTCAGCTTTCAAACCTCCATTTCCTTGATCTTGAAGGTAATCAATTGAGTGGGAACATTCCCACTAGTCTTGGTCAGCTTTCAAACCTCCAATCCCTTTATCTTTCTGATAATCAATTGAGTGGGAACATTCCCACTAGTCTTGGTCAGCTTTCAAACCTCCAATCCCTTTATCTTTCTGAAGTAATCAATTGAGTGGGAACATTCCCACTAGTCTTGGTCAGCTTTCAAACCTCCAATCCCTTTATCTTGAAGGTAATCAATTGAGTGGGAACATTCCCACTAGTCTTGGTCAGCTTTCAAACCTCCATTTCCTTGATCTTGAAGGTAATCAATTGAGTGGGAACATTCCCACTAGTCTTGGTCAGCTTTCAAACCTCCAATCCCTTTATCTTTCTGAGTAATCAATTGAGTGGGAACATTCCCACTAGTCTTGGTCAGCTTTCAAACCTCCAATCCCTTTATCTTGAAGGTAATCAATTGAGTGGGAACATTCCCACTAGTCTTGGTCAGCTTTCAAACCTCCAATCCTTGGTCTTTATAATAATCAATTGAGTGGGAGCATACCTGAAAGCATTGGACTACTCATGAGGTTACAAACTCTCTATCTTTCTGGTAATCAATTGAGTGGGAACATTCCCACTAGTCTTGGTCAGCTTTCAAACCTCCAATCCCTTTATCTTTCTGATAATCAATTGAGTGGGAACATTCCCACTAGTCTTGGTCAGCTTTCAAACCTCCAATCCCTTTATCTTGAAGGTAATCAATTGAGTGGGAACATTCCCACTAGTCTTGGTCAGCTTTCAAACCTCCAATCCCTTTATCTTGAAGGTAATCAATTGAGTGGGAACATTCCCACTAGTCTTGGTCAGCTTTCAAACCTCCAATGGCTTTATCTTTATGATAATCAATTGAGTGGGGTTGTTTCTGAGGATCACTTCACCAAACTCTACAATCTAACCGACTTGGGGTTGTCTGGTAATTCATTGATAACGTGGAATGTGAGCCGTCATTGGATTCCTCCCTTCCAATTGGAGTATTTGGGTGCAAGCAACATGGGACCCCAATTCCCAAATTGGCTTCAAACGCAAACACATCTTGAATATTTAGATCTTTCAAAATCGAGAATAAGAGATACAATACCAGAGTGGTTTCACAACATCTCCTCTCATCTTCAATTCCTGGATCTGTCCGACAACGAGATCGGTCCCGAATTCCCAAATTGGCTTCAAACATCAACTGATCTTCAATATTTAAAACTTAGAAATTCAAGTATAAGAGACAGCATACCAGAGTGGTTTCACAACATCTCCTCTCATCTTCAATTCCTGGATCTGTCCGACAACCAGATCGGAGGAAATCTGCCACGAATAATAGCGAATAACAACACAGGTATGCAATTACTGGATAATAACTTTTTATCTTTGCAATTTTGTCTCGGTGGTAACAGAATTTTTTGGATATAAACTTTTTTACGGCTGTTTGGGTATGTTATGATTTGAGGTTATAAGCTTTTGATACACGCCTTTCTTTGAATTTGTGTGAAGATAAGACTTTTTATTTTACCTTTTTATAAATATTAGGATTTTGAAAAAAAAAATAAGTAATTTTAACTTTAAAAATAATTTACAAAAATATCTACAACCCCTTATAAAACAAATTGACCTCTCCTATTTTCGGAAATTCAGCACTTTTTTATACCCAAACTACCCTTATTTCTTAATCTAACTTTTGGTTACAAACAACCCCCTCTTTAAAAGTTACATGAGAAAATTGTTTATAAAATATGTGACCTAAGATTGCTCATATTGTTTTAATAGAGCTGCTAATAGCATTTTATTTTCATTTTATCTTTATTCAATTATTATGTTGAAAACATAAAATTATTGTCAGTAGGAAAATCAGAGTTTTTTTTTTTTACATAAATACATTGTGTTTTTGTTGTATATATGTTTTTGATAAACCTAAAAGCTTATTCGTTTCGGGTGAATAACTTTTACGTATATAAAACTATAGATTTAAATTTAACTTTCAGTTTTAGAATTAAATTTTAAATTTTCATCAAAACACGTAAATAGAGTTAGCGGTGGCCGGTTTCACTGCCGACAAACATTAAAAGTAAAAAAAAGTTAAAATTACTCCATTCGTCCCACTAAATGTGTCATATTTTGAATATTTAAAGCTATTTTCTTTCAAGTTTGAAGGTTAACATTTTTTTTTGTATATATATATAGGGTAATATTTAATGAAAGTTATATGAATTGATTGAGTTTTAAATGTATTTTTTATTGGTATAATTTTCGTCAAATATTATATGACACAAATCAAAATATTTAAGGTCAAAGTTTATAAAGTAAGACTTTAAAAATTCAAATTAAGACACATTTAGTGGGATGGAGGGAGTATTATTTATGCCTTTTATGTAATAATTTTTTTCTGGTTTTAGTTTTTTTTGGTAATAGTATTATTAAGAAGGTTGTTGAACTAGAGTTTATCTACTTATATACTTCATCCGTCACATTTTAAATGTTATATTTTGACTTTTTAAATCTATTTTCTTTCAAGTTTGAAGGTTAACATTTTTTTTTGTATATATATATAGGGAAAATTGAGTGTGTGGTTGACATGTACCTAAGTTAGGTATAGAAACCTCACACATACTAATATTTTAATATATATTGTATAATTAATAAATGTTTGTCCCTCATGTTTTCTATGGATTAAAATATTAGTATGTGAGAGGTTTTATACCTAAGTTAGGTTCATGACAGCCACATATTCCCATCCCTCATATACATAATATATATATATATATATGAATAGATTGAGTTTTAAACAAACTTTAATTGATATAACTTTCATTAACTATTAAGTAATACAAACAAAAGTATTAACGGTCAAAGTTAAATGAAAAGACTTTAAATGTCAAATCATGACATTTAGAATGGGACGTAGAGAGTGTAAGTTTTAAGTGGATAACGATTAACCCAAGTTAATCCAACACAACTTGTCTTAGAACTTTTAACACGACTAATGGCTTCCTAATTCCAATCCAGATCTTCGAGTTATTGCTCTTGGGAAAAACTGTTTCACCGGAAGCGTCCCAACCCATTTATGCCAGCTACGTAGTATAAGAGTGTTGGATTTATCACATAATAATTTTTCTGGAATTCTTCCCGGCTGCTTAGGAAGCTTGACTTATTTGCGAGTGATGGATCTTACAAGTAACAATATAATGGGTGATATTCCGAAGTCATTGGGCCTTCTATCACCACTTCAGTCATTGCACTTGGGCAACAACAAATTTGGAGGTAATCTCCCAGTGTCTTTACAAAACTTGAAAAACTTGATCACCATGGATTTGGGGAACAATTTGTTGACTGGTAATATCCCTTTTTGGATTGGAAAAAAGCTATCAAAGCTTAAAATTTTAAATCTCCAATCAAATATGTTCATGGGTATGCTTCCACTAGAACTATGTCAAATCATAACTCTTCAACAGTTAAACCTCGCAAATAATAAGATAACTGGAAATATCCCTCATTGCTTTTGTAATTTAACTGGTATGATCATCAAGAGTGATGTCGAGTTACCACAAGAAAGTAATGAATATGAAGAAAATATTGAAGCTTGCATAAAGGGAATTCAACTAAAGTACACCACCACACTTCAGTTTCTTGTATCCTTGGACCTTTCAAGCAACAAAATTATTGGTGCAATTCCTGATGTGTTGATGAACCTTGAAACATTGACGAATTTGAATCTTTCGAGAAACGAATTAAGTGAACATATACCTACAATGATCGGAAATTTAAAGTCATTGGAATCATTAGATTTGTCAAAGAACAAGTTGTCCGGGCAAATTCCTCCAAGTTTAGCTAGATTGAACTTTCTAGGGTATTTGAACCTATCGTTCAATAAATTATCTGGTATAGTACCAATTGGAAATCATCTCCAGACTTTTGATGCTGCGATGTATGAAGGGAATAACGGACTATGTGGATTCCCATTGAGGAGTTGCAAAACAAACAATTTATCATACACTCATGTTGGTGATACTGAAGGTGAAAATGGCATAGAAGGTTTCTCGTGGTTTTATGCTGGTATGATCCCCGGATTCGTTGTAGGTTTCATTGGACTTTTTGTTAGCTTGCACTATATTAGGATTTGGAGGGTAGTTTACTTTGAGATGATAGAGAATGTTTACACTTTTCTAACGGTCTCAGTTATAATGACTTTTGCTCGACTAAGGAAATTTTTTTTCTAATGAGGTATTTGAATTCACAAACACCACTTTTTTTCCAGTATATCTAATCATATGTTTCATGTTGTTGTTTGACAATTAAATAAATGCGTATAACTATGCATGTGGTTGTTTAACTGGGTATTTATGGGTTCAAAATAATTAATATTACGACAATTTGATACGGGCATTCTGGTCATCAAACGGATATACTTCAAGAGTATGCTTGAAGATGTCCGAGTTGCGTTTTTTATTAAAGAAAAGAGGTTTTGATGTTTATTATTGTGTTTACAGTAATATTTTACTTTACTATTGTTTCTACTATAACTCTGTGTTTAATAGTGGAACATAAGTTGTGTATTATCTCATATTAAAAAGAGTGTCAAAATATCATATATCTTCGGGTATGTTGTAGTTGGTGGGCTAAAATACATTATGTTATCATCCATATAAAGAATCTTCCATTAATTCTTAAGCATGCAAAAGAGCAAGCATAATAGCTAAACTAACCTTTTATCCGACTCTTAAAGATGAAACAAAATCCATATTAACATATTTATCAGCAAGTAATAACACACGTTTGACGATGGTTAATATTATTAATATGATAAAACTATTGCAAGGCTGCGTTCTTCATGATGATGATTGTTAATATTATTGTGATTTTATAGTATTGAGTTTTTTTTTAACAACAAATTGTTATATATAATATCATCTACACTAAAAAAAAAATTGTTTAAGAAAAAATGACACTTTAGGAATTTGTTTTCCATTTTGTTTTCATCTTTTCAAGCTGGCAAGAGATTCTATATATTTTTTCGTGCTTGGATAATCAATGGGTTATTGATAATGATACTACAGATCACATGACATTTGTAAAATATTATAAGGTCTCATAATACAAGTTTGTTTAAGGCCAAAAAATATATTTAGATTAGAATGCCTTTCACACACACACACACACACACACACACACACACACACAATATATATATATATATATATATATATGGGAAAGATAATTAGAGTACAAGCAATCCAAAAAGTACAAGGGGATCAATCCTGGCTGTCTGATCAAGGGCTCAAATCAAGCATTCCTCCTCCTTCTTCCTCCTTCTCCGGCTGCTGTGTCACCTTCTTCTTCTCCGGCGAGACTGCCGCCGCCAGCCACCACCTCCTTCTTCTCCGGAGAGACAACCAACGCCACCACCATCATCTCCGACCACCCCAACCACGGCGCCGGCGCCGGCAGCAAGGGCTTCGCCCGTACCGTATCAAACCGCCACCATATCTTGGATTGCCGCCCATCAAATCCATACGATTCTCATATGCGTCCGGTGACAACTAGTTTAGAACGGATGAGGGCAATGCCCGTACCGTATCCACCCGAAAACGAAACTGATGATTGCCGGAGATGTAGAAGAAGGAAGAAGAAGGAGGAGGTGGTGACGGTCGCCAGAGAAGAAGGTGGTGGCTGGCGGTGGTTGTCTCGCCGGAGAAGAAGGAAGAAGGAGGAGGTGGTGACGGTCGCCAGAGAAGAAGGTGGTGGCTGGCGGCGGCAGTCTCGCCGGAGAAGAAGGAAGAAGGAGGAAGAAGATGCTTGATCCAACGGTGGAGATTGATCCCCTTGTACTTTTTGGATTGCTTATACTCTATTTAACCCACCCATATATATATATACATAATATATATTATATATATTTTAATAGGTTTAATATTTATATGAGTTAATTACAGAAATCGTCCCTGTCGTGGTACCCAGCTTGCAGGTTTCATCCCTAACTTTCAAAAATTACAGTTTTAGTCCAAAAAACTTTGCTCCGTCAACACTTTTAGTCCAAAGCATTAACAGACGTTAAAATACCCATCACGTGACCTGCACATGATGGGTATAATGGTCTTTTCATTACCAATGGACCAAAAATGTAATTAACTCCACTGCACTTTTTTTTATTCCCAGGATTGTCATCACCATCAACAACAAATAACATATGAATAATCTTTCCAAATTTGCATTCCATCTTTATCTTTTAATCTTTAAACACAATTCACAAATCAAACAACAAATATGCATACACAATTGCCGAAGCTTACTTCCCTAACAATCTGAATCTACAACAACTATTTTATTCTAAAATCAATTCCATTGATAATAATTAAATAATAGTACATAAACTTAATTAAAAGAAAAAAGAAAAGAAGTAAAAATGGTTGCATTGATGATTCCATATACCTTTCGAACATCATTGTTATGAATCTATACCCTTGTTAAACTATTGTCTCACTCACACACACACACACACACACATATATATAGTAATGATGAAGAAGAAGAAAATGGTGGCACAGTGTAACATATATATAGTGATGATGAAGAAGAAGAAAATGGTGGCACAGAGCCGCCATCCATATCAACAAGATCCGGCTGACCACCGGCATCTTAGATCTGGTCACCATCATCCTACATCCTACATCTGCTACTCTCACCACCATGTTAATATCCGCCGCCACCATCCCAGATCCGCTGCTACCACGACACCTTACACATAATGTATAAGTTATTGATTGAGGAATAAAATAAAATATTAAATGGGTATAAGCTATTAGTATGTTTCCATGTCTGAATCTTTTGAAAATCAAATAATTTTGATGAATATGAGGAGAAAAAGGTTTGTGGGTATAGGGAGATAATATTTGTGGGTATATATATATATGGAATAAAATTAAAACTATAGCAGCAGCATAAACGTATATGTATAAATTTGTATATTTTTTTTTCTTTTGAAATGACTTATATATAGATATAGATAGAGAGATAGAGATAGATTGATTATTTCCGGTTATGGTGTTTTCCGGTTATGGTGGGATCTAGCTGCATTTGAAGATTAATATATGTATATTACCAGTGTATATCTATATTATTTTTTGATTTGAAGATCTAGCAAAAAAAATTTGTTGGGATGTATTGATTTGAGATTGGATGTGTTGATTTGAGATTAGAGCAAAAAAATTTGTTGGGATGTGTTGATTTGAAGATGTAAATTGTTCTTGTATATATATGATTTTGATGATGATAGATATATAGATATAAATATAGATATAGATTTATGATGATGATAAATGAAATAAAATAAAAAGAAAAAAAAGTGCAGTGGAGTTAATTACATTTTTGGTCCATTGGTAATGAAAAGACCATTATACCCATCATGTGCAGGTCACGTGATGGGTATTTTAACGTCTGTTAATGCTTTGGACTAAAAGTGTTGACGGAGCAAAGTTTTTTACTAAAACTGTAATTTTTGAAAGGTAGGGACGAAACCTGCAAGCTGGGTACCACGACAGGGA
Organism: Erigeron breviscapus; assembly: GCA_034093135.1. Taxonomy (NCBI): domain Eukaryota; kingdom Viridiplantae; phylum Streptophyta; class Magnoliopsida; order Asterales; family Asteraceae; genus Erigeron; species Erigeron breviscapus. The sequence goes on along the minus strand of CM067170.1, from coordinate 136,912,521 downwards.
CGATTTCTGTAATTAACTCTATTTATATTTATTTTAAATTAACAATTAATATAAATTTATCTATAACCATCTTATTAGGATATGTAAATAAAAATATTAGATATATATAAATAAATTAGATATATGTAAATATTTTTATGTTCCAGTGGTTTAACGGAAACCCAAAAAATCCGATTTTATGCTCTGATACCAATAAGGGGGTATGGCGGATTTTTTGGGTTTCCGTTAAACCACTGGAACATAAAAATATTTACATATATCTAATTTATTTATATATATCTAATATTTTTATTTACATATCCTAATAAGATGGTTATAGATAAATTTATATTAATTGTTAATTTAAAATAAATATAAATATTAAACCATATATATTGTTTAATACATATATACATAGTTTAAGAAAACTTACAATGGGGGTATACACAGCGGATGATCAAGAAGGAGGATTATTATTATTGATAAAAGACTTTTTTTTTAATGTTTTTGGTAGGATATATTATGAAGTACTGAAAGGGATTTAAGGAATTAAGGGATTTGGACTAAGAGAATTGGATAGTAAATTAAGCTGCCATATGAAAAACTTGAAAATTATTATTGATATGAAATTGTTGTGTCCTCCAACTGAAAACATGGAGTGGCTTATATAGGCATTACAAATCTTATTCTATATAATAAACATCCCTATCTAATAATTACAAAGTAAACAGTATTATGTCTGCCATTGGAATCTTGAATTATTGTTGTTAATCGTCATGGCTTGCATCATGTTTCTAGAAAATCAAAAGTCTCTGTGCGTGCTATCGATTGATACTGGCGAAACTGGAGTGGGATTACTATTATCATCTTCAGATACATCTTCATTTGTAATGTCCCATTGTTCTAAATCTTCACTTTCTCCTATGAAGGGGAGAAACATTGTCCAGTTATGGTGTGCCCAAATTTGAATATAATGTCCTTCTGCTAATAATTTGTATTGTCCCTTTGGAAAGGTCATTGGTATCTTTGGTGTCTTCTGGGCTTCAGTAATCCATTTTGCTCTAATGTTTTTTCTAGCATATTCTAATTGGTGCTTTTGTTCTTTTGATAGGTTTGCTGGACAAAAGTCATCATCTAACCACCAGTTGATATCCATATCACTAGCTGTCTCTATACATGCTATCCCTTTTATTTGTTTTTTAATTGCCTCTATTTCACTAATGAAAATTCTCTTTCTTGATGGCCTGTAGGTGTGGTTATCCATTTCTGGAAATGAAGAAAAGATTTTGCATCCTATGGGGTTTAAAGAATAAGATGCAATATTCCCAGCTACAAATACTAATTTTTCTCCTAATTTATTGAGTAAATTTTCTATTTTATTAGTATAACCAAATTCTAAGAAATCAATCATTCCATTATGGTAATAATTGATTATCTGGTCTTCAGGCATATCTGTTTTTTCTAAGTTGATCTGTAACAGGAAATGTGATTTTCCCAAGCTGCTTTTTCGTTGAACTATATTTACTCCTTTGAACTTTTGCTTTTCAAATGCAAGATCTATGATTTTTAACTGTAAATCATAGAGTACAAGTGGAAATTCTCTACGAACTTTTTTTTCAATAATCTGCTCGACTTCAGGGAAATCATCTATTAATGGCTTCATAGTGTGTAACCATGGAATATCTAATAGTCTTGCCTTGAAGCTATCAAAATCTCTGTATATTTTTGTACTTGTTTCTTTTTCTTTTTTCTCTAACTTTTCTTGTAATGTACTAATTTTTTCTATCATAACTTTTTCTTTTTCTTGAAAGATTCTATTCTCTAATTGTAAAATAACATTCTCTGAATTCTTTCCTTGTTCTAATAATTGTTTTTGAAGGCTAGCAATTGTTTCTTCTTGAGCTTTTATAATTTGCTCAGGACTAATTTGTGCTATATCAGAAAAAGTTTTTGTTTCCTCTGGTTCTATATAAAAATCCTTTAATCCAAAGGCTTTTCTACATGCTTCTATGGCTTCTGAAAAACTATAATAACCTTTGAAAATGGGTTGTATACATTGTATATGTTTTGCAACTGTTTCCCATTTATTGAAAACTCCTAATTTTGTTCCTTTAAATATAACATAATGAGTAAATTTTTTCTGTCTTTGTTCAGGAACTACTAAATTCTGCTCTCTAAAATATATACACAGCATTCAAAAGTTGGACTTTATGTGATGTTGCTTGTCCCACTGTTTGTAGATTCCAGAAATTGTCTAATAGACACTGTTGTTTTTCTGTTAAACTAATTCCTTTGAGGGGTCTAAACTTTCTAAAGGGTTCTACAAACTTTGGAAGTGTATAAGTTCCAAAGTATATAACATATATGTGGATGTGGTTGAAGGTTGTATGGTTTGAGGATTGTAATTAGGTGTTATGGATCTAATATTTGGTCTAGGGGTTCTATATTGTTGAGGTGATAATCTAGGTTGTAAATTAATTTGGGGATTATTATAAAATGATGAGCTTTGTTGAGATTGTAAAATACTAATGTTATCTAATCCTTGTATTTGTTGACTAATAAACTTCTCTGTTTGTTGACTACTACATGCATTCATGCTTGATTGCATAACTTTCTCTGTTCTATCACTCTCTGTGGAAATACTCATTGATGATGAGCTTCTCTTTGGATATATGATCTTTCTTTTACCTTTGTCCTTTTGATCCATCTGCATCAAACAGTTTGTTAATGTTTCTAGATAACATATCTGCTAATCCATTATTCTTTCCTCTAATATACTCAAAATTTATTTTATAACCACAACCTTGTATTATATTTTGTAAATTTACCCATCTTGTCCTATTCATTTTTTTGCTTTGATCATTTCTAATAAATTTTACTATTGCTTCACAATCAGTTCTTACTGTAAATTCTTTATGTAAAAATATTTTAAATTTTTCTATAGCATTTATTAATGCTTGTATTTCAAAATCTAAACTAGTCCAATTTGTACCTGCTTTATTAAAGTTTTCACTTGTATATGAACAAATTTTCTCTGTGTTTTTAGCACTATATTTGTCAGGTTTACAAAGAAGGATTGCTCCCCATCCTTCTTTACATCCATCTACTTCTATAATTATATAATCTGTAACTAATGGCAATTCTAATGGTTTAATCTTTTTGACTGCTTCTTTAATTGTTTTTACTAATTTTATGTCTTCTGTGTTAAAATGTCTTTGACCATTTTTGGTTGTTTTGCTATATAATGGTCCTACTAATTTTGAAAGATTTGGAATAAATTTTCTAGCATAATTTACTAATCCTAAAAATGCTTGAATTTGTTTGAGATTTTCAAATTTTTCTGGAAACTCTAATATTTTTGTAGAAATATGAGGTTGTAATTCTATTTTACCATTTCCTATTTCTAAACCTAAAAATGATATTTTTCTTTTGAATAGCTCCATTTTTCTCTTTGAAACTACTATACCGTTCTTTTTAATTTCTTCGAATATTTGTTGTAGATGTCTCTCATGCTCCTGTATTGTTTCACTGGCAACTAAAATATCATCAATATATACAAGACAAAAATCATATTTAAGAAAGATACTATCCATAAATCTCTGAAAAATTGAAGGTGCATTTTTTAATCCAAAGCTAAGAACATTCCATTCATATTGTCCTTCTGAACATGTGAAGGCTGTCCATGGTTTAAAACTTTCTTCTAATTGTAACTGATTATATCCTGATTTTAAATCGAATTTTGAAAATACTTTCTTTTTCTGTATTAAATTTATTAAACTATCTTTGTTTGGAATATTATATCCATCATCTTCTGTATTATCATTTAATCTTTTGTAATTATATACTATTCTAGCTTTTCCTCTTTTAATTTCACTATGGTTTCTTACTACAAAAGCTGCTGATCTATGAGGACTTTCAGATTTTCTAATTAATTTTTGTTCTATCATTTCTGGTATTTGTTTTCTGAATTCTTCTTTATCTAATGGACTATATTCTATATTTGATGTTCTAATTATAATATCTGGATTTTTTAGTTTAAACCTACAAACATATTTTACTTTTGATTGTTTAATGTCTTCTCCTATTAATCCTAATTTTTCTAAATGTAATATTATAGGATAATTTATACTCTTACTAACATCTTTTCCTTTCTCTAATTCATGTGACATGAATTCCGTTAATAATTTTATAGCTTCATTTTCTACCTTTGGTGAATGATTTTGTGTTTTTAAAAATTCTAAATTTCTTGTCCACCACGCTTCTGTGCAAACTCTGATGTCTGTGTATATCTTAGTGTAGGATAACTATATGTATTTTTACTAAGTGTAATCATATTTTTTGAAATTGTTATTGATCCTTGTAGATTAAAGATAAAATTTAATCCTATAACAAAATCTTTTGATTTTATATTTTCAGGATTAACTACTATTTGTGGCATATCATATTTTATACTATAATTTCCTGAAAAATCTAAGAACTGTATTTTAGTTTGTTCTAAACAGTGTGTTATCTGTATTACTCTATCTTCTAATGTTCTATTATTTAGTCTGTAAGGTAATTTCTTTTGATATTTATTTGGTATTAAACTATAAGATATTAAACTTTTTGTGGCTCCCGTATCTAATATTCCTTTTAAATCAAAGAATATATTATTATCTATCCATAATCTGCACTGTAAATTTATCATATTAGTATTTCCAGTATTTGTTTGTAAATATATACTTTCTTCTGGAACTAATTCACTCATTTGTGTCATCTCTTGCTCTACATATTTCTTTTTGTTTATTAAATCTTCTAATTGATTTAATTTATTTTCTATTTCTTTTAGTTTATAATCATGTAACTCTGTTTTTGCTTCTAAGTATTTTATTTTATCATTATTTGTGCTAGTACCTATGTTTACTTGTACTTCTTGTTCTTCTACCATATCTATATTAAATATTTCTCTGAGACATATGCAACATATTTCTTTAAAACATTCTGCACATTGTGATCTTTTTTCTATACTTGGCCATTTTCCACATATAAAACATTTTATGTGATTGCTACCTCTTCTATTTATCCATTTATGTGTACATTCTTGTTCTGTATTAACATATGTATATGTAACTTTAGCTACTATTTTATCTTCTTCATTATCACTATATATACTATAAACTGATTCATTGTCTGAATCTCCTGCTTCTACTAATTCTATTTCATATTCACCTATTTGTTCTACTAAGTTACTTCTTTCTATATTTTTACCTCTATCTGGACATTTGTTTGCTAAATGATTTTCGTTCCCACATATAAAGCATTTACATTTTCTTGTCTGTGGTTTTCTAACATATTTATTTTTATAATAAGGTTTATATTCTTTTCTATATGTAGTACTTTTTCTAAGTTTTTTCTTTTTATAATCTTTATGTCCATAAGCTTGTGGTGTATAAATCGCTGTTTTACAAAATGCAAAAGCATTCTTTTTAATTTGTTCTTGTAATACTAATTCTTTACATTTTAAAGTCTTTAGTGCTACCACCACCAAGGTAGAATTGAAGACCGTTCCTATTGTTTGTGATTTCCCCGATGTTTTTCCGAATGACTTACCGGGGTTACCTCCGTCCCGTGAACTTGATTTTCGTATCAATCTTACTCCTGAAGCCGCGCCCGTAGCAAAAGCTCCATATAGGCTAGCTCTAACCGAAATGCAAGAGCTACAAACGCAACTCAAGGAACTCCAAGAGAAGGGTTTCATTCGCCCTAGTCAATCTCCATGGGGTGCTCCTGTTCTCTTCGTCAAAAAGAAAGACGGATCCTTCCGAATGTGTATTGATTATAGGGAATTGAACAAGCTCACCGTGAAGAACCGATATCCTCTCCCTAGAATTGATGACTTGTTTGATCAACTTCAAGGTGCTAAGCACTTCTCAAAAATCGATCTTCGCTCGGGTTATCATCAACTCCGGGTACATGAAGATGACATCCCCAAAACGGCTTTTCGCACAAGGTATGGCCATTTTGAATTCACAGTGATGCCATTTGGGTTGACTAATGCACCGGCGGTGTTCATGGACTTGATGAACCGGGGGTGTCAACCATACTTAGACAAGTCTGTCATTGTGTTCATTGATGACATACTTGTATACTCAAAGACAAAGGAGGAGCATGTTGAGCATTTGCGTGAAGTGCTTGAATTACTAAGGAAGGAGAAGTTGTACGCAAAATTTTCCAAGTGTGAGTTTTGGTTGGAAGAGGTCCACTTCCTTGGTCACGTAGTGAGCAAGGATGGTATTCATGTGGACCCAAGCAAGATTGAAGCGGTTAAGAATTGGAGAAGACCCGAAACGCCATCCGAGATCCGCCAATTCCTTGGATTGGCGGGTTACTATAGAAGGTTTATTGAAAATTTCTCCCGTATTGCACAACCACTCACCCTATTGACTCAAAAAGATAGAAACTTCGAATGGGGCGAAAGACAAGAGAACGCCTTCCAAACCCTTAAGGATATGCTATGTGATGCTCCTATTTTGACGCTTACCGGATGGGATAGAAGATTTTGTGGTTTACTGTGATGCTTCGGGGCAAGGGTTGGGTTGTGTTCTTATGCAAAGGGGTAAAGTCATCGCTTATGCCTCTCGGCAATTGAAGGTGCATGAGAAGAACTACCCGACACATGATTTGGAATTGGGAGCGGTTGTGTTTGCTTTGAAGTGTTGGAGGCATTACCTCTATGGCACCAAATGTGTGATTTATACCGATCACAAAAGTCTCCAACACATCTTCAACCAAAGTGAATTGAACATGAGGCAAAGGCGTTGGTTAGAGCTATTTAGTGATTATGATTGTGACATCCGTTATCACCCGGGCAAAGCAAATGTAGTAGCCGATGCCTTGAGCCGAAAAGAGAGAGTGAAGCCAAGACGGGCTAGAGCGATGAGCCTCACGGTAGGGCCAAGTATTCGCGATCGGATTATTGACGCCCAAATCCAAGCCACCCTACCGGAAAACTTTGGAAACGAAAACCTAGATGGCATGGAGCAACTATTTGACCGAAAGAATGATAACGGGCTTTACATGGTGGAAAGACTTTGGATTCCTATATTCGGCGATTTAAGGACGCTTATTATGAATGAAGCCCACCTATCACCTTATTCGGTCCATCCCGGGTCGGATAAGATGTACTTTGACTTGAAGGAATTGTATTGGGGGCCGGGCATGAAGCGTGATGTGGCTAAGTATGTGAGTGAGTGCCTTACTTGCTTACAAGTTAAGGCCGATCACAAGAAGCCACCCGGATTGTTGGTACAACCGGTGATGCCCGAATGGAAGTGGGAACATATCTCAATGGACTTCATCACCAAACTACCGAAGACGAGAAGCGGCCGAGACACGATTTGGGTGATAGTAGATCGGTTAACGAAGTCGGCTCACTTTTTAGCCATTCGAGAAACCGATAAATTCGACACTTTAGCTCGTTTGTACATCAAGGAAATAATAGCTAAGCATGGAGTGCCGATTTCTATCATTTCCGATAGAGATGCCCGTTTCAAAATCAAAATTTTGGGAAGCCTTTCAAAAAGCCATGGGTACTCGACTTGACATGAGTACGGCGTTTCACCCTCAAACGGATGGGCAAACCGAGAGAACCATCCAAACACTTGAAGACATGTTGAGGGCGTGTGCGATTGATTTTGGTGGAAGTTGGGAAGACCATTTGCCGCTAGTTGAGTTTTCATACAACAATAGCTACCACGCTACTATTCAAATGGCACCCTTTAAGGCCTTGTATGGTAGAGTGTGCCGTTCTCCTTTAGCTTGGGCGGAAATTGGAGAGAGTCAACTTATCGGGCGGAAATTGTGATTGAAACTACCAAGGTAATATTCCCATAGACTATAATCACATTCTTCTTCTTTGAATTTACTAAATCCTATATCTAATATATTTTCATCTTCTTCTGTATCATATATTGGTTCTGTATCATATTCTATATTCATATAAGTATATTCCATTTCAGCTTCATTTTCATCTTTAGGTGTTTCTTTTGTGAAATTAACAAATCTAAGACTTTGTGTTCCATCTAATCCTTCATATATGACGCTTTGTTTAGGTACTAAAACTTCATTTTCTTGTTCTTTTAGTTCATCTAATTGCCATTCTAAGCCTGCTAATTCTTCAGGGTCTATTTTTATTGGATTTATCATTTGTATTGATTTTGAAGCTATAGCATTTACTATTCCTTCTATATTTACTTTATATTTCATACCTGATCTATTACTTGCTCTACCTAATACTCCTATACTAATTACAAGATTATTTCCATCATAATTTTCATATCCTTTAGTCTGTAATGCTATTTTTATATTTTGTAAATCTTTTATATCTTTTAAAATATCTGGTGCACAATAAAATAAAGCTGTATTTTGACTAAGGTCAACTTCCATTCATGAAATTATTGCCTTTTTTAATTCTATTTTCCAACTTTTATCTAGCAACAATGCTAATAATTTTGTTCCTAAATTTTTTCTACCTAAAGCTTTAACTCCTATGACTACTAATCCTATATGGAAAATGTTTTCCCATTGCTTTATTGTAACATCCGTGAATTTTGACCCGTTGACTTTTGTGTAATTTGACTAACAAACTTGTTGAATAGAATTGGGTTAATGCTTACGGAAAGATTTTGGTGTTTAAAGGGTTAACGTTTAGCTATTTGTCGGATTTAGCGGAGCGGGAGCCTACCCATTTGGACTATAGGCCGGCCCCCCCCCCCATTTGATCAATCATTTTCCAAATCCTTTTCTTTCTTTCTTTCTTTCTTTCTTTCCTTCCAATCTCATTTCTTCACCCAAAAATCAACAAATTCATAATCAAATTCTGGATAATCAAAGGTGTTTCAACTAGATTAATTCAAGAAATTTCATCATCTTCATCATTTATATATCATATCAAAAGATTAGAGTTCAAGAACAAGAAAATCTTCATTTTTAGTTAATTTCGGATTTGAGCAATTGTGGAAGAAATTGTAAGTTAAAACTACCTCATATTAGTCATTTTATGTTGATAAACATGTTTCTAGTAAAACCCAAACGTTTTGTGCCTTGAATCGAGTCAAAAAAATCGGATTAGATTCACAGTTTCAAGCCGCTGTGCAGTAAACGCGCGATGGGGTTAAACGCGCGTTTGGGGTCTAAACGCGTGTAAGGGTTCTAACGCGTGTAAAGGTTTTAAACTCGTGTAAAGGTTCTAAACTCGTGTAAAGGTTCTAAACTCGTGTAAAGGTTCTAAACTCGTGTAGGGGTTTCTAAACGCGCGTTAAGGTTTAAACGCGTGTAGGGGTTCTAAACGCGTGTTAGGGTTTGAAACGCGTGATTTGCTAAAACAGCTTGTTTATGATTGTAGAGTTGACATTATGATATATTGATGTATAATTATAGGTTGTGGACGTGTGGACCGTAATACTCGCCTGTAATCTTGTACTCGCCTCTTTATCGATCAAGGTGAGTTTCGTATCTCCCTACCCGCTTGGGATTCGGGCTGAAAAGTGTAAACCTGGCGTGTTTACTTGTATTGATTGTAGAGTTGACATTATGATATATTGATGTATAATTATAGGTTGTGGACGTGTGGACCGTAATACTCGCCTGTAATCTTGTACTCGCCTCCTTATCGAACAAGGTGAGTTTCGTATCTCCCTACCCGCTTGGGATTCGGGCTGAAAAGTGTAAACCTGGCGTGTTTACTTGTATTTATTGATGCATTGTTGTTTGACTTGACTGTTGGATTGATGTGACGTATCTTCTCGTTTGATTGACTTGGGTTGTGTTTTCGTTACGTATTACTTATACATTAGGATAGACGTATATACATGGAAGTCGGTTATGCTTCCTTTGAGTTTTAGATGTGGTGGGAAGGCTGCGGGTGACCCTATATATAAGCATCTGAGACTTGAAGAAAGTAGAATCCTCTGAAGTATATGTACGTATAGTTGGTTTATATTGTGACTAGTGGCTCAGGTTTTGTTGATTATTGATCGTTGGCTTTTGGTTATCATACATTGACTTCTGGGTTATATTTGACGATTATTGATGGATGACTCAGGTTTGACGAATATTGATTATTGAATCATAATCATCGCATATCAATTGTTGGCTTACGAGTATGCATTTACATTTGATTGTAAGCATTGCATACTTTATTGTTGGACCCTCGGCAGGGGATTTGCCGGCATCCTGGTGCATAGATGTATGCACCCATTTTGGATGTAGTCATGACCCCGAGTATATAGACATATATAACTCGATGATTTTGAGATACAGCCTTGTTCATGTCGATGACAGAAGGGTATCGTTGCATTTGTGACCGGCGTTCACGCATAGGATAAGCATGTCGACTTATTCATGCATTTGGCATTGGCTTGTTTCATACATTGCTGGCTTATTCATGCATTTGGCATTTGCATTGTTTCATATATCATTGGTGCATTCTCATTACACATTGTTGTCTTGTGTGATCTTGTTGTTGGGACGATATTGTATTGCTTAGAGGCTCGCTGTAAGTCATGTCTAGCCTCTACTCATTTATTGTGATTCTTGACGTGGGTTCTTTATGGACCATTACTACGAACTCACCAACCTTGTGTTGACTATGCTTAGTACACTTTTCAGGTAATCAAGTACTCCCAGGACGTGGAGTTTAGTTGCTTGCTTGCTGTGAACCCGGATTATGGACCTCATGGATCAAGGATTCATTGGCCTGTCTTTTGCATTACCTAGTTTTTGTTCGCCATCCTTGGACGTTTTTATGTAAACTTTAATGGCTAATTGCTCTTGTTGGTTATTGCAACTTGTTTCGTTTTGTAATGGATTCACTGAATCTCTACTTGCATTTAGCTTGTTCTATTGTAATTCCACCTTGCGCTATATGATTTCCGTGACATTTCGAGCTCCGGCTTGGGGTGTTACATATTCTTTGTAGTGTCTGGAGAAAATAAATCTATTGTTACTGTTCTATCAAGTACTCTTAGATTTTCTTCTCTGCTACTTCTTATTAATACGGTATTAACATTAAATCTTCCTGTTTGATATAAAATTCTGGGATTTAAGATTTCTAATTGATGCTGATTATATAAATTAATATTTCTGTTTAAATCTATTTCTTCTTCTAACTGTATAGTATTTGGTGTACTATTAGAACTAGATCCTCTTCTAATTATTCTATTTAAAAATGAATCTGATGAAATAGTATCATGTAAATTGCTAGTAGATGCTCTTGATTCTTGTAACGTTCTACTTCTACCTAAAAAAGAACTGTTATTCATTTTCTTGGTATCCAATGTTTATATGGTTCTGGTTTCTTCTCTATTTTAATATCGTTAATCTTTAATTTATTTAATGCGTTTGTGAGTTTATCAACTTCACTATCTAATTCTTGTCTGATTTCCTTGTTTTTAACTAATTTGTCTAATCTTTCAATTATTTGATTATCTTTATTAAGTAATTTATTTAACTTTTCAATGATTTGTAATAATAAACTAATTATAAAATTAAATAAATTTGGATATACTTTATCGCTTTTACCTGTTCCTGAATATTTTGTAAAACCTGTAATTTCTTCTGTATTTTCTATAGGTTTATATTTATTAGCGTCCTCTAAGGCTTTTTTATATTCTACTAACTCCAGTTTTATCCTTCAACTATCTTTTTAACTGTTTCTAATAATTCTGCTTGATTTGCAAATTGTTTTTCTATTTTATTTATTGTAGCTGTTGGTTTATTATTTTCTAATAAATAACTTAACTGTTGTATTTCTTGTTTATTAGGAATATTTTTTCTAATATCTTTTATCTCTTTTATAATTAAATTATTTTGTTCTTTAATATATGTTAAATTCTCTATTATTTTATTTGAAATCTCTGTCCTTTTATATATATTTTTAGCTAAACTTTCTAATATATTATGTGTATTAGTGGATTCTTTTTCTAAATTAAATCCTAAGTTTATTATTAAATCTGTTATTCCGTTTAAATGGATATTTTCAATATGTAAACTATGCTTATATTTATTATTAAATTTACAACTAACTTTGTAATTATCCAAAGATATATTATTGTTATTAAGCTTTTCGTTATATTCTAGATTTAAGAACTCTAGTTTTTTGAATGTTGAAATTGTTTTTGAATCAATGATTATTAAAACTCCTATCTCTTAGTCTTTTTCCCTTATTTCTTAGTCCCTTTTCATAAGATATTCATATATCCTTTTTTATAGAATAAAATATATATAATAAAACAAAATGAAAAAAGATGCAAGTAATTGATAAGTAACAAACTATACATAAATATGATTTAACGTTATCTAAGAAATCCATCAATTTTCCTTTTTTAATATTAGTACATAAAACCAAATTTTATTTTCTTCACCTAAGCGGGTTCTCATAAAATAACGTGGACTTATTTTTGCCACAAAAAACATGAGCCTGTCCTAGTCTTTTAGATCCTAAAACCGATTTTATGCTCTGATACCATAAAGGGGGTATGGCGGATTTTTTGGGTTTCCGTTAAACCACTAAAAATATATACATATACTAATTTATTTATATATATCTAATATTTTTATTTACATATTATAATAAGGTTATAGATAAATTTATATTAATTGTTAATTTAAAATAAATATAAATATTAAACCATATATATTGTTTAATACATATATACATAGTTTAAGAAAACTTACAATGGGGGTATACACAGCGGATGATCAAGAAGGAGGATTATTATTATTGATAAAAGACTTTTTTTTTTTTTAATGTTTTTGGTAGGATATATTATGAAGTACTGAAAGGGATTTAAGGAATTAAGGGATTTGGACTAAGAGAATTGGATAGTAAATTAAGCTGCCATATGAAAAACTTGAAAATTATTATTGATATGAAATTGTTAGAATGTGGGAAACTAATAAAAGAGATGGGGAAAATGAGTGGTGTTGTCTCACATCCAAGTTGGGTGAAAACCCCTCACATCTTGTTTTTTTATTCCATAAAAATCATGGGGCCAATCATTTATTAATTATATAAAAAATATTTAAAAATTGTATGTGAAAGTTTTTCACCTAAGTTAGGTGTGTGACAACCCCACACTCACTTTTCCCTATATGTGTATGTGTGTGTGTCCAATGTCTTGGCTATAGGAACAATGGTCCATAACGATAACAACATACAATACATGCTGTCATAAGGTGCAAAACTGATCAGTCCACACTTGAATTAGTTGTAATGAAAAATAGTTGCAGTTAAGTGGCTCTAGCCAACAAACTTTCTTAACCCTAATATACAATAATTATTCCTCCTAATACAATTTAATCAAATTGACTATTTAGAAACAGTTTTTACAGCAAAACAAATATACATGTTTCGTATAATACATGAAACAATCAGCTATATAGTTGTATACCCTATATCTGGTCACTTATTTCATTTAGCTTTTGCCAAAAGACTAAATACATAATTGCCTAACAAGTAGTTATAATGTCACCTTCAAATGAGAGGGTCTTAATTCATTGCTTGATGGACCGAAGCTCCCACCTTCCTTCTCCATCGATCAATCGCAATTCCATTGAGTGGAATGGTATTAAAGCTGGACGCTGAAAGGCAAGAAATTTCAAACCGTTTTACGTTAGTGGTTAAAAAAACTTAATAAAGAATATACAAAATGGGTTTTACTTGCAAGTAGCAAGTTCTACCAATTCACATAGAATTGTTTAGGTCCCAACTATTTTCAGGTCATAATGGATTAATGGTTATACCAACTCTAAATACGATTTTAATGAATTAAGAATGTCAAAAGTCATCTGCAATGATTTATTAGAAGGCTGAACATATGGATTGGCACATAATCTTATATGAAGATCCCATGATCAAGGATCTAAAAGAGAAGCTCACCATGCCTAATCTCTGTTGTTCCCCAAGAGAAAGGATGTCTTCCCAGTTTTGACTAGCCTCCCAGCTTCCTTCCCTTTCAAAAAGGTAAGATAATTTCACATTCTCTAGGATCGTTCTGAGATGCACATCCAGAATATTTGCGTCAACACCATCGTTTTGCCCTGGAAAAATAGCATAAACATGTCATTTGATATCTTTATAATTAAAATACTTCGACAACTTAGTTGTGTTTTCTTTTATTATCCAAGTTGTGGTATATCCCACAAAAAACCTTGTCTATTATATCACCACCCTTATCACAAGTGAAGAGGGCAATCACACCATCACAGATGACCATTTCAACCTATTTACTTGGGAATGAGTAAATTTTGGTTAGATCTTATCTCTAATGGGTCATATGATACTTATAAAAAAAACGACAGAGCAAGTCATATCGGTTAATAGTCCCCATATGCATATTATTCAAATATTATAAACCTGCTAATTCTATTTAGGCAAACAAACCTAAAAAAATAGTACTGGTATAGCTTTTAAAACCATAAATATTTATAATACTTAACACATTAAACGTAGTTAACCCGACGCTACCCATCTTGGTTCAGTAAACAAATAAATCCCTCTTTGACCCCCATTAAAAGATTACTTTTTTCAACCTGAATCCATCTTGAATAAAATATAACTGTTCTGAAACGAACTCCTTTTGACACATTATGCAACCGTCTCGACCCAGACATTTTCCCACCTCTAGAAGAAATAGAAAACATAAGCAATAAGGGTAGAACAAAACTCACCTTCTCGATACAAACTTAATGCCCTCTTTTCTGCTTGGTCATTGAACAAAGAATAAATCTCAATTTATCACCAGAAACTCTAATCTATTCTCAAATAGATTCGAATCAATCAACCACAAAATCACACTTGCTAATCAAGTATGATTCACTCAACTATTTGTTGAATGTTCTATTACAAACAATAATCGAAATCTAGATTATTATTACAATCATTAAGCAGATATATATATTTGTATATATATATATATCGAATAAAGAGAGAGAGAGAAAAGTATAAGTGTGTGTGTATTTTAGATTTAGGGTTGTTAACCCTAAATCTGAATGAGTTCAAGTATATATACACACACAACTTTAGACAAATTACAACTTCAGTCCCTGCACTTCAATCTTCTTCCAAATGTACAGCATCAGTCCTTATAAGCATAAAACTCACACTGCAAGTCCTCCTGCAACACTAATCATACAATAAGCAAGGAAACAACAAGCAACTTATAAGAGAATAAGATTATAATTTTAACATCCCCCCTTAATTTTATTCTCAAATAAGTTGATTAATCCCATTTTTTGACACAAAAAATTATGACTGTTTGTATCCAAACCCTTTGTAAGAATGTCAGCCATGTTATCAGCTGCATCAATTTTCTCAGTCTTAATGACCCCTGCCAAAATTTTTTCTCTTACAAAATGTAAGTCAATTTCAAGATGTTTGGTTCTTTCATGGAAAACAGGGTTGGAAGCAATCTTAATTGCAGATTTGTTATCACAAAATACCTTTACAGGAAGTACATTACAAACATGTAGATCCTGCAAAAATTTTAACACCCAAATAACTTCACAAGTAACAGCAGCCATTGCTCTGTACTCACCCTCTGTAGAAGATTTAGAAATGGTACTTTGTTTTTTACTTTTCCAAGACACTAAGGAACCACAAAACATGACACAATAACCAGTGACTGATCTTCTACTTGAAATACACTTAGCCCAGTCAGAATCAACATGAGCTTCTAAAGAAATGAAGCCAGACTTAGAAATACAAATACCTTTACCAGGAGCACCTTTCAAGTATCTCAATACTCTTAAAGCAACTTTAAGATGAGAAGCAAGAGGCTTATGCATAAACTGACTTAAGCAATGCACAGTGTAAGCAATATCAGGTCTAGTGTTAGTGAGATAAATAAGCTTACCAATTAACTTCTGGTAGTCAGTGATATTAGCAAGAACTGGATCAGTATCACTAGCTTCACTGGACAAATGGACATTAGGATCCAAAGGAATATGGACTGGTTTACCAGCAAGTAAACCAAACTCAGATAAAAGATCCAAACAATATTTTCTTTGATTTAAACACAACCCATTTTGAGTTTTGACAACCTCAATACCTAAAAAATATTTCAAGGTTCCCAAATCTTTAATTTGAAAATGAGTTTGCAAGTAATGTTTGAACTTATCAATTTCAGAATTATCATTCCCAGTAACAATAATGTCATCCACATAGACCAAAACAGCAATAAACAACTTATCATCACTTTTAGTGAACAAGGAATAATCACTCTTACTTTGAACAAAACCATGTTTAAGCAATGCATCTGTTAACTTAGCATTCCATTGCCTAGGAGCTTGTTTTAAACCATATAATGATTTATTAAGCTTACAAACCCTAGTATCATTCTTGTCACAAAACCCTTCAGGAGGTTTCATATAAACAGTCTCATTTAAGTCACCATACAAGAATGCATTATTAATATCAAGCTGAAACAGATTCCAATTATTTTGAACAGCAAGTGTAATTACACACCTTACAGTAACCATTTTTACCACAGGAGAGAAGGTTTCATCAAAGTCTACACCTTCTCTTTGACTATAACCCTTAGCAACAAGTCTTGCCTTATATCTTTCAATCTCACCATTAGACTTGTATTTAATTTTATATACCCATTTACAACCAATAGCTTCTCTATCTTTAGGTAAATCAGTAAGTTCCCATGTATTATTCCTATGTAAGGCTTCCATTTCATTATTCATAGCTTCTACCCATTGAGTTTCTTTACAAGCATCTTTATATTTTTGTGGTTCAACACTTTTATTAAGTTCAGAAACAAAACTTAAACAGTCAGCATGTAAAGCAGAATAGCACACAAACTTTTCCAAGCCATATTTGTTACTTGAATAAACCACAAAATCCTTATATTTATTATTGGGAAAAACAGAAGTTCTTTCAGATTTTCTAACAATTTGTTCTTCAATAAATGGCAAATTTTCATTTACTTCAAGATTCTGAACCTCATGATTATCATTTCCATTAATAACAGGTTCAGGACTTTGTAAAACATGATCATCCATATCATTAATACCCTCAGAATTATTATTTTCATCCTCAAGAGTTGCTGCAGATGCATCATCATTGGTAGTGTTTTGAAAAATACTTCCAGAATGAGATGCACTGCTGCCTTCACTATCAGAACTCTTACCCACATCTCTCTCTTCATCATTGGGTATGATAGGATACTCATTATCTTCAAAGAAATTAAAAACAGTTTCATTATCATTTAAAAAACTTTTATTAGAAGAATTGATTTTGGTTTTAAGAGGAAAAATATTCTCAAAAAATTGTACATCTCTAGAAAAGAAGATGGATTTATCATCAATAGACAACAATTTATAACCTTTCTTTGAAGAAGAATATCCTAGCAACACACATTTGGTTGTTCTACTTTTAAATTTATCAAAATTATTAAGGTTTTTTGCAAAACATAAACAACCAAAAGATTTTAAATGAGAGAGATTTGGAATATGATTATAAACTAACTCATAAGGAGACTTTCCATTAAGCACAGAGGATGGTATTCTGTTAATCAAATAAGTAGCAGTTAATACACATTCAGACCAAAGATTTAGAGGAATTCCCCCCTGAAACATAAGAGCCCTAGCAACATTCAAAATGTGTCTATGCTTTCTTTCTACAACCCCATTTTGTTGGGGTGTATAAGCACAAGAAGTCTGATGAATAATGCCATTAGAATCAGTAAACTTAGAAAAAAATTGATTAACAAACTCAGTCCCATTATCACTTCTCAAAGTCTTAATGGTTTTATTAAACTGATTTTTAAGTAGATGATAAAACATAACAACATTCTCAAACACTTCATCTTTAGATTTTAACAAATATACCCAAGTAGCTCTTGTATAATCATCAACAATAGTTAAAAAATATTTATAACCACCTCTACTAACAACTCTATAAGGACCCCATACATCAAGATGTACAAGCTGACCAAGAAAAGTAGTTTTATGATCACTTTTAGAAAAAACATTTCTAGTTTGTTTAGCTTGAAGACAAACATCACAAACAGAAGACTTATCAGTTTTGTAATTTAACACAGATTGGAGTTTATCAAGTACAACATCAGAAGGATGTCCAAGTCTACAATGCCAAACAAACTTAGACACATTGCAAGTAATATTTCTAGATATACCTTGTAAACATTCAACAATGTAATATAAACCACCAAGTTGTCTACCAGTCCCCAGAACTGTCATTGCATTCAAACCCTGTTGCATTACATAGCATAAATTTTCATCAAAGGCAATTAGCAATTTGCTATCCCTAGCAACTTTATGTACAGACAAAAGGCTTACACAATATTCAGGAACAACCAAGACATCAAACAAGGTTAAATAATTTGTTAATTGAAGATTACCAATCTTTGTAATAAAAGCATAAGTGCCATTAGGGTGACCTACTTTAATTTTAAGACTAGAAACATCAATAACATCAACCAAGTTTTTATCAGAAAAGGTAATGTGGTGATTAGCTCCTGAATCAGAAACCCAACCAGAATGTCTTTTTTTAAATTGCAAGTTAGAGTTTGAACAAAAGAATCTTTTAAAATTACTATTAAAAACTTTGCTGTTATTAAAGAACACACCTGCCATATTGGCATTGACAGTTTGAGAAGAACCAGAACTCTCTTTGATTAAATCCATGATTCTGGTTAATTGATCATCAGAAAAAGGAGCAGAAGTAGATGTAGAAGCAGTAGTGATATTGTTACTAGACACTTTTTTTCCATTATTCTGAAAACCTGCAGACCTCTTTTTACCAAATTCTGGAGGATATCCAATTAACTTGAAACATTTTTCAATAGTATGACCATTAAAACCACAATGCTCACAAACCACAGAAGATCCTTTAGATGTATTTTGATTAAAATTACTTCTAGGTGGTCTAAAATTAGAAATATTCCTATTATTATTTACTTTAGACACAAAAGCAGAAGTTTGAGATTTATTAGAAGTAGTAATTCCTCTATGTGACTCATCTCTAGACAGAATAGAATAAGCAGTTTTTAGATCAGGTAGAGGATCCTTAGTCAAGATATTACTTCTAACAGTCATATAAACATCATCAAGACCCATTAAAAATTGCATTAGTTTCAACAGTTGAGTATGTTTAGAAAAATCTTGAGCAGCATGACAAGTACATCTAGGAAGTTGAACTAAAGCATCAAATTGTTTCCATAGAGCATTTAACTTGTGATAATAATCAGACAGAGGCATACCATTTTGAGACAAAGAGTTAATCTTATGATGCAAATTAAAAATCACTGAACCATCCACTTTATCATATGTTTCTTTCAATTCTTGCCAAATAAGAGAAGCTTTTCTAGAAAAGATTTGACCCAGATATAGTTCTTCAGAGATTGAATTCAGAATCCAAGAAATAACCACAACATTACATCTATCCCATTGCTTACCTAGTATCTACATTAGATCTTCTACATGTACCATCAATAAAACCAACTTTATTTTTAGCCTCTAAAGCAAGTAGCATAGCACAACTCCAAACTTGATAATTTTCAGTACCTTTCAATTTTATAGACACAATAGACAGAGTACTAGAATCATTAGGATGCAAGTGTAAAGGACTGCCTAAATCCAATTTACTTATTCTAGTTACAATATCATCACTTCCAACATCAGACTCATAACCATAACCAAAATTATGAAGATTATCATCATCCATTTTTAACAACTAATATCAAATAATTGCACTTAACAATTAGCAGTTAAACTCAATTAACAACTAAGAGAAACAAGAAATTAATCTCAATTAATTCGTAGAATAAAGAACTAAACAACAATCAGAAACACAAAAAATTATATATATATATTTGAAAAATACCTTTCTCCCACAAACGTGTCAGGGACAGGATTCCACACCTCTCAAGGAGATAGGTCAAGTTTAACACGATTGTTTTTATGAGAGATAAGAGACAAAAATTTGAAAATAAAAAAGCCATCCCAGCCACCCCCCACCCGAGCGATCCGGCCCCGCGCCCCGAAAACAAACAGTGCTATCGGTTGAGAATAATCAGCGGAAGACGAGATCTACTTTCCAATCGATTCACTTAGTCGATTGAACAAGCAGAAAAGAAGACCTTAACCAATAATCAATTGATTAACCCAGTTAATCAACCAGATCTGAAGATTAAAGAAGGAACCCCCAAAAAATCCACACAGAAACCCTAACCCTAATTTTCTAAAAAATTAGGGTTTTCATCGATCGAATCGAACAAACAAATCAGATCGGTGATCGAAAGATCATACGCCTCTCTGATACCATGAACAAATAATAAATCTCAATTTATAACCAGAACTTCTAATCTATTCTCAAATTGATTCAAATCAATCAACCACAAAACCACACTTGCTAACCAAGTATGATTCACTCAACTATTTGTTGAATGTTCTATTACAAACAATAATCAAAACCTAGATTATTATTACAATTATAGCGAGGGAAGCGCGCACAGCAAGAGGAAGTTAGCCTGGAGAGCAGCCGAGGCCGCCATGATGAAGCCTTCCCCCCCGGCTGCACGCCTTCTATATTTCCTTCACTGCACTGCGGCCTTTCCGCTGCCCTTCCGCCCTACCCACATCCTTCTCCCCCTCTCCTCGCCCATCCTCTCCAGACCCTATTTCGGCATTCACTCCCCCCTTCCCCGCGGCCCCCTGCTCCCCCCGCCCGGGCATTCCCCCGTACCTACCCCTGGAGTTTCCATTTGTTACCTCCCCGCCGTCTTTCGCAAACCTTTGTTCCCGCCTCCCCACCCTGAATGCCCGACCTCGCCCCCTTCCCCCCCTTTTAAGGGCGAACACCTCTTTTCCCCACCATTTCTTTGCCCGTCTCCCTCTTCTGCTTCCCCTGCCCCTGCCCTCACCCCGGTTAGCTTTGTACCCCGCCACTAAGTCCTTCCCTTCGCTCCCTCCATCCCCTCCCACCTCCCTTCTGGCCCCTCCTTGCAGTTCCTTTCTCGTACTGCTCTACCACTGTACCTCCCCTCTTCCAACATCTCATCTCCACTTTCTACAAACAATAATCAATAACCTAGATTATTATTACAATCATTAAGCAGATATATATATATTTGTATATATATATATATATCGAATAAAGAGAGAGAGAAAAGTACAAGTGTGTGTGTATTTTAGATTTAGGGTTGTTAACCCTAAATCTGAATGAGTTCAAGTATATATACACACACAACTTTAGACAAATTACAACTTCAGTCCCTGCACTTCAATCTTCTTCCAAATGTACAGCATCAGTCCTTATAAGCATAAAACTCACACTGCAAGTCCTCCTGCAACACTAATCATACAATAAGCAAGGAAACAACAAGCAACTTATAAGAGAATAAGATTATAATTTTAACATCATGTGAGAGAGGATAGATAATTTGATCTCGTAATGTTCCCAAACAAGTATACGGTTTCTGGGGAATGTATAATATACCACAACTGAATTCACCCACGTCATTAACATTGTGGGAAGGTTTATGAATGTGTCCACTGACAATAGGCCAAAGACCACGGAGAGCCCTGAACACCGAACTTTTCCCACTACCATTTGGACCTTCAATATTATGTTAGAAATACGTAGATGAGGAATAATTATACAAAGAATATATTTTCACTAACCAGTAAGAAGAAGGCTTTTCCCTGGTACTATATTACACGTCAACCTCCGAAATAAAGATACCATCCTCATTTTTGAAATGCATCTCATCGGACTGTGATGAAGTGCCAACAGTCTCATCTGTAGAATATTACCATGATCAGTTGAAATTCATAAATCAAGGCAATCCTCAATTATAGGAGGGACATGCAATGAAGCATAACTACAGGTGGAAACTTCAATAGAAATACCGATTTACATATAAAACAGATCAAACCAAATGGTTCAATTAGAAGGAGACAGGGTAGACCAGTCCCATGTCTGCTCTTACTGTAAGATGAACCTTTTAACTGAGCCAGTTTTGGCCAGTTACCCAACCCATCAGCCTGCATATGTTGCGACAATAATTATAACTTATGACGGCTTTCATAAATCAACATATAAAACAGTTCAATCTAAAAGTAAGGTGATTAATATAACTCCCCATAAAAACAAACACAGAATAACAAAAACAAGGAACTATTTAGAATTACTTGATAGCAGAGAATACACTAACCAGATTGTGCAGCATCGAGAAGCTCTTCAAGTTCAAAAATCCGATTAACACCACCAGAGAGTTCAATGAACTTTCTATGCAGCTCCAGAATGTCACCAAAAGCCAAGAAGCTTTGAGATACAACAGATGCCAAAAACCGCAATGCATGTGCCAGCTCACCTGGGAATAATAT
Organism: Erigeron breviscapus; assembly: GCA_034093135.1. Taxonomy (NCBI): domain Eukaryota; kingdom Viridiplantae; phylum Streptophyta; class Magnoliopsida; order Asterales; family Asteraceae; genus Erigeron; species Erigeron breviscapus. Next base: position 136,890,147 of record CM067170.1, on the reverse strand, counting down.
TGAATCAGTAGACTTGGATTATGATTTATCTCAAACAAGTCAAATGGATATACATGCTAGAAAATAAGGCAAATGGGTCAAATAAATACGAAACAGGTTAAAGAATATAACAAGTATCCAAAATCACCTTGAGTGGAGGTCAATGAACGGTCAGCTTTGTGCTCCATGGCATATAACAACCTCAATCCCCAAGTAACATTGTGAGGCAGTTGTTTCGTAACAAAATCATCCAGTATGCCAAATAACCACTTCTTCCTCAGCAGAATTAATGAGCCAGTTTTGGCCAGTTACCCAACCCATCAGCCTGCATATGTTGCGACAATAATTATAACTTATGACGGCTTTCATAAATCAACATATAAAACAGTTCAATCTAAAAGTAAGGTGATTAATATAACTCCCCATAAAAACAAACACAGAATAACAAAAACAAGGAACTATTTAGAATTACTTGATAGCAGAGAATACACTAACCAGATTGTGCAGCATCGAGAAGCTCTTCAAGTTCAAAAATCCGATTAACACCACCAGAGAGTTCAATGAACTTTCTATGCAGCTCCAGAATGTCACCAAAAGCCAAGAAGCTTTGAGATATAACAGATGCCAAAAACCGCAATGCATGTGCCATCTCACCTGGGAATAATATTGAATCAATAGACTTGGATTATGATTTATCTCAAACAAGTCAAATGGAAATACATGCTAGAAATTAAGGCAAATGGGTCAAATAACTGAAGTATATCAATGATTTATTATTATTGGAATAAAAGCCAGTGGTACACATAATAGAGTCGTACTTGACTAAATAAACTTCATCTCTCTAAATTACTTCTTAATAGAAGAAGCATACCAAGCTTTTAGTTGTAGAACTATCATATAGTTATTTCAAATGATTTTTTCCCTGGTTAATTAGGCCAGTTATACTTGTGCCTTGTAAAGAACTATACAAGTAAAAGGAGTTACCGCTTTGCCTCGAGCACCACCTCCGAAAAAGGCAACACACTCAGCATGGGTATGCAGCCTCTCATGCATGAACCCGGATAACGCAAATTATAACGTGTCAGAAATATCAACGGTGGGGAAATATTGTTGGAATTCGTCTGCCCAAGACACATATTAAATTGACGTGGCTAGTACGTGATGATCCAAGTCGGGTCATACCCAATAACAAGCTAGACAAACACTTATGGTATTTATTTATGTGATTTGATCTTTAAATAAATATCAATACTTGAAACATTTAGAAAGTGGTTTCTAAATAATTGCACTTGAGATATGTAAATAAATTATATGGATGATTTATTTTGAGAGAAATGTGAATATGTTTATTTGGCAAAATAAACACTTATGTGTGTTGTGTATAATATGTAATATGTTACATAAGATATGTAACAAGTTATGTTACAAATTTATCTACAAAATGTACATGTAAATGTTTTTATAAAGTTTGTAACAAAAATATTTGTTACACCCTTTTGGGGCCGCCCCCCCCCCCCCCATGTGCATTTTGATGTGTTGTTGGTTCAACTAATACACTTGTCCTTCCATACATACACACAACACATTACATAGAGTGTATCAATCTCACATGCAAGTAAGACTTGTCTCACTTATTCTCTCAACCTCAACTAGTTTTCTTCTTTTTCTCTTGTAATTTCGGCCAAAGGGAAAAAGAAGGAAAGTTTTTCAAGTTTAATTCCTAGCATATTTTGGGGTGTTTGTTGATAGTTTGGGGTATACAAGCTTGAGGTTCTTCTAGGTTGAAGACTTACCACTTCAAGATCATCATCTCCTTCATATCAACCTTCTCATAAGCTTGGAAGAAGGTAGTCTTCTAAAGCACCCTATGGTTGTTGTTTTGATTGCATATTATTCATATACATGGATCCTTATTGTTTGGGTTTTCTTTAATAAGTTAAAATTTGGTTTTTAACCACATATAACACATTGAAATGGTTCAATATTCCGCTGCGTTTTTTTGATATTATATTGATAATATGACTTTGATAAAACCCAACAAGACCCAACAATGGTATCAGAGCCGGTTATATGGATATATGCATCAAAAGTTGTTTTTTGTTTGGACAAAAACAATTTTTTGGCCAAATTTTCTGCATTTTTGGGCCAATATATATACACAAAAAGGGGTTCTTTTTTTGTGTATTTTAGTGTCACAACTTAGCCAAAAGACCTTGTGATTGATTGGATGTATGGATGTGTTTGTATTTATTTAATTATTCAATGGTTGTAATAGTTAAATAGGATTTTATTCATTCATTTGGTTATGTAATTTATTTATTCCATTTGGTATGTAATAAATAGATTAGTAGCATTTTCTTGTAAATGTAATCTCCAAGAAAGCTTTAAAGAGTTTAGGGGCTGTTTTGGAGGCCAAAAGGAAGAGTGAAGAAAGACATTCAAATCACATCACAAAAGGTTACTTGAAGCATTTGGATGCAAGATCAAGTGGGAGCTCAACTAACACAAATTTTGTGTTACTTTGTCCCTTAGGTTGAGACCTTTTGACCCACTTGTTTCGGCTAACAAGTGTGGTCAAAATAGTTGGCTAATGTTGTGCACTTATTATTATGTTTGTCATGTTTGTATGGTTGTTTATTATTTTGTCATGTGGATGCTTAAAAACCAACAAACTAAAAGACACACATAAAGATTAAAATTGGTTTTAATATTGACATTAACTTGGTAAATTAAAATGGGTTTTATTGAAAGTTAATGGTCACAATTATAAAAATGGATTTTATAAAAGAACCTTGAAATATGGATTTCAAAAATTCATTATGGTACATAGTTTTTAACTAGAATATAAAAACTCAAACGACCCTTTAAAACAAGTTAAACGCCATCCTTTTATACAACACTTAGTTATTTGGGAACTCTTTGTAGGATAAAGGTCACCTAACTACTTTGAGGGAACTTATAAGTTAAGGTAAATTTATTGTACTTATGGGATAAAGGTCACCTAACCACTAGTATAAGATAAATTTACATGTGTATAAGTAGGACAACTTGATTTGGAAACCATGTGATTAGGGTCACCGAAGCATGATAACCAAAGGCGTTGATGGGATTAAACATGCCAACTTAATATAAGATATTAAACCGGTCCCATACCACTAGAAATTGTAAAAGTTGCAATTGTCAAACGTTGACTACCTTGTTAATTTAGATCATGGGATAAAGGTCACCTAACCATCATCTAAATGTAACGTTGGATTCTAGGTTTTAATTATTAATTGTCTATGAGACATAAAAGGGTATTAACAATTAAAATTTATATTTGATATCGAAAATACTAATAAAGAACTTTGTTAATCTGTAGATGGCCGCTAACAATGCAATTAACCCCAACCCAAACGTCCATAACTTTTCACTAAGATCCATCCTTGAAAAGGATCGTCTTAACCAAAATAACTTTGTGGATTGGTTTCGTAACTTGAGAATTGTTCTCAGGCACGAAAAGAAATCCTATATTTTAGACGATCCTATTCCTGATGAGCCCGAAGAAACTGATGTTGAAGCCTATAATGATTGGGTTAAGTATGTCGAGGACTCCATGCAAGTTAGTTGCATAATGTTAGCGAGTATGACTCCCGAACTCCAAAAGGAGTTCGAACACCATGGGGCCTACGACATGATTACCCAACTCAAGGAAATGTTCCAACAAAAGGCAAGGGTTGAGCGCTTCGAAACGGTTCGAGCGCTTCATGCATGTCGCATGGATGATTCACAACCCGTCTCAACATATGTTCTTAAAATGAAAAGCTATATTGATCGCCTCGAAAGGCTAAATTGTCCCGTTTCAAATGAGCTAGCTACGGATATGATCCTTAACTCATTATCTAAGAGATTTGAAACCTTCGTGTTAAATTATAACATGAACGGATGGGACAAGACCGTTTCCGAGCTCCATGGGATGCTCAAAACGGCCGAGGCTAGTATGGGAGGAAAAGTTCAACCCGTTCTCACGATCAATGAAGGCGGAAAGAAAAGGGCTTACTCCGGACCCAAGGCAAATGTTGCTAAAGGAAAGGGTAACAACAAAAGGAATTTCAAAGGCAAAGGAAAGGGAAAAATGGATACTCCAAAAACGAAGAAGCAAAAGGTTGCTGTCAATGACCCATGCTTTGAGTGTGGGGAGGTAGGACATTGGAAACGTAATTGTCCAACCTATCTCAAAGAGTTGAAAGCTAAGAGGGATGCAGGGCAAACCTCAGGTACAATATTTATGATATATATTGAGCTTAATACAGTTTTTTCTTACATATGGGTATTGGATACCGGATGTGGAACTCATATTTGTAATATGTTACAGGGGTTCAGAAAAAAGAAGCACATCAAGAAGGGAGACATTAGTCTCTTTATGGGCAATGGTGCATTGGTGCATGTTGAAGCCCAAGGAGACTATCTTTTGAAACTTCCAAATGGTTTGGAAATATTATTAAACAATGTTTTGTATGCACCTAGTTTGACTAGGAGTATTATTTCTGTTTCCCGTTTAAGACATGTTGGATATGATTTTAATTTTGTTAACAATGATATCCATGTTTCTATGAATGATGTATTTTATTTTAAAGCTATGCCTTTAAATGGTATTTATGAATTGGTTCATGAAAACACAACATATGATAACTCAATGTACCAAGCTACCACCAAGAAACTTAAATTAGATTTAAGTGAAACCTATATTTGGCATTGTCGTCTTGGCCATATAAATAAAAATCGCATACTAACACTTCAAAAGAATGGTCTTTTGAAAACAAAATCAAATGATTCATTTAATGTATGTGAATCTTGTTTACAAGGCAAGATGACTAAAGCACCTTTCAAAGGCACTAATGAAAGGGCAAAAGATTTATTAGGTATCATACATTCGGATGTATGTGGTCCTTTTAAGCCAATGACTAGGAATGGTGAAAGATACTTCATTACATTCACCGATGACTATAGTCGTTACGGTTATGTATACTTATTAAAACATAAGAGCGAAGCTTTTGAAATGTTCAAAATTTTCAAGAATGAAGTAGAAAACCAACTCAGTAAGTCAATAAAAATTCTTCGTTCTGATAGAGGAGGTGAATACCTAAGTGATGCTTTTCAAGATCATCTTAGAAGTTGTGGGATTATCTCACAACTAACTCCACCTGGAACACCACAACATAATGGTGTGTCTGAAAGGAGGAATCGAACTCTATTAGATATGGTTCGTTCCATGATGAGTAAAAGCTCACTACCTCTATCATTTTGGGGATATGCCATAATCTCTGCTGCCCGAATTTTAAATATGGCTCCCACCAAGAAAGTGGAGAAAACACCTTTTGAAATATGGCATGGAAGAGTTCCATCTTTGTCATATTTAAAGGTATGGGGTTGTGAGGCTTATGTAAGACATGATGCCTCAAACAAATTAGAGCCCCGATCCACTAAATGTATCTTTGTAGGATATCCTAAAGATGATTTGGGATATTATTTCTACAATCCTAATGAGCAAAATGTATTTGTTGCTCGAAAGGCTGAGTTCTTGGAGACTAAATTCCTTATGGAAGGAACTAGTTCCAGAACAGTGGAACTTGAAGAAGATCAAGAACCACTGACAGATACACACTTGGGTGACACTAGCATTCAACAAAAGGATGTTGAAGATGATCAAAGGGTTGATCAAGACACACAAAACGTTCGTAGATCTGGTAGAGCTACTTATCCACCTGAGAGATATGGATTCTCGTGGATGAATGCTACATGGTAGTTTCTGATGAACCTACCACCTACCATGATGCAATGTCCAAATCAGATTCGGACAAATGGCTAGAGGCCATGAACGCTGAGATGCAATCCATGTATAACAACCAAGTTTGGGAATTGGTTGTTGAACCTCCTAATTCCAAAGTAGTTGGAAGTAAATGGGTGTTCAAATTGAAACACGATATGCATGGAAACTTGCTTACTTATAAAGCTAGACTTGTAGCAAAAGGTTTCACTCAAACTCGAGGGGTCGACTATGATGAAACTTTTTCGCCTGTGGCAATGCTAAAGTCTATTAGGATATTATTTGCCATAGCCGCATATTATGACTATGAGATATGGCAAATGGATGTCAAAACCGCTTTTCTAAATGGATATCTTGAGGAAGATGTCTATATGGATCAGCCTGAAGGTTTTGTCGATCCAAAACATCCTAATAAAGTATGCAAGTTAAAGAAATCAATCTATGGATTGAAACAAGCATCAAGAAGCTGGAATCGTCGTTTTGATGAAGAAATCAAGAAATTTGGCTTCATCAAAAATGCTGATGAAGCTTGTGTGTATAAGAAGGCTAGTGGGAGCATCATTACTTTTCTAGTATTATATGTCGATGACATTCTACTATTTGGAAATGACATTCCAACCTTGGAAGGTGTAAAAGCCTGGCTTGGAAGTTGCTTTTCCATTAAGGATCTTGGTGAAGCCGCTTTTATTTTGGGAATAAGGATCTATAGGGATAGATCAAGGCGCTTAATAGGTTTGAATCAAAGTGCATACATAGACAAAATCTTGAAAAGGTTCAAGATGGAAAACTCCAAGAAAGGTTTGGTACCTATTCAGAGAGGAACAATATTGAGCACTTCTCAATCTCCTAGCTCAAAAGTTGAGCAAGAGAGAATGAATGGAATCCCATATGCATCTGCTATAGGATCCATCATGTATGCTATGATATGCACGAGACCGGACGTGTCATGCGCTTTAAGCATGACAAGTAGATACCAGCAAAATCCAGGAGATAGTCATTGGATGGTTGTCAAATATATATTGAAATATCTTAGAAACACTAAAGATATGTTCTTAATATATGGATCTGGTGAGGAGGAGCTCGTTGTAAAGGGTTACACGGATGCGAGTTTCCAAACTGATCGAGATGATTCTCGGTCACAATCGGGGTATATCTTCATTCTAAATGGAGGAGCTGTTTCTTGGAAAAGCTCAAAGCAAGATGTGGTTGCATTGTCCACTACAGAATCGGAATACATCGCCGCTTCTTTGGCAGCACAAGAAGCTGCATGGTTGAAGAAATTCATTGCCGATCTAGGGGTTGTTCCTTCCATTTAAGAACCCCTAGAAATTCTTTGTGATAACGAGGGCGCGATTGCTCAAATCAAGGAACCTCGTGCACATCAAAAGACTAGGCACATTGAGCGGAGATTCAACTACATAAGGGATGAAGTTGAAAAGGGAAAGATATGCATTCACAAAGTTCACACCGATCAAAATGTTGCGGACCCACTCACGAAGCTCCTTGAAAGGCCCAAGCATGAGAGACATACTTGTGCCATGGGACTTCGATATTCTAGTGATTGGATTTGATCTATTTTATGTATTTGGATATTGGAACACTTGTATTTGGTAACACATTTATATGAATATTGGTATTTTGCATTTAAATTGTGTTATGTTCCAATTTTGCATGTTTAAATCCATGAATAAGTTAATTATTCTAAATGTCCGTAGTCGATCATATTTGTGGGAACAAATATGAATGTAAGATTATTATGAACTTGGATTGGTAGATATTCAAAAGGTTTTGAATATAGAGCAAAGTGTTGCTACCAAGGTTCATAGATATTTGTGGGATACAAATATTGGACTGACCTGCTCTCAAGCATTACTACATAGAATCTCTATGATTGATCATAAGTAATCTTGAGTTAAAAGGCGAATATCATTGTATCCTCAGACCTGAGATACATATTGGGTCTTGATATTCACTGAATGTTATACTTTGACTTAGTTCTTCGCTGTTCTGAAACATGGCAGTACATAAGACTAAGCTCAGGTATGATATAAGGTGATTGTGAAAGACGTATGTAGTCGAGATGGAATTTATCCCTCTTATTCGTTGAGAGTAAGATGTCTAAGGCCTGCTACAAAGTTAAATCAATAGAGAATGATCACTCTGTGTCTCTAGGATTTAACAAGACATCTGTGACAAAAGGATAAATGATCGATTCACCTAAATCATTTCAAGTAAGGGACTTGAAGAGGATGATGTTATTGAATGGCACTTCATCATACGTATTAGGGGTAGCAAACCGTTGTTAGGCGGTATTTGCTGCTTGCGTCAATCTTCTATAAATCTTGTGCAAGTGGGAGATTGTTGGAATTCGTCTGCCCAAGACACATATTAAATTGACGTGGCTAGTACGTGATGATCCAAGTCGGGTCATACCCAATAACAAGCTAGACAAACACTTATGGTATTTATTTATATGATTCGATCTTTAAATAAATATCAATACTTGAAACATTTAGAAAGTGGGTTTCTAAATAATTGCACTTGAGATATGTAAATAAATTATATGGATGATTTATTTTGAGAGAAATGTGAATATGTTTATTTGACAAAATAAACACTTATGTGTGTTGTGTATAATATGTAATATGTTACATAAGATATGTAACAAGTTATGTTACAATTTTATCTACAAAATGTACATGTAAATGTTTTATAAAGTTTGTAACAAAAATATTTGTTACACCCTTTTGGGGCCGCCCCCCCCCCATGTGCATTTTGTGTGTTGTTGGTTCAACATTAGACACTTGTGTCTTGCATGAATAACAACACACTACATAGAGTGTATCAACTCTCACATGCAATGTAAGACTTGTCTCACTTATTCTCTCAACTCAACTAGTTTTCTTCTTGTTTTTCTCTCTAATTTCGGCCAAAGGGAAAAAGGGAAGGCTTTTCAAGTTTAATTCCTAGCATATTTTGGGGTGTTTGTTGATAGTTTGGGGTATACAAGCTTGAGGTTCTTCTAGGTTGAAGACTTACCACTTCAAGATCATCATCTCCTTCATATCAACCTTCTCATAAGCTTGGAAGAAGGTAGTCTTCTAAAACACCCTATGGTTGTTGTTTTGATTGCATATTATTCATATACATGGATCCTTATTGTTTGGGTTTTCTTTAATAAGTTAAAAATTGGTTTTTAACCACATATAACACATTGAAATGGTTCAATATTCCGCTGCGTTTTTTTGATATTATATTGATAATATGACTTTGATAAAACCCAACAAGACCCAACAAATAGAACTATAAAAAGTTTTCCAGAATGAGGGCTTACTGAAAAAACTAACATAATAACACTAAAATGAACTAAATAGAATATAGACAGTGCTTAAGTTTTCCAGGACTTGTGTTAATCAATATGATTTGCGTCGAGAACTTGACAGCTTTCTGGACTTAAGACGGTATGTCCGGGTATACAAAGATACATGTTATAACTGTTTGCACATTTCGAACTATTTATGCATTAACATGTTATTTTATTTTGGGTTCCAAAATATAAATATGATCCATTTTGCATAACGGGCATATTTTACAAACTTACAATTGAAATTTTGCTTTGTTACCCTACCTACCTAAATTTGTTCTATATGACGCTTCAATTTTAATCATGATACCTTATAAAATAGAATTGACAAGGTTTGTAAATTCTAAATTTCAAAGGTAATAGATGATCTGAACCGTATCTTGATTTAAGTGATCAAGTACAATTTGCACCAGAAATGGGTCTTATGAGTATGGAGTCTTCAACCGTGTGTCCTTTTCAAATTTGTCAATATATGTTTGAACCATGTGTCCTTGATCATGTTTTATAGAAGGGACATGCTACTAATTCTGTTGAAGTGAGGAGGATATTCATAATGGGGCTCCCGTTTGAGGCATATCATGTTGGTCAGATCCTTTTTGGCCGGCTAATGGTTACTTGTATTTCATGATCGGAAATGCTTCACATGTTAGTGATCCGTACAATTTTGCACAAAACAAGAAGTCGTTTCGTGAAAAGATATTGAGGCTTGATGTCGACAACATACCTAGTAAGCATCTTCGCAAGAATTTAGAGGTGGCAAAATGGGTGGGGTGGGTAGAGGGTTAAAATGGGTACTTTTTACTGTGTCGTTTCAATTGGTCAAGTACTGGAAACACTTTTGGTTCTTGTATAAATTTTTTCATAATAAATACTTAATGTGTGAAACATAATCACACAAATAGTATTATTACTATGATAATTAAGATTTTGATTAAAATTATTTAGGAGGTTCCATGCTTAAAAAGTAAAATTCGGGTGGTTTTTGTCTGGTTGGACCCATATAATATTTGAGCTATAATTTAATCCATTTGCGATACGAGTTACCCATTTATAAGTTGGTAAAAAGGATAAAACTTCCACCTCTATGAGAAATCATGGTAAAGTTCTAATCTTCCAAAGCGTATTAAAAATCTTAAACTACTGTGAATTACAGGTGAAGCCAATGCATGCAGTAAACATAGTATTATACATGTCATGAACATGATTACATGAATCTAGGTGCAGAAGAAACAATTTAATTTATGGGTAAACTATTCAATACCAAAAGACAATCCATACATTACCGAATGAATGTTGGCCCAAAATCTGGGCCTTAGGTTTTAGTAATCATTGGCACTGCAGTTTTGACTCATAAAGGCCTTCTCATTTCATATGCACAGATATTGGGATGGCACATTAAGTAGTTCTTGGAATCATATTTAACACATTGACTTACGATGTAAAAGAAAGTCATAAAAAGTGATAATGTGATGAGCTAATCCAGCGCGGTCTGTTTTAACCTGTAATCTTTTACTATTAAAAAACCACTTATTTGGTCAAATTAATCACTAACCGATGGTATTATATTGCATTTTCACAAGAATGGTCGGTGTGTAACGGAAATTTAAGTTTGATAGTATTATACCAGTCGCTAAAAGTAAGCATATACATGAATGTCTGTTATAAAGACTTCCTTTACATCTTATTAGCTTAACTTACCTTACATTTGTAAGATCTATACGAAAAGATTAATCTAATCAAGAAAGGTGGAAAATATGGATGGTGTGTTTACGAGGGGACTTATCCAACACATTCATCATATGAACCCGGACCCGGACTCGACCAACCTCTATAATTCCCATATTTTCTATTGCAGGATACAATCACGATAATTTAGACGCAAGCAAAGGTCCCGCCTCAGTAATTGGTGGTTATTTTTATCGTGCTGATCCATGCTTGTATAGCTAGTTAGTATATTAAGAAGAAATTTGATTGATTAAAAAAAAAAAACTATATATTGGTTTTCTGGACAATTCATATCAGTTATGGTTAATCAGTCATTTGACAAAACTTCATATCCGCTGGTTATCTTATTCTAAATAATTTGAGACAGTTGGAAACCCATAAATTGTACTTTAGATGCACATCTTAATATATGCATATGTGAACACATTTTCAGGTATATATATATACACTGACTTGTAGAATTATGCTATATGGGTAATTATACAAACCACTAAAAACAACGGAAACATTATTAGTTCCATGGTCCCTTTAGGTTGTGCCCATGACTCACCTATGGAATGAAGGTTTAAGCTGGGGGTTCACAATGTTCCTGACCCGGAGCTATGTGGTGTCACACAGTTGTGTGTATAGAGTTGCAGCTCCAAGCAATGGTAAAATACCAATGTAAGGTAAAAACAAAGATATGGGGACTGTTTGTACCTTCTCCTTACGGACTAGGGAATTCAACCTTCGGAATGCAACAACGTTGATAGGATCGAACACCACCAATCACCACTAAGACGTAAGAAATCAACACACAAACAATAGCCAACAATAATGGTAAACAAAATAGAGAAACACAACACGAAGAGTTACTTGGTTCGACTCATAGAGTCTAATCCACTACCACTAAAACAATACAAACTTCGTATTACAAGAATGGAGACTCACTCTCAACACTCTATTTTACACACACAAAGTTTTTGCTCTTTTCTCTCTTGGTTTCTCACTACTACTCTTCTTTAGTTCTCTACTCTATTTATTCTCTTCACCATGCACATAATATATAGATATGATACAATGTTACAATTCAACGGACAAAAAAGAGTAGACAAAACACAAGTGACCCACACACTTATTAAAGAGAAAGAACAATAAACAAAAAACATATGGAACCCACAAATAATAATTTGGTCAAAATACTACAAACGTACCTTCTCCTTGCAACAACAACAACACCGCATCGTGAAATGCAACAAGAGAAGGTCGATGAGATATAGTGATGCAGGACGTTTCCATAGCTCGAACTTTAGCACAAAAGTGTTCAGTATTAGATGTCTATCTTCCACTTAAACCAGTAAGTTTTAAACACGGATGGTGTACTTACTTAAGTTTTCAAGTGGCTTAAACATGATTACAAATTGTATGATAATATAGATAAATATGACATATCTGTACTAGAATTATTTTGGGCCGTCAGGGGCCATTTCCACCACTCCTTATACACTACATCAGTTCCTGAATGTAACCGGAAGAAAAAAAGATCGTCAATATAAACTTAGTTGTATTTTCAGAAGACTTATAGACAAATAAACAACCAAAAGAAGGGAACATGTTAACAGGTTGACGACTATTTTGTGAGCTTACACGTTGTCGCGAACTGAACTCATCAAACATGTTATCGGTTTTACACTTGAATTTAGAGGCTCTTCAGCTAAACATGTTTTTTTTTTCAATGTGGCAAATTCAACTTACTTATGTTCTGTTTCTATGGGATCAAATGGGTTGAACTAAAGAATGTAGCTAATAATAATCATGTACTTTCCTTTATTTCCCACTATAATATATCCATCATGAAATAAAACTTTCCTATTTCCTTATAATACCTTTTAATGGTCTAAATATTTAGAAGTATTTAAGGAATATGGTTAAACAAATTTAATAGGTCGCGTGATATGATCCCACATCGGCCAAGTATGTGATTGGTTGGTGGTTTATAAGGCTAGGTGTCCCCTCCTCTTTTGAGCTAGCTTTTCGGAGTGAGTTCTACCCCTAGCTTATGACATGATGCGAGCCTATTATGGGATGGGTTCGTATCAATTGGACCCAAGGAGAAGGGTGCCAACCGTGACCAACGAGGACGTTGGCTTTTCAAAGGGTGGGGTATTGATATGATCCCACATCTGCCAAGTATGAGATTGGTTGGTGGTTTATAAGCCTAGGTGTCCCCTCCTCCTTTGAGCTAATCGAAGGTGATAGGCATAAAACATCATAGATCGCTTAAAAACCATATTCTGGTTAGAGGTGCACAAAAAAACCGGTTAACCTAACCGACCCGAAAATTAACCTATAACCGAAACTGGTTAAAAACCGATAAGGTACAAATCGGTTATAGGTTATCAATAACCGACGGTTAGTAACCGATTACAACTTTCTAATCAAAACCCGGTTATTAATCAGTTTAGCAATAACCGGTTATATTAACAAAATAATAACCGGTTAACCGGTTAAATTAATTATAGTTCATTATTGTTTTTTATTATATATTTATCTACTAGTGCTTAGACCCGCGCGATGCGCTTACAACCTTAAATAATTTTTTTAACTTTAGTTCAAGATTGTTAGACATTATTAAAATAATTTTATAAGTTTTATAACCAATAGGGTTCAAATCTTACTTCCTATATTTGTAAGAATGGATTATTAGGGGGTAGGGGTTTCGAGAGTTCTAGGTTTCATCTCAGACATGTATGGTTCGAGTTCCGCATACTGCCCAATTGGATGTCACTGAGGTATCTCGAATATTACATGCTAACTCTACCAACTACTAACTCGTTCAAAAAAAAATCAATAACAAATATAAACATATTTCTCATGATATACTTGTATATTATATTGCTTTTAAATTATTTTCATTGATCATCGTAACAATTTATTTTTGTAAATTTTTGATATCCCTTTCAATTTTAGAGGTGATAGAAATATAGAGTTGTATGTAGTTGACTTCTGTTTGAAATCTTTAAACTTTTTTTTTAACAGCGAGTTAGTGGTATAGTTAGTTAGCATTCGAGACACCACTGTGACATCCAATTAGACAGTATGCGGACCTCGAACCACGCATGCCTGGTATGAAACCCAACAACACGACTTCTGAGGGACTGAAAACTTCCCTTTTCTTCCATCTAGTAAAGTGCATAGCATTCCGAATCAGACCCAATTGTAATCTGATTATGAATTTGCCAAAAATAAACAAACAGTAAAAATTAGACAAATAAGTTATTAAATGTAACATGCCTATAAAAGAGCTTCTATTAGTAACATTCAGCAACTTACAGTTACAAAAACCCGAGCATCAAAATATGTATTTAAGAATGAAAGAAAATAAAAGGTAAAATAAGAAAACAGAATATTTTGCATTAGTTTACCAAGAACCATGGATATTAGGTGTTAGAAGGACCCGTTAAAAGACCAGGTGGGTCGGTCATCATTGGCAAGCCCCAATAGTGTATTAGTTAAGAGTGTATTGGTCTCTAACCGAAATATTAGAATAAACATATATACATTCAACAATAAAAAATAAATATATTTCTAATGTTATACTTGTATGATATTGGTTTTAATATTATTATTGAAATTGATACTTGCAACAATTCCACTTTTGTAAACTTTTATAACAAATATAATGTCCATGTGTTAGGTCCAGATTTACTGGACTCGCTCCAGACTCGACTACTGGAGCCTTACTGAAGATCTGTCCAGAAACGTGCTTCTACTGGACCTACTCCAGACTTGGAATCTGGAGTCCCTCTGAAGATTTGTCCAGAAATAATGGAAGACCATTGAGCAAATACTTGTATAGGAAATCTGGAGTATTCTCCAGATTAGCTCACTGGACTTCACCCCAGTCCAGATCTACTCTACTGGAGACATTCTCACTGAAGTCAAAGACTGAAGTCAGAATAAAGAAGACTGACAAATGGCGGAGTCCACTGGAAGTCTTACCAGATCTGTACACTGGAGGATTGTCAGTGTTCTAGACCTTACAAGTCTGAACACTGATATCGAGGATTGACTTTTGCCTTTACACACTTTCCAAAGAAAAATCCACTTGTTATTTACCAAAGTTTATGCGTGTAAAGGTGGTTGGTTAAAAGAATAAAATCATATCAATATGACTTTATCCTTGTACCATTAACCAATGCATTTAATGTTCTTGTCGGATCATTAAATGCATGCAACCATATTTGTACGGCACGAAATTCACTGGTGAATTTTGTTGCCTATAAATACAAAGTCATTTCTTTGAGAAAATACTTTTAAGCATACATTTTGCATTAGAGTGAATTTGTCCAAATAATCTCGATCTTAAACTGGGATACTTCACAACTTTAAGTATCTCGATCCAAAAGAGTTATTTGACAAATATAGATCATTTGTAATTCATAGGTTGTTAGGATACATACTTATTTGTATTATCTTGATTCCGCACAACCTTCTATTTTATTTAACATCATAAATAAAATACACCTTGAAAAATACATAATGTTCCACTTTACTTGTTTATTGCTTTAAGTCTTGTATTACTTTGTTTATATATTCTTGCATTATTTACAAGTAATACTAGTCCATTCTAGTGATTATTA
>CM067170.1:136837744-136873651 GCA_034093135.1 Erigeron breviscapus | reverse complement strand
AAGTTTGCCATTCAAAAGTTTGCCACAAAGTACAGCAAGCTCCAAACTTGATTGCAGGGAAATACATGTCATGAGTAAGCATACAAAACAATCTATATCACAAGGCTTTGGCTCAATAAGGCAACCAAGTTTCAAAAGAACATCAGAAACAACAAAAGTAGCAATATTCTTGGTTGGGTAAATCCTATGCTAGTAGCTTCTTGTCTGGCCTCCTACAAGATGCATCTTCCGCAAGTTTTTTTTCAAGATTAAAATCGATAGGCCTTTTTACCCCGGGACTGGTGAGAGTGTCCTTCTCAACTCGGTAGCCAAAGAGCTGCCTGTAACACAGGCAGCATCTATAAAGCAAGCATAAACAATAAGTTTCATTGTAATTGAAAGGCTGTTTTAATTTTTATAAAAGTAATCACCTTTGAATCAATTCCAAATTGTGAATTTTCACCAAGTTGGACAGCAAGAGTTTTAGCTTCTTCAGAATTTAGCTATAACATGATGAAAGAACAACATAATTATAGTTAATGATGCCTACTGAAATAAAAACTTTTTGTGTTGGATCTAATTTGTTACCTCCTCAACTTGATCAGCTGCTTGCAGCTCACGAATTACCTCCGGGTCATCACAAAGCTTTCCACAGTATACACATGATATTTCTTTACAAGATTGGGAAACATGTCTTAAGTGATTGGGTTTTTGTTTTATCTCAAACGGATTAATTTACCGATTTAACTAAAAAAGATACTGGTCAGATCGCTCACAAGTCATCTGAAGCTTATATGCATAATGCCTCCAAAACTCGCTTTACATAAAGAAGTTCGAATACTATTTTCATAAGAAGTTTTTAGCTTGGCATATTAAACACATCAATTATGGTGAAGTTCATAACAGAATTGATCTAGCTAAAAGGGTACTGAGGTAGATACTATATAGAATATATCATAGTCTACTATTGCTTTAAGCTAATATATGTTTTTTAGAGTGATAGCTATTAATATATCTTTTTGAAATATTGAAAGTTGTAGTTTGATAGTTTCATTACCTTAGGGTGCATGATGAGTTCAAAATGGTGATTGTTGCTGGTATATATATGGCTATCAGTTTTGGAAGATGAAATTCAGGTACCATGATGCATATTGGGATAACTACACAATAAAAGAAAAGGGTTAGATTATTTTTTATTTCCTGATGTTCTATAGATGTACCCTAGCAAGTATGTATATGCACAATATTACATATAGATACTACTTAAAAGATAACACCTCAATCCGCGGCCAGTGATTAAGTGTTCACCAACTGCAGCCAGTGATCCATCGGCTGGTTCAGATCTCACATAAGGTTACCTGTTAAGATCCAAAGTTGACTTGTTACTCATTTTGTCCCGAATGCTTTGCAAAAACAATCTTGAAAGAAAATTAGGTACTAACCTTCCAAGTACTTCATAGACCCATCTAAAAGGGTTAATCATGTTTCAAATAGGACTTAATCAGATTTCAAAATATAAATATGCCATGTAAGACTTTCAAAACATAATATACCATGGACGATGGTGAGAAAGGCTTAAACCGATGCTTTCTTTATATTTATATGAGCCATCAGCCCACAACACTTGCAAACATGTATTCTATATGCATCATTACCACTAAAATTACAAATTAAAAACAAAACTAACTTGCAATGGTTGCTTCATGACCCGACCTCCTCTCACAACACCTCTTGTCATGTACAAATGATCGCTGAAAATATCCGATGACACAAGTTATATTGATCAGTCACGACACACACATTACGAATTCTAACTTAAACCCTGTTTGGCAGATTGGGTAATGGGCTAAAAGCTTGCCCTGAACCTGAAACAGCAGCCCAAAAAGAGACCAAAACAGCAGCAAAGAACCCAAATAAAAGAATATCAAACATGAACTTTTCAAGTGACAAAACCATTCATTTTTTTTGCTGTAAACACAATGGAGATATAGTCATTCTCAAAACATATATAATAAATATAGCTGAGATATAGCCATTCTCAAACATAACTAACCGTTTTCATCTTGCTCAGCTTCATCCAGCAGTATCCAACCCACCCATGTTGCCATCTTTAGTCTAGGAGTCCGTTTGAGAGAAATCAATGTTTTACGTGGCAACCAATTTAGAAGTCCAACTGCTTCTATATCAATTTTAGTATAGTAGGAGATGGAATAGACCAAGGGCTGAGAATTTTGAGTTCAGTACAACCATAGTGTCATTAGCCTTTGCTAATTTTGAGTCGAGTATAGCCCCGTGTATCACGCGGGATAATTAACAACACATAATATCCGTTAAAGGTAGATGAGCGGGTTCACAAGTCAAGGCAACAGAGGCTTGAGCTCATTCGTCAGATACGGATGTAAGGTTTAAAAGTTATGACCATTTGAAAATATGTTGGAACTCCAACAAACAGCTCCAGCCCCTGTTTTTAGACTTGCATTTGACCCAATTTAAGAACCCCGTTTTCAGCAAATGTTATTCCATTTGAAAGACGTACGCAATTTGGATTTCAGTTTTTACCAAAACATTATACACATACAGTTACAGCTTCTTAAAAGCTGCCAAAAGTCATTTAGGCTGCTGGAAACTTAGCCCACAGCTCCAAAATGGTGTTTTTCTGCAAATCATACACCATTTAAAAGATCTTCAACCATACTTTCATTAGCTACTTTCAGTTTTAACCAAAACAAAAGAAACAGAAAGTAATAGTCGTTAGCGTCTGCTGGTCATTTTTACTTTTTACCCAAGTTGCCAGCCGACCCGTATTTCCATAAGATAATATCACTTAAAAAACACCAAAATTTGCAGATTACTTTCAACTAACAAATTAATCACTTCCAATTTATAGATTTCCTACCTGGCAAATTTATTCAAAGGACGCTTTCCAATAATGTCACTTCCAATATTATTCAAAAAACCATGAACTTTGACTTTTATGTCAAGAAAATATATGTTTTTCTAAAGGACCTTAGAAAGCATATCAAGTAGGTTATATACATTTGATATCATGACCCTTCTATGAATCTACTCAAAAAAACAATAATCATAAGAGCTTCTTTTTACCTCAATTGTACAAAGGTGCTGCATTCTTCAAGCTTGTTTTTACATCTAAAACTTGCTCATTACTTCAGTTCTATTAGATTTTGTTTGGGTCTGCGATACTATTCAACTTAGAGCAAAGTTCCAGTCACCCACCAGTCAAAGCTTCAAGCTATCCTCTAAAACTTGCTCATTACTTCAGTCCTATTAAAAAAGTGTTGAAGGATTCATAAGAGGTGCCTTAAGATAGTAACATAGAATTAAATATAACTTCTATATCAGCTTACGTTTTCAAATTTGAAAAACATGTTTCAAAATCTGGTTATAATAGCCAATACAGTTATGAAACCAATTGTTTAAGAATAGCCACATGAGATTAAAAAAAAAAAGACAATCTCTTTATGAAATTTCAGTTCGATGATAGAAAACTACTCAGTTGAGGATCCAGTCACATTGAACTTCAATTTTAGTTTCTCTTTTCAAAGCTGCAATCTCTTTATGAGATTTCATATTCTGTCATCACCAAACATATAGCAATGACTCACCTGTTTTCTTGACTTGGAGAATTTCATGCTTGAGTTTGATTTGTTGTTTATCCCTTCCTTTGTCCCACCCATCCATCTATCAATCCAAACACACAAATATAAAAAAAAACATACCTCAAAGAACTCAAAGCTCATTCTTTAAACATAACATTAAACACCTATAAAGCAACAATAAAATCAAATTATGATTAGACAAATATAAACAAATAAATCAATAAAACAGAATATAAAAAAACATACCTCAAAGAACTCAAAGCTCATTCTTTAAACATAACATTAAACACCTATAAAGCAACAATAAAGTTATTATTTTCGAAAAAAATTCAGAGAAAACATACCTCATACCTCAAAAACTTACTCTTCTTTGAGACATAACATCAAATAAATGGTGTTCAATGTTCACAAAAGCATAGCCTTGCTGCAGTTTTTGCTCTTTTACCAAGAATCCAAGATAAATTCATCAAAATTCAAAAGGAATTAGATAGTAGTACAATCTGAATAAAGAAAAAAAAAAAAGAGCTCAGACCCTCAACCTTTTTGGAATTTAAAGAACATGTAACCTTTTTGAAAAACCATCCTTTTTTCACAAAGAATAATGACCCAAAAAACCCAAATCTATACAAAATCATATCAAATATCTATATAAGATTTTATCTATATATAAATAAACAAACCTTGTAGCAACTGATTAATTAACTTACCAATATGTAGATGATGAATATTGTTCCTTTTTTGAATGATTTCCAAAATACAAATCTGTAAAAATAAAAAAAAAATTATGAAATCCCATATGCATAGTTCAAACATCCTAGTTCCATTTGACCATAAACCCTAGTCCCGTTGTACCCAGTAGTAGTTCATGCAGCAACATGTTAGGATCAAATCCACCCATTCCGCTTCAACCCATACAAAAATCACTTTGTAATTCGCACAACCTCATACACTCAAACTCAATTTCAATGTACTCGTTTACCGCAATTTAGATAATTGTAATTTACCAGATATAGATATTGTTATATCCATGAGCCCGGTCAGAATATATTATTTGTTAGTCAGATATGATATAGATAAACATTAACATTTTAAGGTCACCTAGTATTCTTTAACACCAAGGAAAAACAATCTCCCTCGGTAATCAATAATGTGCCACTTCTAACATCCGTGAATTTTGACTCGTTGACTTTACGTGTAATATGACTAACAATATAGGTTAATGAAGTATTCGGGTCGTTTTGGTGATTAAATGACAATGTGGAAGTTATTCGGGTCGTTTCGTAAATTAAATGGCAATGTGTTTTGATCGGTGTTTAAATGTCTTACGATTGTAATTTGACTTGGGAAGAGAAACGGGTCGACCCGTGGGTGATCCATGACCCACCAGCCCTCTTGACCCATTCCCCCCCTTTATCCTTTCTTCCCCTCTCCTTTTCTATCTCTCTTTTCTTTCTTTCTCATTTCTCTCTAAGTAAAAAAAAGCAAGAACATTTCAAGTTCTTCATCCCTCTAGTATCATTTGGTGTTTTGGGTTTAGATTAACTCGAGAATCATTAGTATCTTCATCTCATTGTCGTCATATTGAAGAATCAAAGGTGGAAGTCTCACATTTTATCCATTTTGACCTAATTTTGGGTTCTAGCTCAAGGAGGAGTTTGGTAAGCTCAATTCATCTCATTTATACCTACTTATGTTTGTTTAAGCATTTCTAGTCATCTTGAACAATTGCAAGTCTTGAATCGAGTCAAAAGACGATTTAGGTCAAACTAGGGTTTCGATTAGGGTTGGAACGATTTGATATGATTTTGATGTTTTGGGTCGAATTTGTGGATTGGGTTATGTTTATTTATGTTTAATGATGTTTATTTATGCTTCAAACTAAGTTACAAGTTCCTACAAATCGATTTGAGTTGGTTTGGGTCGAGTTTAAGGGTTTTGGGTTTGTTGTTCCTGCGTATGCTGCTGCTGCTTGTGTTTCTGGCCAGAACTGGGCCACTGCGGCGCAGTGGCTTAGGCCTAGCCCACTGCGGCGCAGTGGCTAGGGTCTGGTCAGTTCTTGGTTAGCCCACTGCGGCGCAGTGAGCTTGGCAAAGGCTCACTGCGGCGCAGTGGTTAGATGCTGGAAAGTTTGCGCGTCGTTTTTCAAACGTTAATAACTTTTGATCCGTAAGTCCAAATAAGTCATATGACCTATCGTTGGAATCGTGAGAGAGTCTACTTTCTCATGGTAAAGTCCTTGATCTGAATCCTTTTCCATTTCTAAAAATGTCGGGTCAAAGTGTTATAGTTCATGCTCGGGAGAATCATTAAGGCGTTGTGGGACTTTGGCGCGACTCAAACTTACTTAACCAACTTGTGTAGGGTTATAGAGTTGATTTTGATGACACCATGGTATATATTGATAGGTTGTGGACGTGGGGCCCAGTACCCGCTATTAATCTTTCGTTTACTCGACTTAAGCTTCTTTGCCGATCAAGGTGAGTTTCGTAGCTCCCTACTCAATAGAGATTCGGGCTGAAAGTGTACATTTACGTGTTGTGTGTTTGATTGGTTTACTTGATTGCCTGACTAGTTAATTTCTGATTGATTGTCGTTTTGGTAGATAGTTTGATTGATCTAGTGATGGTTTACGAATGTGTTCGTAATATTGCAACTCTTTAGGATAGAAGTACATACATAGAGGTCGGCTTTACTTTCAAAGGGTTTTAGGTGTGGTGGGAAGGCTGCGGACGACCCTATACATAAGCATCTAGAACCTGATGAAAGTAAAACCCTCCGAAATGGATGGACGTATTGTTTAGAGGAATTGATGGATGTTGAGAATGTGTTGGATATTCATATACGCTTTGTTATACTTGACTTGTGCGGTGCACACTCAAACATATTGTTATTGTTGCATTGATGACGCTATTGATACGCATTTGATATGCATTATGGTCTTACATACGTATGACGCATGATCTGACGCTAATAATTCGCGTACTCAGTTATTATACGCAATTGCTTACCCTTATGAACTTGTAATGATTTGATATTGTGATTAGGATAGTTGTACATACACGGAAGACGATGATACCTTTAATGAATTGTAGATGTGGTGGGAAGGCTGCGGGTGACCCTATATATAAGCATCTATAATTCCTTAAATGTAAAGTCGTATGAAATGTAGGTGCATTGTAGTTTGATTGATTTGGGATGCGACGGCTCTGTGATTGAGATTGATGAAACGGTTCATTTCGTTTGATTGACTTAGTTAAGTTGCGAAGTATATATATTATTATTATTATTATTACTGCTAGGATAGACGTGCATACATGGAAGTCGGTTATGCCTTCGTTGGGTTCTAGATGTGGTGGGAAGGCTGCGGGTGACCCTATATATAAGCATCTAGGATCCGAAGAAAGTAGAATCCTCCTAAGTGTATGTGCGTATAGCTTACTTTAGTTTGATGATTGATGGCTTGTGATGTATGGATGTTGTGTATCTATCCCACTGAAGAGGATATGACTTAGGTTGTGTGTCTATCCCACTGAAGAGGATATGATGTTTATGAATCCCACTGAAGAGGATAAATCCCACTGAAGAGGATATATTGTATATGAATCCCACTGAAGAGGATATGTTGTGTATGAATCCCACTGAAGAGGATATGTTGTGTATCAATCCCACTGAAGAGGATATGATACCGGTTTTGAGTTGATGTTATGTACGTTACTTGAGTATAATGTTATTTCGCGTTTTACTTGTTTTGTGTATCTTGTTGTGGATATTGTTGTGTTGTTCATAGAGGCTCACTGTAAGTCACGTTTTGCCTCTACTCGTATATTATGATTATTGGCGATGGTTGCTAATGGACCATTACTACGAACTCACCAACCTTGTGTTGACTATGCTTAGTACACTTTTCAGGTAACCAGGTTATCCAGGACGTGGAGTTTGATTTGTTTGCTTGCTGTCGAACCCGGACTGGACTTATATGGATCAAGGATCCATTTACCTTCTGTTGCATTATACTTAGGATTGATAGCCTTCTTTTGATGTCGTTTTGTAAACTCTGACGATTACTTGTTTCTTTTATTGTATGGATTCACTGAATCCTTTAATTGCATTTAGTTCATGTTCTACATTAATTCCACCTTGTGCTATATGATTTCCGTGATATTTCGAGCCTCGGCTTGGGGTGTTACAACTTCTAACTTAGGTAGTGTTGATCCTTAGAAGTCACTACCATTAAAAAGCATATATAAAACATATAACTAATCACACACAATGACACAATCACCAACCAAATTATCCTCTTTTTACTTTAAACCAAGTTATCGGCTTTTTTACTTTATCTCACACACATACAAACATAGAACTATCTTTACCTTCAGTAGTGGCTAAAAGGAGTGACTAAAAGCATTTTATGTAGTGGTATGATATGTGATACCATATTTAAGCCCGACAATACGCATAGCCCTCCTAGAAGAAAAGAAAATCAGAACATATCATCTACAATGTTCCTAAATAAAGTTGAGCATACAAACCTTAATTATTTTGAGACTTAGTCTTAACTCCTACATGGACAACAATATGGCAGAGTTTTGGTCATCTGAGTAAGGCGCGTCAATGTCACACGAAATGAAACAACATCCTATAATAAAGATGTAAATTATCAAATTGGACAATGTCAATACCATACTAATTAAATTAATAAACTAATTAATATTATAAACAAACTAAAAATTTAAAGGATACCGACCTTCAAATTAAGATTCTCCTGTCTAAAGTTGTAATAATCAGATAATAGTTGTTTGAGCATTTGGCAACTCATGTTAACTTAGTAACCATAACAATAATTACCAATTTTTATAGTCCCAAAGTACAATGTTTCAAAAACAACCTGTTTTCTATTAACTACGATAGTGCTTTTTATAGGTTGTTGGTTACAACTTCAACTACTAACATCATCGATCTATTCTTTCTTTCCATAATAACATATATTGCCTTAAATATCAAAAATTGTTGCCAGAATATGCCCTTTGAATTCTTGTATGTTGCCTTAAATTTTGACCAGATATTGAGTGGTTAAGGATGTTTGGTACAGATAAATTGCACACTGACACATATATTCAACATACAAATACATAGTTACATATATATACAGTAATAGAAATACATACATACAGATATATAGCATACGAATATATAGACATTTAATAGAACACATTAAATATGTCCTGCCATCAGAATCAATTAATACCAACAACGATATGAAACCTTTGATATCAAAAGTGAAGATAGAACAAAAAACTTCATCCAATTTGTGGAGTTTGTAAACAATTTTCAGTAACAAATAACCAGTTCGATATGCCCAAAGGGTAATCACCTAAAATCTCAATTAGAATAATCACCAAAAAATTTTAGGGATACCACGTCAGATTTCATAGTGTTTTTTGCATTCTTAAACACGCCACATAGGCTGTTTCTAAAATTGAGTTATAGAGTTTAGATATCTAACATTCTAATTGACTAACCCCATACGCCGCTTTCTTTTTCTATTCAAATCGAATAGAATACCAAATCCACCTAAAACCTAAATACCGAAATGGCCAAATCGATCAGATCGAATTACAAATAAATCGATTCCTTTATTCATTCAATCATTAATTATCTGATTATTAATATTCACAAAGAAAAACCCTAATGTCAAAGTAAAAGTCGATCGGCTACTGTGACTTTATGAGTTTATGCTACTGAGTAGTTATGTTTTTGTAATGCTAGATTGCTAGTTGCTTGTCTTGTTCTTCTTCGTTCCTGTTAAAGTCTGTTTAAGTAGTTTGTTCTTCTTTTTTTATTGTTTCTCTTTTGTTAAAGTCTGCTGCAATTCGATCGAACAACTCTCTGTTTTCTTGCTTCAGTTAATAAAAACCAAAAACAAGTTAACCGGTTATTATTAACCATAATCGGTTACACCAGTTAAGGTTTTCCAAACAGAAACCGGTTATTAACCGATATAGATTAACCAAAACCGGTTATTTTTTAAATAAAAAAAAACAGTTTCGGTTATTTATATAAATTACCTAACCGGTTAACCGATCGTTGCACCTCTAATTCTGGTAGTAATACACATCGTATCTGGCCCGTTTTCACGAGTTAACTGGCTGGCATGCCTGACCCGCCCATTAGCCAACTACAATGATATCATGGGTTTTGTGATACCAGACAAGGATGACCCAATGGGTTATGCTGAAAGCTTCAAAATAATACATATGTCCAATTACATTTTTAAATATCAAAAATGTTATTATCAAACTTAAAATACATCAAATTTATAGAAATGATCAAGTTTAATGAAAATAGAATGTTAAACTTCTTTAAAATTACGAGTGAAAGTACTCGCACGTTGCGGCGATGAGATGGTTGGGGTGATAGGTCATAGAGTATTAGAGTGTGATAGGTCATAGGAGGTGATAGGTCATAGAGTGTGATAGCCAAATGCCTTAGCCGTACGGGCTCCGCCCTCGAATGACATCTCTAACGAAAGAACATGAAATTTTAAGAACACTCATATAATTTTTATAATTTATCGATGTACGGTTTTTGAGATAAAGATTTTGAATGAATTAGTAGAGTAAGTGATTTATGGAGGAGAAAAAAAAATGAGTGGTTGAGATTTGAGGAGAGAGAGAAAAATGAGTGGTTGAGATTTCTTCTAAGGATATTATGAATAAGTGACAGGGGTATTTTGGGGTTTTCAATTACATAAAGTTGAAAAAATGGAGAGAACAAATGCTTTATAATGTAGTAGAGATAAATAACATTTGTCATTGACAATTATATCCTCTTTTTATAATCCCTAATTACGCAAGATCTTTATTTGGGTACTGTCATGCCACACTCTCGCCTTTTTTATCTCCATAAGATTAAGGGAAGTGATATTAGTACCACAATAGTTGATTTATTTACCACACATATGCTTTACTGACTTGTACAGTGTGCTATAAAAGTTGTATTGTGTGGTAAAAAAATCAATCTTTGGTACCAATATCACTTCCCTAAGATTAAGTAGTTTGGTCAATATATCTGTATGTGTGATTAACCCTACTATTATCATATTGAACCCTTATCTTTCAACCATTCTTTTTCTTGTTCTCTAAAAATGAATTTAATCAGGTAATATTCATACTTGTCTACTTATATTGTTTTTAATTTTAAGATGGCACTAGATAATTCTTTAATTAATTTTTCATAAGTCCACAATTATTTTTTTGTTTTAGTCGATGGGATATTTTGGTAAAGAGGCACCTATATCTTTGGCTTTGGCTAATAATTCTTAGTTTTTAAATGTTAGAAACTTAGAATAGATCGAAAATAAAAGCATGATATGTTTTTACAGTACTACGTAAACATGTACGTTACTGTTTCCTTTCTTGGATTGAGATTTTTTAAAGGCAAAAATATATTTACAAGATCAAGGATAGTAATTTGTTTTGTATTGGAGAAAGTTGTTATTGACAAAGAAGTTTGAACCATCCATATGAAAGTGGGTCGATTTGGGTGTTATTGACCAAAAAGTTTAAGTGGGTCACTCGTTTTAAATAATGTACGTGTTTTGACACACTAAGCAACCATCCCGACCCACTTATTTTGCCACCTTTGATTGTGGTTATTGGCAAGTTTGGTAATCATTCCATATTGTAATGTAATAACGGCTATAATGGCCAAGTGTGGCAGCAAGAATTATAGATGGCATCTCTGCGTATTGTATTATGCACTATTGTGCAACTATATATGAGTTTTTTTTCCATTGTGTAAGTTAACTGGATGAAGTATTGATGATATATGGGTGTAAAATTCTATGAAAAGTCAATGGCTTTCATTTACAATCATAGGCTCATAGCTAAGAAGGGAAAGTAATAGATTATTTTTACGTCAAAAGTTAAGTTGCATATATGTCATGTAATTAAGGATATTACAAAAAGAAGGTATGATTGTCAATTACAAAGGTATTTATAATTTCAAAAAAATTTAACATTTTATTTTAATTAAATTCAATCATTTAGGAAAATTTGATATTTTTTAATTTTAATAATAGCATTTTTATATTTAAAGATTTAATTACACATATATAATATTTTGAAACTGATTAGTGACATACATAGAATTTTCCTTAAATAATCTAGTAGGTTTAAATCAAAAGTAGGTTTAAATCAAAGTGACACCATCAAAGAAATACACATGTTTAGACTTAGATTTTTTATTTTTACATGGAAACTTGTACAAATCCATTCACTTGTGAAGAAAATGAAACATTATGAGCCCATTTGGTTGTGTTAAATTTTTTGAAGATTTTCATTTCTAGTTTTTTTTTAAAAAATAAAAGGGGTTTTTTATTTTTGAAAAACAAAGAAAAATTTAAAACACATTCTAATAAGAAAATGCTATTTCTATTTTCCATTTTAGAATACCAAAATATATGTTTGAGATATGAGGGGAGAGATAGAAGGAAGATGGAAAATGAAAATAAAAAATAAAAAACAATAAACAATAAAAAAAGATGTTTTTTATGTTGTTCATTGAAAAATTGAAAACGTTGTGGTCTGTTTTATTGAAAAATATTCTTTGAAAAATATGATTACAGTAGAACCTCTATAAATTAATACTCGATAAATTAATAATCTCGATAAAACTAATAATTTGTCTTGTCCCAACTTGGGACCAGTACAAAATTAGACACCAATCAATAAAATAATAAGATAATAATTTTTTTTAAACCCCAAGGCTAATATATAGGTCCCATCAAAACTATAAATTAATAAATCTTTAAATATTCCAAAATTTTAATATTGTTTAGTAAAAATGAATCTACAGTCACTTATTTTTTTTAACTTTAAATCTATGTTGAATATATCATTAAATTTCTACATTTCACTTAAGAGTTGAGACGTTGTCGCAACAAAAAGTTTTGAAGAGTTGTTTGTCACTTGCAATGTACACCCCAAGCCGAGGCTCGAAATATCACGAAATCATATAGCGCAAGGTGGAATTACAATAGGACAAGACTAAATGCAATTAAAGATTCGGTGAATCCAACAATACGAAACAAGTACAAAATACACGGAGCAAATAGCCATCAAAGTTAACCAAAATAACATCCAAAGATGGCAGACGATCCTAAGTATAATGCAAAGGAAGGCCAATGAATCCTTGATCCATGAAGTCCATAGTCCGGGTTTACAGCAAGCAAAGCAACTAAACTCCACGCCCTAGGAGAACCTGATTACCTGAAAAGTGTACTAAGCATAGTCAACACAAGGTTGGTGAGTTCGTAGTAATGGTCCACAAGGAACCATAAACAATAATCATAATGTACAAGTAGAGGCTAGACGTGACTTACAGTGAGCCTCTAAGTAACACAACAATATCCAATCGACAAGATTACATAAGTACGAAAATGCGTGTAAATGAATGCTCAATGATATAAATCAAATGCAAGTACCAATGCATAAATAAGTCAACATGCCTATCTTATGCGTGAACACCAGTCACCAATGCAACGATACCCTTCTGTCATCACAATGAACAAGGCTGTATCTCAAAATCGTCGAGATATATATGTCTATATACTCGGAGTCAGGAACTACATCCAAAATGGGTGCATACATCTATGCACCAGGATGTCGGCAATCCCCTGCCAAGGGCTCATCAACAATGTATGCAATGCTTACAATCAAATGTAAATGCATAAATCATAAACCAACAATCAATATACGATGAACCTGTGCCAACAATCAATATTCAACAAACATAAGCCACTAACCAATTTAAACCAACTATACGTACATACACTTAAGAGGATTCTACTTCCTTCGAGTCCCAGATGCTTATATATAGGGTCACCCTCAGCCTTCCCACCACATCTAAAACCCAATGAAGGCATAACCGACTTCCATGTATGTACGTCTATCCTAATATAAATGAAATACTTAACCAAAACATAAACCAAGTCAACCAAACGAAATGAACCGTCACATCAATCCAACAACTAGAACAATCAATCAATCAATCAATCAACGAATGCAAGTAAACACGCAAGTTTACACTTTTCAGCCCGAATCTCAAGCGAGTAGGGAGATACGAAACTCACCTCGATTGGCTATGAAAGTTAAGATTGATATAAAGTCAAGTTATTGTCGTACAATGTTCTCCTCGCGTCCAACACCTAAATATCGATCATATACATACACATTAACATACATGAACACGTATACATAACTTAACAATTTCTCGGCAAAACCCTAATTAGGTTTCCAAAGTGTTTCTCGACGTTAAATGACTTCCAAGACTCTTAATCAATGTTATATAAGATAAGAAGTGAATTAGATTAAGACTCGGCGCGTAAAATGGTCCAGAAAGTCAAACTAGGTCAAACAAGGAAATTTCCAGAAACAAAGGGGGCGTAACCTACGCCCTAAACTGGCGTAGGTTACGGTGGTTCAAAACCACCAGGCGTAAGCTACGGTCAAAAGAGGCGTAAGGTACGGTCGGCAAAATACAACTGGCGTAGCTTACGGCCCAAAGGGGCGTAAGCTACGGCCCTCTAGAAAATGCATTTTTGGCGTAAAAGTTGGCGTAGACAGTTAGATTTTGGCGTAAGGTCAAATTTGAAGTTAGGGATAGGCGTAAGCTACGCCCAGGAAAAATTCTAACTAGCGTAACCTATGCCCCATAGGGCCGTAGGTTACGCCCATTACTGGGCAGCACACGACCAGCAGCAGCAAAGTGCAGAAAAAACCCAAAACCCCCAAATTCGACCCAAATCGATTTACAACGACTTGTAAGGACTTTTAGCCCATTTTGAAGTATAACCAAACATCATTAACCATTAATACACATAACCCAACCCACAAATTCGACCAAAACATCATAATCACTCACAAATCCTTCAAACCCTAACCCTAACCCTAATTTCCATTTTTACCATTTACAAGACTTGGAATCCCATCAAAACGACTAGAAACATAAGAACAAGCATAAATAGAAGTAAATGGGATGAATTTGACTTACCAAAGCTTCTCTTTGAGCTAGAACCCGAAATTAGGTCAAAATGGCTAAAATGCAAGACTTCCACCTTTGATTCTTCGATATGACGATAATGTGGTATAGATGGCGATGATTCTAGTGTTATAACCTTTCCAACACTAAGTAGATGGTAGAGAGAAGAAGAATGAAATGGTCTTGCTTTGCTTTTGAGAGAAAGAGAGAAAGAGATAGATAGATAGAAATGAAAATGAGAAAGGATAAGGGGGGGGGGAAATGGGTCTGGGGCTGGTGGGTCTTGGACTACCCACGGGCCGACCCGTTCTCCCACAAGCCATAAACAATCGATTACACATTAAACGCCAAACAAACATATTAACGACTCGACTAATATACCACATAGTCATATAATCACAAATGGGCCCAATTATTTCATTTCAACAAGTTTGTTAGTCAAATTACACAAAAGTCAACGGGTCAAAATTCACGGATGTTACATTATTCCCCCGTTGAAAGAATTTCGTCCCGAAATTCAACAAAACCCTAATTATTAAATAAATGCGGGTACTTAGATTTCATGTGATCCTCTCGCTCCCAAGTGTACTCGGCTCCACGTCTAGCATTCCATCTTACCTTCACAATGGTGTAGCGCTTCTTCTTGAGTTTCTTTTCTTGACGGTCCAAGATCTCTACCGGCTCTTCAACAAAGTTCAAATTCGAATCAACCCTAATTTCGTCCATAGGCACATGATGTGCAGGATCCGCCAAACACTTGCGCAAGTTACAAATATGAAACACATCATGCACACCGTTAAGCTCTTGAGGCAATTCTAGCCGATAAGCAACTTTCCCAACCCGTTCAAGAATCTTGAAAGGACCAATATACCTTGGCGCAAGTTTTCCCCGCTTCACAAAACGTACGACGCCTTTCCAAGGTGACACTTTCAAAAGTACTAAATCACCAACTTCAAACTCCAACGGTCTCCGCCTCACATCGGCATACTTCTTTTGACGTTCACGGGCCAATTGCAACTTCTCCTTAATTTGAGATATTACCTTAGTCGTTTCAATCACAATTTCTGGCCTGATGAGTTGACTCTCTCCAATTTCTGCCCAAGCTAGAGGAGAACAACATACCCTACCATACAATGCTTTAAAGGGTTCCATTTGAATGGTAGCATGATAGCTATTGTTGTATGAAAACTCAACTAGCGGCAAATGGTCTTCCCAACTTCCACCAAAATCAATTGCACACGCCCTCAACATGTCTTCAAGTGTTTGAATGGTTCTCTCGGTTTGCCCATCCGTTTGAGGATGAAACGCCGTGCTCATGTCAAGTCGAGTACCCATGGCTTTTTGAAAGGCTTCCCAAAATTTTGATTTGAAACGGGCATCCCTATCAGAAATGATAGAAATCGGCACTCCATGCTTAGATATTACTTCCTTGATGTACAACCGAGCCAAAGTGTCAAATTTATCGGTTTCGCGAATGGCTAAAAAGTGAGCCGATTTCGTTAACCGATCTACTATCACCCAAATCGTGTCACGGCCGCTTCTCGTCTTTGGTAGTTTAGTGATGAAGTCCATTGAAATATGCTCCCACTTCCATTCGGGCATCACCGGTTGTACCAACAATCCGGGTGGCTTCTTGTGATCGGCCTTGACTTGTAAGCAAGTAAGACACTCACTCACATACTTAGCCACATCACGCTTCATGCCCGGCCACCAATACAAGTTCTTCAAGTCAAAGTACATCTTATCCGACCCGGGATGGACCGAATAAGGCGATTGATGAGCTTCATTCATAATAAGCGTTCTCAAGTTACCGAAGATAGGAATCCAAAGTCTTTCAACCATGTATAGTCCATTATCATTCTTTCGGTCGAATAGTTGTTCCATACCGTCTAGGTTTTCGTTTCCAAAGTTTTCCGGTAGGGTGGCTTGAATTTGGGCTTCAATGATCCGATCACGAATATTTGGCCCTACCGTGAGGCTCATAGCTCTAGCCCGTCTTGGTTTCACTCTCTCTTTTCGGCTCAAGGCATCGGCTACTACATTTGCCTTGCCCGGGTGATAACGGATATCACAATCATAATCACTAAATAGTTCTAACCAACGCCTTTGCCTCATATTCAATTCACTTTGGGTAAAGATGTGTTGAAGACTTTTGTGATCGGTATAAATCACACATTTGGTGCCGTAGAGATAATGTCTCCAACACTTCAAAGCAAACACAACCGCTCCCAATTCCAAATCATGTGTCGGGTAGTTTTTCTCATGCACCTTCAATTGACGGGAGGCATAAGCAATGACTTTACCCCTTTGCATAAGAACACAACCCAACCCTTGCCCCGAAGCATCACAATAAACAACAAAATCTTCGATCCCATCCGGTAGCGTCAAAATAGGAGCATCACATAGCATATCTTTAAGAGTTTGGAAGGCGTTCTCTTGTCTTTCGCCCCATTCAAAACTTCTCTCCTTTTGAGTCAATAGAGTGAGTGGTTGTGCAATACGGGAGAAATTTTCAATAAATCTTCTATAGTAACCCGCCAATCTAAGGAATTGGCGGATCTCGGATGGCGTTTCAGGTCTTCTCCAATTCTTGACCGCTTCAATCTTGCTTGGGTCCACATGAATACCATCCTTGCTCACTACGTGACCAAGGAAGTGGACCTCCTCCAACCAAAACTCACACTTGGAGAATTTTGCATACAATTTCTCCTTCCTTAGTAATTCAAGCACTTCACGCAAGTGCTCAACATGCTCCTCCTTCGTCTTCGAGTATACAAGTATGTCATCAATGAACACAATGACGGACTTGTCTAAATATGGTTGACACACCCGGTTCATCAAGTCCATGAACACCGCCGGTGCATTAGTCAACCCAAAAGGCATTACGGTGAATTCAAAATGACCATACCTTGTGCGAAAAGCCGTTTTGGGGATATCATCTTCATGTACCCGGAGTTGATGATAACCCGAGCGAAGATCGATTTTTGAGAAGTGCTTAGCACCTTGAAGTTGATCAAACAAGTCATCAATTCTGGGGAGAGGATATCGGTTCTTCACGGTGAGCTTGTTTAATTCCTGGTAATCAATACACATTCTGAAGGATCCGTCTTTCTTTTTGACGAAGAGAACAGGAGCACCCCAAGGAGATTGACTAGGGCGAATGAAACCCTTCTCTTGGAGTTCCTTGAGTTGAGTTTGTAATTCTTGCATTTTGGTTAAGGCTAGTCTATACGGAGCTTTTGCTACGGGCGCGGCTTCGGGAATAAGATTAATACGAAAATCAAGTTCACGAGTTGGAGGTAATCCCGGTAAGTCATCCGGAAAAACATCGGGAAATCACAAACAATAGGAACGGTCTTCAATTCTACCTTTGTGATGGTAGCACTAAAGACTTTAGAATTAGAGGAATCGGAGATTTCGCCTTGAACCCTAAGAATTACCGTTAGTCAAAGGTATCTTAACAACTCTCTCACCATAATCAATCGTCGCATTTACCGCCGCTAACCAATCCATACCCACTATAATATCAAAACTACCAATGTCAAGAGGCATAAGGTCAATGAAGAAGTCGACATCTTCTAAAGTCAAGACACAGTCGCGAAGTATTTGGCTAATTCTAGTTAGTGACCCGTTTACCATTTCAATGTCAAGCACATAGTTTAGAGCACAAGGATGCACATCAATCAAAGGAACAAAGTTAGAGGACACGAGGCTATAATCGGCCCCAGAATCAAATAGGACGGTTGCATAGAGACCATTAAGGAGAAAGGTACCTGCTACTACGTTGGGATCGTTGCGGGCTTCATTTACATTAGCCGCAAAGGCTCGGCCGCGTGGTTGCACTTGGTGGCCTTGTTGTCCCCGGTTTTGGTTAGGCCCGACCATTTGGAGTTGATTGGGATGAACGGCTACTTGAACTTGTTGTCCCACCCATCGAGGACAATTATTACGGTAGTGGTCACGGCTACCACATTCAAAACATTCGCCTCTTCTTTGGTTACCTTGAGGAGGAACGGCCCGAATAGGAGCCACATTCATTGGGCCCGCCCTTGGAGCTCTACAATTTCTAGCTTCGTGCCCGACTTGATTGCAATTAAAGCATGCCCCACATGGAGCATTGCCCGACTTGATTGCAATTAAAGCATGCACCACATTGGTTATTGGCGGGATGATGCCTGTTGCATCTCCCACAGAAAGGATGAGGCCCAGTATAAGCCCTCCTAGCCGGTTCCACCGCCGCCATTATTCTACCCCTATTTGCATTTTTGGGGTCAAACTTCCCCATTTTCCTTACCCTGCTCGACTCTCCCACTTCTTTCCTCTTGATTGATGAGGATTTGCTCAAAACACCACTTCTCAATAAATCTTCGGTCACACTTCCGGCTTGGTTGACCGCATTAGCCAAAGAAGTAGGCATGTTGGAGTTTACATAAGATCGGACTTGAGGATTCAAGCCCAATACAAACTTCTGGATGGCCTGTGACTCGGTACCCACCAAGTGAGGAATGAGGGTAGACAACTCTTGAAATCGTCTCACATAGCCCTTGTAATCGGCTCCCTCCATGTTGAGATTTGCAAATTCAATGGTTAAGTTTTGTAGTTCATACGGAGGACAAAACTTTGCTTTTACTTTGTTTTTGAAGTCAATCCACTCCAAATTTTGAGTCCGCCCCAACGTTATTTCCTGGTTCCACCAACTCAAGGCGTCATGCCAACATGCCGGATGCATAGGAAATCCGGTCATCATAGGTGCAATGACTCCTTTCAATCACCGCCTCTATCGCCTCAAACCACCTTATACATTCCGTGGGGCCCCCTTTCCCATCGAACTCCGGTGCCCCACAACTTTTAAAGTCTTTAAATATACACCCTTGACGGTATCCCCCATATTGATTATTCATGGGCATCCCGATACCAACTCCCACTGGTCCCTCTTCTTCATTTTCTTCGGCATAAGGTTGAGCATTTTCGTTATTTTCATTTTCTGGAGCTTCGTTGTTTTGAGCCACATTATTTTGCCCAAGACTTGCCGTGACTTGAGCAATGATGGTTGGCATGATGCCGGCGACCGTTTGAGCGATTACCTCAGCCAAGTTTGGCTCAGGAGCTCCACCACGACCCCTACCACGGCCCCTACCACGGCCTCTACCACGGCCCCTACCACGGCCCCTACCTCCTTGTACTTCCGGTTGAGCTTCCGGTTGAGGTTCTTCCTCTTCAGCCCTATAGTTCGTTCCGACTCTCCTTGGTCTCACCATTTCTATAAAACAAGTGACACGTTGACCGAGAGTTAGTCTCAAATGCTCACATGTTAGTCACACAAGTAGTCAATGCTCTCATACCGATACCACATACTCATTTCATAATATTATGCTAAGGCAACAGTGTTAGAATCATAAGGGATTTTTTTACATATCATAACATCACGTTGAATTTATTACAATACCTCATCATTAATTTAAGTAATCATGAAATTAAACAACTAACACGAATGATTCAAAGTATAATCCGAATTCGATATGCTCTCTAGTTATTGACCGGGTATGTATACAAGGTGTACCAACGACTAACCTTCCACCTAATCAACTTCCATTAAGCATATCGGTTCCTTATTATACTTTAAGCCACACGTGCGCAATCCACAATGTCATGAACTTGCTATAATATCGGGTAACCATAAAAGAGTTGATCGGGTTCTTTTAGGGTTGCCGCAATATTATACTAAGTTAATGGCATCCTTTCATTTTGCCCTAAATCATCAAATTAGTTCCAACAATTAACAACAACAAACCATATTAACTAATCCACATTCATCACATTGAATTCAAGCTATCACACAAGTGGTCTTAACTACGAACTCACATGGGGATTCACATAATTCACATTGCACACGAATTTCCTAACCATGCATGCTATATGAAGAGTTTTAACTTAAGCCATAGTCTAGGTCAAACCGCCTAATTCTCTACGACCACGCATGGGCCACCATTCTGTAACACCCCAAGCCGAGGCTCGAAATATCACGGAAATCATATAGCGCAAGGTGGAATTACAATAGGACAAGAACTAAATGCAATTAAAGATTCGGTGAATCCAATACAATACGAAACAAGTACAAAATACAACAGGAGCAAATAGCCATCAAAGTTAACCAAAAATAACATCCAACGATGGCAGACGATCCTAAGTATAATGCAAAAGGAAGGCCAATGAATCCTTGATCCATAAAGTCCATAGTCCGGGTTTACAGCAAGCAAGCAACTAAACTCCACGCCCTGGGAGAACCTGATTACCTGAAAAGTGTACTAAGCATAGTCAACACAAGGTTGGTGAGTTCGTAGTAATGGTCCACAAGGAACCATAAACAATAATCATAATGTACAAGTAGAGGCTAGACGTGACTTGCAGTGAGCCTCTAAGTAACACAACAATATCCAATCAACAAGATTACATAAGTACGAAAATGCGTGTAAATGAATGCTCAATGATATAAATATCAAATGCAAGTACCAATGCATAAATAAGTCAACATGCCTATCTTATGCGTGAACACCAGTCACCAATGCAACGATACCCTTCTGTCATCACAATGAACAAGGCTGTATCTCAAAATCATCGAGATATATATGTCTATATACTCGGATTCAGGAACTACATCCAAAATGGGTGCATACATCTATGCACCAGGATGTCGGCAATCCCCTGCCGAGGGCTCATCAACAATGTATGCAATGCTTACAATCAAATGTAAATGCATAAATCATAAACCAACAATCAATATACGATGAACCTGTGCCAACAGTCAATATTCGACAAACATAAACCATAACCACAATTTAAACCAACTATACGTACAAACACTTAAGAGGATTCTACTTCCTTCGAGTCCCAGATGCTTATATATAGGGTCACCCGCAGCCTTCCCACCACATCTAAAACCCAATGAAGGCATAACCGACTTCCATGTATGTACGTCTATCCTAATATAAATGAAATACTTAACCAAAACATAAACCAAGTCAACCAAACGAAATGAACCGTCACATCAATCCAACAACTAGAACAATCAATCAATCAATCAACGAATGCAAGTAAACACGCAAGTTTACACTTTTCAGCCCGAATCTCAAGCGAGTAGGGAGATACGAAACTCACCTCGATTGGCTATGAAAGTTAAGATTGATATAAAGTCAAGTTATTGTCGTACAATGTTCTCCTCGCGTCCAACACCTAAATATCGATCATATACATACACATTAACATACATGAACACGTATACATAACTTAACAATTTCTCGGCAAAACCCTAATTAGGTTTCCAAAGTGTTTCTCGACGTTAAATGACTTCCAAGACTCTTAATCAATGTTATATAAGATAAGAAGTGAATTAGATTAAGACTCGGCGCGTAAAATGGTCCAGAAAGTCAAACTAGGTCAAACAAGGAAATTCCAGAAACAAAGGGGGCGTAACCTACGCCCTAAACTGGCGTAGGTTACGGTGGTTCAAAACCACCAGGCGTAAGCTACGGTCAAAAGAGGCGTAAGGTACGGTCGGCAAAATACAACTGGCGTAGCTTACGGCCCTCTAGAAAATGCATTTTTGGCGTAAAAGTTGGCGTAGACAGTTAGATTTTGGCGTAAGGTCAAATTTGAAGTTAGGGATAGGCGTAAGCTACGCCCAAAGGGCCGTAACCTACGCCCAGGAAAATTATAACTAGCGTAACCTACGCCCAACAGGGCCGTAGGTTACGCCCCATACTGGGCAGCAATACGACCAGCAGCAGCAGAATGTGCAGAAAAATATACCCAAAACCCCCAAATTCGACCCAAACCATTCCAAAACGACTTGTAAGGACTTTTAGCCCAATTTGAAGTATAACCAAACATCATTAACCATTAATACACATAACCCAACCCACAAATTCGACCAAAACATCATAATCACTCACAAATCCTTCAAACCCTAACCCTAACCCTAATTTCCATTTTTACCATTTACAAGACTTGGAATCCCATCAAAACGACTAGAAACATAAGAACAAGCATAAATAGAAGTAAATGGGATGAATTTGACTTACCAAAGCTTCTCTTTGAGCTAGAACCCGAAATTAGGTCAAAATGGCTAAAATGCAAGACTTCCACCTTTGATTATTCGATATGACGATAATGTGGTATAGATGGCGATGATTCTAGTGTTATAACCTTTCCAACACTAAGTAGATGGTAGAGAGAAGAAGAATGAAATGGTCTTGCTTTGCTTTTGAGAGAAAGAGAAAAAGATAGATAGATAGAAATGAAAATGAGAGAGAAGATAGATAGATAGATAGATAGATAG
Source organism: Erigeron breviscapus (assembly GCA_034093135.1). Classification (NCBI taxonomy): domain Eukaryota; kingdom Viridiplantae; phylum Streptophyta; class Magnoliopsida; order Asterales; family Asteraceae; genus Erigeron; species Erigeron breviscapus. The sequence continues at coordinate 136,850,680 of CM067170.1, read as the reverse complement.
ATAGATAGATAGATAGATAGATAGATAGATAGATAGATAGATAGATAGATAGATAGATAGATAGATAGATAGATAGATAGATAGATAGATAGATAGATAGATAGATAGATAGATAGATAGATAGATAGATAGATAGATAGATAGATAGATAGATAGATAGATAGATAGATAGATAGATAGATAGATAGATAGATAGATAGATAGATAGATAGATAGATAGATAGATAGATAGATAGATAGATAGATAGATAGATAGATAGATAGATAGATAGATAGATAGATAGATAGATAGATAGATAGATAGATAGATAGATAGATAGATAGATAGATAGATAGATAGATAGATAGATAGATAGATAGATAGATAGATAGATAGATAGATAGATAGATAGATAGATAGATAGATAGATAGATAGATAGATAGATAGATAGATAGATAGATAGATAGATAGATAGATAGATAGATAGATAGATAGATAGATAGATAGATAGATAGATAGATAGATAGATAGATAGATAGATAGATAGATAGATAGATAGATAGATAGATAGATAGATAGATAGATAGATAGATAGATAGATAGATAGATAGATAGATAGATAGATAGATAGATAGATAGATAGATAGATAGATAGATAGATAGATAGATAGATAGATAGATAGATAGATAGATAGATAGATAGATAGATAGATAGATAGATAGATAGATAGATAGATAGATAGATAGATAGATAGATAGATAGATAGATAGATAGATAGATAGATAGATAGATAGATAGATAGATAGATAGATAGATAGATAGATAGATAGATAGATAGATAGATAGATAGATAGATAGATAGATAGATAGATAGATAGATAGATAGATAGATAGATAGATAGATAGATAGATGGATGATTTTTTATCTTAACCTTTCATTTTAATTTAAAAGTCAAAATGTCAAAACCAACTTTAGACGATTTTCATCCCTAATTTTTAGATTGGGATTCTTTAAAGTTATTATCAACTTAATTTACTAGTAAAGTTGATAATTTTGAAAATGAATTAAAATCAAAAGTCATGATTCAAAAATGATTTTTTTCTTTTTGCCATACACAATTTTAGAAAAAATGCATCATTTTTTTGTGTATAGTAACATATTTTAGTGTATTTATAGTTGCCTCTTCCATATTTATTGGTGTCTTTAAAGTAAAGTAGATTATATACCCTAATTTTTAGATTGAGATTCTTTAAAGTTATTATCAACTTAATTTACTAGTAAAGTTGATAATTTTGAAAATGAATTAAAATCAAAAGTCATGATTCAAAAATGATTTTTTTCTTTTTGCCATACACAATTTTAGAAAAAATGCATCATTTTTTTGTGTATAGTAACATATTTTAGTGTATTTATAGTTGCCTCTTCCATATTTATTGGTGTCTTTAAAGTAAAGTAGATTATATACCCTAATTTTTAGATTGAGATTCTTTAAAGTTATTATCAACTTAATTTACTAGTAAAGTTGATAATTTTGAAAATGAATTAAAATCAAAAGTCATGATTCAAAAATGATTTTTTTCTTTTTGCCATACACAATTTTAGAAAAAATGCATCATTTTTTTGTGTATAGTAACATATTTTAGTGTATTTATAGTTGCCTCTTCCATATTTATTGGTGTCTTTAAAGTAAAGTAGATTATATACCCTAATTTTTAGATTGAGATTCTTTAAAGTTATTATCAACTTAATTTACTAGTAAAGTTGATAATTTTGAAAATGAATTAAAATCAAAAGTCATGATTCAAAAATGATTTTTTTTTTTTTGTCTAAATAATTTTTTTCTTTTTGCCATACACAATTTTAGAAAAAATGCATCATTTTTTTGTGTATAGTAACATATTTTAGTGTATTTATAGTTGCCTCTTCCATATTTATTGGTGTCTTTAAAGTAAAGTAGATTATATACCCTAATTTTTAGATTGAGATTCTTTAAAGTTATTATCAACTTAATTTACTAGTAAAGTTGATAATTTTGAAAATGAATTAAAATCAAAAGTCATGATTCAAAAATGATTTTTTTCTTTTTGCCATACACAATTTTAGAAAAAATGCATCATTTTTTTGTGTATAGTAACATATTTTAGTGTATTTATAGTTGCCTCTTCCATATTTATTGGTGTCTTTAAAGTAAAGTAGATTATATACCCTAATTTTTAGATTGAGATTCTTTAAAGTTATTATCAACTTAATTTACTAGTAAAGTTGATAATTTTGAAAATGAATTAAAATCAAAAGTCATGATTCAAAAATGATTTTTTTCTTTTTGCCATACACAATTTTAGAAAAAATGCATCATTTTTTTGTGTATAGTAACATATTTTAGTGTATTTATAGTTGCCTCTTCCATATTTATTGGTGTCTTTAAAGTAAAGTAGATTATATACCCTAATTTTTAGATTGAGATTCTTTAAAGTTATTATCAACTTAATTTACTAGTAAAGTTGATAATTTTGAAAATGAATTAAAATCAAAAGTCATGATTCAAAAATGATTTTTTTCTTTTTGCCATACACAATTTTAGAAAAAATGCATCATTTTTTTGTGTATAGTAACATATTTTAGTGTATTTATAGTTGCCTCTTCCATATTTATTGGTGTCTTTAAAGTAAAGTAGATTATATACCCTAATTTTTAGATTGAGATTCTTTAAAGTTATTATCAACTTAATTTACTAGTAAAGTTGATAATTTTGAAAATGAATTAAAATCAAAAGTCATGATTCAAAAATGGTTTTTTAATCTTAACCTTTCATTTTAATTTATTTTTTTTTTTTTTTTTTTTTTTTTTTTTTTTTTTTTTTTATTTTTTATTTTTGTCTAAATAATTTTTTTCTTTTTGCCATACACAATTTTAGAAAAAATGCATCATTTTTTTGTGTATAGTAACATATTTTAGTGTATTTATAGTTGCCTCTTCCATATTTATTGGTGTCTTTAAAGTAAAGTAGATTATATACCCTAATTTTTAGATTGAGATTCTTTAAAGTTATTATCAACTTAATTTACTAGTAAAGTTGATAATTTTGAAAATGAATTAAAATCAAAAGTCATGATTCAAAAATGATTTTTTGAATCTTAACCTTTCATTTTAATTTAAAAGTCAAAATGTCAAAACCAACTTTAGACGATTTTCATCCCTAATTTTAAGACCAAGGTAGCTCATAGAACCCAAAAAGAAATATGATATAACTTTCTGAGTGTTTTTACTTTTAAAGTGTATCAGCACAAAATTAAACGCAACTATCATTAAATAAAAAACTTCTAATTAATCGATAAGGTCTCATATGACACGTTCTCTTTAAGGTGCGAAAATGGTCGAGACGTCTTGATTCTAATGTTATGAAAACTCGAAGTTTAAATAAGATTGGGTGGATTGGATATATTAATTCTTGTTGGATAATTCATTTTGTGTCATGGATGTTTGCTGTGATTATATTCTCACTTAATTACTTAGATTGGTTACAGTTCACTTTCGATCAAATTGATATACTTGTTCAATATCTCTGGAATTAAAAACAATGGTCAAGGACGAAGTAACAAACAGTACTTGCTACTAGTTAATCATCCCGGGTATTTTATCTAGAATTTTAAAATTTATAAAAAAGAAAAATGATCTAAAAAAATATATGTAATTTTTGTAATTAATTTAAGAAAACATAAAAAGACATTTCCAATCAAAAAGAAGAAATATAAAATAAGCATTTAGTGAGCTATTTATCTTTAAAAATATTACAATATTAAATTAAATATGACATATGACATCATAAGTAAAATAAAACCTTTTTGAATAAAATATAGACATGTCACATAATACTTTTTCCTAAAAATAATTTTAGAAGACAATTCTTATTATATTATAGAGTAAATTGCGTTTTTGGTCCCTGTGTTATCACCCAATTCGCAAGCTCAGTCCAATATCACTTATCGTTGCAACGGTGGTCCTATTTTAAGCTTTTGCTTGCAATCTGAGTCCAGAAAGTAACAGTTGTTAGTTTTAAGTCGTTAGTGGGACGGTGTACTACACACATGATGGGTATATGTGTGATTTAACCTCCCAACTTCCCTTATAAATCCTTTAACCATAACGTTTGCAATCCAAATTAAATTACATACTGATTCATCACATTTCCAATAACAATGAAACCAATAAATCCTTTTCTTTTCCATAAATTTATCAAATCAAAACAAAATCATAATAAAATTAAAATCCCCAATTTTTACAAATAAAAACTCTAACATACGATTCATAAATACTCAATCTTCAATTCATATTTTTGGCTAATTTCTATTTCCGTTTCTTTAATCTAAACAAACTAAAATAACATACAATTGAATTCTTTTTAATTGAAATTAACCCCCGATAAACCCATAAAAATCTAAAACTCAAACATTTAAAAATCGAAATCAAACCAGACTTGGTGATTGGAGAAAAAAAGGAATGGTGGTTGACAATCAACAAAAAACCCATTAGTTTTCTCCTATAGTTACGAAGAAGATATGGCGAATGAAGTCATCCTCGATATTTTCAAGGAAGGGTTTGTACAGTCATCTTCGGTGATAATATGGTCATCTTCAGTGATCTGGTCAGAGGTGTTAGCCGAAAAAATGATAGTTTATGTTTGTGTTACCACCGACAAGAAGTGCTTTTAGTTAAACCAATATGTTTAGAGTGTTGTCACAGTAAAGAAAATTATTTGATTTAATGGATGTCTAATTAGAGCAATATGTTTCTCATGGAAGTGAAAGTGGTACTCGTGGTGGTGTTTAATTTAGGGAAATGAAAGTGGACTGCGGGTGGTGAATTATATCTAAGTATCTATATTATTATCTGGGAGTGAAATTAGGTTGATAATGATCTTTGAAAAGTTTATAATACGACACACATATATATACATATCTGTATAAGAATTGGAATAAAAAAAGTTGACTATATATATGTATAAAGGTGATTGGGGGTAAACTACACATTTACCCATCACGTGGGTAGCACATGACCCCACTAACGACTTAAAACTAACGATTGTTACTTGTTGGACTTGGATTGCAACCAAAAGCCTCAAATAGGACCACTGTTGCAACGATAAGTGATTTTGGACTATGGTCGCAAATTAGGTTATAACACGGGGACCAAAAATGCAATTGACTCTATATTATATATAACGATTATAAAGTGGCAAAAGTTGATAAGCACACACTTGAATTAGTTACTAATGAAAAATAGTTTCAGTTATGCAAGCTCTAGCCAACAAACAACTTTCTTAACTTATAATATGTAATAATTTCTTCCTAATACAATTTGATTAAATTGAATATATCAAAATTGTTATTTACAGCAAAACTATACATATGTTTCTTTTAATACATGAAACAATCAGATATAGCTATTATACTAATGGGATGAGTTTGATTGAGAACACTTTTTTAAAAAAACAAAAATAACAATTCTCAATCACACAGTTTTCATCTTTAATTAAAATAATAAGATTCCACCTAATTCATTCGAAATAAAATAATTTCACCTAATTCATTCAAACCCATAGAATGAGTATAGAATCAAACCGTAAAAATGTATGATTAGATTAATCTTTTAAAAAATGTATCAAACGTATCAACTTACATTTTTATTTAAATAAAAATTTATAAGGGCTATGTGTTGAAAACGGATGGATACCGTACGGGCGTTGCCCTTATCCGATCTAAAAGAATTATCACCGGATGCATATGGGAATGGTATGTATTTGATGAGCGGCGATCTAAGAGATGGTGGTGGTTGGATACGGTACGAGTGTAGCCTTTAGGTCTAAGGGTTTCGCCCTTAGATATGGTTTTTTAATGGTTCTCACATTCTCAAAATGGTTTTGGTTCTCACTTGATCACTTCACTATACATATAATCAGAATAAAGTACATAACTAAACCGTAAAAATGTATGATTAGATTAAATTTTATAAAAATGTATCAACTTACACGTGTAATTAAAAAAAATTAATATTAAAAAATTGTCAAAAGTACATCGGCATCTCAGTTGAAAGAGGACAAAATTTTAAGACTACTCATACTTTTTTTTTCCGTCTAACGATATACGATTATTGAAATAAAAGTTTTTGAATAAATTAGATAACTTTTACTATTATTTAATAACGAGAAAAAATGTGTGGTCCAAATTGTTTATTTTATTCTTTTTAAAAAGTATTCTCAATCTAACTTTTTCTTTATACTAATACCCTATTTTTTGGACACTTAATTTAATTAATAATTATCAAGACTCAATAGATAATTGCCTTACAAGTTGTTAAAATTTCACCTTCAGATGAGGCTCTTAACTCATTCCTTGACCAAAACTCCCGCCTTCCTTCTCCGTGGACCAATCACAAATCCATTGAGTGGAATGGTATTAAAGCAGGACGCTGAGAGGTAGGAGATTTTGAACCGTTTCACTTTAGTGGTTAAAAGAATTGGAAAAAAAACTGCATAATCGGTCTTACATGCAAATAGCAACTTCGACCAATTTACTTAGGATTTATGTAAGTGGTCGTGGTCGCGGTCTCTTGAAAGACTTTGTTGTCACACCCCGTTGTAGCGGAAATACAGGGTTAACAAATAATTGCGTACTAATCAGAAGGTAAATAGATATTACATCCATTAATCCAAATACGAGTTTATTACAAGTATAATCGTTCAGATGTGGACCCCAATACACGGATACAAACTATCCTCAATTGGAAATGGGCCCACAATTACAATAATAACATTTGGACAGTCTAGTACAATTAGGACTAATAATACGATAGTCCTCAGATGTCTGACGCTAATTGTACGTCCAAAGTTCAAAAGATGGCTTCTAATATGCCATATACGCTTCCAATACTTACTGTTGGTTCCCTGAAAAGCATGAAATTTGAGAGGATCAACTATCGAAATAGTTGGTGAGTTTACAGTATGTTTGACCAATGTTTATTCGTCATTTTGAGCACACAAATGACATATAGTTATAAAAGACCAGACGGTCAGTATATCTAGATCTGATAACAGCATGTGCCTCGCACAGGATTTCCCTTCAACAATGGGGTGCGGACCACAAAAATGTCTATACTCGCACAGGATTTCCCTTCGACAATGGGGTGCGGACCACAAAAATGTCTATACTCGCACAGGATTTCCCTTCGAAAATGGGGTGCGGACCACAAAAATGTCTATACTCGCACAGGATTTCCCTTCGACAATGGGGTGCGGACCACAAAAATGTCTATACTAGCACAGGATTTCCCTTCGACAATGGGGTGCGGACCACAAAAATGTCTATACTCGCATAGGATTTCCCTTCGAAAATGGGGTGCGGACCATAACCATGACAGTCGAGATATCTAGATCCGACAATACGACTAATAGGGGAAACATTTTAGTTTGTCAAATACAAGAAACCATTTAATCAGCCACCACACGGCAATTCAACGTCATTTCATTCAACATTTAATAAATGACACGTATACACATTTTCGACAGCCCAACATGGCAAATTTAAGTCAAATGATTTAAGCATCCATATCACATGGCATACACAAAAACAATCATTTATTTAATAAATAGTGTATACAATAGTACATGCTTTTCAGGCCCAAAGTAAAAGGAAAAGGGCGTCATAAACTCACCTTAGCGTTCAAAGTGCTAAAAGGTGCTAATAACTTGAAAAGATCCACAGTAAATTCTCCACGTCTATCCAAAACCTAGGATATGATTACCAACGGTGAGGATCAAAACTCACAACGACAAGTATCCCATGTAAAACTACTTAGCTATAGACCCTAGAATGCCATAACCGAGAATGTGATTTAAACTTTCGTGTTATTTAACTTTAGTTGGTAGTATCAATGACATTGTCATTATAAGGTAGTCTAAAGTACCATTCGATATTCACCAAGTCCAAACATTCAAGTTGTTAAAAACTAAAAATGTCAAACAGCTCCAGATCTCGCGGCGCGATCTGGACTAGGCAGCACTCGCGGCGCGACCTGGAGGGCTCGCGGCACGAGTCTGGTTTAAGGTGCAGGTCTGCTCGAAATCAACACACCTCGCGGCGCGACCATGGGGGCTCGCGACGCGATACCTGACCTGAACGGGTAAAAATGCAGTTTTTCGACCATTTTCGCCAAACCAAAACATTTCTATTTAAATTCTTTTCATTTCAATGAGCTTAAACATACTCAAAAACCTGGAAAACATTCCATCTTACTAACCATTTCACAAAACCAATACTTTCAATTTCCATAACCTAAACCTAATTCAAATTAAGTTTCATTTTTCCAACTAAACCAAAAATCCATATTATATTCATAGCCTATCCATCAAATTAACAAAACTATAACAAACCCTTTCGTTGAATCAATCAAAATCAAAGTTTAATTTAAAAAGTGAAAGCTTACCAATTTATGTTCTTGAAGAAATTTGAAGAAAAGGATGAAGATGATGTTGATGATGATAAACTCCAACTATTATAGCTTCTAAAAACCTTAATTCTTCCTTTGCCAAAATCAGATTCTTGATGGAGAAGTGATTGAGAGATTGAGAGAGTTGGAAAGATTTGTGGTATTGTGTGTGTGTGTTGTGTGTGGCGTCGACCAAAAAGAAAAAGAGGGAAGGGGGTGTTGGTGTTTAATCCCCTGCCTCACAACAAGATTTTCGGCCCATATGGCCCTTTTTGTGATATTTAATACCCTTTAATTGGTAAAATGCTTACGATTAAATACCGTTTGACTAAAAGGTTAAAATGTAAAGTAAAGGTATTTTCCCTCGTCTCATTTTAAATTAAGACAAGTCAATAAAATTTAGTCAAAGTAACTTTAGAAATATAAATTTTAAACAGTCTATTTACTGTGTTCAATACATAACATTTAAATCTTTATTTAAAGTTATTTTTAAGACTCGGCATTCGTCTATATAGCTAATAGTCTACGTCATCAGGATACGTCTAATTTGACTAAGTCAAAAGTCCAAAAGTCTAATAATTTCCACGTCAAAGACCGTCTCAATTAGACGAGATTATGATAATGACTAATTTTAAACAAGATTAAGACTAACCCGTTGCTAATTAATTACGAGTTGTCACATTTGTACCACTCATGAGTCCAAGTCTACTGTTAAATTCTTGATCATGACACTGCAGTCAAAAAGCAATAGCTGAAAATAATAAAAGTGACATGCTTTTTCTGTAAGTGGCCACTTTCTATTGAAAGACTTCCAAGTCTACTGTTAAATTCTTGATCATGACACTGCAGTCAAAAAGCAATAGCTGAAAATAATAAAAGTGACATGCTTTTTCTGTAAGTGGCCACTTTCTATTGAAAGACTTCCAAGTCTACTGTTAAATTCTTGATCATGACACTGCAGTCAAAAAGCAATAGCTGAAAATAATAAAAGTGACATGCTTTTTCTGTAAGTGGCCACTTTCTATTGAAAGACTTCCAAGTCTACTGTTAAATTCTTGATCATGACACTGCAGTCAAAAAGCAATAGCTGAAAATAATAAAAGTGACATGCTTTTTCTGTAAGTGGCCACTTTCTATTGAAAGACTTCCAAGTCTACTGTTAAATTCTTGATCATGACACTGCAGTCAAAAAGCAATAGCTGAAAATAATAAAAGTGACATGCTTTTTCTGTAAGTGGCCACTTTCTATTGAAAGACTTCCAAGTCTACTTTAAATTCTTGATCATGACACTGCAGTCAAAAAGCAATAGCTGAAAATAATAAAAGTGACATGCTTTTTCTGTAAGTGGCCACTTTCTATTGAAAGACTTCCAAGTCTACTGTTAAATTCTTGATCATGACACTGCAGTCAAAAAGCAATAGCTGAAAATAATAAAAGTGACATGCTTTTTCTGTAAGTGGCCACTTTCTATTGAAAGACTTCCAAGTCTACTGTTAAATTCTTGATCATGACACTGCAGTCAAAAAGCAATAGCTGAAAATAATAAAAGTGACATGCTTTTTCTGTAAGTGGCCACTTTCTATTGAAAGACTTCCAAGTCTACTGTTAAATTCTTGATCATGACACTGCAGTCAAAAAGCAATAGCTGAAAATAATAAAAGTGACATGCTTTTTCTGTAAGTGGCCACTTTCTATTGAAAGACTTCCAAGTCTACTGTTAAATTCTTGATCATGACACTGCAGTCAAAAAGCAATAGCTGAAAATAATAAAAGTGACATGCTTTTTCTGTAAGTGGCCACTTTCTATTGAAAGACTTCCAAGTCTACTGTTAAATTCTTGATCATGACACTGCAGTCAAAAAGCAATAGCTGAAAATAATAAAAGTGACATGCTTTTTCTGTAAGTGGCCACTTTCTATTGAAAGACTTCCAAGTCTACTTTGAAATTCTTGATTATGATAATGTGCGATTCATGAAAAACAAACAAGTTTTCCATAACACTCTGGTCCACAAGTGTAGGCTGACAATAATAGGAGCAACACACCCAAACAGGCTTTTTCTGTGTGGCAACTATCACTTGAAAGATTTTAAGGCATGCTGTGTAATATGTGCACCCCGTTCCCCCTGCTTCTAAATTATGCCAGTACTCTTATCTTAATTACTCCAAAACAGAAACCATTTTCTTGTCATTAATTTTTACATTATTATTTCTGTTCTTTCACACATATGGTGCAAGGAGCAGCAGGACCATGATCAGATTTAATATACAATCACCATTACTGCTAATTCAATTTAATAAAATTGACCAGATAGAAACTGTTTTTTACAGCAAAACAAATATACGTATGTTTCGTATAATACAAGAAACAGACAGATATATGTTTCGTATACCATATTTTTAGTTTTACTTGCAAGTAGCAAGTTCGGCCAATTTACATAGAATTGGTCAGATTCCGATTATTTTCTGGTCAAATTGGTTAAGCCAAATCTAAAAACGACTTAAATGGAGCAAGAACGTCAAAAGTCATCTGCAATGCTGTATTAAAAAGCATAAAAGCTTATACATCACTTTATGAAAGAAGTTAAGATTATTGATATAAGGCATAGAGTTTTTGTAATCAATGACTATACACCAATATTTAAAAATTAAAAGGCACTTGTCGGTTGTCCCAGCAACCTAATGCAATTGGTTTCAGCCTGCAAATAAGATTTACCCATTTGACCCAAACCCATTATAAGCTGTAGATTTTGCCATCACCTATGTTTTTTTGTTGCAAGAAAACAGTAGTAGGTACCTGTGATGATGTAATAACCGTGATGCCTAGATCACGTGCAAGCCGGTAAAGGTGCTCTTCAACATTTGTAGCACTAGAATGTAGAATACGATAAATAATATATTTTTACTAACCAGTAAGACAACAGATTTTACCTGGTACTTTCTCGCATGTTAACTTCCTTGCTAATAGACTGTTAGTAACAGTATTATCATCTTCCAAAATTAAGATACGGTCTGAACCCCAATTCGACTACTAACATCAAGATTCTTAAGTCGAGTAACCTTAACTAAAAATTCTTTCCCACTGTCGACTTTGGATTTTTCTAATGACACCAACCAAATTGTGAAACTGAATAAATCATTGGCTAACAACCCGTCTAGGGAAGCAGCCAAAAAGGGTCAAACTTCGGGTACAATCACACCAGGGATAGCTTCTTGTACAGCCAATTCAATAAATACAGCTAGAGCAAAGATAATAACATATACAAAAACTATATTGGCAATACACAGCTGAAATAACAAAAATTCTATCTAAAATAGGCCTTTTTATTAGAAAAAAAAAATACTATTAATTATCTTGTGGACTAAGTCAATATCAACCTAAGTAAACGTTCATAAAAAGATTTTAAGGCATGCGGTGTTATATATATGCCCCACTCCCCCTGTATCTGAATTATACAACATCTACTCTATCTTAATTACTCCAAAATGGAAACCAGTAATTTAATTGTCAATCTTACAATATTATTCCTGTTCTTTCAAACATATGGCGCAAGCAGCAGCAACACAGCTTCCTCAAACGTTACATGTATCCAAAGAGAGCGGCAAACACTGCTTTTATTCAGAAACCAATCGAAGTGGCTGTCAGATGGACCGGATTGGAATGTTGTAAGTGGGAGGGAGTTGAGTGTGACAATAGAACTGGTCATGTTGTCTCACTTGATCTTTCTTTCAATGGTATCAACTCCACCATTCCCACTAGTCTTGGTCAGCTTTCAAACCTCCAATTCCTTGGTCTTTCTGGTAATAAATTGAGTGGGAACATTCCCACTAGTCTTGGTCAGCTTTCAAACCTCCAAACCTTTTGGTAATCAATTGAGTGGGGTTGTTTCTGAGGATCACTTCACCAAACTCTACAATCTAACCGACTTGTACTTGTCTGGTAATTCATTGATAACGTGGAATGTGAGCCGTCATTGGATTCCTCCCTTCCAATTGGAGTATTTGGATTTAAGCTCCTGCAGCAACATGGGACCCCAATTCCCAAATTGGCTTCAAACGCAAACACATCTTGGATATTTACATCTTTCAAATTCGAGAATAAGAGATACAATACCAGAGTGGTTTCACAACATCTCCTCTCATCTTTGGAGCTTGGATTTGTCCGACAACGAGATCGGTCCCGAATTCCCAAATTGGCTTCAAACATCAACTGATCTTCAATATTTAAAACTTAGAAATTCAAGTATAAGAGACAGCATACCAGAGTGGTTTCAGAACATCTCCTCTCATCTTCGATTCTTGGATCTGTCCGACAACCAGATCGGAGGAAATCTGCCACGAATAATAGCGAATAACACAGGTATGCAATTACTGGATAATAACTTTTTATCTTTGCAATTTTGTCTCGGTGGTAACAGAATTTTTTGGATATAAACTTTTTTACGGCTGTTTGGGTATGTTATGATTTGAGGT
>CM067170.1:136830244-136835244 GCA_034093135.1 Erigeron breviscapus | reverse complement strand
AACTGTTTCACCGGAAGCGTCCCAACCCATTTATGCCAGCTACGTAGTATAAAAGTGTTGGATTTATCACATAATAATTTTTCTGGAATTCTTCCCGGCTGCTTAGGAAGCTTGACTTATTTGCGAGTGATGGATCTTACAAGTAACAATATAATGGGTGATATTCCGAAGTCATTGGGCCTTCTATCACCACTTCAGTCATTGCACTTGGGCAACAACAAATTTGGAGGTAATCTCCCAGTGTCTTTACAAAACTTGAAAAACTTGATCACCATGGATTTGGGGAACAATTTGTTGACTGGTAATATCCCTTTTTGGATTGGAAAAAAGCTATCAAAGCTTAAAATTTTAAATCTCCAATCAAATATGTTCATGGGTATGCTTCCACTAGAACTATGTCAAATCATAACTCTTCAACAGTTAAACCTCGCAAATAATAAGATAACTGGAAATATCCCTCATTGCTTTTGTAATTTAACTGGTATGATCATCAAGAGTGATGTCGAGTTACCACAAGAAAGTAATGAATATGAAGAAAATATTGAAGCTTGCATAAAGGGAATTCAACTAAAGTACACCACCACACTTCAGTTTCTTGTATCCTTGGACCTTTCAAGCAACAAAATTATTGGTGCAATTCCTGATGTGTTGATGAACCTTGAAACATTGACGAATTTGAATCTTTCGAGAAACGAATTAAGTGAACATATACCTACAATGATCGGAAATTTAAAGTCATTGGAATCATTAGATTTGTCAAAGAACAAGTTGTCCGGGCAAATTCCTCCAAGTTTAGCTAGATTGAACTTTCTAGGCTATTTGAACCTATCGTTCAATAAATTATCTGGTATAGTACCAATTGGAAATCATCTCCAGACTTTTGATGTTGCGATGTATGAAGGGAATAACGGACTATGTGGATTCCCATTGAGGAGTTGCAAAACAAACAATTTATCATACACTCATGTTGGTGATAATGAAGGTGAAAATGGCATAGAAGGTTTCTCGTGGTTTTATGCTGGTATGATCCCCGGATTCGTTGTAGGTTTCATTGGACTTTTTGTTAGCTTGCACTATATTAGGATTTGGAGGGTAGTTTACTTTGAGATGATAGAGAATGTTTACACTTTTCTAACGGTCTCAGTTATAATGACTTTTGCTCGACTAAGGAAAAAGTTTTTCTAATGAGGTATTTGAATTCACAAACACCACTTTTTTTCCAGTATATCTAATCCTATATGTGAGTCCCTTAAGTTCGAAATAGTTAACATTGAAAGTGTAAAATACAACAAGTCTAATAATCACTAGATTTGGACTAGTATTACTTGTAAATAAATATGCAAGATATATAAACAAAGTAATACAAGACTTAAAGCAATAAACAAGTAAAGTGAAACATTATGTATTTTTCATGGGTACTTTATTTATTGATGTTTAAATAAAATACAAGGTTGTTGCGGAATCAAGATAATACAATTAAGTATGTATCCTAACAACCTATGAGTTACAAATGATCTATATTTGCCAAATAACTCTTTAGGATCGAGATACTTAAAGTTGTGAAGTATCCCTGTTTAAGATCGAGAGTATTTGGACAAATTCACTTTCATGCAAAGTGTATGCTTAAAAAGTATTTATGTCAAGGAAATGACTTTGTATTTATAGGCAACAAAATTCACCAGTGAATTTTGTGCCGTACAAATATGGTTGCATACATTTAATGATCCGACAAGACATTAAATGTATTGGATAAGGAATAAGGATAAAGTCACATCAAGTGCAAGTGTATCCTTTTATCCAACCACCTTAACACACGTGTACTTTGTTAAAGAACAAGTGGATTGTCTTTGGAAAGTGTGTAAGGCATAAAGTCAATCTCGATATCAGTGTTCAGACTTGTAAGGTCTAGAACACTAACAATCCTCCAGTGTACAGATCTGGTAAGACTTTCCAGTGGACTCCGCCATTTGTTAAGTCTTCTTCCTTCAGACTTCAGTCTTTGACTTCAGTTAGAATGTCTTCAGTAGAGTAGATCTGGACTGGGGTGAAGTCTTCAGTGAGCTAATCTGGAGAATACTCCAGATTTCCTATACAAGTATTTGCTCACTAGTCTTCTATTATTTCTGGACAAATCTTTAGAGGGACTCCAGATTCCAAGTCTGGAGTAGGTCCAGTCGAACACGTTTTCTGGTCAGATCTTCAGTGAGGCTCCAGAAGTCGGGTCTGGAGCAAGTCCAGCAAAACATGTTTCTTGACTTATCTTCAATAAGGTTTCCAGTAGTCCAGTCTGGAGCCAGTCCAGTAAGTCTGGACTAAATCTGGACCTAACAAATTCCCCCTATTTGTTTAGAAATAATGCAAGTATTTTCAAGCTTATAGATATACAAATTTGTATGCCTGGAAAACACTTGGTCGATTTAAGTCTAAAAAATCTAAGTTACTGGAAAACACTTTATAGATCATGAGTGTTTTCAGTTTCATCTTTTAAGTTTAACTTAGACTAAATCTGATCATTTACTTATAGGAAATAAAAAATTGCAACTATTTATTACATTCATCAACTGAAAAATAGTTACAACTTTCATAAGACAATAATTACAATAAGTACATGATAAGAGTTAGGCCCTTCTTTTCGATGTCCTTTCTGGAGCATCTTCAGTAGCCTTCCTCTTTGGAGATGGAGATGATGGAACAGACACTGGTGGTCTCAGACCCAACACAGCTTCCATTTGTTGAATTCTTTCCAGACCTTCTCGATTCTCTTCATAAAGGCCTTCACATCTGGAGAGAGATTAGTTTTACCTTTAAAGGTCAATCCAATCTCCTTCAGTTCAGTCCATCCAAAAGCTTGGACTGAAGTATCCTTCCTTTCATCTGTAAAGTTACCCTCTCTGGTCAACTTCACATTGAATCTGGTCATTCCTTGATGATTTTCAGCCAATTTGATTTCAGCATTCACAATCCTTCTGGCATTGGCCCTGAAATTCATCATTTCATCAAATTTTGCTTTCTGCTTAGCCATATGAATCATATCTTCAGTTTCCTTGGATACACCACTCTGTTGTCCTTCAGTGGACTGGAGTTGTTGGCGATTAATTCTCAGAGAGGTATCCAGAGGAATGAAAGTGCTAACATCACCATCTTTTATTGCTTTCAGTTGCTTGGCAGTAAGTTTAGGTAGACCAGTCATTCTCTTTCTGTATTCCAACTCCAGAGCACCAGCATTTTTTCTAATCTTTTTCTGGAGGCTTATCAGTTCCTCCTTTCTCTGCCTGATCAACTCTGGAATGGTAACACCATAAATTAAAGAGTCATATACCTGTTCTTCTTCAGTGTAGAACGAGCGTATATGGACATCATTCAATGCATCTAGACATTGATGAACTCTGGGGTCATCCTTCATCCTTTTAAAAATTTCAATATTAATGCCTAACCTTCCAGCATTGTAGGAGTCCAGAGTACCCATTGTTGCCATCTCCCTTTGATGGGCCAGCAGTTCATCTCTTTGATTATTCTTGAAAATTTCGATCATGATGCATTGTTGTTCTAACTTCCTTGAAGTTTCATTATCCACATCTTCAGTCTGCTCTTCCTCTTCACCAGATACAACCTTTTCTTTTCCTTTAACTGCCTTCAGTGTGGTAGGAATATCTGGGAAGGTTTCAAATTTTTTTTTTATTTTTTTTAATTAAGATTTAATCTAGAAATATTACGAAATATTAAGTATTAATTTTTATATTAAATAGAAATTTGTCTATTTAATATAATACTTTTGAACAACTAAAATAGTTGGAATATGTAAATATTAATTTAAGTAAAGGATACCAAATCTTAAGGTATTATGTCTAAAGCCTTAAAAATAATAGATACTAAATTTTGACGATTTAACGACAACTATTGAGACTAAATCACGGACTAAACGTCTGACGAACGATGACTAAATACTGATATATATATATATACTACAAACCCAGCCGCCCCCCCCCCCCCCCCCCCCCACCCCACCCCACCCTTGCACTGCCTGCAACAACATTTTTTTGTATTGATTCTTCACGCAGAAGAATATTTTTTTTTAATATTATATACACTAGTATTATATATATATATATAAATGATAGATATGAGAAATATGCATGATCTTCCAACCGACACTCCTTCTCTAATTCTATCGTCTCTCTCATATAAACATACACGCATATATGTATAGATATTGATGATGATGAGCATCGAGCAGCATCACCTTTGTATCACGGCTGCTACTTACTGCCGCCCGTGAACCACCATAAATACTAACTGCTCGCTATGCTACTGCCATTGTTAGAAGCTACGGTTTCATCACCTCAACACCACCTTGTTGCTCGATCATGCATGACTACCACATATTCAAACAATCTCACGGCCACCACCCCAGGCCTACATCACAACCACCATGACTGGTGCCGTTCGAAACAATCATCACCCCGAAACTAGTGTTACTACTAAATGCTGCTGCTACTACTCGTTACATATTATTGCCACGATCATTATAACAACCTACTTCTCGTGTACTACCACTGCTGCTCGTCTTAATCAAACCACCATTATCACTATTCATCATCTTCAACCTTCAACCTACTGCTACTACTTTGATTGGCTGCTAATCTCATTACCACTGTTTCTGTTCGGTTACATCACCACCTTCACCATCGGCTCCATGCACCACGTACCACCACTGTAAGTATGTGAATGTATACGAGTATATGTATATGTGTGTATATAGTGTGTGTGTGATTGTATATATATATACCGCATATATATATACATACATACACGTATAGATATAGATACAACCATAACCGACCATCACCCTCAACACTCCACTCCTTTAAACACCAAACGGTTCTAACATCACCACCACGGCACCATCATCACACCATGCACGACCACCATGAACCAACGAAAGCCAAGAAAGAAAGAAAAGAAACGGGTTTTGGGAAACTTTAGATTCATGTTATGTAAAA
>CM067170.1:136798617-136829244 GCA_034093135.1 Erigeron breviscapus | reverse complement strand
CATCTCTTTTACCTGTTGTGATCTCATCCTTATTGTTGGAGGATGAGAAATCTAGACTTATGACCGTCCTCAAGGCCAATAAAAAGGCCTTTGCTTGGAAATTGTAAGCACACCATTAATTTTGTTGATAATGTCAAACTGGTAGTGCAAAGACAACGTAGGCTTAACCCGAACATGAAAGAGGTTGTTAAAAAGAAAGTCATTATTAGAAATATAACTTGTAGTAGTTGATTTGTTTCCTTTATGTACTTTGTACTTATATTGTAAAGTTGTAAATATGAAAGGGGACATAGTGTAAATTGTATAGGAGTATATAAACCCCCTCCATTACGAACCCTTGTAACCTTTTAACTCATAATGCTATCCAATCTTTCCCTTACACATACACTTTCTCTCTCTACTCTCTCACACTAAAACCGCCATTAACACACACTAAAACACACACAAAAGCTCAAATTCACATCATTACATTTGGTATCAGAGCACAATCAACATATCTGAACGGTCCATAAGCTTAATTGAAGCTGTTTTTGTGCTTAATTTTTCGTGAATTTGAGTTTTTTCTGAAACTACCATTTGCCGAGATCACTGTTCAAGTGATTTGCAAAATTAGTGTGTTTTTCTTCGAAATTTGTTCACCGATCACTTTGTTGTTAGTATATCTTCCTTCTTTATCAATTTCAGAGCTTAATTTCATCATTTGATCAGATTTCAATTGAGCTCGGCAAATGACATGTTCGTTTGGGTTTGAATTCTGGTTGAAATTAGTTGTTAATTTGTTTTAGGATTTGTGCGCGATTAGTTTCTGAGTATTTTGATACAAATTTGTGCGCGATTAGTTTCTGAGTATTTTGATACAAATTTGAAACTTTGATCAGTGTACTCGTGTTGTGACTTGACTGATTGTACCATTTTCCGAAGAAACTGCTCGGAAAACAGTTGAAATTAGATTTGGCAAATCAACAATTTTCAAGAAAATTGATTCACAAAAAATTGATTATTTGATCAATAATCTTCTCGTGTGCAAAATTTAAAAAAATTTTCAAAATAAAAAATAAAAAAATTTTGTCCATTTGCCGAGGTCTGAGCTAGGCATCCAATACAATTAGACAAAAACCAAAATTTTTTTCAAAGTCTTTTGTTAATTGATCTTCATGGCTTTAAGGGAAGCATTGGCTCTTGGTTCTGAAGGTAGACCTCCTGTGTTGTTTCGAGGCTCCTATCCTCAGTGGAAGAAAAGGTTCTTGAATTGGATTGACACAAAAGAATGGGAAACTTTTAAGGAAATCTTACAAGGATGGTCCAGAAATTCCTAAGAATCCGGTGAATGATGAACCTTTGCCAGAAGAAAGTTGGAATACTGATCAGAAAAATCTTGTTGAGGCTGATCAAATGTCCATTGCTTATCTTTACCAAGCACTTCCAGATGACATCTATTGCAATGTTGACTCATATGAAACTGGAAAAGATATTTGGGATGAAGTGGAAAAACAGATGGAAGGTCTGATGTTTCAAACACCATAAGATTGTCAACTGTTCTTAATATGTATGAGACATTTAAGCAACAGAAGGGTGAACCATTGAATGAAGTATACATCAGATTCTGCAATGTTATCAATGAATTGAGAAAGAATGATGTCAAAAGAAACAATATGGAGTTGAACATCAAGTTTATCAAAAATCTTGAGGAGGAATGGCAAATTTATGGCACTCAACTCAATCAGCAATCAGATTTTGGTAAACTCACCATTCCTACTTTGTATGAAAAGTTGAACTAAACATTGATGATGTTCTGAGAGCTCAAAAGAAGAAAGAAGAAAGTTCTCATTCAGATCCATGGCCTTGGTAGCTGAGAAGAAGTTCAAGAGTTTCAAAACAGAGCTGTTGAATTGACAGATTCTGATTCAAGTGAAATGAGTGATTCTGACTTGGATGAAAGACAAAAAGAGATGTATAAAGAACTCGCTTATTTCACAAAGGCTTTCAAGAAGAAACCAACCAACAATCAGCTTAGGACTTCATCAGTTTCTTCTTATGCAAAGAATGCAAATGCTCCTAAGTTTGAAACCAAGAATGAATTTGTTGGTGGTGAAAAGAAATTTGACAATCAGAAGAAGTTTGAAAAGAAGGTCATGGATAAGAGGAATGAGGATAAGAAATGTTGCAATTGTGGTCTTCCAGGACATTTTGCCATTAATTGCACTAAACCTCGTCAGAAGAACTCGGAGTACTACAAGTACAAACTCATGCTTGCAAGACAAGAGGAAAGTGGAATTGCTCTTCTCGCTGAGGATGACAAATGGCTACATCTTTCTGATGAAGAGACCGATGAACTTGCAGCAAATGTGTGGTTCATGACAAAGATCAAGAAGTCAAAGGAGCTAGATGGAGATGATGAAAGTTCTTCAGAGGTTGATGATGAAGTAATCACTATTCTCAAGAAAGTGTTAAAACATTATATGGATAAATTTGACGCAGTTGTGGATCATGGTAAAGGGTTGAGTAAAAAGATTTCAAACATAACCAAAGTTTTGAAAGACAAAGAACAAGAATTACATGATTCTCAAGATAAATTTGGTTTACTTCAAAAGGATTATGAGAATTTGAAATCTGAAAAAGCTGTTGTCACTTTTACTCCAAATCTAAATTGTATCTTGAAAAACAAGAATGTTAGGTCCAGATTTAGTCCAGATTTACTGGACTCGCTCCAGACGCGACTACTGGAGCCTCACTGAAGATCTGACCAGAAAACATGTTCTACTGGACCTACTCCAGACTTGGAATCTGGAGTCCCTCTGAAGATTTGTCCAGAAATAATGGAAGACCAGTGAGCAAATACTTGTATAGGAAATCTGGAGTATTCTCCAGATTAGCTCACTGGACTTCACCCCAGTCCAGATTAACTCTACTGAAGACATTCTGACTGAAGTCAAAGACTGAAATCTGAAGAAAGAAGACTTAACAAATGGCGGAGTCCACTGGAAAGTCTTACCAGATCTGTACACTGGAGGATTGTCAGTGTTCTAGATCCTACAAGTCTGAACACTGATATCAAGGATTGACTTTTCCCTTTACACACTTTCCAAAGAAAAATCCACTTGTTCTTTACCAAAGTATACGTGTGTAAAGGTGGTTGGATAAAAGGATACACTTGCATTTGATGTGACTTTATCTTATTCCTTATCCAATACATTTAATGTTCTTGTCGGATCATTAAATGTATGCAACCATATTTGTACGGCACAAAATTCACTGGTGAATTTTGTTGCCTATAAATACAAAGTCATTTCTTGAGAAAAATACTTTTTAAGCATTCATTTTGCATTGAAGTGAATTTGTCCAAATACTCTCGATCTTAAACAGGGATACTTCACAACTTTAAGTATCTCGATCCTAAAGAGTTATTTGACAAATATAGATCATTTGTAACTCATAGGTTGTTAGGATAAATACTTAATTGTATTATCTTGATTCCGCAACAACCTTGTGTTTTATTTAACATCATAAATAAAATACCCATGAAAAATACATAATGTTCCACTTTATTGTTTATTGCTTTAAGTCTTGTATTACTTTATTTATATACTTGCATTTATATTAAAGTAATACTAGTCCATTCTAGTGCTTATTAGACTTGTTGTATTTTGCACTTTCCTGGTTTAACCATCGAACTTAAGGGACTCACATTTGGTATCAGAGCAGAAGGCTAAACATTGCCTAGATCTGTTTCTTGATGGCTAACCAAGAAAAATACACAAGGTTTTAGTCTTGGTCCCGATCCTAATGCAAATATTAATGATCAAAATGAACCACCAATTGTTAATAACACTAATCCACCTCCTCCTCCTACTCCTGCTTCTCAACACGTGCATGTGCACTACTCAAATAATCCTGTTCCTAAATTCAGTGGGAACAGTGATGAATTTGGTACATGGAAGGCTAGGATGGTTTTGCATGTCACTGGTATTGAGAGGAACATGATGAAAATTTTAAACGAAGGTCCTTATGTACCAACATCATCTCTCAATCCCCTTCTTGATCCTTCTGGATCTAGAAGAGGAAGGGAAAAGAGGGAGGAACATTGGTCAGAAGAGGAGAGGAGATTGGTGAATCTAGACACCCTTCTCAAAAACATGATCCTCAGGGCCGTTCCAGAAACCCTAATTCCCACACTAGTTCTTTTTCCTAGTGTTAAAACCATGTGGGATGAACTTTTAAACCAACATGAAGGAGGAGATGACACCATTGTCACCAGAAAGGTCTCCTTAAACAAGAGGTATGAGTCATTTTTTGCTCAACCTAACGAGTCTCTCACTGGTACTTACACCAGATTTATGAGTATCATAACCAATTGAGAGGTCTTGGGGTTGAGAAGGACAAGGATATACTTCTGGAGAAATTTTGTGATATTCTACCCACCAAATGGTCTCACATGATCCTAGTCTTACGACAAGGAAAAACTCTGCACACACACACTCTCTCAACTCTTTATGGAGCTTTCAGGTACACTGAAGAAAAATCAAGCTCAGAGAGTGGTGGCAGAACAAGATGCCTTTAACCATGCCTCCAGTAGTCCTAATGTGATAGTCATACTGAACCACAAAGTACAGCACTGATATCTTCTGAGAATGTATTTTCTATGAAGAAGATGGTGTCTGAACTCATGGATTCTGGAGAATCCAGTCAAGTCTCTCCAGACTGTTGTGATGAAACTGAAGATGATGACCTTATTGCAATGATTGCTAAAACTTTTAACCGTTTCAAAGCAAGAGCAAATAGGCCATCTGGACAATTTTGCATCCAGTTCTTCCACTGACAAGACCAATTTGACATGCTTTAAGTGTGGCAAAAAGGGTCATTTCATGAAGAGTGCAGGTCCAACCAGTTTGTATCCAAGCCTGGTCCATTCTCTTCAAATAATAAGTCTGATGATAGCTATAAAATGAAATATAAAAAGCTTAAGGCCCAAATTGCTCTCATGGCACAACAAATTGAAACAAATAATAAGTGCATGATTGCAACAACTGAAGAGAAGTGGGTTCCTTCTGATGAATCATCTGTTGATGAAGAAGAAGAAAGAGATTGCTGTTACATGGCTCTGGCAGACGAAGAGCTCCTGGTGAAGGAAGATGTCACATCTGGACGATGGGTGGGACATTGTTATCAAGAAGGTTAGTGATTATGATAATGCAACTGACCAAGAACTAAAATTGGACATTGCTGAAGCTCTTAATTCTGATTTGATTTTGTAGAAACTGTTAGATCTGATTGTGTAAATGGTCTAGAAACAGATTCTTCTGAAATAAATGCTTTAAAATCAAAATTAAAAGAACTTCAAGACATTGAACTGGCATTTCAAGCCCAGGTTCTGGTAACTGAACAATTGATTCAAGAAAAACAAGATCTTGAGATCATTTTAGAGAAAGAAAAATTGGTAATAAAATCATGGCTAGAAACCAAAAAGCCATATGATGCTTTAAAACAATTTCCTGCTCAAAAACGTGCATACATAGATGGAAATACTCATGTAGCATCATTAATACCAGTAATCGATCGATTACCAGAGGAGTTCAGGCCCACCACTGTTTATGATGAGCCTGTAACTCCTAAGACCAATTTTTACCCAGTTCAATCCCCAGAGGTTAAGACTGGAGGACTCCAGATGACTGCTCCAGTTAAAGAGGTCTCTCGGAATAGACCTTTGCCTCAGACCAATCCCTTACCAAAGCCTAGGACTGGAAAGGCTAAGGTATCATCTGAAGAAAATATTTTGTCCAGGTTAGAGAGCCAGATTCAAATTCTGACTCGTCAATCACAAAGTTTTAATGCAAGATTAAACTTTATTGAGGGTACTTCATCTGGCCCTAGACAAAATTCAAAACCTTTTTCTAAGAAAGACAAATTTATTTCTCCAGTTGAGAAAATGAAAAAGGTTTCAAAATCATCAACCCCAGTGGTCTTTTCAACTAAGACCACTGTTGAAGAAAGTGAACTGAACCAGATTGCCCTAGGGACCTATAAGGGAGGGTCCAGTGAACCCATCAGTCGATGGGTTCCCAAATCTAACTGATCAATATCTGGTGTATATGTAGGGCGATCGAAAGAAATATATCTGGTATCTTGACAGTGCAGCTGGCAGGACGATGACCGGATGTAAGACCCTACTGGAGGAGTTCACCATTTCTGATGGACCCTCCATTACTTTTGGAAATGATGGTTGTGGAAAGACTGAGGGATATGGTGTTCTGAACAATGGACAAGTCAAGTTCACACGTGTTGCATTTGTGAATGGTTTGAAATATAACTTGATCAGTGTAAGCCAACTGTGTGATGATGGCTATCAAGTCTTATTCAATATTGCTCAGGGTATCGTATTCAACAAGGACTGGAAGGTAGTGTTGATTGCTCCCAGAAAAGGGAATGTGTACGTGATGGATATGGAAAGCTCTCCTTCAGAGCAATGTTTCTATACTCAAGCTGATGAAGACACAAACTGGTTATGGCACAAAAGGTTATCCCATTTAAATTTCAAGAACATTAATAAGTTGTCCAGGAAACAACTTGCAGATGGGATACCTTCAGTTTCCTTCAAAAAGGAAAGGCCATGTCCAGGATGTGAGATGGGTAAGCAAAAACGTACCAGTTTCAAGACCAAACAAAATTTCAGCATATCTGAACCTCTTCATATGCTTCATATGGACCTCTTTGGTCCAGTGAACGTTCAGACTCGTGCTGGTAAAAGATACACCCTGGTGATCGTAGATGAATTCTCCAGATATTGTTGGGTGATCTTTCTTAGGTCTAAAAGTGTAGCTGCTGCTGAAATCATCAGTCTTATCAAGCAAATTAAGCTCAAGTACAGTCGAAAAGTGTGTCAGTTAAGAAGTGACAATGGAATAGAATTCCAGAATGCAACTCTAGAGTCATTCTGTACTGACACTGGCATCTCCCAGAATTTCTCATCAGCCCGCTCTCCAAAACAAAATGGAGTGGTAGAAAGGAAGAATCGAACGCTGATAGAAGCTGCCAGGAGTATGCTTGCTGAATCTGGTCTGTCTACCAGTTTCTGGGCGGAAGCAATTGCAACTGCTTGCCACACCCAGAATCGATCAGTGTACATCAAAAGACACAAAAAGACAGCCTATGAAGTCTTAAGAAATAGAAAACCAATATTGGTTATTTTCACGTTTTTGGATGTCCAGTTTACATCCTAAACAACTCCAGTCAGCTAGGCAAATTTGATGCCAAAGCTGATGAAGGGTATTTCTTAGGCTATTCAGCCATTCGCAAGGCCTTCAGAGTCTACAACAAGAGACTGGAGAAGGTCCATGAGTCAATTCATGCCACATTTGATGAATCAAATGCTGCAATCAACAAGAAGCCAGCCCTTGACACTCCCCAGTAACTCCAATTGTCTTTTGTGAATCTGATCCTATAAACGACAAAAATAAAGATTCAAAAGACACAGTTTCCAGTCATCCTGATCTGGAACCTGTTCAGAAACTCTCCAGTAGTACTCCATTCTATCCCTCTATTATTTTCAAACTACCCTCTAAAATTAATATTGGTTCAGATGTGCGTACTGCTCCCCCAGTATCAGTGTCAGCTGAGAATAGACCAGAAATGTCTTCTTATGAAGAATTCCAAACTGAACCAGTACTTCAGGAAATGCCTTCAAATGAAGAATTTCATGATGCAAATTGTGATTTAAATGACTCAGATGAAGATACTGAAGTAGTCTGGCAAGATCCTCCTCTAGAAGCAATTCCAGAGGAGACTCAACTGAACTCTTGCACTGATATTGTTGTCAGTAACAATCCTGGTCAGTACTCCAGATGGACAAAAGCTCATCCTATTGATCAGATCATAGGTGACTCCAGTAGAGGAGTTCAGACCAGAAGAGCCTCCAGTAATCAATGCTTATACGTAAGTTTTCTATCTTTGATGGAACCAAAGAAGATTGACGAGGCTATGGAAGATCCAAGCTGGGTGACTGCTATGCAAGAAGAGCTTCACCAGTTTGAAAGGAACAAGGTCTGGTATCTGGTTCCTTTCCCAGTTGGAAAGAAAGAACCAATTGGAACAAGATGGGTCTTCAGAAATAAAGTAGATGAAGATGGCCACGTAATCAGAAACAAGGCCAGACTGGTAGCACAAGGCTACTGCCAGTCAGATGTCGACTTTGATAAATCATTTGCTCCAGTGGCTAGACTTGAAGCGATCAGAATATTCTTAGCATTCGCTGCTAATCATCAGTTCAAGGTCTACCAGATGGATGTAAAGAGTGCTTTCTTGAATGGAAAGCTTGAAGAAGAAGTTTACGTCAGACAACCTCCAGGTTTCGTTGATGAAAAGCATCCACATTGGGTATATCATCTGGACAAAGCGCTATATGGCCTCAGACAAGCCCCACGTGCCTGGTATGACACTCTGACTAAACATTTGTTGAAAAATGGTTTTAAACGAGGTGCAATTGACAATACCTTATTCATTCTTCATGAGAAAGGTAATCTGTTAATGGTACAAATTTTTGTTGATGATATTATTTTTGGGTCTACTGATGAAAACATGTGCAAGAAATTTTCAAAAATCATGTCCACTGAATATGAAATGAGTCTGATGGTTTATTTAACATATTTTCTTGGACTCCAGATTAAACAAAACAAAGATGGCATTTTTATTAATCAGGAGAAATATGTTAGAGATCATTTAAAGAAATATGATATGAACTCTTCACCATCTAAACCAACTCCAATTTCTGCACCACTGACACTGGACTCCGATCCAGATGGTAAACCAGTGAACACCACTGTCTATAGAGGCATGGTTGGTTCACTGATGTATTTAACTGCCAGCAGACCAGATATTATGTTTTCAACATGTTTATGTGCCAGATATCAGTCTAATCCAAAGGAATCTCATATGCTTGCTGTAAAGCGCATACTGGAGTACCTTAAAGGTGTCCCCAGTCTAGGTCTTTGGTATCCCAAAGGCTCAGGCATGGATCTAATGGGTTATTCAGATTCAGATCATAGGTGACTCCAGTAGAGGAGTTCAGACCAGAAGAGCCTCCAGTAATCAATGCTTATACGTAAGTTTTCTATCTTTGATGGAACCAAAGAAGATTGACGAGGCTATGGAAGATCCAAGCTGGGTGACTGCTATGCAAGAAGAGCTTCACCAGTTTGAAAGGAACAAGGTCTGGTATCTGGTTCCTTTCCCAGTTGGAAAGAAAGAACCAATTGGAACAAGATGGGTCTTCAGAAATAAAGTAGATGAAGATGGCCACGTAATCAGAAACAAGGCCAGACTGGTAGCACAAGGCTACTGCCAGTCAGATGTCGACTTTGATGAATCATTTGCTCCAGTGGCTAGACTTGAAGCGATCAGAATATTCTTAGCATTCGCTGCTAATCATCAGTTCAAGGTCTACCAGATGGATGTAAAGAGTGCTTTCTTGAATGGAAAGCTTGAAGAAGAAGTTTACGTCAGACAACCTCTAGGTTTCGTTGATGAAAAGCATCCACATTGGGTATATCATCTGGACAAAGCGCTATATGGCCTCAGACAAGCCCCACGTGCCTGGTATGACACTCTGACTAAACATTTGTTGAAAAATGGTTTTAAACGAGGTGCAATTGACAATACCTTATTCATTCTTTCATGAAATTTATCTAACTCTTATTTACATCATTTTCATTCATTCTTTCATCAAATCTTCATCATAACCTATATATTCAATTTCATTTTCATTCATTCTTTCATCAAATCTTCATCATAACCTATATATTCTTCATTTTCATTCATTCTTTCATCAAATCTTCATCATAACCTATATATTCAATTTCATTTTCATTCATTCTTTCATCAAATCTTCATCATAACCTATATATTCAATTTCATTTTCATTCATTCTTTCATCAAATCTTCATCATAACCTATATATTACTTCATTTTCATTCATTCTTTCATCAAATCTTCATCATAACCTATATATTCAATTTCATTTTCATTCATTCTTTCATCAAATCTTCATCATAACCTATATATTACTTCATTTTCATTCATTCTTTCATCAAATCTTCATCATAACCTATATATTCAACTTCATTTTCATTCATTCTTTCATCAAATCTTCATCATAACCTATATATTCAATTTCATTTTCATCTATTCCTTATAAATGGCACCTAGACAATCAAGAACTAAAAATCTGCTTGCCAATGAATACATTCCTTCGGAAAATGTTGCTAGGGCACCTCATATCAATCTTGAGGCGAGTGCCATAAGAATCAATATGAATAACTGGATGGCAAGACTCTCTCTGTCCAGTGTTCATGATGCCCAATCGATCATTGGGAGATTAAACTCATTTTATTCCCACTGACAAACAACTCGCTGACATTTTTACCAAACCTTTGGATGTCAAAACTTTTGAATATCTTGTTGGTGAGTTGGGAATGTTAAATCCTTAAATCTGGTGACTGCTCAGATATTGAACGCCTATGTGTACTATCTTGCATTATTAGATTTCTGGAACAACATTCCAGGGAAGACTTGAAAAATATTTTCTATTAAAAATGTTTTAAGTTCAGGGGGAATTTATTTTCTCACTGGATAAATTATTCAGAAAATATTACTGGTGCCTTGTAAATATGTCCCTCTCACTGGTAATTGGACAAGTTGAAGTACGTGTTTAAGTTGACTTATGTCTTCTTGTAAATGTGTCCCTCTCATTTGTCTGTATTAGTTGACGTGCACGTTTGAGGTTACCAGTCTTTCAAAAATGGTTTTCACTGGTACTTTACTGGAGTGTCCCTCCAGTGTACCATCAGTACATGTTCACTGGACTAATCCACCAGTGATACTGAAGGTCCAGTCAACCTCCAGATGCACTGAACTATGTCATAATATTTTCTAAATACTTGGTCTTTGTGTGTGCCACGTAAGCAAACCTTTTTGAAGATATTTTAATCCTACGTGGCATGTAAATTTTTCAACGCAATGATGGTCTTTTTACTTTGGGAAAACAAAAAGTACAAGTTGTTACTGTTTGTGGGCTGTAAACCGTCATGCATTTATGTGTGATGTGATGTAATTAATGCGGATCTCAGAACCCGATCAAAAATGTTATTTGATAATTTCAAATAAACCGTTTGAGGTTACCAGTCTTTCAAAAATGGTTTTCACTGGTACTTTACTGGAGTGTCCCTCCAGTGTACCATCAGTACATGTTTTCACTGGTACTTTACTGGAGTGTCCCTCCAGTGTACCATCAGTACATGTTCACTGGACTAATCCACCAGTGATACTGAAGGTCCAGTCAACCTCCAGATGCACTGAACTATGTCATAATATTTTCTAAATACTTGGTCTTTGTGTGTGCCACGTAAGCAAACCTTTTTGAAGATATTTTAATCCTACGTGGCATGTAAATTTTTCAACGCAATGATGGTCTTTTTACTTTGGGAAAACAAAAAGTACAAGTTGTTACTGTTTGTGGGCTGTAAACCGTCATGCATTTATGTGTGATGTGATGTAATTAATGCGGATCTCAGAACCCGATCAAAAATGTTATTTGATAATTTCAAATAAACCGTTTGAGTTCCACATTCCTTCTCCTAAATATACCCACTTTCAATTTCAATTGCATTTACTTCGAACATATTTACTCCCAAATCTTTCAAATTCCTTCATTAACTTCCTTCATTCAATTTTCCAATCATATTTATCTCTCTTATTTACTTCATTTTCATTCATTCTTTCATCAAATCTTCATCATAACCTATATATTCAATTTCATTTTCATCTATTCCTTATAAATGGCACCTAGACAATCAAGAACTAAAAATCTGCTTGCCAATGAATACATTCCTTCGGAAAATGTTGCTAGGGCACCTCATATCAATCTTGAGGCGAGTGCCATAAGAATCAATATGAATAACTGGATGGCAAGACTCTCTCTGTCCAGTGTTCATGATGCCCAATCGATCATTGGGAGATTAAACTCATTTTTTCTCTCTTGCCCATTATATGGTGCATTAACATTGAATCCAGGAAGGATGTACCACGAGTATTTGTGTGAATTCTGGTACACGGCTACATATGACGATGATACTTCATCGATCAACTATACTCTCAAGGGAGGTACCAGATCCCTTGGTTTCACTGCAAGTCTGCTCAGGTCTGTTCTACAGTTAAACTATCTTGACCTGAATGAGTTGCCAATTGAGCTTCCCTCTGGTATAAATACAAGGGAAGTATGCAGATTAATGGGGCATACAGATATATTGGATGAGCATGGGCAGCTATCAAGAAAAGGGACTATCTACATGAGCAAGCTGTCAGACTCATGGAGATATTTCTTTACACATATTGTTGAATGTCTAGGAGGCAGCTCTGGAGGATTAGACCAGATTAATCAAACACACCTCCAGATTGCCTACTGTTTATGGTTTGGGCTTAGAGTGGATTTTGCCCAAATTCTTTTTGATGACCTGGTCGAGCGCCTAAGAGTGAAAGGAAGAAAGCCATTCGTTCCTTATATTCGTTTCCTTTCACTGATGTTTAAGATTGCTCTTGGAGACCAGTATGATATGGATACGACTCACTTTTGTGTGAGTGAATATATGAGAGATCTGGTCAATCTCAGGTCTCCAGTGGATGAAGTAGATATTCCTCAGTCCATGCTTTCCTTGCAAAGGGAAGAAGCTGAAATGGCTCCAGTTGAAGGACCTTCCAGACGACCTAGAACTAATAGGCGTCTGATGAGAGCTGGACTCCAGGTGAATCCAGAAAGACATCCAGGTGATGTTATGAATCTGGATGGGTCACCAATTTTTGAATCTGAAGAGGTTGTTGGGCAGGAAACTGATGAACAAACTGAAAATATTGCCCAGATTGTAGAGCAGGTTGTTGAAGTTGTTGAAGATGTTCAGACTGATGAACATGCTTCTGGTGAGCAAGAGGCTCCACTGGATTTAAATCTAGAGGCTGGTGAACAAGTGATTGTAGAGACTGGTGAACAGTCTGGTGAACAGACAGTTGGGATTGCTACAGAATGGAATGATGTTGACTCCCCAATGTCTGAAGGCTTTGATGTTAACTTGAATTTTCTGGGTGAAGATGTACAAGAAGAAGAAATTCTACCAGAAATGCCAACACCTACACCAGAAATGCCACCACCAGAACCAAACATGCCACCACCACCACCACCACCACCACCTTCAATTCCAGAAAACACCCAATACTTCACTCCAGCAACCATTCAACCTTCAGAATCTCATCCTCGTGCGTCGGAGTCACCAGTTGCAACGTCTGAAGCTGCAACTGAAGAGGACTAGGCACAAGTTCCTCTAATGACCAGATTACCCTCAACACTTGAACCTCCCACTGGTCTCTCCACTTCTTCTTCTGCCGAGGTCCAAGGCCTTTTAAGTAAGGTGGCGGACCTGGAGAGATCACTCCAGACTTCATCTCAGGTTATTTCTGACTTCAAATCATTATTATCAAATAACCTGGCTTCTGAGATGAATGTCTTTGCTGGAAATGAGAAGCTGGTCTATGAGAAACTAGATGAACTGGTACTGGCCACAAACACCAACACTGAAAATATCAAGGTGGCAGTCCAGGGATTAGAGAATAGGGTGGTTACTTCTGTTCAGACTGCAGTCACTGGCGAACTGGCAGGTCTGAAAGAAGATGTTCAGGATTTGGTCTTCAGGGTAAGCTCTCTAGAGAGTAGACCCACACTGGAACAGGGTGTAGTTGTTAGCACTATAAGTGATGAATGTACAAGAAAGTTCAGAAACAACATGTTGAAAGAAGATGTTAGAGATTTGGTCTTCAGGGTAAGCTCTCTAGAGAGTAGACCCACACTGGAACAGGGTGTAGTTGTTAGCACTATAAGTGATGAATGTACAAGAAAGTTCAGAAACAACATGTTGAAAGAAGTATGTGAAGAAGTTTCTGGGACTGTTCTTCGTAGCATTTATGATGGGGTGTTACCCCAAGTAGAAAAGCTACTGGATGAGAAGTTGCCAAAACACTTGCCTAAAGCTGTTGAAATTCTTCAGAAGGAAGTGCAGGCACTTAAGAAAGTTGTGTCTAAAACAACTCTAGTAGAAGGTACATCTTTTGGTCCACTGGACAGACTAATGCTTGAACAATTGTGGAATGATCTCAAGTCAAGAACTGGAGATCGTTCCAAGGGGGAAAGGTTGTCTGGTGACCAAACACAAAGAGCATATGGCACTGAAGCCGACCTTACTGAAACACAAAGAGCATATGGCACTGAAGCCGGGCTAACTGAAGAAGCTACTGGTACTGAAGCCAGTGAGCCCCAGTTTGAAACCTTCCCAGATATTCCATCAACACTGAAGGCTGTTAAGGGAAAAGAAAAAGTTGTGTCTGAAACAACTCTAGTAGAAGGTACATCTTTTGGTCCACTGGACAGACTAATGCTTGAACAATTGTGGAATGATCTCAAGTCAAGAACTGGAGATCGTTCCAAGGGGGAAAGGTTGTCTGGTGACCAAACACAAAGAGCATATGGCACTGAAGCCGGGCTAACTGAAGAAGCTACTGGTACTGAAGCCAGTGAGCCCCAGTTTGAAACCTTCCCAGATATTCCATCAACACTGAAGGCTGTTAAGGGAAAAGAAAAAGTTGTGTCTGGTGAAGAGGAAGAGCATACTGAAGATGCTGATGATGAAACTTCAAGGAAGTTAGAACAAGAATGCATAATGATAGAGATTTTCAAAAGAAATCAAAAGGATGAATTGCTGGCCCATCAAAGGGAGATGGCAACAATGGGTACTCTGGACTCCTACAATGCTGGAAGGTTAGGCATTAACATTAAAGTATATAAAAGGATGAAGGATGACCCCAGAGTTCATCAATGCCTAAATGCATTAGATGATGTTCATGTACGCTCATTCTACGCTGAAGAAGAACAGGTATATGATTCAATTATTTATGGCGTGAGTGTACCAGAACTCATCAGACAAAGAAAGGATGAACTGGTAAGTCTCCAGAAAAAGATAAGAAAGAATGCTGGTGCTCTGGAGATAGAGTACAGAAAGAGACTTACTGGTTTACCAAAGTTGACTGTCAGACAGATCAAAGCAATCAAAGATGCTGATGTAAGTACTTTCATTCCCCTGGACACTTCTCGAAAAATAAATCGTCAAGAACTCCAATCTGCTGTAGAGCAAAGGAGAGTGTCCAAGGATACTGAAGCTTTGATCCAGCAAGCTAAGCTGAAAGAAAAATACAATGAGATGTTGAATTTCAGGGCTGATGCAAGAAGGATCACTGGTGCTGAAATCAAGTTGGCTGAAGATCATGAAGGCATGTCAAAGTTTGAAGTAAAGTTAACCAGGGAGGGTAACTTTACTGACGAAAGGAAAAGCACTTCAGTCCAAGCAATTGGATGGAGTGAACTGAAGGAAATTGCTCTAACGTTCAGGGGGAAGACAAATGTGTCGACTGATGTTAAGGCATTTCTGAAAAGGGTGGAAAAGGTATGGAGAAGAAAGCAACAAATGGAAGTTGCAATGGGCTTATAAAAAGATCACCAGATTCAATACCATCTTCTCCATCACCAAAGAGAAAGGCTACTGAAGATGCTCCAGAAAGGACATCGAAAAGAAGGGCCTGACTCTTATTGTTTACTTATTGTAAATTATTATCTTATGAAAATTGTATACTATTTATCAGTTGATGAATGTAATAATAGTTGCAATTTTTTATTTCTATAAGTAAATGATCAGATTTAGTCTAAGTTAGAACTTAATTGATGAAACTGAAAACACTCATGATCTATAAAGTGTTTTCCAGTAACTTAGATTTTTTAGACAAATCGAAACTTGTGTTTTTTCAAGCTTACAAAATGTATAGATTCAAGCTTGAAAACACTTGCATTATTTCTAAACAAATAGGGGGAATTTGTTAGGTCCAGATTTAGTCCAGATTTACTGGACTCGCTCCAGACGCGACTACTGGAGCCTCACTAAAGATCTGACCAGAATCGTGTTCTACTGGACCTACTCCAGACTTGGAATCTGGAGTCCCTCTGAAGATTTGTCCAGAAATAATTGAAGACCAGTGAGTAAATACTTGTATAGGAAATCTGGAGTATTCTCCAGATGAGCTCACTGGACTTCACCCCAGTCCAGATCAACTCTACTGAAGACATTCTGACTGAAGTCTGAAGAAAGAAGACTTTACAAATGGCGGAGTCCACTAGAAAGTCTTACCAGATCTGTACACTGGAGGATTGTCAGTGTTCTAGATCCTACAAGTCTGAACACTGATATCAAGGATTGACTTTTCCCTTTACACACTTTCCAAAGAACAATCCACTTGTTCTTTACCAAAGTATACGTGTGTAAAGGTGGTTGGATAAAAGGATACACTTGCATTTGATGTGACTTTATCCTTATTCCTTATCCAATACATTTAATGTTCTTGTCGGATCATTAAATGTATGCAACCATATTTGTACGGCACAAAATTAACTGGTGAATTGTGTTGCCTATAAATAAGAAGTCATTTCCTTGACATAAATACTTTTTAAGCATTCATTTTGCATTGAAGTGAATTTGTCCAAATACTCTCGATCTTAAACTGGGATACTTCACAACTTTAAGTATCCCGATCCTAAAGAGTTATTTGACAAATATAGATCATTTGTAACTCAGAGGTTGTTAGGATACATGTTCCACTTTATTTGTTTATTGCTTTAAGTCTTGTATTACTTTATTTATATACTTGCATTTATATTAAAGTAATACTCCAATCTAGTGCTTATTAGACTTGTTGTATTTTGCACTTTCCTGGTTAACCATCGAACTTAAGGGACTCACAAAGAACTTGAAACCAAAGTTCTTGAGTTAAGCAAGACCATGAGACAATTGCAAGTTGAAAAGACCAATGAGATGCTTAGAGCAAATGCTTTGGCTGAGGACATTGAATCTTTAAATGTGAAACTGAAAGAATCTACTCCTGATTTGAAGGAATTTGAAGACAAAATTTCTGACCTAAAATACGATTGTTGCATAAAAGATTCTCTTAAACAAAAACTTGATAAAGAAAATGATGAACTTAAAGCTGAAATCAAGTCTTATCAAGAAAAGTTGTATAAGATTAATCGATCATATCAACAAATCTTTTTAAATAGTCCAAGAATTCGAAAACTGAATTCACTTCAGGGTTGGGTTATGTCAATCCAGAACATTTGCTCCAAGCACAAGAAGAAATCCCATCATTGTATAAGGAATCTTATTTGAGATGTGGGATGACTGACCAGTTTGTGAGACCAAGTCATGGTGATTTTGAGGCTGATGATTTTCTAAAGAAGGGTGCAAATGTCTATTTTAACTATGAGTTAATGGATGAGACATATGATTTTTTAAGTCACCCTGTGCATCAAAGTAATAAAGATAATCATGAAGTTATAATTCCTGAAATTCTTGAGTGTTTTACTGAAAAACCTTTGGAAAAAGGTATTCCAATTCCAAAACCTGAAATTTTAAGACCTTATATTCCACAAAGTGTTTTGGAAAAGGTAATAGAGGATTTGAAAAAGTCTCTTGATGAAAAGCTATAATAGATAATTTGAAGACTCAAAATCACTGTGACCCACCCAATAATCATGACAATGGTTGTGATCACCCTAATTGTCCTGTCTGTGAAGTAATGGCCACTGCAACTCCACCAAGCTATTCTGTGTGTCAAGATGAGAAAAGTTCACAAACTACATGTTCTATTTGTGAAATTGTGAATGCATCTGTGCAAACTGAGTGTGAAGTTGTGCATGTTTCTGTTCAAACTGATAGTGAGCTAGATGATGTCTATGATGTCAATGATGTCAATGATGTTAATGATTATTTCTTTCCGACTGCTTCTGAGACTGAGTCCTTTACCAATTTTTCTGAGGGAACACAAACTTACTTGAATGAAATTGATGCTTTCAAACAAAAGTTTGAAAATCAAAAAGAACAAAAGTTGAATGTGCTTATGGAACTTAATAAACTTAAAATGGAGTTCGAGTTTAAGAAAAATGCACTTCAATCTTTAAAAGATAAAGACAAAGCATCAAATTCACTCAAGGGAAGTCCTTGTCCTTTTAAGATAAGTGAAGCAAGTGTGAAGTTGGAAACATATGATATGTCAACTTATTTGGAAGGAAATTATGATTTTGCTCCTGAATTTGAAAAACATTTTGTTCAAAAGGAGGATAAACATGATTTTTATCTAAAGAAGATTCCAAAGTCACACTCTTTACAACCTTCCCCATTTGATAAGTTTAAAAGACCAAAGACCACCAAACAACCAAAGTCCAATCAATCACCTAAGACGGATTCAAGACCAAAACCAAACAAAGGTTCCACATATTCTCAGAAATCAAAGACTTCTAGACAACCACAGATGACTAAGGTTAAATCTGAACCTAAGTCCCAAAAAGAAGTCAAAACAACTAGTGGTCCAAAGTCTGTAAAGAATGAATCTTTCTCATTAGGTAACAAACAACCTCAGCATATTACGTATTCTAGTTTTCCTAGGTATTCTCAGACGGCTTCTAAGTGCACTTTACAGGTGGTTAGAGATACAATTTCAGGAATAACTAAATACAAAGATCAGTATGGTTGGTTGTCACCTAATAACATCAAGAAAGTGAACAAGTCCACAGAAACCATCAAGAAGAAACCTGTCAAGAACATAAATACCATATTGTTTTCTAACTCAAAGAATGTTCGTGTTTCAGGTGACTTGTGTTATAACACGATTTCTATCACTGAATTCAATTCATCAATGGCGGTTTGGATAGTGTGTGTTCTTGGTGTTTGTGTGTGTTTTGAGAGAGAATCGTAGGTAACTGTGTGTGAATTAACAGGTATAAAAGTTATGTGTAATGTTATGTGTAATGTTATGTGTAATGTTATGTGTAATGTTATGTGTAATGTTATGATCTCTAAGGTATGAGAGGGCTATTTATAGTCTAATTATACAATTATGCTAATTGTCACAATTAGCCCCTCAACCTTAGTAATCATTTATCTATGAATTAACAACAAGAAATTCCTCTAATCTAGATTACAATTTATCACTATTTTTGGATTTCTAACATTCTCCCCCTTAGTGATACATTGTAATGAAGTACGTGTTATATTGTCTTGTAGGAATGAATTTGATGAGCCCGGTGGTGAAGACAATTGGTGTGTTGAAACAAGTCTTCAAAGCTTTCTCTTTTGTCTTTGGAGAACTTGATTCAGTCTTGATCTTGGTCTTGAACTTCTTGAAGTTAAATCATGTGAGGATTCTCAATGTTCTTTTAGAACAGAGAATAATGAATGCGTGTGAGTCTTGAAT
Organism: Erigeron breviscapus; assembly: GCA_034093135.1. Lineage (NCBI taxonomy): Eukaryota > Viridiplantae > Streptophyta > Magnoliopsida > Asterales > Asteraceae > Erigeron > Erigeron breviscapus. Next base: position 136,809,870 of record CM067170.1, on the reverse strand, counting down.
AAAGAGAATAATGAAGTCGAACAAATGTGTGTGACTTGAATCTTCGAGAATTGTTGAATCATGAATCAGAGTTGTCTTTTGAAATGCGGAAGGTATGAATCTTGGTTTCGAATGTTTCAATCTTCGATTCTTGAGTGAAATTCAACTTTTCGATTCTTCAGTTTTAATTCTTGAATGAATTTCATCTTCTTGGAATGAAGTTTCATGAATATGAACTCTCCCCCTTGATGTATGCATTGGAGTTTCTTGATAAAATGTTGTTGTATGACTTGAAGATCTTGAATGAAGTCATCTTCTTGGAATGAAGTTTCATGAATATGAACTCTCCCCCTTGATGTATGCATTGGAGTTTCTTGATAAAATGTTGTTGTATGACTTGAAGATCTTGAATGAAGTTTCATGAATATGAACTCTCCCCCTTGATGTATGCATTGGAGTTTCTTGATAAAATGTTGTTGTATGACTTGAAGATCTTGAATGAAGTTTCATGAATATGAACTCTCCCCCTTGATGTATGCATTGGAGTTTCTTGATAAAATGTTGTTGTATGACTTGAAGATCTTGAGTGAAAATCTTTTCATCTTTGGTTTCATTCTTATCTTTGACGTCAATTCAGATTCCCCCTTTTTAAAATCAAAATCTCAAACAACTAAAATCTAGTGAAGATCTGAACATAAGAGACTATTGACACATCATGAAGAATTTTCTCCCCCAATACACAAACTTTGATAAGCCTAGAACTTTGATAAGCCTAAACCCAATTGAAACAACCAAACACAAACTTTTCTCCTTGTTTCCTTATCAATTAGTGAATCAATCAAAATATTTTCTCCCCCTCATAATGACATCATTGGGAACCAATGTCATTATGTACACATTTGATTGATTAAATGTCAAAAGAAACCATAAAGAAATTGCAACCATCAAAACATCAACCCAAACCATTAGCCCAACCCAAGAAATCCTAGGGGTGACTAAAATGTAAGATCGAAGATGTTGGTACAAACGTTATATCATGGTGTTGGTGTTTTCTGTGTTTGTGTGATGAGAAATGAAACCGGATAAGAATGATCCGTTAGCATGTTCAAAAATCGAAAGGATTAAAGAAATGACCGATTGAAATGTATAACATTTTTTGGATTTCCTATGTATCATTGAGATATGTACAAAACAATTCTCTAACATAGTTCAGTCTGCGGCTTTGCAACCACGAGATTGCTTCAAAGAATATAAATCATGGTTAACACTACCGAAGCATTTGATAACCACAATTTTATCCTTAAAGACTTTTTAGGGAAAACCGAGGTCACTTAGACTTCTTGTTAACTCAATAATCACATAAATGTAATCATGAGACCTATGTTCAACGTTGGAAAAGATGTTAGCATTGGTAGGATTTCCATTCGATCATCGTGGAATATCAATTGAGATATCACTACGAATGTTCCGGCTATATCACAAAGATATGACTCGAATGTGTTCTAATACAAATGAATGATGATCAAATTAATGACCAAACAAGATAGCTCTAGACACATCGTGATCAAAATGAAGTCGGGGACTGGAGCAGAATGTCGCCCTTTTTCAATATCAACATCTTCCAAATGAAGAGTCAATAGAAATGTGAAAATCTCCGTGAGAAATGAAACAAGTATTTGTTAAGAAACACTTGAGTGGTTAGGTAAAGATGTGCATTGCTTCACTGGGTCCATGAAGACTTTTTCAATATCAACATCTTCCAAATGAAGAGTCAATAGAAATGTGAAAATCTCCGTGAGAAATGAAACAAGTATTTGTTAAGAAACACTTGAGTGGTTAGGTAAAGATGTGCATTGCTTCACTGGGTCCATGAAGACTTTTTCAATATCAACATCTTCCAAATGAAGAGTCAATAGAAATGTGAAAATCTCCGTGAGAAATGAAACAAGTATTTGTTAAGAAACACTTGAGTGGTTAGGTAAAGATGTGCATTGCTTCACTGGGTCCATGAAGACTTTTTCAATATCAACATCTTCCAAATGAAGAGTCAATAGAAATGTGAAAATCTCCGTGAGAAATGAAACAAGTATTTGTTAAGAAACACTTGAGTGGTTAGGTAAAGATGTGCATTGCTTCACTGGGTCCATGAAGACTTTTTCAATATCAAGATATCAACAAATGACATCTGATAGAAATTTGATTGAAAATCATTGGAAAAACATCAAATGTGTGAAAAAAATTTGGCACACATTTGAAGTTTTGAAAGTGTTTGAAATCACAAACTCCTCCTTAATCTATGCAAGAATAGATCAAAAATTTTCATAGAAAGGTGGAGCAAAAATTGGTTTTGTGAGATCAAACATTTGAGAGTCTATTGTAAACAAGATTTGAAAAACATAAAGTTTTGCTTCAACAACAATGTTGATAGTAAGATAGCTAGGGAGTACACAAAGGCGTTCGATTCCTTGTTATCTTATATCAATTTGTATGTATAATAACAAAAGCTTAGAATGTAAAAACACTCTACCAATAAATATATCATTTAAGAACGGGTTGCATACATAGTATATGCAAGCCACTGAAAATAGAAATCTTTTTGTTTATTTTTGAAAATATGCAATTTTGTATTTTGGTTTTCTGGAATGTGTCAAGAATTCCTTCAGAAGAGTTAAGGTTTAAGATTTAACATACCTAGCTTGGAGATAAGAAAGTTAAACCTCTTTTCATCCAATGGTTTTGTGAACAAATCTGCAAGTTGAATGTCAGTACCCACAAAGTAGAGCTCGATGTCACCTTTCTCAATATGATCTTTGAGAAAATGATATCTAACATCAATATGCTTTGAGCGAGAGTGGTTTACTGAGTTGACTGCAATGGCAATGGCACTCTGAGAATCACAATAGATAGGGATATGATCATATTTCAGACCATAATCAGTTAGTTGTGTCTTCATCCATAAAACTTGAGCACAACAACTAGCCGCAGCAACATATTCAGCTTCAGCCGTTGATAGTGACACACAATTCTGTTTCTTGGAAGACCAACTCACAATTTTATCACCTAAAAATTGTAGAGTACCGGAAGTGCTCTTGCGATCAAGTTTACAACCAGCATGATCTGCATCTGAATATGCAGTTAGATTGAATCCAGTATCCCTTGGATACCAGAGACCTAAATCGGGTGTACCCTTCAGATAACGAAAGATTCGTTTCACAGCTTGATAATGTAAATCAGTTGGAGCAGCTTGATATCTAGCACACATACATGTTGCAAACATTATATCTGGGCGAGATGCTGTTAGGTACAACAACGAACCAATCATACTTCGATATCTCTTTTGGTCAAATGGTTTCCCATTTGTGTCAGCATTTATGTTTGTTCGAGCAGCCATTGGGTAGATATTGAAGAACATGAAGTCATATCAAACTTTTTCAACATGTCATTTATGTATTTACCTTGTGATATAAAAATACCAGTTGGTAATTGTTTGATTTGAAGACCCAAAAAGTAATTCATTTCCCCAATCATACTCATTTCAAAATGATTAACCATAAGAGATGAAAAGTTTCGGCAAAATGTTTGACTGGTCGACCCAAAGATAATGTCATCAACATATATTTGAACAAGTAGAACGTGCTTACCTTGTTTGCGAATGAACAAGGTAGGGTCAATTGTGCCTTTGGTAAAGCCACCTCTTAGTAAGAAAGTAGTTAAAGAATCATACCATGCTCGGGGTGCTTGCTTAAGACCGTAGAGAGCCTTGTCTAACCTGTAGACATGGTTTGGCCTTTGAGGATCAACAAAACCTTCTGGTTGATCAACGTAAACTTCTTCTTTGAGGTCACCATTCAAGAAAGCAGTCTTCACATCCATTTGAAACACAGTAAAGTTTCTGAATGCGGCATAAGCTAAGAATATCCGAATGGCCTCCATTCTTGCTACTGGAGCAAAAGTTTCGTCGAAGTCAACACCAGGTTGTTGGCAATAACCCTTTGCAACAAGTCGAGCTTTATTCCTTACTACCACTCCATTCTCATCCTTTTTGTTTTTGAATATCCACTTTGTTCCTATTGGATCATCTTTTCTAGGATTTGGAACTAATCTCCATACCTTCAGTCTTTCAAATTGCGCGAGTTCATCTTGCATTGCCTTAACCCACTCTGGATCACGAAGAGCTTCAGATACGGTTTTGGGTTCGATGTTGCTAAGAGAAAGTGCAACAAGACACTCATTTACTGAGGTACGAGTAGTTACTCCTGCTTGTGGATCTCCAATTATTTGATCAGTAGGATGGTCTTTCTGCATACGTGTCCACTTGTGAGCATGAGGAAGAGGATCTTGTTGTTGAAGATCAACTTCACCATCATTAAAACTTGAGTTTTGTTGAGAGATGGAGTCATAACTTGGTATAACTCTTTCCTCATAAGCTGGATGATCAAAATCAAGTGGTACATACACATTTGGAGTGTCCAATGGATTTGTTGTCTGAGTTAATCGAGAAGGTTGTTCTTGAACATTCACTTGAGAAGCATTATCAGGAGAGGATGGTGGAGAAGTATCAGTAGAAGAGAATTCTTGCTCTGAAGAACTTGATGAAGATTCATGAATGTTGTCAGGAACTGGATCGTTGTTATGAAGAGGTTCATTGTTTTGAATTGGTTCAACGATGACCTGAGGTTCTTGATCATGAATCGGTTTTGAATTATAGAATTCTTCAAAAAGAATATCTAATTCATCACTTGTTGGAGTTGGAAACTTCTTGAATTTTGAAGCTAAGGTAGAATTCCTTGTAGAAGTACTTGAAGCACTTGGATCATTACTTGTTGGTAGCAAACTTTCTTGCTCAAAAATCATGCCTGACATCTCATCAAACCAAACATTCATTGTTTCTTGAATTGTGTTGGTTCGACGATTATAGATTCGATAGGCAATTGATGTTTTGGAATAACCAACAAAATATCCTTCATCACCTTTCTTCTCGAACTTTCCAAGATTCTCCCGATCATTCAAAGTATAACAAACACACCCAAATATATGAAAGTAGTTGATGTTGGGTTTGCGTTTGTTAATAACCTCATAAGGAGTCTTTTCGAAACGCTGATTGATAATGGACCGATTCTGAGTGTGACATGCAGTGTCAACAGCTTCAGCCCACATATTGGATGGCAATTTGGAATAAGCAAGCATTGTCCTTGCTGCTTCCACCAGCGATCGATTTCTCCTTTCAACAACACCGTTTTGTTGTGGGGTGCGAACTGCTGAGAATTGATGAGTAATACCTTTGGATTTGCAGAATTCATCAAAAACAGCATTCTTGAACTCAGTTCCGTTATCCGAACGGATGTAACGAACTGGAAGTTGAAGATTTACTTGAGTATTAGTGATGAAATCTATCAACATCTGAGTTGTTTCATCTTTGGATGCAAGGAACTTGACCCAAGTATATCTTGAATAATCATCAACAATAACCAAGATGTATTTCTTCCCATTTCGGCTTTGTACTTTCATCGGCCCACAAAGATCCATGTGAAGCAAATGAAGAGGTGCTAAAGAATTTGGAGATTTCTTCGGTTTATGAGAAGCTCTCTTAATCTTCCCAACAGCACAAGAAGGACAAACATGCTCACTTTCATACTTATAGTCAGGTAAGCCTTTAACAAGATGCTTGTTGACCAAAATATTGATGGTTTGAAAATTCAGATGCGACAGCCTTCTATGCCATAACCAAGAATTCTTTGAAGTAGCCTTTGAAATGAGACAAATATTATCGGTTGGTTGGTTATCATCGAGATTGACGGTAAAAAGATTATCATCACGGTCACCACAAAGAATATCAACTCCATCTAGAGTTTGGACTTTGCAAAGAGATTTTCGAAACAGAACTTGAAGATTGTTATCACAGAATTGTCCAACACTGAACAAGTTGTGACTTAATCCTTCAACATAGTGAACTTTCTTGATGATAATTCCATTTCTTTCAATGTCTCCATAACCTAAGATAGGAGCGAAATTGTTGTTTCCAAAGCGAACTGTTCCCATGAATCTTTCAACAAAATTCTTGAGCAAAGATTTATTTCCAGTCATGTGCTTCGAACACCCGGAATCGAGTATCCAAACACAGATGGTTATTTCCTGCAATCAAAGAAATTTAACCGTTTTTAGGTACCCACTTGAAGACGGGTCCTTTATGGTTAGTTAAAACAGGCAGGGTATATAACTTAGGAATCGCATTCAAACATGTTTTTGAATCAACATAAGCATTGACAAGCACATTATCAACAAACACATTTGAATAAAAAGTACGAACATTCACATGAGAATTAAAAGTAACATGTCTACAAGCATTAACATCAGTAGATACACAAGTACGAGAATTAAGATTGTTTACAAGCTCACAAGGTCTTGCCTTGGTATTTTCAACATTATTTGACAAAGAAAAATTGTTTTGATTAACATGAACACCCTTCCTCCTATTAACATTCTTTCTCCTCTTTCTTTTCTTCTTTTTCTCAACATCCTTTTGGTTACTAGTGAACTTAGGTACTAAAGTATTAGCAACCCATCTAGCACCACTAGTTATGCTCTTTCCACCTGTTGAATTGAATTTAAGAAGATTAGAACTAGAAGTTTTAAACACTTTCATATCTTTTTGGAATCTTTTGGAGGTGAGAAAACTTCTTGCTTCTTTGGTTTATCATGAGAAAACCATCCATATCTATCCCTATATCTAGTTGTACCATTTGATGCATCCTTAGTTAGCGAAACTGTGCTAGACTTAGACACCTTAGGTATAGAACTAGATTGAGAGCTAGATTGAGAAGCATTAGGATAGTCTTTCGGAAGTTTCACTTTGGTGTACTTTGTCCTGTGTGGGGTCTCAGCTTTTTCCTTTTTGACATGTTTCACAGGGGTAGCAATAAAGGTTTCTACCTTAATGGTCTTTGGTTCAGTCTTGACGAGTTTGGTCTTAACTCGTTTCTTTGAGTAATATGAAGTTGGAGCTTTGGACAATGGTTTTTGAGATTCCACTTTTGTTTTCACTTTGATTTTGGTAGATTCAATCTTTTTCTCAGTTTCTGAATCAAAAACATATTCTCCCTCCATGAATTTATCAAAATCATCTTTCGTGAAATCTTTTGAAAAAGAAAATTTCAATGGAGATTGATTAATTTCAGATTTAGTTGAAAATTTTGAAAAATCAGGAATCTTGGTGTCCAACTTCACATCATGGTTAGTCTCGGAAATTAGGTCAACTTGAACTGACACATCTTTGGTTTCACAAAAAAATTGAGTAGAAGTATCAACACCTATACTAGCACTAGGCTTAGGGTGAACAACTAACTCATCAACATTGTTGCATGTGAAAAACCTATAGAAGTACCATATCAAAACTAAACTATGTGCAAGTTCTTCATTAGAAAAATCAGATTGCACATAATCCTCAGCTATAAAAGTAGCAGTATTTTGACAAGTACATCCAAGAAAATCAGTCAAGGTCTGAGTAGAGGTATTGGTAGATGAATCACAAGAAGTTTGGGTAGAATTGTCTACTAAAGCACTTTGGTCAGTTTGAGTAGAAGCAATCTCACAAACTTTCTTAGTATCAACAACAATACATTTATCCTCTGAATTCGGACTTTGAGACTTGAGATGATCAATAACTTTTTGTTGAGATTCTACCTTTTGTTGTAAACCTTCTATTTGTTTTTCCAAAAATGTGGTTGGAAAATACATTTTAGTTGGTTTAGGTGGAGTACAGACAGATTCTTGGTTTTGAAAATTTGATTCAATTTCTTCCAATTTGAAAATTGAAGATTCTTTTGTTTTGTATGAATCATTTATTGCATCATAATTAACCAAAAATTCTTGTTTTGGTATTCTCTCAACTTCATCAGTCTCAAATTCGTCATCCAATGGACGAATAAATTGTTGTATCATACCAAGTCGTAGGAATTTTTCATCATACAAGGGTTCAATTTCCTCTTTGGCTTTTTGCAATGGTGTGATATTCTCAAATCCCAACCCTAGAAGAAATTCTGTTTTGTCAATTTTTGACTTGTTGAAATAGGCAGTGAAATTCAAGAGAGGATTTTGTTCAACTTTATATAACTTTTCTTGATAGAAAAGTATATTCTTTTTAAATTCCTCAACTTGTTTTTCAAGATTCTCAATCTCAATGCCTTTTAGAAAACAATTATGATTTAAATCAGAAATCTTCCTTTCGAATTCAACATTGTTTGGTTTAGCTTCTTGGAGCTTTTTATTAAGAATATCAACATCCATTTGTCTTGCATTTGCCCGAAGCCATTCATTGGTCTTTTGAATTTCAAGATCTTGATTGGCCTTTTCAAGATCATGAATGGTCTTTTCAAGATTTTGACATTTTTGTAATAACTTAGAATCAGGAGAGACATTCAACTCACATTCTTTAACCAACATCTTATCTTTGTAAGCTTGAAAATCTTGTTTAATAGCATCATGTTCAAAAAGTAATTTTGAATGTTCTTCAAGAAGTTTTGAAAATTCACTTTTAGAAAATGAAATGCTATTTTTCAACTTTTTGTTTTTGTTGGCTAAAGAATTGATATGAGTTGTTAAATCTGATAAAGCTAATCTACATGACTCTTTGTCCTTAATCAAAGAAAAAGTAGAGTCGAGATTTACCTCATCATCTGGGTATTCATCATCAGTGCTTTCTTCTTTAAAGACTTTGTTCTTGGCCAACCTTGCCATATAGCAAACATTAGCAGAGAGATCTTGATCTTCATCATCTGTGAGTAACAGCCATTTGTCATCTTCAGCTAGCAATGCATGTCCTGCTTCGACTTGTTTGGCTAACAGCATCTTCTGCTTGTAATACTCATAGTTCCGCTTTCGAGGTTGTTTGCAATCAACAGCAAAATGTCCAGGAATACCACAATTGTAGCACTTTTTGTCTGATGCCTTACCTTTCTCAACAACTTGTTTCTCATAAATTTCCTTCTTTTCACCATACCTTGATCCATTAGCTTCACCTTGCTCATTACTCCTTGGATGATAGTGTTCCTTCTTGGGAAATGCACTTGTAGAAGAAGTGCGGAGATTGTTGTTTGTTGGCTAAAGAATTGATATGAGTTGTTAAATCTGATAAAGCTAATCTACATGACTCTTTGTCCTTAATCAAAGAAAAAGTAGAGTCGAGATTTACCTCATCATCTGGGTATTCATCATCAGTGCTTTCTTCTTTAAAGACTTTGTTCTTGGCCAACCTTGCCATATAGCAAACATTAGCAGAGAGATCTTGATCTTCATCATCTGTGAGTAACAGCCATTTGTCATCTTCAGCTAGCAATGCATGTCCTGCTTCGACTTGTTTGGCTAACAGCATCTTCTGCTTGTAATACTCATAGTTCCGCTTTCGAGGTTGTTTGCAATCAACAGCAAAATGTCCAGGAATACCACAATTGTAGCACTTTTTGTCTGATGCCTTACCTTTCTCAACAACTTGTTTCTCATAAATTTCCTTCTTTTCACCATACCTTGATCCATTAGCTTCACCTTGCTCATTACTCCTTGGATGATAGTGTTCCTTCTTGGGAAATGCACTTGTAGAAGAAGTGCGGAGATTGTTGTTTGTTGGCCTCGCTTTGTAAAATTTCCTCTTGAAATGCTTTGTTACCGCGGCAAGAGCTTGATATAGTTCATCTGAAACACCATCTCTTGTAGCCATCAGATCATCTCCCTCCTCATCAGACGAAGAAACAACTACCATTTGCCTGTTAAGAGCTTCAGAAATCTTCTTCTCAAGAGTATGAATGGTGAACTTGGTCAGATTTTGATGTTGCTTGATCTGTGTTCCAAAATCTTCCCATTCTGGACCAAGAGCTTTGATGAATTTGATGTTTAGCTCAATCTCTGTTTTCTTGACATTGTTCTTCCTCAGCTCATTTATGACATTGCAGAATCTGTAGTAGACAGCTTCAAGAGTTTCATTAGGCAATTTTGCGAAGTTGTCAAACTCAGTCAAAATATTGGTCAATCTTATCGTCGAAGTCACGTCAGCTCCTTCCATCTGTCTAGCCACCTCATCCCATATCTCCTTGGCCGTATCATAAGAATCAACAGAGCCATAGATTTCATCCGGTAGAGCTTTGTATAAGCATGACCTAGCTCTGTTATCTGCAGCTGTTCGATCTTTTTGTTCAGCATTCAAAAGATCAGGAGTTAGAATTATTGCATCAGTAGTGGGATGGCGATGAACGGCAAGTCCATTAAGGATGGAATCTTTCATCATATGACCATTTGTTTGACTTTCCACATAGTCCATAAATCTTTTCTTCCATAGTCCATAGGAACCACGGTAGAGAACTGGAGGTCTTGTATCTGAACCCAATGCCAATGCTTCACGAGAAGCCATTTGAGATTGATTTGATTTGAAAGATTCATAAAGAGTATGAATGGTGAACTTGGTCAGATTTTGATGTTGCTTGATCTGTGTTCCAAAATCTTCCCATTCTGGACCAAGAGCTTTGATGAATTTGATGTTTAGCTCAATCTCTGTTTTCTTGACATTGTTCTTCCTCAGCTCATTTATGACATTGCAGAATCTGTAGTAGACAGCTTCAAGAGTTTCATTAGGCAATTTCGCGAAGTTGTCAAACTCAGTCAAAATATTGGTCAATCTTATCGTCGAAGTCACGTCAGCTCCTTCCATCTGTCTAGCCACCTCATCCCATATCTCCTTGGCCGTATCATAAGAATCAACAGAGCCATAGATTTCATCCGGTAGAGCTTTGTATAAGCATGACCTAGCTCTGTTATCTGCAGCTGTTCGATCTTTTTGTTCAGCATTCAAAAGATCAGGAGTTAGAATTATTGCATCAGTAGTGGGATGGCGATGAACGGCAAGTCCATTAAGGATGGAATCTTTCATCATATGACCATTTGTTTGACTTTCCACATAGTCCATAAATCTTTTCTTCCATAGTCCATATGAACCACGGTAGAGAACTGGAGGTCTTGTATCTCCAATGCTGAAATCTTTCATCATATGACCATTTGTTTGACTTTCCACATAGTCCATAAATCTTTTCTTCCATAGTCCATAGGAACCACGGTAGAGAACTGGAGGTCTTGTATCTGAACCCAATGCCAATGCTTCACGAGAAGCCATTTGAGATTGATTTGATGAAGCTTTGTTTAGGACTTGGTTTTCATTGAGTTTGAAAGATTCATAAAGAGTATGAATGGTGAACTTGGTCAGATTTTGATGTTGCTTGATCTGTGTTCCAAAAT
>CM067170.1:136782548-136797617 GCA_034093135.1 Erigeron breviscapus | reverse complement strand
ATTGTATAAATTATATGGATGATTTATTTTGAGAGAAATGTGAATATGTTTATTTGGAAAAATAAACACTTATGTGTGTTGTGTATAATATGTAATATGTTACATAAGATATGTAACAAGTTATGTTACATTTTATCTATAAAATGTACAAGTAAATATTTTATAAAATTTGCAACAAAAATTGGTGGTTGCACATGTTTGGGGCCGCCCCCCCCCATGTGGTCTTAAGTGTATTTGATACACTTACAACACATGGACTTGATAAGGATATGACAACACACAACACATAGTTTGTATCAATGCTTACATGCATTTGTAAGACAAAAATTTCTCCAAGATTCTCAACTAGCTTTTTATTCTTTTTCTCTTATCATTTTCGGCCAAAGAGAGGAAACAAAAGGAAGGCTTTTCAAGTTCAAATCCTAGCACATTTGGGGTGTTTGTTGGAAGCTTGGGGTATACAAGCTTGAGGTTCTTCTAGGTTGAAGACTTGCCACTTCAAGATCATCATCTCCTTCATATCAACCTTCTCATAAGCTTGGAAGAAGGTAGTACTTCTAAAACACCCTATGGTTGTTGTTTTGTATGTATGTTATTCATATACATGGATCCTTATTGTTTGGGTTTTCTTTTATAAGTTAAACTTTGGTTTTAACTATACCAACATATTGAAAGGATCAATTTTTCCGCTGCGTTTTAATATTATAAGGATAATATTGCTTTGATAAAAACCAAAAATCAAACCCACCTCCAGATTGCCTACTGCTTGTGGTTTGGGCTTAGGGTGGACTTTGCCCAGATTCTTTTTGATGACTTGGTTGAGCGACTTAGGGTGAAAGGAAGAAAACCGTTCGTTCCTTATATTCGTTTCCTTTCCTTAATGTTTAAAAATGCTCTTGGAGACCAGTATGATATGGATACTACTCACTTTTCTGTGAGTGAGTATATGAGAGATTTGGTCAATCTCAGGTCTCCAGTGGATGAGGTAGATATTCCTCAGTCCATGCTTTCCTTGCAAAGGGAAGAAGCTGAAATGGCTCCAGTTATTCCCAGATATTCCAACTACACTGAAGGCTGTTAAAGGAAAAGAAAAAGTGGTGTCTGGTGAAGAGGAAGAGCATACTGAAGATGCTGATGATGAAATTTCCAGGAAGTTAGAGCAAGAATGCATAATGATAGAGATTTTCAAAAGAAATCAAAAGGATGAACTGCTGGCCCATCAAAGGGAGATGGCAACAATGGGGACTCTGGACTCTTACAATGCTGGAAGGTTAGGCATTAACATTGAAGTTTATAAAAAGATGAAAGATGACCCCAGAGTTCATCAATACCTAAATGCATTAGATGATGTTCATGTACGCTCATTCTACACTGAAGAAGAACAGGTATATGATTCAATTATTTATGGCGTGAGTGTACCAGAACTCATCAGACAAAGAAAGGATGAACTGGTAAGTCTCCAGAAAAAGATAAGAAAGAATGCTGGTGCTCTGGAGATAGAGTACAGAAAGAGACTTACTGGTTTACCAAAGTTGACTGCCAGACAGATCAAAGCAATCAAAGATACTGATGTAAGTACTTTCATTCCCCTGGACACTTCTCGAAAAATAAATCGTCAAGAACTCCAATCTGCTGTAGAGCAAAGGGAGTGTCCAAGGATACTGAAGCTTTGATCCAGCAAGCCAAGCTGAAAGAAAAATACAATGAAATGATGAACTTCAGGGCTGATGCTAGAAGGATCACTGGTGCTGAAATCAAATTGGCTGAAGATCATGAAGGCATGTCTAAGTTTGAAGTAAAGTTGACCAGGGAGGGTAACTTTACTGACGAAAGGAAAAGTACTTCAGTCCAAGCATTTGGATGGAGTGAACTGAAGGAAATCGCTTTAACTTTCAGGGGGAAGACAAATGTGTCGACTGATGTTAAAGCATTTCTTAAAAGGATTGAGAAGGTATGGAGAAGAAAGCAACAAATGGAAGTTGCAATGGGCTTAAGAACGTCAGAATCAATACCATCTTCTCCATGATAAAAGGATACACTTGCATTTGATGTGACTTTATCCTTATTCCTTATCCAATACATTTAATGTTCTTGTCGGATCATTAAATGTATGCACCATATTTGTACGGCACAAAATTCACTGGTGAATTTTGTTGCCTATAAATACAAAGTCATTTCCTTGACATAAATACTTTTAAGCATTCATTTTGCATTGAAGTGAATTTGTCCAAATACTCTCGATGTTAAACTGGGATACTTCACAACTTTAAGTATCTCGATCCTAAAGAGTTATTTGACAAATATAGATCATTTGTAACTCATAGGTTGTTAGGATACATACTTAATTGTATTATCTTGATTCCGTAACAACCTTGTGTTTTATTTAACATCATAAATAAAATACCCATGAAAAATACATAGTGTTCCACTTTATTTGTTTATTGCTTTAAGTCTTGTATTACTTTATTTATATACTTGCATTTATATTAAAGTAATACTAGTCCATTCTAGTGCTTATTAGACTTGTTGTATTTTGCACTTTCCTGGTTTAACCATCGAACTTAAGGGACTCACATTACATTCTTGTATTATCTTGGTTCCGCAACAACCTTGTAATTTATTTAACATCAATAAATAAATTACACTTGAAAATTACATATTGTCTCATTCATCAATTTATCTTACAAGTATTTTGTATTATTGCATTGTTCTTTACTTATTGTCATTTAAATAAGTAATCTATCTAGAACTTGGTATATACACACTGCAACTGGTCGTCTCCAGTTCAGTGCATATATTGCAAAGTAACTCCACCATCGACATAGAGGTGTCTTTAGTAGTACCATCTATTGAGTTGGGACCTACAAGTGGTATCAGAGCATAAGGCTAATAAACTTGCCTAGATCTGTGTAAACAGTAGAATTCGAGCTTTTGTGTGTGTAAGTGTGTGTGTTAATGGTGGTTTTTAGTGAGAGAAAGTAGAGAGAGAGTAGAGAGATGTCAGGGAAAGATTGGATTGTATTATGGGTTGAAAGGTTTTCATAATGCTTAATGGAAGGGGTTTTTATACATATGACTAATTTACACTAAGCCCCCATCCATACTTAGACATTTACATTCTAAGTACAAATATACAATAAGGAAACAAATCAACTACTACATTTATATTCTAACAATCTCCCCCTTAGTAGTGATTTGTCAAAAATATCCAGTCTTTGTTTATCTTCAAGCTCTCGTATTTGGTCTGTCTTTGTTTGGATGCTAGAACCAGTTTTCTCCTTCGGGTCTATCATCTGGAACAATCATATTTGCTTCAAAATTTCTTGGAGGAATGTTATGTGGCCCTGGAAGATGACTAGGCTCGTACTTGATCCAGCAACCTCCTTTCCGACGAACAACATACTTCGACTTCTGAACATCTTTGCTTCTCTCATCATTCGAATGCTGTCTCGGTATTCAAGCTTTTGATTGATTTTGGAGATCACTTTATCAAACACTTCCTTTTTCTTTTCATCTTGCTCATCTTCCTTCAAACACAGCAACACATTTTTACAAAACTCCAATGTTCCATCAGAATAAGAAGCAAGTTCATCCATACGAATGAAAATCTTCTTCTTTCGGCTATTTACAAATACCACCCCAAAAGATGGTTCTTCAATGACATGACCAATACTGAGCTTTTCGATGTCTTCAGTGTAAAGACTCTGATCTGGATATGGAACATTTATCTTCCTTTTCACAACTTCAAACCCTATTTGAAAATCTTCCAATGAAGCATATTGAATGCAACTTGACATGTATCTTTTTACAGCATCAAAAGCAATCACATCTTCACGGTATCTTTGCATTGCATTCAGAAAATGGTTGTAGAGGAAGATAATGTCATCAACTGGCAAAAGTTTAAATTGGGCTTCTGTAAATTGGTAGATCTTGTTGTTATCTCTTTTGACGTGAAAACATGGAATAGAGATAGTAACTCTTTTAATCAAAATCACCCTGATCAGCACCAATATCTTGTGGTTTCTCTGTTCTTCCAGCAACTTTGGATTATATTGTTTTGTAAGTTTAAGAAGCTCTGTGTATTCTTCGATTTGCCTGGCTTCCTTAAACTTGTACATTGAGTCTAACTCTGGTCTCTTTGTTTTAGTGACCTTAGTTGCTCCACAAAATATAGGGTAAGCCCTTTCCTCCAGATATCTAGATTTCTTAGCTGCTTCTTTAGGTTTGATGCCAAGAGCAACCATTCTTTCCCTATCCCTCAAGAAGTATCCCCGATTAATAAATCTTAATTGTTCTTCAGTTAAATCAGTTGGAAAGTAATCAGGAAGAACTTCCTCGGATATGATTGCCTCTCTCAAAACCTGTTTGTAAGTAGATTTCTGAAAGTTCTGAACTGCAGCTTCTGGAGTCTTTCTAAGATCATCAAAATTATTGAATTCGATAAAATTATAATGCTGTGGAGCTGAGCTAGCACGAGTAGATGATTCTCCAACTTCAACTCTGCTTGAAGGACCTAATTCAAAGTAATCAAGATCTTCAAATTCTTCAAACATAGGTTCCTCTGCAGCTTCTACGTTCACAGGAGTCTCAACTATCTCTGGCTCATCCAATATAACATTATCTTTTATGGCCTCTAGATCAGCTTCTCCTTCAGCATATTCAACTAAATCCTCTTCAATAACAAAACCTTCTTCTTCATTGACCTCAATATTTTCAACTTCTTCTTCACTTTCTACATCAGAATCAATACCAAAAACTTCAACTAATCTTCTTCTAATCTCATCATCTAAAGTATCGTTCTCAACATTCTCAATATTCACACCCTCTGCTCTTTCTTCCATTACCACATCCTCAGCATTCACATCAACTCTTGCCGAAGTATTTTCAATGTTGGCTTGACCCTCTCCTTGGTTCTCCCCCTCGGGGTGATCATCAGAATCAGGATCATCCCGTCTAGAAGCAACCAAGGCCGGTCGGCAAGATTCTAGTGCTAACAATCTGAGCTCAAATGCAGCAAGCTTTGCATCATATTCAGCCTTTTGTTTTTCAACTTGTTCTTGCAAAGCTTTTACTCTTCGTTCAGTAGCAAGTTCTCTTTCTCTCACCTCTAGAGCATTCAACACTCCTCTTTCAGTTACAGTCAACAAATCACCCTCAGACCGTAAGATATTCAACAATACTTCACATGCAGAGTCTTTGGTAGGTTGATTTGTTGATGTTGATGGAATTTGATTTGGTGTTGGTGTTCTTTGTGTTTGGGTAGGAGGTGGAGTAGCCAACCCAGGGGTTGTTTGCACACTTGAAGTGTGACCTAAATTCAGCGAAGCTGATTCAGGATTTCCTGCGGATCCTCGGGTTATACACTCACCAGCAGTTTCAGATTCATGGGCTTTGCAACCCGAATCAATTGGTGTCCTAGACTGTGATAAATCACTGTCCTGGACTTGTTGTTGTTGGGCAACACCACTCACAACACCGGGGTCACTGAGAATGCCTGTTAATACAGTCTCAGGTTGATCTTGAGGAATAGCAGTGTCACTACGGCGTTCATACTATCCCCCAGTCTCGGTCTGAGGACTGTTACCTGCGGCTAAAGCTGGCGTGATGTTAGCTAAGGCAGGATTTCCAAGCTGTCCTTGAGGGTTACACAAAGTGGGTCCCCCTCCGCTTGTTCCGGCATCAGTACTCAACTGTGCTTGTGAATCCGTGTACCTAGGAGATCTAGACTCTTGTGCACGAAATGAAGGCGAGAGGTGGGGCTGGTCCTCTCTTATTTCAACACTCTCATCCTCCAAATGAGGAGAGTGTGGTGAGCGTGGCTGATCCCCGTGCATTTGTGAGACTAACTCCTGTTGTGAGGAGTCAGAATGGCTGGGAGAGTTTGGTGCAAGCGAGAATGGGCAATTCCTGACTTCTACCCTAGGGTAAACAACCCGGCTAGACACATTGGTTTGAACTAATGGAGGGCCAACGTTTTCTTTATGCCCTTGTCCTAACCCGGACCGCACATCCTCTCTGGTATTTTCAACTCCTCCCTCAAATCCGCCTTGTTCCTCCAGTACAACATCATCTCCAGTGCTAACATGCTCAGTTTCAACCTCAGATACAACATTATGAATTACTTGTTCAGCATCTAATTCTGTCGAGGCACCAATATTTTCAGATCCAGCAGATGTATGCTTTCGTTTGGATTTCTTCTTCTTTGATTTCTTTGGTGACCTACAAGCAGCCATTTTAAGTCTTCTCCCTGGTGGTGGAGTTGGTTCATTAGGTAGTGCTGAAGCAAGCGGTGTTGGATTAAGTACAGGTGAAGAGCGAGGTGGTGTAAAAGTTGGTGGATTAGGTGAAACAACGGATGGTAAATGTGTAGATTGTGAAGGTGAAGATTGCGAAAAGTGAACGGTTGGTGTAGATTGTGTTGATGGTGTAGGTTGAGAAACAGGTGAAGAAACAGGTTCAGGTGTTACAACATCTTGTTCAAACATAACTCGTTTCGATTTTCTTTTCCTCTGCCCAGAAGTCCCCTCACCACTATCCCCTCTTTTTCTTTTAGTTAACCTAGGACCCTCACTTGGCGACCTATGCTCAGCTTGGGTAGGAGTCTGTCGACTTTCAGACCCCATTGCTGAGACTAACCACTCGAGATAAGCCCTAAGATGAGGACTCTGAGCAGGAACCAGATTTATCAGGAATGGAGGAATTGGAAAAGGTTTTACAGTTTCACAACTTGTGCCTCTCAAGTTGGATTTATACATCGCAATCACACACTTGAAGCTGTTCAACAATTTTGGAATTTCTTCTGCATTATCAAGAACATCTTCGATAATCAGTGTGAAGAATCTGATAAAGGGAATATATTTTCTGTCTTGTTTATCCTTTCCTTTGACAACTTGAATCATCTTTTTCCATATAATCGCCGCAAAGTCACACTACACATTGTGAGTGACTGCATAGTAAATTGATAAGGAATCCTTCGTCATGAGATTAATTCCTTTCTGTGATGGCATCAAACAGGTGGTTAAAACATTGTACATCGTATGCCAGAGAGTTGCTACATTACTACTTCTAAAATCTCTCATTGTTGCCAACTCTCCGTCATAACCCAACGAATGAACTCCAGCCAACATTTCTTCAACTGATGGGAGTTCTTCGTATTCTTCAAGTACAGGAAATCCAATTGTTGTTCTAAACTCATCCAAAGTGAATCGACAATTAAACAGTTCATCTTCTGACTCTAGAGAAAATTTGAAGTAGTCTGCTGTGTTATGCCTTTTACTTCCTCGTACATATTCAATTGATTGCCACAACTCAAAGACATACTTCTCAGGTACAATTGCACCTCCAGTCAAAGCATTATTCAATGGATGATGGCTCAAAATCTCTGTAATGATAGGGAATTTGCAAGCAAAAGGTATATGAAGTGCTTGATTGGCTTGCATCTTCATTGAATCTCCTTCTTTAAACATAGCCATCTTGATAGTTTATTATTTTCTGATAAGACAAACTGACCAAAGTATTGACCAGAAAATTCAATTTAATCTCAGAAAAATAATAACACATACCAACATTCTGCCAAACACATTTATTACACAAAGACAATGTTTTGTATATATATTAAAAATGAGAAAACAAAGTAGTACACAAAGGCGTTCGATACCTTGCATCTCACCGAAATATATATACAAAACAAGACAATATATAGGATCACATAAGTATTACAAGATAAGAAAAACAAGGTAGTACACAAAGGCGTTCGATACCTTGCCTCTCACCCCAAATACTTATGAAATACTATATATTTACCAACACAATACACACAAACATTTATACATTTTAAAACATAACACAAAAAATAATAAAAGAAACATAGAAAAAAAAAAATAATGAAAGAAAGAAGAAAAAAAAATTTAAATTCTATTTGTACTGTTTGCAGAGCAAAATGCTCTGCAAATAGCACATTTTGAAAATTTTGCTCAGAAATTGACAAGGACAAACAAAAAAATTGGTTTTGGCAAAATTTGATTTGTATTGTTTGCCGAGCAAACTTCTCGGCAAACACGCAAAAATCTCAAGTTAGGCATCAAGTCATCGAGTATTGGAGATGAACCTCGTAAATGCCGAGCTCAAAGCTCTGCAAATAAGCAGTTCAGATTCACTCCTTTGAAATGTATGAAATTTTCTTTTATTGAACAACAAAAATGTTGTCAATTAATAAAGAACAATTTCAATGTGAAAAATTTCAAATTGTACTGTTTGCCGAGCAAAATGCTCTGCAAACAGTTGGATTCAAACCTTGGTGTAAAAGTTTTTCACTTTGTACTATTTGCCGAGCAAAATGCTCTGCAAACAGTTGATTTGAACACTTGGTGAAAATTTTTTCATATTGTACTGTTTGCCGAGCAAAATTCTCTGCAAACAGTTGATTTTAACACTTGGTGTAAAAATTTTCACTTTGTACTGTTTGCCGAGCAAAATGCTCTGCAAACAGTTGTTTGAACAAGTTGGAAAAAGTTTTGGACAAAATGCACTGTTTGTCGAGCAAATTGCTCTGCAAACAGTTGATTTTAAACATGGAAAACTTTTTGGAGCAAAATGGTCTGTTTGCCGAGCAACGAGCTCTGCAAACAATAGTTTTTAAGGCTTGAAAGACTTGGAATTCAAAAATGCCTGTTTGCCGAGCTCAAAGCTCTGCAAACAGTTGATTTTAAAACTTGAAACCATTTTGAAAACCAAAAGGCCTTGAATGCCGAGCAAAATGCTCTGCATCAAGTTGATTTAGGACTTAGAGGGAAAAACATCTGGTTTTATAACAACAAGCATTTGCCGAGCTAAAAGCTCTGCAAATGAGACTTTTGATCCAAAAATTTATTTGGGAAAATTATGAACATGTTAACCAGAATTAATGATGATTTGAAGATTGACAAGAACAAACTTCGCATTTGCCGAGCAAAATGCTCTGCAAATGGTAAATTTCATCAAAACAATCATATGATTACCCAGCCCTTTAACAATCCAACCCAGAAAAACTCAAACACAAGCAGATTAAGACATAAAATTCATATTAACAACAAGTATAAGTCCTAATCATGCATCTATCATCATCAAAACATGAATCAACACATCATAGCAAGCATAGGAATTCGAAAAATTTAACTTGGCATTTAATCAAACAGTTGGAGTGCATAAAGAAAACAAGAAAGATCACCTTTAAAAACTATGATCGAATGAAGTCAGAAGATGATTTAGTCCACAAAGATGATCACCAGTTTAACCCAACTTTGATAATTATGAAATAGATGAAAAGTTTGATTGATAGATGTGGCTATTTGATCGGTTTTGAGAGATAAAGAAAAAGGAAAATTTGATTCAAATTTGAAAAGTGATAAACTGAATTTGGCCTGCCCATTTTCCATTTATAACTCAAATTCGGGTCGCGGGTATGGACATTACCCGCGTGACAACCCGGTTCTCAAACAGGTCTGGGCTTTACCATGTTGGGCTCAACATAAGTATTTGGGCTTTAAACAAAAATAACAAACAAAATTAAAATCACAAATAAAATTCAGAATTAACAAACAAAAATAAAAAATAAAATAAAAAATCTTTTTATCATTTTATAATTTTTCTAATTTTGTATTTGGTTTTTTTCAATTTTAAAACAAACACACATACAAAAAAAATTTAAACAAATAAAACAAACTCATATGCATTTGCACACTCCCCCTCAAATTAAGCATAAAAACAACGTGGTAAATTTACAAACTCCCCCTTAAATCATGCATTCTACCCTTTTTCTCCCCCTCAAACATTGCAAGTAATAACAAGTAAAACACATCAATGTTTGAAACAGAAAATGAACATAGAAAACATGTCATGAAAGCATTTAAGTTTGTAAATCTAGCATTCCCAACTTGGTTTTCAGAAAATTAAACCTGTTTTCATCCAATGGTTTGGTGAAAAGGTCAGCGAGTTGGTAGTCTGTTGGGACAAAATATAGTTCGATGTTACCTTTCGCGACATGATCTTTAAGAAAATGGTACCGAACATCTATGTGCTTGGTCTTTGTGTGCTGTACAGGATTGCAAGAAATAGCAATAGCACTCTTTGAGTCACAGTAAATGGAATTCTGTTGAATTGAAATCCATAATCAGTCAACTGAGTCTTCATCCAAAGAACTTGTGAACAACAGCTTGCTGCAGCAACGTATTCAGCCTCTGCAGTAGATGTGGATACACAATTCTGTTTCTTTGAAGACCAACTAACCAATCTATCCCCTAGAAACTGTACACTCCCAGAAGTACTCTTTCGATCAAGCTTACAACCTGCATGGTCAGCATCCGAATATGCAATTAACTAAATCCCGGTATCCCTAGGATACCAGAGACCAAGGTTCACTGTGCCTTTCAGGTATCGGAAGATCCGTTTAACGGCCTGGAAATGACTTTCCTTGGGATTGGCCTGGTACCTGGCACACATGCATGTGGCGAACATAATATCCGGGCGACTTGCAGTCAAGTACATGAGTGACCCTATCATACTGCGATATTTCTTTTGATCAAAAGATTTTCCATTCAAGTCAGCATTTATCTTTGTCCGAGCTTCCATGGGTGTCCCAATTGTTTGACAATCCATCATATCAAACTTTTTCAACATGTCAAGAATGTACTTAGATTGACAAATAAAAGTACCATTTGACAACTGTTTTACTTGAAGACCAAGGAAAAAGTTTAATTCACCCATCATGCTCATTTTAAATTTCTTGATCATTAAAGCAGAGAAATTCTTGCAGTATTTAGGATTAGTTGACCCGAAAATTATGTCGTCAACATAAATCTGGATTAGAATGATGTCACTCCCTTGTCGTTTGATAAACAAGTGTAGTGTCAATCGAACCTTTGCTAAAACCAGATTTCACAAGATAAGAGGATAGAGCATCATACCATGCATGAGGCGCTTGTTTCAGACCATATAAAGCCTTATCTAACCTGTAAACATAGTCTGGATGTTTTGAATTCACAAAACCTTCTGGTTGTTCAACATACACTTCTTCTTTGAGTATTCCATTTAAGAAGGCAGTTTTGACATCCATTTGGTAGACTGTGAATTTCTTGTAGGCAGCATAGGCAAGAAACATCCGAATAGCCTCAATTCGTGCAACTGGTGCGAATGTCTCATCGTAGTCAATTCCATCTTGTTGGCAGTATCCCTTTGCAACCAATCGTGCTTTGTTGCGTACAACAACTCCAGTTTCATCCTTTTTGTTTTTGAAGATCCATTTGGTTTTAATTGGCTCCTTGTTCTTGTAAGGATTTGGAACCAATTTCCATACCTCAAGACGTTCGAACTGATTAAGTTCTTCTTGCATTGCTTTCACCCAATCTGGACAAATTAGAGCTTCATTCACTGTCTTTGGTTCAACAATACTCAGAAAATTCACAAACAGACATTCATTCGCGGAAGCGGATCTTGTCTGAACTTCAGTTGTTGGATTACCAATGACTTGAGAAATAGGATGAGCTCTTGTCCACTTGGTTGTGTGAGGAATTGGATCAAGTGGATCATCAGATTCTTCAGAATCAATAAAATCAGGAGAATGTTGTTCTGTTAATTGTTCAAATGAAGTTGCAATTGGTTCAACAAAGTCATCATGATCATAATCTTCAGGATTGGTTGTAGGATTTGTCACTTGTGAGATATTATGAGGTTGAGTATGCAAATCTGAAGTATCAGTAGGTGGAAGAGAATCAGATGATGAATTAACATCTGATGATTGTGATGGTGAAGACTCATTGGGATCCATCTCTTCTGAATTTGAACTGGATGGTTCATTGGCATTTCCATCAGATTCAGGAACTTTCTTTGAAACTTGGAAAAATTCTTCGAACAAGATATCTAAATCTTGTGTTGTTGGAGTAGAGAATGATGATTTGACATTTGAAGTAGTTTTTGTTGCGGAAGCTTGTGGACTTTGAAGTTCGGGTCTTGAACTGTGTTGTTCAAGAACCATTCCGAGAGTTCATCAAATCTAACGTTCATACTCTCTTCAATTCTCTTGGTTCTTCGGTTATATACACGATATGCTATCGATTCTCTCGAATAACCGATAAAATATGCCTCATCGCCTTTTGGTTCAAATTTGCCCAGATTATCTCGATCATTGAGAACATAACATACACATCCAAAAATGTGTAAGAAGTTCACATTGGGCTTTCTATTGTTTATCACCTCATATGGAGTTTTATCAAACCTCTTGTTTATGATTGATCTATTTTGAGTGAAGCAGGCAGTAGCAACAGCTTCAGCCCATAGATTCGAAGGCAACTTAGAATAAGCAAGCATTGTTCTAGCTGCTTCAACAAGAGTTCGATTTCGACGTTCAACTACTCCATTCTGTTGAGGTGTCCTGGCAGCGGAAAATTGATGAGTAATACCCATGGACTTGAAGAAAGAATCAATCGTTGAATTCTTGAATTCAGTGCCATTGTCTGAGCGAACAATTCTAACTATGATTTAAGATTCACTTGGGTCTTCTTTATGAAATCAATAATTGCAGTCGGAGTATCACTCTTTGCATGAAGAAAGAATACCCAAGTGTACCGAGAATAATCATCGACAATCACAAGAATGTATCGTTCCATGGATACTTTGAACTTTCATTGGGCCACACAAATCCATGTGAATAAGGTGCAAAGAACCTTCTGTACTTAGAAACTTCATTGGTTTGTGTGATGCTTTCTTCATCTTGCCAATTGCACAAGCTGGACAAACATGTTCACTTTCGTACTTATAATCAGGAAGTCCTTCAACAAGTTGTTTATCCACGAGAGCATTAATTGTTTGAAAATTCAGATGAGAAAGACGGCAATGCCATAACCAAGAGTTTTGTGCAGTTGCTTTTGAAAGTAGACAAATCTCTGAAGAATTAGATGGAATGTTGTTGAGATCAACAGTGAACAGGTTATTGTCCCTTGTTCCAGTAAGAATATTCACACCATCTTCAGTCTGCACTTTGCATTCATATCTCCTGAATAATACTTGAAGATCATTGTCACAAAATTGTCCAACACTGAAAAGATTGTGTCCTAATCCTTCAACATAGGAAACTCTCTCAATAGTGACACCATTTTTAACAATGTCTCCGTAACCGAGAATAGGAGCAATATGATCATTTCCAAATCTGACGGTTCCCATAAACTTTTCAACAAAGTTCAAAAGAATGGACTTGTTTCCAGTCATATGACGTGAACATCCCGAGTCAACATACCAAACACAAATGAGAAATTCCTGCAAAGACAAGGTATATGATTTAGGTACCCATGTAAATTGGGTCCTTGCAGGTTAGAGGGATAACATGCAAGTACACATTAAAGAATAAACATCAAGCAAAATAACACACAAACAAACAATTTATTCACATAACAAACAAGCACACATAATTGTTCAAAATACAAATACAAATTACAAGCAAGAAAATGTAAAGGTTTATACACATGTTTTGGTACAAGCAAGATTGGTCCTAGATTTATTAGCATTATCTATTTACACATGTTTTGGTACAAGCAAGATTGGTCCTAGATTTATTAGCATTATCTAATGTATTCGATCTACGGACAATCCACACTTGTTTGACATTGGCAGTGTTTCCCTCAAGTTTGAGTTTTCTAGTAGCATGCAAAAATCTATCTTTTGGGATCCATTTACTGCTACTTTTCATGCACAAGTCACCTGAAACACGAACATTCTTAGAATTAGAAATCAATTTAGCATCTATGTTCTGAACAGGTTTCTTCTTGATGGGTTCTGTGGTCTTATTCACTTTCTTTATGTTATTGGGTGACAACCAACCATACTGGTCTTTGTATTTAGTCATGCCTGTAAAAGTATCTCTAACCCTCTGTAAAGTGCACTTAGGATTCTTCTGAGAGTACCTAGGAAAACTAGAATACCTAACCTGCGGAGGGTGTTTGTTACCTAATGAGAAAGCTTCATCCTTAACACTCTTTGGACCACTGCTTGCTTTGACTTCTTTTTGTGACTTAGGTTCAAAAATAACCTTGTACATCTTTGTTTGCCTAGAAGTCTTTGATTTCATTGGGACATTGGGACCTTTCTTTGGTTTCGGACTTGAACCCGTCTTAGGTGATTGATTAGTCTTCGGTTTTGAAACAGTCTTGGGTGATGGTCTGGTCTTTGGTCTTGAGCCAGTCTTGGGTAATGGATTGGTCTTTGATTGTTGGGTGGTCTTTGGTCTTTGGAACTTATTGATTGATGAAGATTGTGAAGAGTGTGACTTTGGAATTTTCTTTAGATAAAAATCAATTTTTTCCTCCTTTTTAACAAAATGTTTTTCAAATTCAGGATCAAAATCATGATTTTTTTCCAAAAAATTTGTCATATCTTCAGTTTCCAACTTCACACTAACTTCACTTATCTTTATCGGACATGGACTTTGCTTGAGTGGAATTGATGCTTTTTCTTTTTCTTTATGAAATTGAAATGCTATTTGCTGAAATTGGAATTCAACTTTTAGATCATTAAGTTCCTTTAGCACATTTAACCTCTGTTCCCTTTCTTTTTCAAACTTTTATTTGAAAGCATCAATTTCATTCAAGTATGATTGAGTTCCCTCAGAAAACTTGGTAAAAGTCTCAATTTCAGAAGTAATCGGGAAGAAATAATCATCAACATCATGAACATCATCTAAATCACCATCAGTTTGCACAGACACATGAACAACTTTTTTTATGTCTACATTCACATTTTGAACATGAATTGGATGATTCTCTTCAAACACATTGGTTTTCTTTTTCATGGATAAAATCTTCTCATTGATTTTTTCAAATGATTCAGAAAACTTTCGGTCAAAATCAATTTTGCACATATCAAAGATCTAAGATTCTTTTTCAGTTTGGACTGAAGCATTTACACTTTCACATATAGAACTCATAGAACATCCATATGGATCACAAACTTTGGAGTCTATCTTGGGTTGGTCAATGATAAAGTGATTTTGAGTCTGCAGATTGTCAATCAAAGATTGCTTTTCATCTAGAGACTTTTGCAGATCCT
>CM067170.1:136750254-136774452 GCA_034093135.1 Erigeron breviscapus | reverse complement strand
GATCTGTTTTTCTTGAATCAATTGTTCAGTTACCAGAACCTGGGCTTGAAATGCCAGTTCAATGTCTTGAAGTTCTTTTAATTTTGATTTTAAAGCATTTATTTCAGAAGAATCTGTTTCTAGACCATTTACACAATCAGATCTAACAGTTTCTACAAAAATAAATCAGAATTTAAAGCTTCAGCAATGTCCAGTTTTAGTTCTTGGTCTGTTGCATTATCATAATCACTAACCTTTTTGATAACAATGTCCACCCATCGTCCAGATGTGACATCTTCCTTCACCAGGAGCTCTTCGTCTGCCAGAGCCATGTAACAGCAATCTCTTTCTTCTTCTTCATCAACAGATGAGTCATCAGAAGGAACCCACTTCTCTTCAGTTGTAGCAATCATGCACATATTATTTGTTTCCATTTGTTGTGCCATGAGAGCAATTTGGGCCTTAAGCTTTTTATATTTCATTTTATAGCTTTCATCAGGCTTATTATTAGAAGAGAATGGACCAGGCTTGGATGCAAACTGGTTGGACCTGCGTTCAGACACCATCTTCTTCATAGAAAATACATTCTCAGAAGATATCAGTGCTGTACTTTATGGTTCAGTATGACTAACCACATTAGGACTACTGGAGGCATGGTTAAGGCATCTTGTTCTGCCACCACTCTCTGAGCTTGATTTTCTTCAGTGTACCTGAAAGCTCCATAAAGAGTTGAGAGAGTGTGTGTGTGCAGAGTTTTTCCTTGTCGTAAGACTAGGATCATGTGAGACCATTTGGGGGGTAGAATGTCACAAAATTTCTCCAGAAGTATATCCTTGTCCTTCTCAACCCCAAGACCTCTCAATTGGTTTATGATACTCATAAATCTGGTGTAAGTACCAGTGAGAGACTCGTTAGGTGAGCAAAAAATGACTCATACCTCTTGTTTAAGGAGACCTTTCTGGTGACAATGGTGTCATCTCCTCCTTCATGTTGGTTTAAAAGTTCGTCCCACATGGTTTTAGCACTAGGAAAAAGAACTAGTGTGAGAATTAGGGTTTCTGGAACGGCCCCGAGGATCATGTTTTTGAGAAGGGTGTCTAGATTCACCAATCTCCTCTCCTCCTCTGACCAATGTTCCTCCCTCTTTTCCCTTCCTCTTCTAGATCCAGAAGGATCAAGAAGGGATTGAGAGGTGATGTTGGTATATATGGACCTTCGTTTAAAATCTTCATCATGTTCCTCTCAATACCAGTGACATGCAAAACCATCCTAGCTTTCACGTACCAAATTCATCACTGTTCCCACTGAATTTAGGAACAGGATTATTTGAGTAGTGCACATGTACGTGTGGAGAAGCAGGAGTAGGAGGAGGAGGAGGTGGTGGATTAGTGTTATTGACAATTGGTGGTTCATTTTGATCATTAATGTTTGCATTAGGATCGGGACCAAGACTAAAACCTTGTGTACTGGAAAGGCTAAGGTTCATCTGATGAAAATGTTTTGTCAAGTTAGAGAGCCAGATTCAAATACTGACTCGTCAATTTCAAAGTTTTAATGCAAGATTAAACTTTATTGAGGGTACTTCATCTGGCCCTAGACAAAATACAAAACCTTTTGCAAAGAAAGATAAATTTATTTCTCCAGTTGAGAAAAAGAAAAAGGTTTCAAAACTATCGACCCCAGTGGTCTTTTCAACTAAGACCACTGTTGAAGAAAGCAAACTAAACCAGATTGCCCCAGGGACCTATAAGGGAGGGTCCAGTGAACCCATCAGTCGATGGGTTCCCAAATCTAACTGATAAATCTGGTGGATGTGCAGGGCGATCGAAAGAAATATATCTGGTATCTTGACAGTGCTGCTGGCAGGACGATGACCGGATGTAAGACCCTGCTGAGGAGTTCACCATTTCTGATGGACCCTCCATTACTTTTGGAAATGATGGTTGTGGAAAGACTGAGGGATACGGTGTTCGGAACAATGGACAAGTCAAGTTCAGACGAGTTGCATTTGTGAATGGTTTGAAATATAACCTGATCAGTGTAAGTCAACTGTGTGATGATGGCTATCAAGTTCTATTCAATATTGCTCAAGGGAATCGTATTCAACAAGGACTGGAAGGTAGTATTGATTGCTCCCAGAAGAGGGAATGTGTACGTGATGGATATGGAAAGCTCTCCTTCAGAGCAGTGTTTCTATACTCAAGCTGATGAAGACACAAACTAGTTGTGGCATAAAAGGTTATCCCATTTAAATTTCAAAAATATTAATAAGTTGTCTAGAAAACAACTGACAGATGGGATACCTTCAGTTTCCTTCAAAAAGGAAAGGCCATGTCCAGGATGTGAGATGGGAAAGCAGAAACGTACCAGTTTCAAGACAAGACAGAATTTCAGCATATCTGAACCTCTTCATATGCTTCATATCCACCTCTTTGGTCCAGTGAATGTTCAGACTCGTGCTGGTAAAAGATACACCCTGGTGATTGTAGATGAATTTTCCAGATATTGTTGGGTTATCTTTCTCAGGTCTAAAACTGAAGCTGCTGCTGAAATCATCAGTCTTATCAAGCAAATTGAGCTCAAGTACACGCGAAAAGTGTGTCAGTTAAGAAGTGACAATGGAACCGAATTTCAGAATGCAACTCTGGAGTCATTCTGTACTGACACTGGCATCTCCCAGAATTTCTCATCAGCCCGCTCTCCAGAACAAAATGGAGTGGTAGAAAGGAAGAATCGAACGCTGATAGAAGCTGCCAAGAGTATGCTTGCTGAATCTGGTCTGTCTACCAGTTTCTGGGCTGAAGCAATTGCTACTGCTGCCACACCCAGAACCGGTCAGTGTATGTGAAGCGACACAAAAAGACAGCCTACGAAGTCTTAAGAAATAGAAAACCAAATATTGGTTATTTTCACGTTTTTGGATGTCCAGTTTACATCCTGAACGACTCCAGTCAGTTAGGCAAATTCGATGCCAAAGCTGATGAAGGGTATTTCTTGGGCTATTCAGCCATTCGCAAGGCCTTCAGAGTCTACAACAAGAGACTGCAGAAGGTCCATGAGTCAATTCATGTCATATTTGATGAATCAAATGCTGCAACCAATAAACAGCCAATCCTTGGTACTCCCCCAGTAACTCCAATTGTCTTCTGTGAATCTGATCCTATCAACTACAATAAAGATTCAGAAGATAAAGTTTCCAGTCATCCTGATCTGGAACCTGTTTAAAAGAAGAAACGCTCTAGTGGTACTCCATTCTATCCTTCTATTATTTTCAAACTACCCTCTGAAGTTAATATTGGATCAGATGTTCGTACTACTCCCCCAGTATCAGTATCAGTTGAAAATATACCAGAAATGTCTTCATATGAAGAATTCCAAATTGAACCAGTACTTCAAGAAATGCCTTCAAATGAAGAATTTCATGATGCAAATCGTGATTTAAATGACTCAGATGAAGATGTTGAAGTAGTCTGGCAGGATCCTCATCCTGAAACTCAACTGAACACTTGCACTGATATTGTTGTCAGTAACAATCCTGGTCAGTACTCCAGATGGACAAAAGCTCATCCTATTGATCAGATCATAGGTGACTCCAGTAGAAGAGTTCAGACCAGAAGAGCCTCCAGTGATCAATGCTTATATGTCAGTTTCTTATCACTGAATGAACCAAAGAAGATTGACGAGGCTATGGAAGATCCAAGCTGGGTGACTGCTATGCAAGAAGAGCTTCACCAGTTTGAAAGGAACAAGGTCTGGTATCTGGTTCCTTTCCCAGTTGGAAAGAAAGAACCAATTGGAACAAGATGGGTCTTCAGGAACAAGGTAGATGAAGATGGCCACGTAATCAGAAACAAGGCCAGACTGGTAGCACAAGGCTACTGCCAGTCAGATTTCGATTTTGATGAATCATTTGCTCCAGTGGCTAGACTTGAAGCGATCAGAATATTCTTAGCATTTGCTGCTCATCATCAGTTCAAGGTCTACCAGATGGATGTAAAGAGTGCTTTCTTGAATGGAAAGCTTGAAGAAGAAGTTTATGTTAGACAACCACCAGGTTTCGTTGATGAAAAGCATCCACATTGGGTATATCGTCTGGACAAAGCGCTTTATGGCCTCAGACAAGCCCCACGTGCCTGGTATGACACTCTGACTAAACATTTATTGAAAAATGGTTTCAAAAGAGGTGCAATTGACAATACCTTATTTATTCTTCATGAAAAAGGTAATCTGTTAATGGTACAAATTTATGTTTGGTTCTACTGATGATAAAATGTGCAAGAAATTTTCGAAAATAATGTCAACTGAATATGAAATGAGTTTGATGGGTGAATTAACATTTTTTCTAGGACTCCAGATTAAACAGACCAGAGATGGTATTTTTATTAATCAAGAAAAATATGTTAGAGATCTTTAAAAGAAATATGATATGAACTCTTCACCATCTAAACCCACTCCCATTTCTGCACCACTGACACTGGACTCAGATCCAGATGGTAAACCAGTGAACACCACTGTCTATAGAGGCATGGTTGGTTCACTGATGTATTTAACTGCCAGTAGACCAGATATTATGTTTTCAACATGTTTATGTGCCAGATATCAGCCTAATCCAAAGGAATCTCATATGCTTGCTGTAAAGCGCATACTGAAGTACCTTAAGGGTGTCCCCAGTTTGGGTCTTTGGTATCCCAAAGGCTCAGGCATGGATCTAATGGGTTATTCAGATTCAGATCATGCAGGTTGTAAGATAGACAGGAAATCCACTACTGGTGGATGTCATTTCCTTGGTGGCAAACTGGTCAGCTGGACCAGTAAAAAGCAAACTTCAGTTTCATTATCCACTGCTGAAGCTGAATACGTATCTGCAGCCAGTTGTTGTGCTCAGATACTCTGGATGAAGAACCAGTTGCTTGATTATGGTATTAAGTATTCAAAGACCCCAATCTTTTGTGATAATACCAGTGCCATTGCTATCTCGAACAATCCAGTCATGCACTCCAAGATGAAGCACATTGATCTCAAGTATCATTTTATCCGTGATCATATTATGAAAAACAACATTGAACTCCATTTTATTCCCACTGACAAACAACTCGCTGACATTTTTACTAAACCTCTGGATGTCAAAACTTTGAATATCTTGTTGGTGAGTTGGGAATGTTAAACCCTTAAATCTGGAACCTTGGTATTGAACGCCATTGTGTACTACTGAGGATCCTTGATTTAAAGATTTATAAATCTATGACTGCTTAGATATCGAACGCCATTGTGTACTATCTTTGCATTAATAGATTTCTGGATCAACATTCCAGGGGGAAGACTTGAAAGATATTTTTGTTCTTAAAAATGTTTTAAGTTCAGGGGGAATTTATTAATTTATTTTCTCACTGGACAAATTTTTCCAGAAAATATTACTGGTACTTTGTAAATGTGTCCCTCTCACTGGTTAGATAGGTTGAAGTGCATGTTTGAGGTGACTTTTTGTCTCCTTGTAAATGTGCCCCTCTCATTTGTCTGTATTAGTTGACGTGCATGTTTGAGGTTACCAGTCTCTTTCAAATGGTTTTCACTGGTACTTTACTGGAGTGTCCCTCCAGTGTACCATCAGTACATGCTTCACTGGACTAATCCACCAGTGATACTGGAGTGTCCAGTCAACCTCCAGATGCACTGAAATGAGTCATAATTTTTTTTATATTTGGTCATTGTGCGTGCCACGTAAGCAAAATATTTTGAAAAGATATTTATCTTGATATTTATCTTATTATCCTACGTGGCATGTATATTTTTCAAAGAAATGATGGTATTTTTACCTTGGGAAGACAAAAAGTGCAACTTGATACTGTTTGTGGGCTGTAAACCGTCACACATTTATGTGTGATGTGATGTAATTAATGCGGATCTCAGAACTCGATCAAAATTATATTTGATAATTTCAAATTAACGGTTTGAGTTCCACATTCTCTCTCCTATATATACCCACTTTCAATTTCATTTTCATTTACTTCGAACATATTTACTCCCAAATCCTTCAAATTTCTTCATTTAATTCTTTCTTCATTCATTTCCAATCATAAATCTCTCTCTCATATTTATTTCATCAAATCTTCATCAAAACCCTAAATTCTTCAATTTCATCTTCACAAAATGGCACCAAGACAATCCAATTCACCTAAAAATCTGCTCGCCGCCGAATATGCTCCGGTTGCCAATGTTGTTAAGGCACGCCATATCACCTTAGAGGCAAAGGCCATAAGGATAAATATGAACAATTGGTTGGCTAGACTCACTAGCACCACTCATGCTCCCACCTCTCAAATTGAACGACTGAATACCTTTTTCCTCAGTTGTCCACTATATGGTTCTCTCACTCGTAATCCAGGTAAAATGTATCATGATTACCTGTGTGATTTCTGGTATTCTGTTGTGTATGTTGAAACCACTAAAACCATCAACTACACATTGCAACAAGGCACCAGATCATTTACTCTCACTGTCGATTCTCTCAGAGATGTTCTTCAATTAAATTATTTGGCTGAGAATGAGTTGGCAATTCCTCTTCCTACTGGTATAAATTTCAGGGATGTGTGCAGCTTAATGGGGCACACTGAAATATTGGATGAACATGGCCAGTTGTTAAGGAAAGGCACAATTTACATGAGTAAGCTGACAGATTCATGGAGATATTTCTTCACTCATTTGGTTGAGTGCTTAGGTGGCAGTTCTGGAGGGTTAGATCAGATTAATCAGATGCAGCTCCAGATTGCCTACTGCCTTTGGTTTGGATATAGAGTTTATTTCGCCCAGATCTTCTTTGATGATCTGGTTGACCGTCTGAAGGTGAAAGGTAGAAAACCACACATTCCATACATTCGTTTTCTTTCACTTGTATTTCTAAGAGCCCTAGGTGTTGAGTATGATTATGAAACAAATCATTTTTCGGTGTGTGAATATCTGAGGGAGTTGAGTTCCCTAAAATCAAGAGCTGGTGAGGTAGATATTCCTCAGACCATGCTTAGTTTCCAAAGGGAAGTAAACGAAATTGAGCAGGAAGTGGCTCCAGGTGGGAACCTAGTTGGTGAAGGACCCACTGGAGTCATCGATGTTGATAATGTGCAACCAGTAAGCCAGGTGGCTTGAGAAAGAAAATGTTGTTCAGATTGATGAACAAGAAAATGTTGAGCAGGAAGAAAACATTGTACAAGATGCTGAGCAAGAAAATGTTGAGCAGGAAGAAAATGTTGTACAGATGCTGAGAACAAGAAAATGTTGTAGCATTGGAAAGAAAATGTTGTTCAGATTGAGAACAAGAAAATGTTGTAGATTGATGAACAAGAAAATGTGTCAGATTGAGAACAAGAAAATGTTGTACAGATTGAGAACAAGAAAATGTTGTCAGATTGAGAACAAGAAAATGTTGTCAGATTGAGAAAAGAAAATGTTGTCAGATTGAGAACAAGAAAATGTTGTAGATTGAGAAAAGAAAATGTGTCAGATTGAGAACAAGAAAATGTTGTCAGATTGAGAACAAGAAAATGTTGTAGATTGAGAAAAGAAAATGTTGTCAGATTGAGAACAAGAAAATGTTGTAGATTGAGAAAAGAAAATGTTGTCAGATTGAGAACAAGAAAATGTGTACAGATTGAGAAAAGAAAATGTTGTACAGATTGAGAACAAGAAAATGTTGTCAGATTGAGAACAAGAAAATGTTGTAGATTGAGAACAAGAAAATGTTGTACAGATTGAGAACAAGAAAATGTTGTCAGATTGAGAACAAGAAAATGTTGTACAGATTGAGAAAAGAAAATGTTGTACAGATTGAGAACAAGAAAATGTTGTAGATTGAGAAAGAAAATGTGTACAGATTGATGAACAAGAAAATGTTGTCAGATTGAGAAAGAAAATGTTGTCAGATTGATGAACAAGAAAATGTTGTAGATTGAGAAAGAAAATGTGTACAGATTGAGAACAAGAAAATGTTGTAGATTGAGAACAAGAAAATGTGTACAGATTGAGAAAAGAAAATGTGTACAGATTGAGAACAAGAAAATGTTGTAGATTGAGAAAGAAAATGTTGTCAGATTGAGAACAAGAAAATGTTGTCAGATTGAGAAAGAAAATGTTGTCAGATTGAGAACAAGAAAATGTTGTAGATGAGAAAAGAAAATGTGTACAGATTGAGAACAAGAAAATGTTGTACAGATTGAGAAAAGAAAATGTTGTCAGATTGAGAACAAGAAAATGTTGTAGATTGAGAAAGAAAATGTTGTCAGATTGATGAACAAGAAAATGTTGTAGATTGAGAAAGAAAATGTTGTTCAGATTGATGAACAAGAAAATGTTGAGCAGGAAGAAAACATTGTACAAGATGCTGAGAACAAGAAAATATTGACCTTCCTAGACGACCAAGATCAAATAGGCGACTTATGAGGCCTGGAGTTCAGGTGAATCCAGATAGAGCCGATGCAACCCATCTTGGTGATATTATGAACATAGATGGGTCTCCTATTTTTGAGGAAGAAAATGTTGTTCAGATTGATGAACAAGAAAATGTTGAGCAGGTAGAGAATGTTGAGCAGGTTGAAAATGTACAAGTTGTTGAGCAGGAGACTGGTGAGCAAGATGCTCAGATTGATCTAAATGTAGAAGTTGGTGAACAGACTGGTGATCAGACCGGTGTTGAAACAGTTGGTGAAACTTTTGTCTAGGATGAGGCTGATTCACCCATGTCAGAAGGTCATAACTTTGATACTGACATGAGCTTCCTTGGTGATGATGTAATTAATGTTGAACACCTACCAGAAATGCCACCACCACCAGAATCCATTTCTGCACCACCTCCACCAGAATCAAATGTTCCACCACCAGAATCCTCTATGCCACCACCACCACCACCTTCAATTCCACAAAACACTCCATACTTCAATCCTCCCACACTTCAAATTTCACAAACTCAACCACCACCACTTGAAACTCCAATCGACTTATCTGAACACTGTGCGCTGGACTCAACAGTTGTAACTGCTAAAACTTCCACTGAAGAGGTTTGGGCATGAGTACCTTTAATGACCAGAATGACTTCAAATCTTGAACCTCCCAGTGGTCCCTCCTCTTCTTCTTCAGCCGAGGTCCAAGGCCTTTTAAGTAAGGTGGCGGACCTGGAGAGATCACTCCAGTCTTCATCACAGGTTGTTTCTGATTTCAAATCTTTATTGTCAAATAATCTTTCATCAGAAATGAATGTGTTTGCTGAAAATGAGAAGCTGGTAGTCGAGAAGTTAAATGAGCTGGTACTGGCCACCAATAACAATTCTGAAAATCTCAAAGTGGCAGTCCAGGGATTAGAAGCAAGACTGGTTAGTTCTGTTCAGACTGCAGTGAAAGGTGAACTTGTTCAACCACTGGCAGGTCTGACAAATGAAGTTCAGAAGTTGGTTACCAGGGTGAGTAGTTTGGAGAGTAGGCCAACACTTGATCAGAATGCCGTTGTAAGCACTATCAGTGACGAGTGTGCTAAAAAGTTCAGACTTGGTATGTTGAAAGAAATATTTGAAGATATTTCTGGATCTGTTCTTAGAACAATTCAAGATGGTTTGTTGCCACAAGTTGTGAAGATGATAGAAAATGAAATGCTGAAGCACTTGTCTTCAGAAATTGATTTTATCAAGAAGGGAGTAACAAAGCTAAGGCACACTGTAAACATCACAACTCCAACTGCTGGAAGAACTTTTGGTGAAAAAGACAGATATATGATTGAACAATTATGG
Source organism: Erigeron breviscapus (assembly GCA_034093135.1). Lineage (NCBI taxonomy): Eukaryota > Viridiplantae > Streptophyta > Magnoliopsida > Asterales > Asteraceae > Erigeron > Erigeron breviscapus. Next base: position 136,764,706 of record CM067170.1, on the reverse strand, counting down.
AATGCCCACAAGTCTCAAACTGGTGGACATTCCAAGGGGGAAAAGTCTGAAGTGGGTGATAAAGAAAAAAATGGGTTGTCTAAGAAAAAGAAAGAAGTGGTTGCCAGTGCTATTGAAAAGGCCTTTGCTACTAAAAGCATCGTGCAACAAGAAAGAGTGACTGGTACTGATGCCAGTGCACAAGAAGCACAAAGGGCACTTGGCACTGAAGCCATTGTGCAAGTTGAAGAGGCTGCTGGTACTGATGCCAGTGAGCCCCAGTTTGAAGCTTTCCCGGATATCATAACTATGCAAAAGTCAGTAAAAAGAAAGCAACACGTGATATCTGGAGAAGAGACTGAAATTGCTGAAGGTTCATCAGATTTTCCAACTACTGATGAAGACACCTCAAAGAGACTGAAGCAAGAATGCATTATGATTGAAATATTCAAGAAAAATCAAAGAGATGAACTGCTGGCCCACAAAAGGGAGATGGCAATCATGGGGACTCTGGATTCCTATAATGCTGGCAGGTTGGGCATACTTATTGATGTGCATACTTATCAATGTCTGGATGAATTAGATGATGTTCACATTCGCTCCAGGTACTCTGAAGAAGAACAAATGTATGATGCTGTAACTTATGGTGTCAGCATACCTGAACTGATCAGACAGAGAACGGGGGAACTGGTGAACCTCCAGAGAAAGATTAGAAAGAACGCTGGTGCTCTAGAGATAGAGTACAGAAAGAAAATGAAAGGCTTGCCAAAACTTACTGCCAAACAGCTCAAAGCAATGAAAGATGCAGATCTGAGCACATTCATTCCTCTGGATACTTCTCTCAAAATCAATCGTGAACAACTCCAGTCTGCCGTCGAACAGCAGAGAGTATCCAAGGAAACTGAACAGATGATCCAGATGGCTAAGTAGAAAGCCAAGTATGAAGATATGTTGAAATTCAGGGCTGATACCAGAAGGATCATAGGTGCTGAAATCAAATTAGCTGAACAACATCAAGGCATGACCAGGTTTAATATAAAGTTGACCAGAGAGGGTAACTTTACTGATGAAAGGAAGAATGCATCAGTCCAGGCTTTTGGATGGACTGAACTGAAGGAGATAGGATTAACTTTCAAAGGAAAAACTGATTTGTCTCCTGATGTCAAGGCATTTATGAAGAGGATTGAAAAGGTTTGGATAAGAAAACAACAGATGGAAGCTGTTCTGGGTATGAGACCACCAGTTTCTGTTCCATCCTCTCCATCACCAAACAGAAAGGCTTCTGAAGATGCTCCTGGACAGACGTCGAAAAGAAGGGCCTAACTCTTGTGTCATTTGCTTGTAATTTGTATTTAAATTCACAAAATTGTAACTTATTTTATGTTGATGGCTGTAAATATAGTTGCATATTTTGTTTCACAAAGTAAATGATCAGATTTAGTCTAAGTTAGAATTAAAAGATGAAACTGGAACACTGATGATCTATAAAGTGTTTCCCAGTAACAATAAATTTTTAGACTAAGTCAAAACAAGTGTTTTTCAAGCATACAAAGTTGTATAGATATAAGCTTGAAAAACCTTGCATTATTTCTAAACAAATAGGGGGAATTTGTTAGGTCCAGATTTACTGGACTCGCTCCAGACTCGACTACTGGAACCTTACTGAAGATCTGTCCAGAAATGATAAATACTGGACCAACTCCAGACTTGGAATCTGGAGTCCCTCTGAAGATTTGTTCAGAAATAATAGAAGACCAGTGAGCAAATACTTGTATAGGAAATCTGGAGACATCCTCCAGATTAGCTCACTGGACTTCACCCCAGTCCAGATCTATTCTACTGAATATGTTCTCACTGAAGTCAAAGACTGAAGTCAGAATAAAGAAGACTGACAAATGGCGGAGTCCACTGGAAGTCTTACCAGATCTACGACTAGAGGATTGTCAGTGTTCTAGACCTTACAAGTCTGAACACTGATATCAAGGAATTGACTTTTTGCCTTTACACACTTTCCAAAGAACATTCCACTTGTTCTTTACCAAAATACTTACGTGTGTAAAGGTGGTTGGTTAAAAAAATAAAGTCATATTGATGTGACTTTATCCTTGTACCTTAACCAATGCATTTAATGATCTTGTCGGTTCATTAAATGCATGCAACCATATTTGTACGGCACAAATTCACTGGTGAATTTGTTTGCCTATAAATACAAAGTCATATTCTTCGTTAAAATCACTTTTAGCATTAAAGGTGAATTTGTCTAAATACTCTCGATCTTAAACAGGGATACTTCACAACTTTAAGTATCTCGATCCAAAGAGTTTATTTGGCAAATATAGATCATTTGTAATTCATAGGTTGTTAGGATACTTACATACTTGTATTATTTTGATTCCGCACAACCTTGTATTTTATTTAACATCATAAATAAAATACACCTAAAAAAATTACATTGTGTTCCACCTTTAATTTATTGCTTTTAGTCTTGTATTACTTTGTTTATATTCTTGCATTTATATTCAAGTAATACTAGTCCATTCTAGTGCTTATTAGACTTGTTGTATTTTACACTTCTGAGTTAACCATCGAGTTTGGGACTTTATATTGTTAGTGCTATCGAAAAGGCCTTTGGCACTGAACCCATTGTGCAACAAGAAGAAGTGACTGGTACTGATGCCAGTGCACAAGAAGCGCAGAAAGCACTTGGCACTGAAGCCATTGTGCAGGAGAAGAGGCTACTGGTACTGATGCCAGTGCGCCCCAGTTTGAAGCATTCCCAGATATCACAACTACTCTAAAGTCAGTAAAAAGAAAGCAACATGTGATATCTGGAGAAGAGACTGAAATTGTTGGAAGTTCATTAGAATTTCCTATTGCTGATGATGACACTTCGAAGAGACTGGAGCAAGAATGCATAATGATTGAAATCTTTAAGAAAAGGCAAAAAGATGAACTGCAGGCTCACCAGATGGAAATGGCAAATATGGGGACTCTTGATTCATATAATGCTGGCAGGTTGGGCATTCATATTGATGTTTACAAAAAGATGGAGGAAGACCCCAGAGTTCATCAATGTCTGGATGCATTGGATGATGTCTACATTCGCTCCAGGTACTCTTTGGAAGAACAGACTTATGATGCAGTAACGTATGGTGTCAGTGTGGTTGAACTGATCAGACAAAGGACGGAGGAACTGGTGAACCTCCAGAAGAAGATCAGAAAGAATGCTGGTGCTCTGGAGATAGAGTACAGAAAGAAGTTAAAAGGCTTGCCGAAACTCACTGCCAAACAGCTAAAGGCAATCAGGGATGCTGATCTAAGCACTTTCATTCCCTTGGATACTTCACTAAAAATAAATCGTGAAGAAATCAAGACTGCCTTAGAACAAGTGAAGGTATCCAGGGAAACTGAAGCATTGATCCAGGCTGCCAAATTGAAAGACAAGTATAATGAACTGATGATGTTCAGGGCTGATGCCAGAAGGATCATAGGTGCAGAGATTAAATTAGCTGAAAATCATGAAGGCATGACCAGGTTTGAAGTAAAGTTGACCAGAGAGGGTAACTTTACTGATGAAAGGAAGAATGCTACAGTCCAAGCTTTTGGATGGACTGAACTGAAGGAAATAGGCTTGACGTTCAGGGGGAAAACTGATTTGTCCTCTGATGTCAAAGCATTCATGAAGAGGATTGAAAAAGTCTGGAAAAGAATACAATAGATGGAAGCTGCTCTAGGTATGCGACCACCTGTTTCTGTACCATCCTCTTCATCACCAAAGAGAAAGGCTACTGAATATGCTCCAGGACAGACGTCAAAAAGAAGGGCCTGACTCTTGTATCATTTACTTGTACTTGTATTTATTTCTCAAAATTGTAACTTATTTTCTGTTGATGGCTGTAAATATAGTTACATATTTTGTTTTACAAGTAAGTGATCAGATTTAGTCTAAGTTAGAACTAAACGATGAAACTGGAACACTGATGATCTATAAAGTGTTTTCCAGTAACCTAAATTTTTAGACTAAGTCAAAACAAGTGTTTTTCAAGCATACAAAATTGTATAGATAGAAGCTTGAAAAACCTTGCATTATTTCTAAACAAATAGGGGAAATTTGTTAGGTCCAGATTTACTGGACTCGCTCCAGACTTGAAGACTGGAAAGTCTCTGAAGACTTGTCCAGAAATAATATTTACTGGACCCACTCCAGACTTAACGACTGGAGCAACGCTGAAAATTTGTCCAGAAATAATGGAAGACCAGTGAGCAAAATACTTGTATAGGAAATCTGGAATCCTCCAGATTAGCTCACTGGACTTCACCCCAGTCCAGATCTATTCTACTGAAGACATTCTCACTGAAGTTAGAATAAAGAAGACTGACAAATGGCGGAGTCCACTGGAAGTCTTACCAGATCTACGACTGGAGGTTTGTCAGTGTTCTAGACCTTACAAGTCTGAACACTGATTACGAGGAGTTGACTTTTTGCCTTTACACACTTTTCAAAGGACATTCCACTTGTTCTTTACTAAAGTACTTACATGTGTAAGTCATATTGATGTGACTTTATCCTTGTACTTTAACCAATGCATTTAATGACCTTGTCGGTTCATTAAATGCATGCAACCATATTTGTACGGCACAAATTCACTGGTGAATTTGTTTGCCTATAAATACAAAGTCATTTCTTTGTTAAAATTACTTTTAGCAATTAAGGTGAATTTGTCTAAATACTCTCGATCGTAACAGGGATACTTCACAACTTTAAGTATCTCGATCTCAAGAGTTTATTTGACAAATATAGATCATTTGTAATTCAAAGGTTGTTAGGATACTTACATATTTGTATTATCTTGATTCCGCACAACCGTGTATTTTATTTAACATCATAAATAAAATACACTTGAAAAATTACATTGTGTTCCACCTTTATTTATTACTTTAAGTCTTGTATTACTTTGTTTATATTCTTGCATTTATATTCAAGTAATACTAGTCCAAATCTAGTGCTTATTAGACTTGTTGTATTTTACACTTTGGGTTAAACCATCAAGCTAGGGACTTTACATTTGACCACCATATCGTCTATATAGACTTCCATCGTATCCCCCAGTTGGTCTTTGAACATCATGTTAACTAGTCTCTGATATGTTGGATCTGCATTTTTAAGACCAAATGGCATAGCAATATAACAATAAATACCTTTCGGGGTCATGAAGGCAGTAGCTTCATGATCTTCAGGTTCCATTTGAATTTGTTGAAATCCGGAAGAAGCATCCATAAATGTGAGCATCTCGTGACCAGAAGTTGCATCGACCATGGCATCAATATGTGGCAGTGGAAATGGATCTTTTGGGCAGGCTTTATTAAGATCTATGAAGTCTACACAAACTCTCTATTTTCCATTTTTCTTTTGCACCGCCACCACGTTAGCTAGCCATTCAGGGAATTTTACTTCCCTTATCATTTTTCCTTTTAATAATCTTTCACATCTTCTTGAATAATTGCATTTCTTTCTGGAGCAAATTTTCTTCTTTTCTGTTGGATCGGCTTGAAACTTTTATCAATTCCAAGCTTATGGTAATAACGTCTTTAGATATCCCTGTCATATCTTCTTGCTTCCAAGCAAAAGTCTTCATTCTAGTTTTTAGAAAGTCAGTGAGTTTGACTTCTAATTCTTTTGAAATTTTTGCCCCCACCAATACTTTAATGTTGGGATCTTCAGGAACCAGAATAATTTCTTTAACATCCTGCTCCTCTGGCTCAATAACACCGAAGATCCTCTTCTGTAATTGCTATTGTGAAGTCGACTTTGCTGCTGACTTCATTGTGGATGTGTAGCATTCTCTAGCCTCTTGTTGATCTCCTTTAACAGTGACCACTCCCCAAGGTGTTGGTATTTTAACACATTGGTGATAGGTTGAAGGCACTGCCTTCATTTCATGAATCCAGGGCCTCCAGAATTATGTTGCAGCCTGGAAGAGAATCAACGACGCAAAATTTCTGCATGAAATTAATCCACCAACATACACTGGTAGCTTAATTTCACCAACAGTATACTTGGTTTCGCCACTGAATCCAATCAAAGGTGACGCCTTGCCAGTGACATCTTCCTATGAAATGTCCATCCTCTTCAAAGTTTCCAGCTTGATAATATTCACTGAGCTTTCGTTATCTATTAAAATCCTGCGAACATAATGGTTAGCAATAAATAAAGTGACTACTAAACCGTCATGATGAGGCTCCAGTATATCATCGAAGACGTCTTCTTCGAAAGAGATGAAATCGGAATCTGAAATTGATGCTTTTTTCACGCTTTTTTCTCTTTTATCTGTCTTGCTTTGCTTAGCAAATCTCTTAGCTGCTGAATATGTTGTCCCACATACTTCTGACCCTCCAGATATTGTATTAATTACTCTTGCATCTGGTGGTGGAGAGTCAGCTTTTTGAGTTGGCTTGGGCTTTGAGAAATCCATGCCTTTAACATCTTTAGCCTTCTTTCTTCCAAAGAGTTCTGTGAGATATCCTTTAGCTATAAGAGTGGAGATCTCCCTTCTTAACATCTTACAATCTTCAGTGAGATGACCGAAGTCTTCGTGATATGCACACCATTGGCTAGGATCCTTCTTTTTGAAATAAGAATCATTTTTCTTCTGTAGCCATCTTACTTTGTCTCCAAGATCTCTAAGCGCCATTATAATGCCAGGTGTGCCAACTGAAAAACAGTATGTTGAAAGAGCGGGATAATCAACCCCATCATCTTCTTCGACTGCATTAAATTGATTATCGACATGTCTTGTATAAGGTTTGTTTCTTGGCTTGAACACTGGAGTTTCCGCCTTCCGATTTGGACGATCATATGATAAAGCTTCCAATTTCGAAGAAGTTAATTCTTTTTCTTCAAGCCTTATAAATCTTGCAGCCCTTGCTTTTGCCTCGTCCAAATTTCTGCTTGGCGTCATTATAAGATCTTCTTGGAATTTGGATCCTAGTTTGAGACCTCTCTGCAAAGCTTGAATAGCGGTCAACATATCTAATTTCGGAATATTAAGCGATTCTTTTGTAAACCTAGTCATAAAATCTCTAAGTGATTCGTTAGGTTTTTGAGTGATTTTATAAAAATCATCAGTCAATTTTTCGAAAGTCCTACTACAAATAAATTAGTTAAATCTGCAAAAGAGTTAATAGATAAAGGAGGCAAACTCTGCAGCCATTTTAAGGCTGATCCAGAAAGTGTAGATCCAAAGCTTCTACATAAACAGGCTTCTTTTAGGTTAGAAGGAATGGGCACAGTTTCCATCTTTTCCAAATATAGTGCTATATGCTCTTTGAGGATCAGTAGTTCCATCATATGGCTTCATATTTGGAAATTGAAACTTCTTTGGGATCTCTACGTTAGCGATCCTGTCACCATATAGGATGCAGGGTTGACTTCTGAAATTGGATTACAAAATCTAGGAACGCTAGAAATCATATCTTTGAGCCTCTGAAACTCCTTTGCGATATATTCGTTTGATCCTTGACCATGTGATGAATTAGTAAAACCAAACGAACCAGTGAAATTATTAGAATTATGTAAACCTGCACTCATGGACGCGGATGCTCCAACAGCCTGAGTATTTTGTGGAATATTGCTCCCAAAATTCGGAGTTGCAGTTGGGAATGAGGTGCTTTGCGGTGCAGATCCAGGGGCTGCAGATGCTCCTGGAGTCGAAAATAGACTTCTTGGAGTGAATGATGGCCCATTCTCTGAAATCCTGGACTCCAAGATCTTAAATTGAGCCTGATTAAATTTCTGATTTGTTTTAATTGTATCATTAATATTCTGCAAAATAGTAAATAGGTCAGGAATTTCGTCAGAATCAATATTTTGAACAGCATCTCTAGATCCAATGGTAAATGGATCTGGATAGCCTTCAGAATTATAAAAACTCGATCGTCCTGCTTGGCCAGATCCAGTGTTTAATTGAGGTGAATTCCTCACAGGAATGTCTCCAGCAGCATTGTAGTCAGTGCCCTGATCAGCAGGTCCCTTGTCTCTGTTTTTGATTCGGGATTTGAGTCATGTTATTCCTGTTCCTTCGATACGAATTATTTCCTGCAGAATGAGCAATCATAGAAGAAGAAACAGCGGGAGTAGTTTGCGAGGAGTTAGTTGGTTGAGTCGACATTTTTGGAATTAATTTCGAAAAATTGGTTTTCTTTGATAAAAATTGAAAATTCTTTAATCGATTGAAAGCACCTTTTGCCCCAAGGTGGGCGCCAAATTGTTTCGGTCAAAAATTACCCAAGATAATCTACCTTGAAGACTTAGATTAATTATGTAACCAAACTTTCGTTCGTGAGGTTAAGGGCTTGTAAAATATGTTGAGTTTCAAAGATGTGTAATAAAGAATGAGATTTGCTTAAAAAGATGTCGACTAAACAAGGATCAAAAGGACAAATATAATCAAGGACAAAATAATATGTATCGAAATAATGTAAAGAACAATAAATTATGCTAATTATAGTAAAGATCTAGTAATTAACAAAATAAAAGTAAAGATAAGGGAACAAGAACACCAAGAATTGTTGACGAGAAAAAGCCCTTAATCCTTATGGATCGCCGGCATAAAAACCCCGGGAGGAAACAATCGTCCCTGCCTTTGTTCTCTTATTAATGATTGTTAAAATGATTACAATGGTGGAATTCGGTTGATCGATATTGCTAAGTGTGAGAATAAAGATGAGAGGATCGAGAGCAGTGTGTGTGAATACAAGTGTGTAGTGGTGTTGCAGATGAGTAAAAGATATCCTAAATCGATCAGCCTTATTCATTTATATAGACTGTGAGGTCCCAAATACGATGGTTAAACCCAGAAGTGTATAATACAACAAGTCTAATAATCACTAGAATGGACTAGTATTACTTGTAAATAAATGCAAGAATATATAAACAAAGTAATAAAAGACTTGAAGCAATAAACAAGTAAAGTGGAATATTATGTATTTTTCAAGGTGTATTTTATTTATGATGTTAAATAAAATACAAGGTTGTGCGGAATCAAGATAATATAAATAAGTATGTATCCTAACAACCTATGAATTACAAATGATCTATATTTGTCAAATAACTCTTTTGGATCGAGATACTTAAAGTTGTGAAGTATCCCTGTTTAAGATCGAGAGTATTTAGACAAATTCACTCTAATGCTAAATGTATGCTTTAAAGTGATTTTTACAAAGAAATGACTTTGTATTTATAGGCAACAAAATTCACCAGTGAATTTTGTGCCGTACAAATATGGTTGCATGCATTTAATGAACCGACAAGAACATTAAATGCATTGGTTAAGGTACAAGGATAAAGTCACATTAATATGACTTTATTCTTTTAACCAACCACCTTTACACACGTATAAACTTTGGTAAAGAACAAGTGGAGTGTTCTTTGGAAAGTGTGTAAAGGCAAAAGTCAATTCCTCGATATCAGTGTTCAGACTTGTAAGGTCTAGAACACTGACAATCCTCCAGTGTACAGATCTGGTAAGACTTCCGGTGGACTCCGCCATTTGTCAGTCTTCTTTATTCTGACTTCAGTCTTTGACTTTAGTGAGAACGTCTTCAGTAGAGTAGATCTGGACTGGGGTGAAGTCCAGTGAGCTAATCTGGAGAATACTCCAGATTTCCTATATAAGTGTTTGCTCACTAGTCTTCCATTATTTCTGAACAAATATTCAGAGGGACTCCAGATTCCAAGTCTGAAGTAGGTCCAGTAATATACCATTTCTGGACAGATCTTCAGTAAGGCTCCAGTAGTCGAGTCTGGAGCGAGTCCAGTAAATCTGGACCTAACAAATTCCCCTTATTTGTTTAGAAATAATGCAAGTGTTTTCAAGCTTAAATCTATACAACTTTGTATGCTTGAAAAACACAAGTTTTGACTTAGTCTAAAAAATCTAAGTTACTGGAAAACACTTTATAGATCATCAGTGTTCCAGTTTCATCTTTTAATACTAACTTAGACTAAATCTAATCATTTACTTTTATGAATTAAAAACTGCAACTAATATTACATACATCAACTGATAAATAGTTACAATTTTTATCAAACGATAAATTACAATAAGTAAATGATATAAGAGTCAGGCCCTTCTCTTCAATGTCTGTCCTGGAGCATCTTCAGAAGCCTTTCTCTTTGGTGATGGAGAAGATGGTACTGATTCTGGTGATTTCATGCCTATTGCAACTTCCATCTGTTTCTTTCTTCTCCATACCTTCTCAACCCTCTTCAGAAATGCTTTAACATCAGTCGATAAATCTGTCTTCCCCCTGAACGTTAAGGCAATCTCCTTCAGTTCAGTCCATCCAATCGCCTGGACTGAAGTACTCTTTCTTTCATCAGTAAAGTTACCTTCCCTGGTCAACTTTATTTCAAACTTTGACATACCTTCATGATTATCAGCAAGCTTAATCTCTGCACCAGTGATCCTTCTAGCATCAGCCCTGAAATTAAACATTTCATTATACTTGTCTTTCCATTTGGCTGTCTGGATCATTGCTTCAGTTTCCTTTGACACTCTCTGTTGTTCTACAGCAGACTTGAGTTGTTGACGATTGATTTTCAGAGAAGTGTCCAGGGGAATGAATGTGCTCACATCTGCATCTTTAATTGCTTTGAGCTGTTTGGCAGTAAGCTTAGGTAAGCCAGTCAATTTCTTCCTGTACTCTAACTCCAGAGCACCAGCATTTTTCCTTATCTTCTTCTGGAGGTTCACCAGTTCCTCCTTTCTCTGCCTGATAAGTTCTGGTACACTAACGCTATAAATTATTGAATCATAAGTTTGTTCTTCTTCAGCGTAAAAGGAGCGTACATGAACATCATTCAATGTGTGAGTCCCTTTAAGTTCGAGATGGTTAAACCAGGAAAGTGCAAAATACAACAAGTCTAATAAGCACTAGAATGGACTAGTATTACTTTAATATAAATGCAAGTATATAAATAAAGTAATACAAGACTTAAAGCAATAAACAAATAAAGTGGAACATTATGTATTGTTTCATGGGTATTTTATTTATGATGTTAAATAAAACACAAGGTTGTTGCGGAATCAAGATAATACAATTAAGTATATATCCTAACAACCTATGAGTTACAAATGATCTATATTTGTCAAATAACTCTTTAGGATCGAGATACTTAAAGTTGTGAAGTATCCCAGTTTAAGATCGAGAGTATTTGGACAAATTCACTTTAATGCAAAATGAATGCTTTAAAGTATTTTTGTCAAGGAAATGACTTTGTATTTATAGGCAACAAAATTCACCAGTGAATTTTGTGCCGTACAAATATGGTTGCATACATTTAATGATCCGACAAGAACATTAAATGTATTGATAAGGAATAAGGATAAAGTCACATCAAGTGCAAGTGTATCCTTTTATCCAACCACCTTAACACACGTATACTTTGGTAAAGAACAAGTGGATTGTTCTTTGGAAAGTGTGTAAAGGGAAAAGTCAATCCTTGATATCAGTGTTCAGACTTGCAGGATCTAGAACACTGATAATCCTCCAGTGAACAGATCTGGTAAGACTTTCCAGTGGACTCCGCCATTTGTTAAGTCTTCTTTCTTCAGACTTCAGTCTTTGACTTCAGTCAGAATGTCTTCAGTAGAGTTGATCTGGACTGGGGTGAAGTCCAGTGAGCTAATCTGAAGAATACTCCAGATTTCCTATACAAGTATTTTGCTCACTGGTCTTCAATTATTTCTGGACAAATCTTCAGAGGGACTCCAGATTCCAAGTCTGGAGTAGGTCCAGTAGAACACGATTCTGGTCAGATCTTCAGTGAGGCTCCAGTAGTCGCGTCTGGAGCGAGTCCAGTAAATCTGGACTAAGTCTGGACCTAACACAATGCATTCAGACATTGATGAACTCTGGGGTCTTCCTTCATCTTTTTGTACACATCAATGTTTATGCCCAACCTGCCAGCATTATAAGAATCCAGAGTCCCATAGTTGCCATCTCCCTATGATGGGCCAGCAGTTCATCTCTTTGATTTCTCTTGAAGATTTCAATCATTATGCATTGTTGTTCCAGCTTCTTAGAGGTTTCATCATCAGCAGTAGGAAACTCTGATGATTCTTCAACAGTTTGCTCTTCTTCACCAGATACCATTTGTTCTTTTCCTTTAACAGACTTCAGAGTAGTTGGAATATCTGGGAAAGATTCAAACTGGGGCTCACTGGCTTCAGTACCAGCAGCTTCTTCAGTCAGCATAGTGGCTTCAGTGCCAAATTCTCTCTGTGCTAATCGTGCACTGGCATCAGTACCAGTCACTTATTTTTGTTGCACAATGCTTTCAGTAGCAAAGGCCCTTTCAACAGCACTGGCAACAACTTCTTTCTTCTTTCTAATCAACCCTTCTTGGACACCAGACGACTTTTCCCCCTTGGAATGATCACCAGTTCTGGACTTGAGATCATTCCATAATTGTTCTAGCATGTGTCTGTCCAGTGCACCAAAAGTTCTTCCAGTCACTGGAGTTGTATCATTCACATTCTTTCTGAGTGTCTGCACTTCCTTTTTAACATTTTCAACTTCTTGAGGCAAGTGCTTTAGCAATTCTTTTTCTATCAACTTCTCCACTTGGGGTAACAGCCCATCTTGAATAGTTCGAAGAACAGACTCAGAAATTTCTTCAGATATTTCTTTCAACATACTAAGTCTGAACTTCTTTGTACATTCATCACTAATTGTGCTAACAACAGCAGCCTGATCAAGTGTGGGCCTGCTTTCCAATGAACTAACCCTAGTAACCAACTTCTGAACCTCATCCTTCAGACCTGTCAGTGGTTGAACAAGTTCACCTTTCACTGCAGTCTGAACAGCATTCACCAGCCCTGTCTTCAATCCCTGGACTGCCACTTTGATGTTTTCAGTGTTGTTATTAGTGGCCAGTAACAGCTCATCCAGCTTCTCAAAAACAAGCTTTTCATTTCCAGCAAATATATTCATTTCAGATGCTAGATTGTTCGATAATAATTATTTAAAATCGGAAACAACCTGGGATGATGACTGGAGTGATCTCTCCAGGTCCGCCACCTTACTTAAAAGGCCTTGGACCTCGGCTGAAGACGAAGTGGAGAGACCACTGGGAGGTTCAAGATTTGAAGTCATTCTGTTCATTAAGGGTACTTGTGCCCAGACCTCTTCAATTGCAATTACATTAGTAACAACTGTTGGGTCCAGCACACGTAGTTCAGATACGTTGACTGGAGTTTCAAGTGGTGGAGGTTGAGATTGTGAAGTTTGAATGGTTGGAGGAGTGAAGTATTGAGTATTTTCTGGAATTGAAGGTGGTGGTGGTGGTGGTGGCATGTTTGAGTCTGGTGGAGGTGGTGGCATTTCTGATTCTGGTGGTGGCATATTTGTTTCTGGTGGAGGTGGTGGCATTTCTGGTAGACTTTCAACTTGTACAACATCCTCACCTAGAAAGTTCATATTGACATCAAAATTTTGATCTTCTGACATGGGAGAATCAGCCTCATCCCAAAACATTTCACCAACAGTTGTATCAACAGCCTGAGCACCAACCAGTTCACCAGCCTGTTCACTTGCTTCAACATTCAAATCGATTCGAGCCTCTTGCTCACCAGATACTTGTTCATCAGCCTGAACAATTTGTTCTACCTGCTCAACAATCTGAGCCAAATTTTCTTCTTGCACTACAGTCTGTACAACATTTTCTGTCTGCTCAATAACTTGTATATTTTCAACATTCTCCTCTTCAAAAATAGGAGACCCATCAATGTTTATTACATCACCAGGATGTCTTTCTGGATTCACCTGAACTCCATCTCTCATCAGACGCCTATTTGATCTTGGTCGTCTGGAAGGCTCAACATTTGGTTGTTCACCTTCAGGAGCCACTTGTCTGATGGGTTGTACAGCTTCTATAATCTGAACATCTTGGTCACCAGAGGGTCCTTCACCAACTTGACCTCTACCTGGAGCCACTTCTACTTCTTCCCTTTGAAAAGAGAGCATGGACTGAGGAATATCTACCTCATTCAGTGGAGATCTTAGGTTGGTCAGATCCCTCATATACTCACTCACAGAAAAGTGAGTAGTTTCAAAATCGTACTGGTCTCCAAGAGCTCTTTTAAACATCAGTGAAAGAAAGCGTATATATGGAACAAAAGCTTTTCTACCTTTCACCTTAAGACGCTCTACCAGATCATCAAATAGGATCTGAGCGAAATCCACTCTGAGTCCAAACCAGAGGCAGTAGGCAATCTGGAGATGAGTTTGATTTATCTGGTCCAACCCTCCAGAACTGCCTCCCAAACATTCAACGATATGTGTGAAGAAGAATCTCCATGAGTCTGTCAGTTTGCTCATATAGACTGTTCCCTTCCTGGATAGCTGGCCATGCTCATCCATAATTTTTGTGTGCCCCATCAATCTGCATACTTCCCTGAAATTTATACCA
>CM067170.1:136720209-136749254 GCA_034093135.1 Erigeron breviscapus | reverse complement strand
AGCACTTGGCACTGAAGCCATTGTGCAGGTTGAAGAGGCTACTGGTACTGATGCCAGTGAGCCCCAGTTTGAAGCATTCCCAGATATCACAACTACTCTAAAGTCAGTAAAAAGAAAGCAACATGTGATATCTGGAGAAGAGACTGAAATTGTTGGAAGTTCATTAGAATTTCCTATTGCTGATGATGACACTTCGAAGAGACTGGAGCAAGAATGCATAATGATTGAAATCTTTAAGAAAAGGCAAAAAGATGAACTGCAGGCTCACCAGATGGAAATGGCAAATATGGGGACTCTTGATTCATATAATGCTGGCAGGTTGGGCATTCATATTGATGTTTACAAAAAGATGGAGGAAGACCCCAGAGTTCATCAATGTCTGGATGCATTGGATGATGTCTACATTCGCTCCAGGTACTCTGAAGAAGAACAAACTTATGATGCAGTAACTTATGGTGTCAGTGTGGTTGAACTGATCAGACAAAGGACGGAGGAACTGGTGAACCTCCAGAAGAAGATCAGAAAGAATGCTGGTGCTCTGGAGATAGAGTACAGAAAGAAGTTAAAAGGCTTGCCGAAACTCACTGCCAAACAGCTAAAGGCAATCAGGGATGCTGATCTAAGCACTTTCATTCCCTTGGATACTTCACTAAAAATAAATCGTGAAGAAATCAAGACTGCCTTAGAACAAGTGAAGGTATCCAGGGAAACTGAAGCATTGATCCAGGCTGCCAAATTGAAAGACAAGTATAATGAACTGATGATGTTCAGGGCTGATGCCAGAAGGATCATAGGTGCAGAGATTAAATTAGCTGAAAATCATGAAGGCATGACCAGGTTTGAAGTAAAGTTGACCAGAGAGGGTAACTTTACTGATGAAAGGAAGAATGCTACAGTCCAAGCTTTTGGATGGACTGAACTGAAGGAAATAGGCTTGACGTTCAGGGGGAAAACTGATTTGTCCTCTGATGTCAAAGCATTCATGAAAAGGATTGAAAAAGTCTGGAAAAGAATACAACAGAAGGAAGCTGCTCTAGGTATGCGACCACCTGTTTCTGTACCATCCTCTTCATCACCAAAGAGAAAGGCTACTGAATATGCTCCAGGACAGACGTCAAAAAGAAGGGCCTGACTCTTGTATCATTTACTTGTACTTGTATTTATTTCTCAAAATTGTAACTTATTTTCTGTTGATGGCTGTAAATATAGTTACATATTTTGTTTTACAAGTAAGTGATCAGATTTAGTCTAAGTTAGAACTAAACGATGAAACTGGAACACTGATGATCTATAAAGTGTTTTCCAGTAACCTAAATTTTTAGACTAAGTCAAAACAAGTGTTTTTCAAGCATACAAAATTGTATAGATAGAAGCTTGAAAAACCTTGCATTATTTCTAAACAAATAGGGGGAATTTGTTAGGTCCAGATTTACTGGACTCGCTCCAGACTTGAAGACTGGAAAGTCTCTGAAGACTTGTCCAGAAATAATATTTACTGGACCCACTCCAGACTTAACGACTGGAGCAACGCTGAAAATTTGTCCAGAAATAATGGAAGACCAGTGAGCAAAATACTTGTATAGGAAATCTGGAATCCTCCAGATTAGCTCACTGGACTTCACCCTAGTCCAGATCTATTCTACTGAAGACATTCTCACTGAAGTCAAGACTGAAGTTAGAATAAAGAAGACTGACAAATGGCGGAGTCCACTGGAAGTCTTACCAGATCTACGACTGGAGGTTTGTCAGTGTTCTAGACCTTACAAGTCTGAACACTGATTACGAGGAGTTGACTTTTTGCCTTTACACACTTTTCAAAGGACATTCCACTTGTTCTTTACTAAAGTACTTACATGTGTAAGTCATATTGATGTGACTTTATCCTTGTACTTTAACCAATGCATTTAATGACCTTGTCGGTTCATTAAATGCATGCAACCATATTTGTACGGCACAAATTCACTGGTGAATTTGTTTGCCTATAAATACAAAGTCATTTCTTTGTTAAAATTACTTTTTAGCAATTAAGGTGAATTTGTCTAAATACTCTCGATCGTAACAGGGATACTTCACAACTTTAAGTATCTCGATCTCAAGAGTTTATTTGACAAATATAGATCATTTGTAATTCAAAGGTTGTTAGGATACTTACATATTTGTATTATCTTGATTCCGCACAACCTTGTATTTTATTTAACATCATAAATAAAATACACTTGAAAAATTACATTGTGTTCCACCTTTATTTATTACTTTAAGTCTTGTATTACTTTGTTTATATTCTTGCATTTATATTCAAGTAATACTAGTCCAAATCTAGTGCTTATTAGACTTGTTGTATTTTACACTTTGGGTTAAACCATCAAGCTAGGGACTTTACATTTGACCACCATATCGTCTATATAGACTTCCATCGTATCCCCCAGTTGGTCTTTGAACATCATGTTAACTAGTCTCTGATATGTTGGATCTGCATTTTTAAGACCAAATGGCATAGCAATATAACAATAAATACCTTTCGGGGTCATGAAGGCAGTAGCTTCATGATCTTCAGGTTCCATTTGAATTTGTTGAAATCCGGAAGAAGCATCCATAAATGTGAGCATCTCGTGACCAGAAGTTGCATCGACCATGGCATCAATATGTGGCAGTGGAAATGGATCTTTTGGGCAGGCTTTATTAAGATCTATGCAGTCTACACAAACTCTCTATTTTCCATTTTTCTTTTGCACCGCCACCACGTTAGCTAGCCATTCAGGGAATTTTACTTCCCTTATCATTTTTCCTTTTAATAATCTTTCAACATCTTCTTGAATAATTGCATTTCTTTCTGGAGCAAATTTTCTTCTTTTCTGTTGGATCGGCTTGAAACTTTTATCAATTCCAAGCTTATGGTAATAACGTCTTTAGATATCCCTGTCATATCTTCTTGCTTCCAAGCAAAAGTCTTCATTCTAGTTTTTAGAAAGTCAGTGAGTTTGACTTCTAATTCTTTTGAAATTTTTGCCCCCACCAATACTTTAATGTTGGGATCTTCAGGAACCAGAATAATTTCTTTAACATCCTGCTCCTCTGGCTCAATAACACCGAAGATCCTCTTCTGTAATTGCTATTGTGAAGTCGACTTTGCTGCTGACTTCATTGTGGATGTGTAGCATTCTCTAGCCTCTTGTTGATCTCCTTTAACAGTGACCACTCCCCAAGGTGTTGGTATTTTAACACATTGGTGATAGGTTGAAGGCACTGCCTTCATTTCATGAATCCAGGGCCTCCAGAATTATGTTGCAGCCTGGAAGAGAATCAACGACGCAAAATTTCTGCATGAAATTAATCCACCAACATACACTGGTAGCTTAATTTCACCAACAGTATACTTGGTTTCGCCACTGAATCCAATCAAAGGTGACGCCTTGCCAGTGACATCTTCCTATGAAATGTCCATCCTCTTCAAAGTTTCCAGCTTGATAATATTCACTGAGCTTTCGTTATCTATTAAAATCCTGCGAACATAATGGTTAGCAATAAATAAAGTGACTACTAAACCGTCATGATGAGGCTCCAGTATATCATCGAAGACGTCTTCTTCGAAAGAGATGAAATCGGAATCTGAAATTGATGCTTTTTTCACGCTTTTTTCTCTTTTATCTGTCTTGCTTTGCTTAGCAAATCTCTTAGCTGCTGAATATGTTGTCCCACATACTTCTGACCCTCCAGATATTGTATTAATTACTCTTGCATCTGGTGGTGGAGAGTCAGCTTTTTGAGTTGGCTTGGGCTTTGAGAAATCCATGCCTTTAACATCTTTAGCCTTCTTTCTTCCAAAGAGTTCTGTGAGATATCCTTTAGCTATAAGAGTGGAGATCTCCCTTCTTAACATCTTACAATCTTCAGTGAGATGACGAAGTCTTCGTGATATGCACACCATTGGCTAGGATCCTTCTTTTTGAAATAAGAATCATTTTTCTTCTGTAGCCATCTTACTTTGTCTCCAAGATCTCTAAGCGCCATTATAATGCCAGGTGTGCCAACTGAAAAACAGTATGTTGAAAGAGCAGGATAATCAACCCCATCATCTTCTTCGACTGCATTAAATTGATTATCGACATGTCTTGTATAAGGTTTGTTTCTTGGCTTGAACACTGGAGTTTCCGCCTTCCGATTTGGACGATCATATGATAAAGCTTCCAATTTCGAAGAAGTTAATTCTTTTTCTTCAAGCCTTATAAATCTTGCAGCCCTTGCTTTTGCCTCGTCCAAATTTCTGCTTGGCGTCATTATAAGATCTTCTTGGAATTTGGATCCTAGTTTGAGACCTCTCTGCAAAGCTTGAATAGCGGTCAACATATCTAATTTCGGAATATTAAGCGATTCTTTTGTAAACCTAGTCATAAAATCTCTAAGTGATTCGTTAGGTTTTTGAGTGATTTTATAAAAATCATCAGTCAATTTTTCGAAAGTCCTACTACAAATAAATTAGTTAAATCTGCAAAAGAATTAATAGATAAAGGAGGCAAACTCTGCAGCCATTTTAAGGCTGATCCAGAAAGTGTAGATCCAAAGCTTCTACATAAACAGGCTTCTTTTAGGTTAGAAGGAATGGGCACAGTTTCCATCTTTTCCAAATATAGTGCTATATGCTCTTTGAGGATCAGTAGTTCCATCATATGGCTTCATATTTGGAAATTGAAACTTCTTTGGGATCTCTACGTTAGCGATCCTGTCACCATATAGGATGCAGGGTTGACTTCTGAAATTGGATTACAAAATCCAGGAACGCTAGAAATCATATCTTTGAGCCTCTGAAACTCCCTTGCGATATATTCGTTTGATCCTTGACCATGTGATGAATTAGTAAAACCAAACGAACCAGTGAAATTATTAGAATTATGTAAACCTGCACTCATGGACGCGGATGCTCCAACAGCCTGAGTATTTTGTGGAATATTGCTCCCAAAATTCGGAGTTGCAGTTGGGAATGAGGTGCTTTGCGGTGCAGATCCAGGGGCTGCAGATGCTCCTGGAGTCGAAAATAGACTTCTTGGAGTGAATGATGGCCCATTCTCTGAAATCCTGGACTCCAAGATCTTAAATTGAGCCTGATTAAATTTCTGATTTGTTTTAATTGTATCATTAATATTCTGCAAAATAGTAAATAGGTCAGGAATTTCGTCAGAATCAATATTTTGAACAGCATCTCTAGATCCAATGGTAAATGGATCTGGATAGCCTTCAGAATTATAAAAACTCGATCGTCCTGCTTGGCCAGATCCAGTGTTTAATTGAGGTGAATTCCTCGCAGGAATGTCTCCAGCAGCATTGTAGTCAGTGCCCTGATCAGCAGGTCCCTTGTCTCTGTTTTTGATTCGGGATTTGAGTCATGTTATTCCTGTTCCTTCGATACGAATTATTTCCTGCAGAATGAGCAATCATAGAAGAAGAAACAGCGGGAGTAGTTTGCGAGGAGTTAGTTGGTTGAGTCGACATTTTTGGAATTAATTTCGAAAAATTGGTTTTCTTTGATAAAAATTGAAAATTCTTTAATCGATTGAAAGCACCTTTTGCCCCAAGGTGGGCGCCAAATTGTTTCGGTCAAAAATTACCCAAGATAATCTACCTTGAAGACTTAGATTAATTATGTAACCAAACTTTCGTTCGTGAGGTTAAGGGCTTGTAAAATATGTTGAGTTTCAAAGATGTGTAATAAAGAATGAGATTTGCTTAAAAAGATGTCGACTAAACAAGGATCAAAAGGACAAATATAATCAAGGACAAAATAATATGTATCGAAATAATGTAAAGAACAATAAATTATGCTAATTATAGTAAAGATCTAGTAATTAACAAAATAAAAGTAAAGATAAGGGAACAAGAACACCAAGAATTGTTGACGAGAAAAAGCCCTTAATCCTTATGGATCGCCGGCATAAAAACCCCGGGAGGAAACAATCGTCCCTGCCTTTGTTCTCTTATTAATGATTGTTAAAATGATTACAATGGTGGAATTCGGTTGATCGATATTGCTAAGTGTGAGAATAAAGATGAGAGGATCGAGAGCAGTGTGTGTGAATACAAGTGTGTAGTGGTGTTGCAGATGAGTAAAAGATATCCTAAATCGATCAGCCTTATTCATTTATATAGACTGTGAGGTCCCAAATACGATGGTTAACCCAGAAGTGTATAATACAACAAGTCTAATAATCACTAGAATGGACTAGTATTACTTGTAAATAAATGCAAGAATATATAAACAAAGTAATACAAGATCTTAAAGCAATAAACAAGTAAAGTGGAACATTATGTATTTTTCAAGGTGTATTTTATTTATGATGTTAAATAAAATACAAGGTTGTGCGGAATCAAGATAATATAAATAAGTATGTATCCTAACAACCTATGAATTACAAATGATCTATATTTGTCAAATAACTCTTTTGGATCGAGATACTTAAAGTTGTGAAGTATCCCTGTTTAAGATCGAGAGTATTTAGACAAATTCACTCTAATGCTAAATGTATGCTTTAAAGTGATTTTTACAAAGAAATGACTTTGTATTTATAGGCAACAAAATTCACCAGTGAATTTTGTGCCGTACAAATATGGTTGCATGCATTTAATGAACCGACAAGAACATTAAATGCATTGGTTAAGGTACAAAGATAAAGTCACATCAATATGACTTTATTCTTTTAACCAACCACCTTTACACACGTATAAACTTTGGTAAAGAACAAATGGAGTGTTCTTTGGAAAGTGTGTAAAGGCAAAAGTCAATTCCTCGATATCAGTGTTCAGACTTGTAAGGTCTAGAACACTGACAATCCTCCAGTGTACAGATCTGGTAAGACTTCCGGTGGACTCCGCCATTTGTCAGTCTTCTTTATTCTGACTTCAGTCTTTGACTTTAGTGAGAACGTCTTCAGTAGAGTAGATCTGGACTGGGTGAAGTCCAGTGAGCTAATCTGGAGAATACTCCAGATTTCCTATACAAGTGTTTGCTCACTGGTCTTCCATTATTTCTGAACAAATCTTCAGAGGGACTCCAGATTCCAAGTCTGGAGTAGGTCCAGTATATACCATTTCTGGACAGATCTTCAGTAAGGCTCCAGTAGTCGAGTCTGGAGCGAGTCCAGTAAATCTGGACCTAACAAATTCCCCTTATTTGTTTAGAAATAATGCAAGTGTTTTCAAGCTTAAATCTATACAACTTTGTATGCTTGAAAAACACAAGTTTTGACTTAGTCTAAAAAATCTAAGTTACTGGAAAACACATTATAGATCATCAGTGTTCCAGTTTCATCTTTTAATACTAACTTAGACTAAATCTAATCATTTACTTTTATGAATTAAAAACTGCAACTAATATTACATACATCAACTGATAAATAGTTACAATTTTTATCAAACGATAAATTACAATAAGTAAATGATATAAGAGTCAGACCCTTCTCTTCGATGTCTGTCCTGGAGCATCTTCAGAAGCCTTTCTCTTTGGTGATGGAGAAGATGGTACTGATTCTGGTGATTTCATGCCTATTGCAACTTCCATCTGTTGCTTTCTTCTCCATACCTTCTCAACCCTCTTCAGAAATGCTTTAACATCAGTCGACAAATCTGTCTTCCCCCTGAACGTTAAGGCAATCTCCTTCAGTTCAGTCCATCCAAACGCCTGGACTGAAGTACTCTTTCTTTCATCAGTAAAGTTACATTCCCTGGTCAACTTTATTTCAAACTTTGACATACCTTCATGATTATCAGCAAGCTTAATCTCTGCACCAGTGATCCTTCTAGCATCAGCCCTGAAATTCAACATTTCATTATACTTGTCTTTCTATTTGGCTGTCTGGATCATTGCTTCAGTTTCCTTTGACACTCTCTGTTGTTCTACAGCAGACTGAGTTGTTGACGATTGATTTTCAGAGAAGTGTCCAGGGGAATGAATGTGCTCACATCTGCATCTTTAATTGCTTTGAGCTGTTTGGCAGTAAGCTTAGGTAAGCCAGTCAATTTCTTCCTGTACTCTAACTCCAGAGCACCAGCATTTTTCCTTATCTTCTTTTGGAGGTTCACCAGTTCCTTCTTTCTCTGCCTGATAAGTTCTGGTACACTAACGCTATAAATTATTGAATCATAAATTTGTTCTTCTTCAGCGTAAAAGGAGCGTACATGAACATCATGTGTGAGTCCCTTTAAGTTCGAGATGGTTAAACCAGGAAAGTGCAAAATACAACAAGTCTAATAAGCACTATAATGGACTAGTATTACTTTAATATAAATGCAAGTATATAAATAAAGTAATACAAGACTTAAAGCAATAAACAAATAAAGTGGAACATTATGTATTGTTTCATGGGTATTTTATTTATGATGTTTAAATAAAACACAAGGTTGTTGCGGAATCAAGATAATACAATTAAGTATATATCCTAACAACCTATGAGTTACAAATGATCTATATTTGTCAAATAACTCTTTAGTATTGAGATACTTAAAGTTGTGAAGTATCCCAGTTTAAGATCGAGAGTATTTGGACAAATTCACTTCAATGCAAAAGGAATGCTTAAAAGTATTTTTGTCAAGGAAATGACTTTGTATTTATAGGCAACAAAATTCACCAGTGAATTTTGTGCCGTACAAATATGGTTGCATACATTTAATGATCCGACAAGAACATTAAATGTATTGGATAAGGAATAAGGATAAAGTCACATCAAGTGCAAGTGTATCCTTTTATCCAACCACCTTAACACACGTATACTTTGGTAAAGAACAAGTGGATTGATCTTTGGAAAGTGTGTAAAGGGAAAAGTCAATCCTTGATATCAGTGTTCAGACTTGCAGGATCTAGAACACTGATAATCCTCCAGTGAACAGATCTGGTAAGACTTCCAGTGGACTCCGCCATTTGTCAGTCTTCTTTATTCTGACTTCAGTCTTTGACTTTAGTGAGAACGTCTTCAGTAGAGTAGATCTGGACTGGGGTGAAGTCCAGTGAGCTAATCTGGAGAATACTCCAGATTTCCTATACAAGTGTTTGCTCACTGGTCTTCATTATTTCTGAACAAATCTTCAGAGGGACTCCAGATTCCAAGTCTGGAGTAGGTCCAGTAATATACCATTTCTGGACAGATCTTCAGTAAGGCTCCAGTAGTCGAGTCTGGAGCGAGTCCAGTAAATCTGGACCTAACAAATTCCCCTTATTTGTTTAGAAATAATGCAAGTGTTTTCAAGCTTAAATCTATACAACTTTGTATGCTTGAAAAACACAAGTTTTGACTTAGTCTAAAAAATCTAAGTTACTGGAAAACACATTATAGATCATCAGTGTTCCAGTTTCATCTTTTAATACTAACTTAGACTAAATCTAATCATTTACTTTTATGAATTAAAAACTGCAACTAATATTACATACATCAACTGATAAATAGTTACAATTTTTATCAAACGATAAATTACAATAAGTAAATGATATAAGAGTCAGACCCTTCTCTTCGATGTCTGTCCTGGAGCATCTTCAGAAGCCTTTCTCTTTGGTGATGGAGAAGATGGTACTGATTCTGGTGATTTCATGCCTATTGCAACTTCCATCTGTTGCTTTCTTCTCCATACCTTCTCAACCCTCTTCAGAAATGCTTTAACATCAGTCGACAAATCTGTCTCCCCCCTGAACGTTAAGGCAATCTCCTTCAGTTCAGTCCATCCAAACGCCTGGACTGAAGTACTCTTTCTTTCATCAGTAAAGTTACCTTCCCTGGTCAACTTTATTTCAAACTTTGACATACCTTCATGATTATCAGCAAGCTTAATCTCTGCACCAGTGATCCTTCTAGCATCAGCCCTGAAATTCAACATTTCATTATACTTGTCTTTCTATTTGGCTGTCTGGATCATTGCTTCAGTTTCCTTTGACACTCTCTGTTGTTCTACAGCAGACTTGAGTTGTTGACGATTGATTTTCAGAGAAGTGTCCAGGGGAATGAATGTGCTCACATCTGCATCTTTAATTGCTTTGAGCTGTTTGGCAGTAAGCTTAGGTAAGCCAGACAATTTCTTCCTGTACTCTAACTCCAGAGCACCAGCATTTTTCCTTATCTTCTTTTGGAGGTTCACCAGTTCCTTCTTTCTCTGCCTGATAAGTTCTGGTACACTAACGCTATAAATTATTGAATCATAAGTTTGTTCTTCTTCAGCGTAAAAGGAGCGTACATGAACATCATTCAATGTGTGAGTCCCTTTAAGTTCGAGATGGTTAAACCAGGAAAGTGCAAAATACAACAAGTCTAATAAGCACTATAATGGACTAGTATTACTTTAATATAAATGCAAGTATATAAATAAAGTAATACAAGACTTAAAGCAATAAACAAATAAAGTGGAACATTATGTATTGTTTCATGGGTATTTTATTTATGATGTTTAAATAAAACACAAGGTTGTTGCGGAATCAAGATAATACAATTAAGTATATATCCTAACAACCTATGAGTTACAAATGATCTATATTTGTCAAATAACTCTTTACGATTGAGATACTTAAAGTTGTGAAGTATCCCAGTTTAAGATCGAGAGTATTTGGACAAATTCACTTCAATGCAAAATGAAAGCTTAAAAGTATTTTTGTCAAGGAAATGACTTTGTATTTATAGGCAACAAAATTCACCAGTGAATTTTGTGCCGTACAAATATGGTTGCATACATTTAATGATCCGACAAGAACATTAAATGTATTGGATAAGGAATAAGGATAAAGTCACATCAAGTGCAAGTGTATCCTTTTATCCAACCACCTTAACACACGTATACTTTGGTAAAGAACAAGTGGATTGTTCTTTGGAAAGTGTGTAAAGGGAAAAGTCAATCCTTGATATCAGTGTTCAGACTTGCAGGATCTAGAACACTGATAATCCTCCAGTGAACAGATCTGGTAAGACTTTCCAGTGGACTCCGCCATTTGTTAAGTCTTCTTCTTCAGACTTCAGTCTTTGACTTCAGTCAGAATGTCTTCAGTAGAGTTGATCTGGACTGGGGTGAAGTCCAGTGAGCTAATCTGGAGAATACTCCAGATTTCCTATACAAGTATTTTGCTCACTGGTCTTCAATTATTTCTGGACAAATCTTCAGAGGGACTCCAGATTCCAAGTCTGGAGTAGGTCCAGTAGAACACGATTCTGGTCAGATCTTCAGTGAGGCTCCAGTAGTCGCGTCTGGAGTGAGTCCAGTAAATCTGGACTAAATCTGGACCTAACACAATGCATTCAGACATTGATGAACTCTGGGGTCTTCCTTCATCTTTTGTACACATCAAT
This sequence comes from Erigeron breviscapus, assembly GCA_034093135.1. NCBI lineage: Eukaryota > Viridiplantae > Streptophyta > Magnoliopsida > Asterales > Asteraceae > Erigeron > Erigeron breviscapus. The sequence goes on along the minus strand of CM067170.1, from coordinate 136,737,951 downwards.
GTTTATGCCCAACCTGCCAGCATTATAAGAATCCAGAGTCCCCATAGTTGCCATCTCCTTATGATGGGCCAGCAGTTCATCTCTTTGATTTCTCTTGAAGATTTCAATCATTATGCATTGTTGTTCCAGCTTCTTAGAGGTTTCATCATCAGCAGTAGGAAACTCTGATGATTCTTCAACAGTTTGCTCTTCTTCACCAGATACCATTTGTTCTTTTCCTTTAACAGACTTCAGAGTAGTTGGTATATCTGGGAAAGATTCAAACTGGGGCTCACTGGCTTCAGTACCAGCAGCTTCTTCAGTCAGCATAGTGGCTTCAGTGCCAAATGCTCTCTGTGCTAATCGTGCACTGGCATCAGTACCAGTCACTTGTTTTTGTTGCACAATGCTTTCAGTAGCAAAGGCCCTTTCAACAGCACTGGCAACAACTTCCTTCTTCTTTCTAATCAACCCTTCTTGGACACCAGATGACTTTTCCCCCTTGGAATGATCACCAGTTCTGGACTTGAGATCATTCCATAATTGTTCTAGCATGTGTCTGTCCAGTGCACCAAAAGTTCTTCCAGTCACTGGAGTTGTATCATTCACATTCTTTCTGAGTGTCTGCACTTCCTTTTTAACATTTTCAACTTCTTGAGGCAAGTGCTTTGGCAATTCTTTTTCTATCAACTTCTCCACTTGGGGTAACAGCCCATCTTGAATAGTTCGAAGAACAGACTCAGAAATTTCTTCAGATATTTCTTTCAACATACTAAGTCTGAACTTCTTTGTACATTCATCACTAATTGTGCTAACAACAGCAACCTGATCAAGTGTGGGCCTGCTTTCCAATGAACTAACCCTAGTAACCAACTTCTGAACCTCATCCTTCAGACCTGTCAGTGGTTGAACAAGTTCACCTTTCACTGCAGTCTGAACAGCATTCACCAGCCATGTCTCCAATCCCTGGACTGCCACTTTGATGTTTTCAGTGTTGTTATTAGTGGCCAGTACCAGCTCATCCAGCTTCTCAAAAACAAGCTTTTCATTTCCAGCAAATATATTCATTTCAGATGCTAGATTGTTCGATAATAAAGATTTAAAATCGGAAACAACCTGGGATGATGACTGGAGTGATCTCTCCAGGTCCGCCACCTTACTTAAAAGGCCTTGGACCTCGGCTGAAGACGAAGTGGAGAGACCACTGGGAGGTTCAAGATTGAAGTCATTCTGTTCATTAAGGGTACTTGTGCCCAGACCTCTTCAGTTGCAATTTCATTAGTAACAACTGTTGGGTCCAGCACACGTTGTTCAGATACGTTGACTGGAGTTTCAAGTGGTGGAGGTTGAGATTGTGAAGTTTGAATGGTTGGAGGAGTGAAGTATTGAGTATTTTCTGGAATTGAAGGTGGTGGTGGTGGTGGTGGTGGCATGTTTGAGTCTGGTGGTGGTGGTGGTGGTGGTGGTGGTGGTGGTGGTGGTGTGTTTGCTGGTGGAGGTGGTGGCATTTCTGGTAGACTTTCAACTTGTACAACATCCTCACCCAGAAAGTTCATATTGACATCAAAATTCTGATCTTCTGACATGGGAGAATCAGCCTCATCCCAAAACATTTCACCAACATTTGTATCACCAGCCTGAGCACCAACCAGTTCACCAGCCTGTTCACTTGCTTCAACATTCAAATCGATTCGAGCCTCTTGCTCACCAGATACTTGTTCATCAGCCTGAACAATTTGTTCTACCTGCTCAACAATCTGAGCCAAATTTTCTTCTTGCACTACAGTCTGTACAACATTTTCTGTCTGCTCAATAACTTGTATATTTTCAACATTCTCCTCTTCAAAAATAGGAGACCCATCAATGTTCATTACATCACCAGGATGTCTTTCTGGATTCACCTGAACTCCATCTCTCATCAAACGCCTATTTGATCTTGGTCGTCTGGAAGGCTCAACATTTGGTTGTTGACCTTCAGGAGCCACTTGTCTGATGGGTTGTACAGCTTCTATAATCTGAACATCTTGGTCACCAGAGGGTCCTTCACCAACTTGACCTCTACTGGAGCCACTTCTACTTCTTCCCTTTGAAAAGAGAGCATGGACTGAGGAATATCTACCTCATTCAGTGGAGATCTTAGGTTGGTCAGATCCTCATATACTCACTCACAGAAAAGTGAGTAGTTTCAAAATCGTACTGGTCTCCAAGAGCTCTTTTAAACATCAGTGAAAGAAAGCGTATATATGGAACAAAAGCTTTTCTACCTTTCACCTTAAGACGCTCTACCAGATCATCAAATAGGATCTGAGCGAAATCCACTCTGAGTCCAAACCAGAGGCAGTAGGCAATCTGGAGATGAGTTTGATTTATCTGGTCCAACCCTCCAGAACTGCCTCCCAAACATTCAACGATATGTGTGAAGAAGAATCTCCATGAGTCTGTCAGTTTGCTCATGTAGACTGTTCCCTTCCTGGATAGCTGGCCATGCTCATCCATAATTTCTGTGTGCCCCATCAATCTGCATACTTCCCTGAAATTTATACCAGAGGGAAGTTCGATGGGCAACTCATTCTGTTCAAAATAATTCAATTGTAGAACAGACCTGAGTAAACTAACAGAGAAACTCAAGGATCTGGTACCTCCCTTGAGAGTATAAGTGATTGATGAAGTTTCATCATTATAAATTGCAGAGTACCAGAATTCACATAGATAATCGTGGTACATCCTCCCTGGATTTAAGGTCAAAGCACCATATAATGGACATGAGAGAAAAAATGTATTTAATCTCCCAATAACGGAATTGGGCATTATGAACACTGGAAAGTGAAAGTCTGGCCATCCAGTTATTCATGTTTATTCTTATAGCTTTTGCCTCTAATGTGATATGAGGTGCCCTTTCAACATTTTCAGTCGGAGCATATTCAGCGGCGAGCAGATTTTTAGGCGAATTGGATTGTCTTGGTGCCATTTTATGATGAATAGATGAATATGAAATTGAATATTTAGGGTTTTGATGAAGATTTGATGAAGAATTGAATGGAAATGGAGTAAATATGAGAGATGATTATGATTGGAAATTGAATGAAGAAATAAATGAAGGAATTTGAAAGATTTGGGAATAAATATGTTCGAAGTAAATGCAAATGAAATTGAAAGTGGGTATATATAGGAGAGAATGTGGAACTCAAACGGTTAAGTTGAAATTATCAAATAAAATTTTGATCGGGTTCTGAGATCCGCATTAATTACATCACATCACACATAAATGTGTGACGGTTTACAGCCCACAAACAGTATCAAGTTGCACTTTTGTCTTCCCAAGGTAAAAATACCATCATTTCTTTGAAAAATTTACATTCCACGTAGATAATAAATATCAAGATAAATATCTTTAAAAAGTTTGCTTACGTGGCACGCATAATGACCAAGTATTTAAAAAAAAATATTATGACTCATTTCAGTGCATCTGGAGGTTGACTGGACACTCCAGTATCACTTGTGGATTAGTCCAGTGACGCATGTACTGATGGTACACTGGAGGGACACTCCAGCAAAGTACCAGTGAAAACCATTTGAAAGAGACTGGTGACCTCAAACATGCACGTCAACTAATACAGACAAATGAGAGGGACACATTTACAAGGAGACAAAAGTCACCTCAAACACGCACTTCAACCTGTCCAATTACCAGTGAGAGGGACACATTTACAAAGTACCAGTAATATTTTCTGAAGAATTTGTCCAGTGAGAAAATAAATTAATAAATTCCCCTTGAACTTAAAACATTTTTAAGAGCAAAAAATATCTTTCAAGTCTTTCCCCTGGAATGTTGATCCAGAAATCTATTAATGCAAAGATAGTACACAATGGCGTTCGATATCTGAGCAGTCATAAATTTATAAATCTTTAAATCAAAGATCCTCAGTAGTACACAATGGCGTTCAATACCAAGGTTCCAGATTTAAGGGTTTAACATTCCCAACTCACCAACAAGATATTCAAAAGTTTGACATCCAGAGGTTTAGTAAAAATGTCAGCGAGTTGTTTGTCAGTGGGAATAAAATGGAGTTCAATGTTGTTTTTCATAATATGATCACGAATGAAGTGATACCTGAGATCAATGTGCTTCGTCTTGGAGTGCATGACTGGATTGTTTGAGATAGCAATGGCACTGGTATTATCACAAACGATTGGGGTCTTTGAGTACTTAATACCATAATCAAGCAACTGGTTCTTCATCCAGAGTATCTGAGCACAACAACTGGCTGCAAACACGTATTCAGCTTCAGCAGTGGACAATGAAACTGAAGTTTGCTTCTTACTGGTCCAGCTGACCAGTTTGCCACCAAGGAATGACATCCACCAGTAGTGGATTTCCTGTCTATCTTACAACCTGCATGATCTGAATCTGAATAACCCATTAGATCCATGCCTGAGCCTTTAGGATACCAAAGACCCAAACTGGGACACCCTTAAGGTACTTCAGTATGCGCTTTACAGCAAGCATATGAGATTCCTTTGGATTAGACTGATATCTGGAACATAAACATGTTGAAAACATAATATCTGGTCTACTGGCAGTTAAATACATCAGTGAACCAACCATGCCTCTATAGACAGTGGTGTTCACTGGTTTACCATCTAGATCTGAGTCCAGTGTCAGTGGTGCAGAAATTGGAGTGGGTTTAGATGGTGAAGAGTTCATATCATATTTCTTTAAAAGATCTCTAACATATTTTTCCTGATTAATAAAAATGCCATCTTTGTTTTGTTTAATCTGGAGTCCAAGAAAATACATTAATTCACCCATCAAACTCATTTCATATTCAGTTGACATTATTTTAGAAAATTTCTTGCACATATTTTCATCAATAGACCCAAAAATAATATCATCAATATAAATTTGTACCATTAACAGATTACCTTTTTCATGAAGAATAAATAAGGTATTGTCAATTGCACCTCTTTTGAAACCATTTTTCAATAAATGTTTAGTCAGAGTGTCATACCAGGCACGTGGGGCTTGTCTGAGGCCATAAAGCGCTTTGTCTAGACGATATACCCAATGTGGATGCTTTTCATCAACGAAACCTGGTGGTTGTCTGACATAAACTTCTTCTTCAAGCTTTCCATTCAAGAAAACACTCTTTACATCCATCTGGTAGACCTTGAACTGATGATAAGCAGCGAATGCTAAGAATATTCTGATTGCTTCAAGTCTAGCCACTGGAGCAAATGATTCATCAAAATCGACATCTGACTGGCAGTAGCCTTGTGCTACCAGTCTGGCCTTGTTTCTGATTACGTGGCCATCTTCATCTACCTTGTTCCTGAAGACCCATCTTGTTCCAATTGGTTCTTTCTTTCCAACTGGGAAAGGAACCAGATACCAGACCTTGTTCTTTTCAAACTGGTGAAGCTCTTCTTGCATAGTAGTCACCCAGCTTGGATCTTCCATAGCCTCATCAATCTTCTTAGGTTCCATCAATGATAGAAAACTAACATATAAGCATTGATTACTGGAGGCTCTTCTGGTCTGAACTCCTCTACTGGAGTCACCAATGATCTGATCAATAGGATGAGCTTTTGTCCATCTGGAGTACTGACCAGGATTGTTACTGACAACAATATCAGTGCAAGAATTCAGTTGAGTCTCCTCTGGAGTTGCTTCAGGAGGAGGATCTTGCCAGACTACTTCAGCATCTTCATCTGAGTCATTTAAATCACGATTTGCATCATGAAATTCTTCATTTGAAGGCATTTCTTGAAGTACTGGTTCAGTTTGGAATTCTTCATAAGAAGACATTTTTGGTATATTCTCAACTGACACTGATACTGGGGGAGTAGTACGAACATCTGATCCAATATTAATTTCAGAGGGTAGTTTGAAAATAGTAGAAGGATAGAATGGAGTACCACTGGAGCGTTTCTTTTTCTGAACAGGTTCCAGATCAGGATGACTGGAAACTGTGTCTTCTGAATCTTCTTTATTGTAGTTGATAGGATCAGATTCACAGAAGACAATTGGAGTTACTGGGGGAGTGTCAAGGGTTGGCTTCTTGTTGATTGCAGCATTTGATTCATCAAATGTGACATGAATTGACTCATGGACCTTCTCCAGTCTCTTGTTGTAGACTCTGAAGGCCTTGTGAATGGCTGAATAGCCTAAGAAATACCCTTCATCAGCTTTGGCATCAAATTTGCCTAACTGACTGGAGTCGTTCAGGATGTAAACTGGACATCCAAAAACGTGAAAATAACCAATATTTGGTTTTCTATTTCTTAAGACTTCATAGGCTGTCTTTTGTGTCGCTTCACATACACTGACCGGTTCTGGGTGTGGCAAGCAGTATATAAGTCCCAACTCAATAGATGGTACTACTGAAGACACCTCTATCTCTATGGTGGAGTTACTTTGCAATATATGCACTGAACTGGAGACGACCAGTTATAGTGAGTATATACCAAGTTCTAGATAGATTACTTATATAAATGACAATAAGTAAAGAACAATGCAATAATACAAAATACTTGTAAGATAAATTGATGAGACAATATGTAATTTTCAATGTGTAATTTATTTATTGATGTTAAATAAATTACAAGGTTGTTGCGGAACCAAGATAATACAAGAATGTAAATATCCTAACAACCTATGAAATACAATTGATCTACACTCGGAATTTCTCAAGACAATCGAAACACTTAAAGTTGTGAAATGTTCCTTTTAGCGATTGAGAGAATATTGCACAAGTTCACCAAGAATATTGCAGGTATGCAAAGTGTGAAATCTATCGAAGTGTATTCGAAGAAGTCTTTCGATAGAAGTGATTTTCTTGGTTGTGCAATGACTTGTATTTATAGGCAAAGTTAACATTGGGATGTTAACTTTAGCCGTACAAATGTGGTTGAGAGCATTTAAGGAATAGCATTTAATTCCTTAAAAAGCAGTATAAAGTTGTCGGATAAAGCAACTTTATTCAACCAGCTTTATGTACCTTTTATTACTTAAATAATAAGATAAGTCTTATTATCCGGGTAAAAGTACATAAAGCATACAAGTCATTTCCTCGTAATCAGTGTAAAGCTTTGTAAGAGCTTTCCACTGATGGTCTCCAGTTTGTAACTGACTAGAATGTCAACTGGGCTTCGCTGCCATTGTCATTCTCTATCTTCCATTTGTTGTCTTCGACTTCAACAGGAAGGATTCTTCAACTGGTCAGTTCTCAACTGGAGGAAGTCTTCAGTTGCGTTGACTGTACGGTGCAACTGGACTTCAATATATTTCTGGACAAATCTTCTGGGTCTCCAGTTCACTGGACAGTTTCACTGGGTCTCCAGGTGAAACTGGAGACTGGCCAGTTTACCAGTAAACTGGTCCTAACACAATAGCAATTGCTTCAGCCCAGAAACTGGTAGACAGACCAGATTCAGCAAGCATACTCCTGGCACCTTCTATCAGCGTTCGATTCTTCCTTTCCACCACTCCATTCTGTTCTGGAGAGCGGGCTGATGAGAAATTCTGGGAGATGCCAGTGTCAGTACAAAATGACTCCAGAGTTGCATTCTGGAATTCTGTTCCATTGTCACTTCTTAACTGACACACCTTTCGACTGTACTTGAGCTCAATTTGCTTGATAAGACTGATGATTTCAGCAGCAGCTTCACTTTTAGACCTGAGAAAGATAACCCAACAATATCTGGAAAATTCATCTACTATTACCAGGGTGTATCTTTTACCAGCACGAGTCTGAACATTCACTGGACCAAAGAGGTCCATATGAAGCATATGAAGAGATTCAGATATGCTGAAATTCTGTCTGGTCTTGAAACTAGTACGTTTCTGCTTACCCATCTCACATCCTGGACATGGCCTTTCCTTTTTGAAGGAAACTGAAGGTATCCCGTCTGCCAGTTGTTTTCTAGACAACTTATTAATATTTTTGAAATTTAAATGGGATAACCTTTTATGTCATAACCAGTTTGTGTCTTCATCAGCTTGAGTATAGAAACACTGCTCTGAAGGAGAGCTTTCCATATCCAACACGTACACATTTCCTCTTCTGGGAGCAATCAATACTACCTTCCAGTCCTTGTTGAATACGATACCCTGAGCAATATTGAATAAAACTTGATAGCCATCATCACACAGTTGGCATACACTGATCAGGTTATATTTCAAACCATTCACAAATGCAACACGTCTGAACTTGACTTGTCCATTGTTCAGAACACCGTATCCCTCAGTCTTTCCACAACCATCATTTCCAAAAGTAATGGAGGGTCCATCAAAAATGGTGAACTCCTCCAGCAGGGTCTTACATCCGGTCATCGTCCTGCCAGCAGCACTGTCAAGATACCAGATATATTTCTTTCGATTGCCCTGCACATCCACCAGATATTATCAGTTAGATTTGGGAACCCATCGACTGATGGGTTCACTGGACCCTCCCTTATAGGTCCCTGGGACAATCTGGTTTAGTTCACTTTCTTCAACAGTGGTCTTAGTTGAAAAGACCACTGGGGTTGATAGTTTTGAAACCTTTTTCTTTTTCTCAACTGGAGAAATAGATTTATCTTTCTTTGCAAAAGGTTTTGTATTTTGTCTAGGGCCAGATGAATTACCCTCAATAAAGTTTATTCCGATAAACCACTTTAACTGGAGCAGTCATCTGGAATGCTCCAGTCTTAACCTCTGGGGATTGAACTGGGAAAATATTGGCCTTGGGAGTTACAGGCTCATCATAAACAGTGGTGGGCCTGAACCCCTCTGGTAATCGATCGATTACTGGCATTAATGATGCTACATGAGTATTTCCATCTAAATATGCACGTTTTTGAGCAGGAAATTGGTTTACTCCAGCATCATATGGCTTTCTGGTTTCTAGCCATGATTTAATCACCAGTTTTTCTTTCTCTAAAATGACTTCAAGATCTTGTTTTTCTTGAATCAATTGTTCAGTTACCAGAACCTGGGCTTGAAATGCCAGTTCAATGTCTTGAAGTTCTTTTAATTTTGATTTTAAAACAGTTATTTCAGAAAAATCTGTTTCTAGACCATTTACACAATCAGATCTAACAGTTTCTACAAATATCAAATCAGAATTAAGAGCTTCAGCTATGTCCAGTTTTAATTTGGTCAGTTGCAGTATCATAATCACTAACCTTTTTGATAACAATGTCCACCCATCGTCCAGATGTGACATCCTCCTTCACCAGGTGCTCTTCGTCTGCCAGAGCCATGTAGCAGCAATCTCTCTTCTTCTTCTTCATCAGCAGATGAATCATCAGAAGGAACCCACTTCTCTTCAGTTGTTGCGATCATGCACTTATTATTGTTTTCCATTTGTTGTGCCATGAGAGCAATCTGGGCCTTAAGCTTTTTATATTTCAATTTATAGCTATCATCAGGCTTATTATTTGAAGAAAATGGACCAGGCTTGGATACAAACTGGCTGGACCTGCAATCTTTCATGAAATGACCCTTTTTGCCACACTTAAAGTATGTCAAATTGGTCTTATCAGTTGAAGAACTGGATGCAAATTGTCCAGATGGCCTATTTGCTCTTGCTTTGAAACGGTTAAACGTTTTAGCAATCATTGCAACAAGGTCATCATCATCAGTTTCATCACAATAGTCTGGAGAGATTTGACTGGCTTCTCCAGAATCCATGAGTTCAGACACCATCTTCTTCATAGAAAATACATTCTCAGAAGATATCAGTGTTGTACTTTGTGGTTCAGTATGACCAACCACAACAGGACTACTGGAGGCATGGTTATAAGCATCTTGTTCTGCCACCACTCTCTGAGCTTGATTTTCTTCAGTGTACCTGAAAGCTCCATAAAGAGTTGAGAGAGTGTGTGTGTGCAGAGTTTTACCTTGTCGTAAGACCAGGATCATGTGAGACCATTTGGTGGGCAGAATATCACAAAATTTCTCCAGAAGTATATCCTTGTCTTTTTCAACCCCAAGACCTCTCAACTGGTTTATGATACTCATAAATCTGGTGTAAGTACCAGTGAGAGACTCATTAGGTTGAGCAAAAAATGACTCATACCTCTTGTTTAAGGAGACCTTTCTGGTGACAATGGTGTCATCTCCTCCTTCATGTTGGTTTAGAAGTTCATCCCACATGGTTTTAGCACTAGGAAAAAGAACTAGTGTGGGAATTAGGGTTTCTGGAACGGCCCCGAGGATCATGTTTTTGAGAAGGGTGTCTAGATTCACCAATCTCCTATCCTCTTCTGACCAATGTTCCTCCCTCTTTTCCCGACCTCTTCTAGAACCAGTAGGATCTAGAAGAGCAATGAGAGGTGATGTAGGGACATAAGGACCTTCATTTAAGATTTTCATCATGTTCCTCTCAATACCAGTGATATGTAATATCATCCTAGCCTTCCACGTACCAAACTCATCACTGTTCCCACTGAATTTAGGAACAGGATTATTTGAATAGTGCACATGCACGTGTGGAGAAGCAGGAGTAGGAGGAGGAGGTGGTGGATTAGTGTTATTAACAATAGGTGGTTCATTATTTTGATCATTAACATTAACATTAGGATCGGGACCAAAATTAAAACTTCCTTGTGTATTTTCAGGGGTGGCCATCAAAGAAGAAGATCTAGGCAATGTTTAGCCTTCTGCTCTGATACCAATTGTGAGGTCCCAAATACGATGGTTAAACCTAGAAGTGTATAATACAACAAGTCTAATAATCACTAGAATGGACTAGTATTACTTGTAAATAAATGCAAGAATATATAAACAAAGTAATACAAGACTTAAAACAATAAACAAGTAAAGTGGAACATTATGTATTTTTCAAGGTGTATTTTATTTATGATGTTAAATAAAATACAAGGTTGTGCGGAATCAAGATAATACAAATAAGTATGTATCCTAAAAACATATGAATTACAAATGATCTATATTTGTCAAATAACTCTTTTGGATCGAGATACTTAAAGTTGTGAAGTATCCCTGTTTAAGATCAAGAGTATTTAGACAAATTCACTCTAATGCTAAATGTATGCTTTAAAGTGATTTTTACAAAGAAATGACTTTGTATTTATAGGCAACAAAATTCACCAGTGAATTTTGTGCCGTACAAATATGGTTGCATGCATTTAATGAACCGACAAGAACATTAAATGCATTGGTTAAGGTACAAGGATAAAGTCACATCAATATGACTTTATTCTTTTAACCAACCACCTTTACACACGTATAAACTTTGGTAAAGAACAAGTGGAGTGTTCTTTGGAAAGTGTGTAAAGGCAAAAGTCAATTCCTCGATATCAGTGTTCAGACTTGTAAGGTCTAGAACACTGACAATCCTCCAGTGTACAGATCTGGTAAGACTTCCAGTGGACTCCGCCATTTGTCAGTCTTCTTTATTCTGACTTTAGTCTTTGACTTTAGTGAGAACGTCTTCAGTAGAGTAGATCTGGACTGGGGTGAAGTCCAGTGAGCTAATCTGGAGAATACTCCAGATTTCCTATATAAGTGTTTGCTCACTGGTCTTCCATTATTTCTGAACAAATCTTCAGCGGGACTCCAGATTCCAAGTCTGGAGTAGGTCCAGTAATATACCATTTCTGGACAGATCTTCAGTAAGGCTCCAGTAGTCGAGTCTGGAGCGAGTCCAGTAAATCTGGACCTAACATAGACCTAGATGCTAACTAACTATGTGAGTTTGTAGGGATCTTCCAGGTCTTCAGTATTTGAACGTTGGAGAGTTTCTTGACCAGTCATTTGAACGTTGAAGTATTTTCCTCATGCTGAAATCAACTTGAAGTCCGATTATGTTGGGAGACTGAGTCTTCTTTGCGTGTTGATGATTAATCCCATGTTTAATTTCCTTTTTGCACCGTTTAGAGATATTTTCCATAATCTTATATCGAATATTCTGGAATCTGCACACTTAACTCATGTGGAAATGATAATAACAATTGAATCATAACGTTAGCAAGATATTAATAAGTCATCAGAATATCCATAAATGTCAAGATCCTGATAAGTCAAGATCTTAGGCTTTCAAGATATTGATACCTGAAATTTCACCCATAACATCATCATTAGCATATGTATCATATCTTGGCTACGTTTAGTTAAAATATATCTAAATCTACTCTATGTTAATGATCATAGTACATAACTGAAATTAAGCATAAGTATACTAACACATGAGATTTTTTGCATTCAAAAGATCACAACCACCTAAATTAAATTATCATTTAGCTATTCTATTCGTTCTTTTTTAGTTTCTTAGCATGTATTTATAAGATAGGTGTTCTTAATATCTATAACATGCATTTCTAAGTAGTGTTAAAACAATATTAAAGATAATAAAACCTGGGGTCTGGGATGAAGATCCCAGACTTTCGTCAAGATCCTGATTTGTGTCAAGATCATAGATCCAGTTAAGATCCTGATCTATCGTGATCTTGAAAGGTTGATTTGGATCTTGTATTCTGGAACACGGCTGCATTCTGGAGCGTGGCTACATAGTAAGAAAGTCTCCTTGAGGGTTGCTGGAAGATCCTCCAACGTCAGAATCCAAGATCCTTTGATGCAAAAAGATGATCATTGGTCCAAACCGTTATTTAGACCATGATCTTAGCACTTTTATCACCATTTGCTGCTACTCAACCTGTTGTTTAACATAAAAAATGAAGAAAAAAGATCTTGGTTAGATATAATAACGAGATCTAATATAGTCTCCCAGGATCTTGATGCGGATGTCGATATCTTGGCTAGATCAGCAACTTTCTTCTGAGATGATGGGATATGGGGAGTAGAGATGAAATTAACCTCTGTGCTCAAAGATAAAAACAGTTTAGATTGAAAACTCATTTTCGCAAAACGTTTTGTAAAAGAAAGTTAATAAAAATTTTAGGAAAAATCTGAAAAAAGCACCACTTTGCCCCACGGTGGGCACCAAATTGTTTCAGACAAAAATTACCTAAGATAATTTTGTAAAAAGATTCAAGATACTTTTCTGACCAAAGATTTGTAAGTGAGGTCGGGTGCTTAGGATCCTAAAATAAAATAAGACATATGCTAATGAAAATAATGCGAATAAAGGATTTTATGTAGAAAAGTTTAGTAAATGTCTTGAAAACAGAATTCTGAAGAAAAAAGAGAAAAATCGTTGAAGATAAAGATAATAAGACTCAAGATCTAGACTATGATCCCTAAATAAACGATTTTATAGCAATAACACTTATGAAAAATGGCTTTAATGCATAAAGTGGAAATAAGTAAAGTGTTTGAATGTCAACAATTCAGTAAGTTTAAGATAAACTTATAACAATCATTTAAATATAAGCGCAAGTAAAATAATTTGCAAAAAGTGTTAATAAACTTGTAAAAACGATTCGTAAATGTAAAATAAAGCAAATAAAAGGTAAAGACAATGAACACATAGCATTTTTACAAGGAAAAGCCCTTAATCCATCTGGATTGCCGGCATAAAAACCTCGGGAGGAAGCAATTGCTCCTGCCTTTGTTGTTTTATTATTAGAATTTCAAGATAATTACAATACGAGAGCACAAGTGATCGTTCTAAGTGATGAATTTGGTGTTGAATCTTGGTGTGAACGAATTCTAAGTGTTTTCAAATAAAAAGTAGAGAGAAAAAGGTGTTTTGTGTGTGATTTTTCTGTGGAAGAACGGATTGATCAGCCTATAGATCACTTGCCCCTTTTATAGGGAAAAAGTACAACTAACTTTCCTAAAAATCTGGGATCCTGGCAGATTCTTCTCTTGACTTGAAGACTTGACTCTTGAACATTAAAGGACCATTTCCACACGTTTTCCAGCAACTAACTCCGACTTTGGGGGCAAGAAAACACCTTTACACGTTCCTATATTGCTTAGTCAAGATAAATAACGGTTAGTAATTTCAGAGCTCAAGATCCTGGACATATTTCGGATCTTGGCCCATATCTTGAGATCCTGGCCATATGTTAACTATTTGAACATATATTAGGATCTTAAGCATGTTTTAGGATCTTAAGCATGTTTTAGGATCTTAAGCATATTTTAGGATCTTTCTCATTTTTCATATTTATGATCCTGAAGTACAAAGTTTAGCCATGAACAGTAGTTAAGATCTTGATACCCTAAGATCTTGAATGTGAAAATCTCAGCCCAAACAGTAACCTCAAATGCTTGCAACTCTGCTAACAAAGTGATAATACCTAGTAATTAGTTGATCTAAGTTTTCACTTCTTAACCCGTTGAATACATTATACTGATGCTTTAAAAGGTCTCTATGATTCTTTTTAAGTGTTTCATCCCCTTCACAATGATTCTTGAATGCTAACCAAAGTTCTTTAGATGTATTGAATCCGTTAAATAAATGTAATATTTCTTGTGGCAATGACATTTTTAAACATGATAGTGCCTTTTTCTCTGCCTCATACATTTTTTATTAGATTCAGTCATGTCTTGATAAGCATATACTTTGTTAACACCACTATCCTCATATGTTGGGGCACTATATCCTTCTGTCATACAAGTCCACATTCTAATATCCGTGAATTGCATAAAGGATTTGAATCGGCCTTTCCAAGAAAAGTATTGGTCAATGATCATCAGTTTGGGTGGTGAATTACCCTTACCGGTCTCATGGTCATTAGTATCAATTGGTTAAGATAATTTGTTGCCATTGTATATGTGGTTCAACTTATAAACACACAAATCCACAAGAACACGCAAATCTGGAACACTCAAATGAAACACGTAAGACGTAGGAATACGCAAACGAGAACACTCAAAACTGAAACCTCTCAAACTTGAGAACACTCAAACAGAACACGCAAACCACTAGAATGCGCAAACTGTTTGAAAATCACGCAGATCTGAGATGTACTGAAACACGCAAAGTACTGTACTTTAAGAACACGCAAAAAGTACTGTACAAGAACACGCAAAACGTGACTGTCCTCGATTTTTTTTAGATCCCGAACCCGATATTGTTCCTTGATCCTTGAAAGTTTGAGATAACAGTTTTAGGATTGAGATGTGTCTTATTTTGGTGTCAAGTTTGAACCTTTATTTCAAACGCACCCGAAAACTATCTCCACCTTATGAACACGCAAAAAAGTGTGATAACCAAACCGAAATCAATCTCGAACCAAGGTATTGAAACCTTTGGCTCTGATACCAGTTGTAAGTTCAGGTCGCCCTCATTTGTCGGACCATCGAAACGAGATTGACTAAGGATATGTCGAGGTGCGGAATCCCTCGAGATAACCCACGGTTTCTATATCACCTTTTGTAGGATATATATATATATATATATATATATATATATATATATATATATATATGCGTGAACATAAACACTCGTATTTGGTTAATATAGTGAGGCGGCTTTCCGGACAAACAATACCCACTTGGTAACTTAAGTCCTAAACCAACCAACACGAGTGTGTGTTTTGCGGTTCGTGCGTGAGACGAGTAACACCCCAAGATCTACTAGATTTGTGTGTTCTTAGCTCTAGTAGTTTCTCTCAAGATTTTGCTCGTTTCTCTCTCTACACTCTTGTTTTTTAACACGCAAACACACACCCTCTATTTATAGGCAAGGGCCAGGAACACGCAAACCCACTTGGTTTTGCGTGTTTCCATGTCAGGCCCATTAAGCCCATAAGGGTTTGGCCATATGCGTGATTCCCTGAACACGCATATTGTTTGAGTGTTCTTCTGAACAAGCAAACTTTTGCTTGTTCCCAAGAAACTCTCAAACCATTTGAGTGTTCTTCTGAACAAGCAAACTTTTGCTTGTTCCCAAGAACTCTCAAATGACACTTAGGAATATTTGAGTTAATGTTCCTACTGCTGTTAAACGCAGAACCAACATTAACTCAGCCAATGTTCCTACTGCTGTAAACGCAGAACCAACATTGACTAGATTACCTTTAGAAGTATTTAAGTTAATGTTCTTACTGCTGTAAATGCAGAACCAACATTAACTTAATTACCCTTTACATGTAATGTTTACATTCATGTCAAGTACCTGCAAAACACAAATAATAAACCAACATATAAACATATATATAAAGACCCCAATATGATCACAATATATGCCAAGGTAATTTCATTGACAAACGGTAATTTACAAGATAAATTACAAGACTTGAATATAAAATACAAAACACATCTAGAATGTTTTTGTCACCGAGAAACATGCACCAACAATTAGTTAGTAAAAGGATTTTAAAAAATAAAATTATTGGGTATCAAATTACACTTAGCTTGAAAAAAACTATTACTTAGTAATTAGTAAGTAAACAAGCACCCATCAATTTTGGTATTTTAAGCATAATCTATTATTTATTGTGAGCAGATGATCTAGAGGAATAAAAATATTGAAAATGGTACCAAACAAAATTTAACATAATTATTATTGTTTTTTGTTTATAAAAAAATTCATGAAAACATGATTTTAGTTCATTTACTATAAGGGAGCATAAAAAACCGTAATAACAAAATCCGAATCCACTCCACAAATCTTAATCTTAATATATACTATAAGACAGTTGAACTAATAACTTATTAACCAATCAAATTGCTCAATTTCATCAAATTGTCTCTCGCTTATGTCATCATTTAATTTAACTATAAATTAAAAATCCTAATAATCATTATCCAAATATATTATTATATTAGTATTTATATTAATTTGTAGAAAAAGTCTCATAATTTACACTTTTTTGTTTTCCATCAATAATTTACACTTTTTAGCCTGAATGCTTAACTTATATTTATTTTTAGCCATCAACTTGAAAGAATTTTTTTAAATTTTCAATCATTTAATTAATTAAAAAAATTTCAACATATGAAATAATGTCTACAAAAAATTATTTCAAAACCTAATGACTTATTAATCAATCAAATCGCTCAATTTCATCAAGTTTACTCCCGCTTATGTCATCATTTAATTTAGTTATAAATTAAAAATCCTAATAATCATTATCCAAATATATTATTATATTATAGTATTTATATTAATATTTGTATAAAAATTCTCATTAATTTACACTAATTGTTTTAAAAGCAGGATTTATAGGTTACTCAAATACTAAATCCAAATTAATATGAACTCCATTCAAGATTTATTCTATTTCTCAATAAAAAAGATACAAATTAAATTTAATCCCTATTTAATATTAGTTTTGCGTATTAATGTTTAAAGTTACAATTGTCACTCAAATCAAGAGTCCTAATTGTTATCAAAGAATATGAAAATAATCCTAATTGTTATCTAATTATCATAGAACATGTGATTGAAAATAAACCTATTCGTGTTATGGGCCCGCATCATAATCAAATACATATACTTGAATGTCAAGTACATGATCACAAGTATGTATATATTTTAATTCTTAATTATCTTTCAAAATAATATCACATTATGAGTACAACTGTTTTAAAAAATTTATAATAGATGAATTATTGTAGCATGTGCCTTGTGGAATGACTACGGCAAACAATTCCATCAATAAGTCTCACCTAATAATGACAGTGACGAACATGTGATTATTGTACTACAATTTTCAAAGTATAACACTTAGAAGCATATATCTTCAAAATTATAAGCTTTTATGACTTAAATGTATGAAGATCTAATATTGATAATATCATAAATCATATGTCCAGTGTTTGACACGGGTTTTTAAAATCTAGTACCTACTAAAGAGAACCAAACCATGATAAAATTGATGGTTCAGTTTGTTAATTTATTGATT
>CM067170.1:136682709-136715209 GCA_034093135.1 Erigeron breviscapus | reverse complement strand
GTGTGACATAAGGGTGGACAAAGTGGAGGTGGGGGGGAGGGGGGAAGGGATGATTGAGTGGAAAATCACCCCGACTCTTAATTAGGTACCTATTTTATTTTCTCTTGTTTATTTTGGTTTTCTTTTTAAATGATCAGAAGAGAATGAGAAATAATGATAAAGATTTTCTAGAAAATGGCAATAATTGAATTGAAAAAGGATATAAAAGGAGATGAATGGTAAGACATTTCATCTACACTAACTAAGAATGAATTTGATTTCATTTCAAATCTCCCACCAAAATGTGATCGGCGAGTTTTAAAATGGGCTGATGGGCCTTGGTTGAGGGCACACTACTTCATGTATACGCTATCAATGTACGTGTAGCTGATATAAACAAACATATGTGACACCTAATGTCTATATAAACATTTATATTTATGGCATATACATCACATTGTTCTTGTCAATTATCAATTATTATTAATAAAAACTTAAATGTATAATGTTCAAAAAAAAAAAAAAAAAACCACCTTAGATGTATTTTCGTGCATATGTACATTATTAACCTTTTTTCTCCCGTACGTACAAAAGTTGGTGTAAGTAAAAGTCGTATGTATACTATATATCCATTTTCTTGACATTTTGCAAGAAATTAATAAGTGTAAGCATCTATTTAAAGATACGACTTTTTCCGTGCAAGATTTCAAATATACGACTAAAACTACGATTGAGATTTACTAATTAAAAATAAGGGGTGTTGCTAAATGCATTTTTAAAGCGTGTAGTTAAAATGTATAAAATATTTATACACTTAACATGAAATTCAAGGGTGATTTTTGATATGTAAAATATTTATACACTTAACATGAAATTCAAGGGTGATTTTTGATATGTAAATTATAATTTTTCTATGGAAGATAAGTGCAGTCCTAATGACTGTAATGAAAGATTTTTAAAACATAAAGAGGGATGTAAACCACGAAAATGAAAAGACTACAGAGATGTATCTTGTAATAAAAGTGACGGCATCAGGAATGTAACTTGCAACAAAACTGAGTTGTTTTGACCTATTAGGCTCAAGTTCTTGAAGTGAGATATAAATCACAAAAATAAACAAACCACAAAGATCAATCCTACAATTAACTCTAGTTTTAATTAATTAATTTTTTAAGTCTTATGTTGACATTAACACGATCCTTGCTATCAATAAGTGTACTAGAAGGGTACCCGCGCGATGCGGCGGTGATGGCGGTGACGGGTGGTGGTGGCGTGCGGCGGTAGCGGCGGTGGTGGAGGTGACAGTGGTGATGGCGATGTAATGGCGGCGACGGTGGCAGTAACGAATGTTGGCGTGCGGCAGTAGCGTCGATGGTGGCGGCGGTGTTGGCGGCGGCAAGTAGTGTAAGTTATTGATCTAATGTAGTTTTGATGAATTGTGGAATATTGAAACTTAAAATTTAACAAAATGAGATTTGTTGTATAATATAATATAGATGTATATTGATAATTAGATTAGGGTTTGACCGTATATTTGTGTGAGCTGAAATTGTTAGGGTATTTTGGGTACATTCAATGGATGAATCAGAAGAATGTTGAATTTGTGGGGATAATTCAGGTATTTCAAAATCTTAATTAAGTCAAGAGGGGGGTTGGGTTTGTTTTATAAGGTATTATAAATATGATGATTAAACATATTTCTTGAAAATTATATATTTTTAATTTGGAATTACCCATATTTACCACTGTTATATATTTACACCATATATTTTTTATCATCTAAAATATTTGTATTTAGCTTTTTACATCGATTACATACATCAGTTGATGGCGTCATCGCATACAACAATCGCCACCACCACTAGTCGCATTCACCCCATTATTGTATCATAATAATGAGCAACATGTAATTTTAACAACAATATATATGTCCAAACGATTGAAATCTCGTAACCAAAACAAATACAAATTTCAATAAAGGTTTTAATAGGACAAAACCAATTGTCATATAAATATTCATAAGATTCCTTATACTAACATATTATTACCCTGATTAACATAATAAATAAAAATCCATATGTTACCAAGTCATTGATCCTTTTGCTGTTAGGTTTGCATGTGCTACTCTCATAGTATCATGGCTCACCTGTTTCAGCTTCACCAGACACTACGGTTTTTAATATTCTGACCCTCCTATTATTGGATGGAATACTACTATATATTAAAAACAGGTAATGGTAACTTAAGATGAAAATTTTATGTTCACGTTATTCAAAATATAGTATTTGATTATAGTCTATGTATCTAATCGATATTTTAGCTAGTGACTGTCTTTTATATATTTTTTGTTCTGACCCCCAATATATTTAACTAGATTACTTCTTAAAAGCCGCAAGTCAAAACCATTGAAAAAATAAATGTTTATTTACTTTAAACGATTACTTCACATAATAATTTCACTTGCTAGTTAGCTTTGTCATATCAATACCACATTAACTTATTATAAACTAACATACATTTGCTAACAATATCTCATCACTTTAATTATTTTTTTTACTACAATGCCGTCTCTCACAAGGACGTACCCACTTACCATGTTCGATTTTCACTCGTCGGTTAACCAACAAACATAACCGGTAAGACGGTGCAAATAACATCGCTTAATCGACGAGAAATTGACAAAACTGTTGAGACGAGCCTTATAATTTAATAATCAATTTACTTTCAAAATAACAGCAGCCAACCAGTTAAACCATCTGTGACCACTCACCACCCCCCATTTCCTTTTATATATACCCCTGCAAATCTAACGGCATTTACACATACCTATACACACACCCACACAAAAGGCTCCTCCCCCCCCCCTAAAAAAATGGTATCACCGGAAATACCTCCAATCACAACTACTAGATCAGTCGAGAGTCCGCGGATTTCTTTCTCCGCGGACTTTCTAGACGATGAAAATTTCATTTGCATTAACCCTCATGACAAAGACAAAGAAAAGCAGAAACCAAAAACCGGGGAGTTCGAGTTTTTGTCAAATAACATAGCTGCTCCTAGTACTATGTTAACAGCTGATGAGCTGTTTTTCGAAGGGAAACTGCTTCCTTTTTGGCAAAAACAATGCTCAGATAAGCTAACAAAAATAAGCCTAAAAGTAGAAAAGGTCAATGAAGTTGCTACAAAAGGTGACCATCAAGAAATGAAGATAGAAGAGACTAATAGAATGAGTTGGTTTATTGATGAAGATCCATCTCCTAGACCTCCAAAATGTACTGTTTTATGGAAGGAGTTGTTAAGATTGAAGAAACAAAGGGCTTCTTCACTTTCACCTTCTTCTTCTACATCTTCTTCTTCTTCTTCGGCTTCTTCGTTAGAAGAAGATAAGAAAGAGAAACACGTAAAAAGAGTTAAAAAAGGACTGGAGAGGACCAGATCGGCCGGATTAAAAATTCGGCCGATGGTTAACCTCCCAGTATGTACTCAAAATGTACGGAGTAACTCTCTGCCTCCTCTTTTTTCCATGAGGAAAAATATGTTAGACAGGTAAAGTTTTAATTAGATAATGTAATGTAATGTTTTTCATTATTATTATCTGTTTGATTAATTAAATCTTGATTGTAATTTTGTTCATTTTTGTAAGGTAAATGTTATGTTTTAGCAATGTAAATGCTTTATTCAATGCATTTTTGTTTTTGTGTTTCTAAATAAATGAAATCAAGGAAATAAAAGTAATATCAAGTTAGATCCAAATTTGTTCACTCAACTTTAGTTAATTACATGATGATAAAAATGTAACAAATCAGTTGTTAAAATAAAGCTATACAAGTTCAACTAATCAACAAATGGGTAACGAAAGAAAAACTCTGTCAAGAAGCTTGAATGACATCATCTTATGAGTTGGTGAAATATCTTGTATAGATGATTTCACAGATTTGTGGTCAAGGATTTGGTGGGACCAAAAGTGAATTACCAGGAGAAACCCTGAAAAACAAGAATAAGAGATAAGACATTAGATTAGATTATATGTTCAAGATGAACTAAAACCCAATTAGCCAAAAGACAACAGCACCAACCACTTTCTACTCTGTTCAAATAGAAAAGAAAAATAAATCTTGAAATTTATATGAATTATCGATACGAGATTTAGAAAAAGTTAGTGTACTTCTTTCTATTTTCTTAGACCGCTCCCAATGGTGTTCTTAGGTTAAGTGAAGCTATTGACAACATTATGTCGGTTTTCTGTGTACGTTTCCATCGTCGGTAACCCGACGAGTGAAGGACAAGCTTCGTGGGTCTATTCTTCAATCTGACCGTTTATAAATGTTTTTTTTTAAGTGTGTTTAGTTAAGAAAAAAAGTTAAAGTGATAAGGAAGTGATGAGGTGCTCTTGGCAGAGGTATGTCAATCGATGTGTCAGTTTAGTAATGTTTATTTAAGCCTTTTTAAGATATGGGTTAACTTTTTAACATTTTAGTAAAATTTTCCGGCTTACATATCATCAGAATTGATATTTAAACAAAAAAAAAAAATACATATTTTGGTGACCTATATAAAACTGTTTTGATAGATGAATGACCTTAGTGAAGAAAACTAAAAACTTAGTTGGCATTCACATGAATAATCCCAATTCCCAAACATAAAAATTATTGGAGAAAGAATACCTTAAGTTCAATCCGGGTTTCCCTGTGAGGTTGCTTGGAATTTGACCGGTCAAATTGTTGTTTTGCAGGAATCTAAATAAGCAATGATAACAACAAAAATCTTAATAATCAGAGGTAACAATAAGCATCAAAAATAAGTAATAATTGATGGTGGAACAGGCACCTGAAATACATAACATGGCAAAAGTTACAAGTCTATTCAATATATATACATATTCCATCTTCTTATGTCTGGTTGTTACAACTAGTACAAGTCTAATCGAAATGGTACTTCTGTCTTTCGTACTAAACTTTAATGAAGTGTTGCAAAAAGATGTTCGAATTTTTATGTAACTTTTTTATCTTTCTGTGCACGAGTATGGTAGTCATTCTACGTGAAAAAGCTAGTTTTTTGTGACGTCGGATTGACCCGTAACATATTTTGTGCATTTTGAAAGAATGGAAAAATACATTTTGGGGCAATTTATGATTTGTTTGGTATGTTTGGCCGATTTGATTCATTCGGTCCATTTGATTGGTTTTCTTTTTTGCTCATTCTTAAGATTACTTATGATCTATAGAACAAGGTTCAAAGTAGCCTAAATCATAAGCATATTAACTGATGTTTATTAAGACGGGCGAAACCATGTAAAGATTCTATACATGTTGCTAATGGCCAAAGTTTATACGACACACGCTACGCAACAGATCACAGCTTGCAATGTGACCCGCCATTAGAAGCATTATACGTATCACACATTTCATATGCATGATAGTAGTACTTACAGTTCCTGCAATCTGTCAAGATTTCCCAGAGACGAGGGGATCGGTCCATTGAACTCATTGTCTTCCAAATGTCTGTTTAGAAGAGAGATAGAAGTTAATAAACCCTCATGTACCATACAAAGTTCATAATGTGAATGGGCTCCATTGTTTTAACTTACTCCTTTGTACATCAAGATCTAATCATTTCCAACCTAACTCGTCCAAGGTACATATACTTTCTTCTTATTTTCACTTTACTTTCTTTTGGACCAAATAAAAGCCATTTTATATTTAGAGATATCTGCCAATAAGCTCTTGGTCTAGTGGTCTAAGGGGGAGGTGGGAGGCATTGCCTCATGAGGCCCCGGATTCAAATTCGGGCATTGGCATTTGAATATTAACAACTAACATTTGTCATTTAAAAGCAAAACCATCACAGGTACCTTGTGGCCTTGTGACTACTCTTAAAGTTCATCACTTTTAGTTGAACTGCTCATGGACTATAATGTTACTTTGGAAAGACTATTTATTATTCTATTGATTTGATATAGTAACAAAACATGAAATCATTAACAATGTCTAGCAAGCTGTAACTTACATAGTCTTTAACATCCTTAATGTACCGAGATCAGGAATTGGTCCCGATAAGTTATTGTTCCCAAGCCATCTGCAAAAACAATCAAAGGTTCAATAAAGACTTTCAATCATATGGCCTCAACCGCTTACATAATGAACTCTAGTTATGGAGCACATGAGGATTTATAAAAACAGTTACAGATTCGTACAAGTCACTTAGTGCAGTCAAGTTTGCTATATTGGGAGATAACGATCCCAAAAGGCCCATGCTCGTAAGGTTTCTGCAAAAAATAAAGAAAATAAGATGTAGTCAATATACGAAAAACATCAAGGTAACAAATAATACATTTTATAATCATCAAGACATTCAACTCACAATCCAGTCACGCGAATATTGGATCCTCCGGAACAAGTAATCCCAGTCCATGAATTCTCCTTGGGTAAACAGGGATCACCATTCCAATCAAATGGAGGGTTCTGAAAACTTTCCTTCAAACGGGTCAAGCCAATTACTGTAACACAAGAAATTCATAAAAACGTGTCAATATAGTAAGCCGAAAATAACATATATTTATCTGAATTCTGATTAGAATAAATGAAATCAAACCATCTTTTGTGTGTGTTTTTCCAGCAAGTTGCAGAACTTCAAAGATTTCGCCACCATTAATGAGAGGACCAGAAGTAGATCCATTAGTAGGAGTGAGTATGATCTTTGTAAGGCCAGAAAGCTGCCAATGGTTTGCAAACAATGCAACACCAGATTGTGGAACCTTTAAATCGCTATAATATGTAACGTTATTTATGCTAATACTGAAACTTCTTGATGTCCCAGTTTCTTCTGCAAAGTAGAGTGCAATGTAGTAGATTGAGTTAGGCAGAGGTTCAAGAGGCCATTGTAACTCTAGTGGCCGTGGTTGGCTAACCATCAATTGCGTCTGAAATACTTTCAATGGAGGAAGGTTCCAAAAACCATTGACCGATACGTTTTCTCCTCTTGAAGTTGTAGGACTATTCTCACCATATGGCTCCCAATACCGATCAAATTGATCATCAGGATATCTGAAATTTCATAAAATCCTTTAATAGCTGAACGTTGAAGTCGATGTATAGCACATCAAAAATGGTAACAGGATCTTATTAGCTTAAAAACATAACAAGTATAGTTTAGTATCTAACTAAATGCAACCCAAAAACATTTTATCCCTACTTTGATAAGATAATTGGAGCTACTAATCAATCTTTGGATCCCTAATTTTAAGCCAAACACAACAACAATAAAGAAACATTGAAGCAAGAATTATGATTGTTTAACTGACGAAATGTGATTAGCCTAGTCTGTGTTCTGGAATACATCGATATCTACTAATCTCCTATTCTGTTTATTCAACAAGTTTCAAGTGTCACATTCATAAAACCCTAGCTACAATTGGGAGTTATTCATTATACAAGATAAAACCTCAAATTATCCTTCAAAGTTCCTATTCGGGTCATGTTTCCTAATCCGGGCTGGCTGAATGTCCATTCGGGCCAACAACATATCCAAACTCACTTAACACTTAATCAAATAAAATAGACAAGAATAAGTACTCATTATACCTTATTAGCGACCCGTTGTATCCAAAACTATGCCTGGCAACCAATCTAAGACTAGAATTCCCAAAATCTGTCGAATTATACAAAGAATCAGCCAACATCACAAACTCCAATGCGGATATAAAAGGTTCAGATTCCGTGTAAGTATTAGAAGCCAAACAAAAACTCATTGACTTCCCAGAAGCAAGAAAAACCCCTTCATAATACGACGCGTCTCCCTTTACATAATCCTCGGTCGTATTTACCACACTCCATAAAGTCCCATCAACAATTTGATCAAATACCGGAGGAAAAACAGCCCCATCTTTAACACCACCATAATAATAAGTACTCCTAACAAGATACTTAGCCGTACGATAAACTGGGACGACATAACAAAACTTTCTACGGCGATTATTGTTTTGAAGCAAAGGAAACAATCTAACAGTTGACAAAGTTTTATTAACAACGTCAGTTGGTTGTGTTATGTTTCTTGAAACACCTGTAGAGATAAATCCATCATCCGGGACCCATTCTCGACCGTTGACAACCGAGATCGTGGTGGCACCGCAGTCTATGAGGACAGCTCTCGGGGGTTGGGAGAGGGAAAAGGGAAGTAAAGTGAGGGCCAAAAAAAGATATTGAAAGGTATGAAACATGGTTGAGTTTGTTAAGAAATGAAATGTTGCAAAAATGATATAATGATCATGAATGGAATTGAAGTTGAAGATTTTTGAACTTTTGGGTTTGATGGATTAGAGGAAAGTGTAATGGAGTTGACAGAGTCGTTAGGATGACTGAGTAATGGAATTGGAATTAAGTAAAGAATAGAATAGAATATAAAAGATGAAGTTGGCAATAGGGAAGGAATCAACGCGGGAAGTATATATATATATATATTTTTTAATTTTTTTTATATATGTTTTATAGTGTCATGTAATATTTTGTTATTAAAAAAATGGATTAGGCAAAGCGGCGAATTTGTTATTTCAATGCTTTTATTTTATATATTGATTGTTTCTTTGGTCTTTCATATTAGGAAGCGGCAATTTGTTTTATTACATTGCCATCTGCAACGCCAGGTTCGTCCCATGAATTTTACAGGCGTTGCGCTGTATTAAATATAAAGACTTTTAAAAAATAAAAAAAGTAATACTAAATGAAAGATATTGGGGAAATTTTTTTATTTCATTTATTAGTTAAGCTCGTAATAGTGATAGCATATGCAAACAAAATAACCGAATTTAGATGTCTAGAAGTTCTTCTTTAATTAGAATAACAAAAAACGATACAAAAGCAAATTCAAAAGGTTATCGATAGCAACTCTAAACATAAACAAAATACCTCATTGTGATCGTTAGGTATTAGTAATATGAATATTTAATATTGACAAACATAAAATTGAACTTTTGGGCCCTTAAACAAAACTAGGCCCTCTTCGTTTGCGCATGTTGAACACCCTCAAATCCGGCCCTGTACGTGAACTCCGGGAAGAGAATACTTAAAATCTTAACTTGACGGCTTGCTCGACGGAAAAACTGATTGGTTCGGGTTGGGTATTCAATTGTGATACCGGGGTTAGGGTTTCCTCCATTACTTTTTTTTTTAAATAAATAGTAAAATTTGCTAGTACAATATAACCCATTAAATATGTCACTCCGACTTTTACTAATCAATTCTAAGACGAGTTATCCTGTCACGAGTAATTATCTATACCGCTTATTAAAAGAAGAACCCCTTGTCATGTCAAAAAAGTCTCTAAAAATGACTATTTTACTTCTCAACTTCTTTTACCCCATTAAATATCTCCACTTAAAATACTTATGATATCCTTAATTAAATAATTTACCTCATAGATACGTCAACCCTTATAAGAAATACAACACCCCCTTTTACATCACTTAATTACTTTACATTAATAATTACACCACCACCACCATTCGTCATCGCCGCCACCGTCACCGCCACATTGTCGTTGCCATCGCCGCCACGATTACACTGCCGTGGCTATCACAGCTGCCACCATCACACCGCCTCCGCTACTACTACTATTAGGATTGTTAACGAACCGAACGAACATAAAGTGGGAGTTTAATGTAAAGCAATTTTCATTATGAAATCAATATCAAAGTTATTTCGGTTAGGCAATTACAATAAGTTTGGATTTTGGGTTTATTAAAGTGATATTGGGTTTATTTTTCAACTTTAAAGACCATGACGCTAGCCTACATCGAGCTGGAAACTGGGCCAAATGGGTATATCCTTATTTATATCTCGAACGTATCATTTTGACGGGCTAAATGGGATATATAGTATTACTAGTCCTAATGCCCGTACAATGTACGGTAGCTATATAGATTATATCATAAAGAAAATCGAATATACTTCATACATGATTCGTGAGTATGAAATAAATTGTGGTTAAAGTAAACCGATGATCGAAGCTAAATTATAATAAACAGTAATGATAAATATAATATATGTTTAGTTAAAGTTTTGGATTTACATTAAATTTTTACAATCACATCAAAATCGGAACTTGTAAGCATAGTGGATGACGACAAATAACCTTGTGATTTCGAATCGTAAACTCAAATTTTTGAAGTTTTCATGTTAATAACTTATTATAAGTAATATAAGTAATAGGAGTTGAAGAATTGAGAAAGAAAAAGAGACAATTTTATTAATGAAAACGATCAATCAAATAAGGTTATAATGTGTTTTGTATCTATAAGCCAAGAGTTAGAGTTTAATTCTAAGTCTAATAAGGAAATTGAATTTATATACAATTAAAAAACCTAATTTAATAAAATAAATAAATTAAAAGGACACGTGTCGATCAAGGATTAAGCCACGTGTCGTTTCAAGATCATCTCAATCCTGTTTTAGTTTATTGGTAGATATCTTTTCAATCTTAATTTTAATTTTATAAGACAACTAACCTAACCACTTATTGACCAATCTCAGCTTTCCAATCATCAAAATTGAAAATTGGTGATGTCATTATTAATTTATTATTAAATTAAAAATCCTAATAATCATATATATATATTAATATTTATATTAGTATTTGTAGAAAAATTTCACTAATTTACACTTTTTTGTTTTTCATCAATAATTTACACTTTTTACCCTCACTAAATACTTAATTTATAATTATTACAATTTGTAGTTATCAACTTGAGAATTTTGTTTTAGATTTTCATCATTTAATTAATTAAAAATCAACATATTATATTATATTTTCCATAAATATTAAAACTATATGTTAACTTATATTTTCAATGTGTATATAAATCAGAAATATCAAATATGTGTAAAACTATTTTTAAATATTTTAATACAATTATTTTAACATACCATATGTATATACGATACATTGTGTTGAATGAAAAATAAATGGTACAATGTTCATGTAAATTGTTATTATTTATTTCAAAAGTTGGTTTATAGTTATAACGTCCAGTTTTTAAGTATGACAATTGTACATTGCGATATCTCGAGTTAAAAAAAAGTATCTTAAGGTGATGATAAGCAACAAATGTCAAATCAAAAAAATATAAACAAATATTGTGTATAAAAAATATTACAAAAGATGAAATACAATATATGCGTTCAATTTTCTAATCACATTATTTTAAGAACGAATTGCATTTTTGGTCCCTGTGTTATCACACATTTTGCAAGTTTGATACAAAAGTGTGAAAAGTCGCGAAACCCATCCCTGTCATATCACAACTGTTGCAATTTTGGTCCAAAACTAACGTGCCGTTAGAATTCAGTCGTTAATGCCCCCATGTGCTTGTCACATGGGGGGTAGTTTCGTCCATTTATTGCTCATAGGACCATTTCTGTAAAAAAAAAATATTTTGTATAAATCTAAAAAAATTATTTTGTATAAATCTAAAAAATTATTTTTATATAAATCTAAAAAATTATTTTGTATAAATCTAAAAAATTATTTTTATATAAATCTAAAAAAATTATTTTGTATAAATCTAAAAAATTATTTTTATATAAATCTAAAAAAATTATTTTGTATAAACACAATCGAAATAAACAATCTGATCTCATTCTCTTGTTCCTTTTTCAACTCCGATCCAAACCATGCCTAAAAGGAACAAGAGAATGAGATCAGATTGTTTATTTCGATTGTGTTTATACAAAATAATTTTTTAGATTTATATAAAAATAATTTTTTAGATTTATACAAAATATTTTTTTTAGATTTATATAAAAATAATTTTTTAGATTTATACAAAATATTTTTTTTAGATTTATATAAAAATAATTTTTTAGATTTATACAAAATATTTTTTTTTTTTGCAGAAATGGTCCTATGAGCAATAAATGGACGAAACTACCCCCCATGTGACAAGCACATGGGGGCATTAACGACTGAATTCTAACGGCACGTTAGTTTTGGACCAAAATTGCAACAGTTGTGATATGACAGGGATGGGTTTCGCGACTTTTCACACTTTTGTATCAAACTTGCAAAATGTGTGATAACACAGGGACCAAAAATGCAATTCGTTCTTATTTTAATTTGATTTTATCTATACTTTTTATATTTAAATTTACATATTTAATAAGTCATTTTATCTTGAAAATGTTATAAACAATCGTGTATTTGACACGGGTTTAAAACTAGTATATACTAAAAAGGCAACTGACTAATCAATTAACCAATCACAACTCTCAATTTCTCTAATTTAATTAAATTAACACATGTCATAATATAATTTATACTTTTTTGTTTTCCATCATCAATTTACACTTTTAAACTTTTTTCTTAAAATAATAATTTTATTGGAATAAAATATGTAAAATATAAAACTCATGTTTATCCAAATATCCAACTAATTAAATAAAAAAAATATCTTTTTAATAAATAAAAAAAACCAACTTTGTTTACAATTAGTTTCATCAACTATAATTATAACTTATTCAAGTTATTTTAATAATTTATCAAATTATCAATGATTATATATATATATATATATATAGGGTGAGGATCTGGAAAAAGGTGTGTTAAGGAGAGAAGGGAGAGAATGTCTTATTGACCAATCAGAACGCGACATGTGTAAAAAAAAAACACGGTGGCAATTTTGTAAATAAATTAAACTTTTGTGAAATTGGGTCAGCTTGGGCTCTCGGTCAGCTTGGTCAGCTTGGGTTGGGTCAACTTGGTCAACTTGGGGTTGGGTTGAGTCAGCTTGGGGTTGGGTTGGGTTAGCTTGGGTTGGGTCAGCTTGGTCAGCTTGGGTTGGGTCAGGTTGGGTTGGGCCAGCTTGGTCAGCTTGGGGTTGGGTCAGCTTGGTCAGCTTGGGGTTGGGTCAGCTTGGTCAGCTTGGGTTGGGTTGGGTCAGCTTGGTCAGCTTGGGGTTGGGTCAGCTTGGTCAGCTTGGGGTTGGGTTGGGTCAGCTTGGGGTTGGGTTGGGTCAGCTTGGGGTTAGGTTGGGTCAGCTTGGGTTTGAAGTCAAATTATTTACAAAAATGCCACCGTGTTTTTTTTTAAAAGCCACATGTCACGTTCTGATTGGTTCATAGAACCTTCTCTCCCTTCTCTCCTTAACACACCTTCTCATTTGATCTCTCTCCTATATATATATATAAATATAATATATATCTAACTGATAATAACTATGTAATTCAAAGCTTTTGTGAAAAACAAATATTACAACAAAAACTATAAGAAGTTTCTTTAATTGTATTATTAAAAAAATAGTTACGACAACAAGTCTTGACATGATATTAATAGACGAACAAGTTAAACGCTTTCGTCAATGTTCCTGTATTAAATTCTTTTACTTTGATTTTCATTACATTATTTATATTTGAATTTACTGGTTTATTTTTTCATAATTTTAATTACATTTTTTATATTTGAATCCACTAGTTTGTTATTTCACAACTTTTTTGGATTATATATATTTAATTTTATATTTAGTATGTCATAAACAATCCGTGTATTTGACACAGGTCTAAATCTAGTGATACTATATACGCATTCATTGTTTTACACTATATTCTTTTAATTTGATTTTACCTACACTTTTTACATTTAAATTTGCATATTTAACATTTTATCTTATTTTGAAAATGTCATAAACAACCCCGTGTATTTGACACGGACATAAATCTAGTATATATTAAAACAAAACCCTTAATTTTAAAATTAGAAAGTGTGAACCAGTGATTAATTTTTACCTTTTATTTTTCACCATTAGATTAATTTGATGACATCATTATTCATCAAAGAACTGATAAATAACACTTTTGGTCCTCATATTTTTATATAATAAGTCTTATTTAGTTTTAATATTTTAGTTTAATAAATAGTCCAATTAAATTCAATAACTTTGCTAACCACATTTTTTTTAATGTTATAACTGATAAATAAACTAAATAAAATCTTGTATATGGGATATTCTATATTTTCATCATGTATATAAAGTTTTATATATTTTTATTTTTAACGACGTCTAACTGGTACGAATATTTGACAAAATTACTATTTAGAATGTGTTGATAAATTGAATATGGTATCATATTTTCATGTATACGCTTATTTACATTTTAATTTTTTTTTCTGAATAAATAGTTAATAATTAATATTCAACATTCGACATACCACAGTGACATGCAATTGGACAGTATGCGGTGTTCGAACCACGCATGTCTGGATGAAATTCAAGACTCTCTAAAACCCCCTATTAATCCACTACAACAAATTAATGGATGAATTGAGATTCAAACCCTTGTAAATTTCTTCAAGGTCTATGACATTACTTATGGGTTACCAACCCATTGACATTATCTTATGTTTTATACAGTAACCTTTTATAAAGTTGTAAAAAAATTGGTATTTTAGTTTTAGAAAAGATGGAGTTTTCTCAAAAACCCTATTTTTTATTATCTTATGAATTTTGTATTATTTATTTTGTTATTTATATATTTAAAAAATTATTATAAAAATAATTTATTCATTAAAAATAAATATATTTAGTATGTATAGTGAATTTTGAACGAACTCAAAGATCAACCAAACAACAATTATTATTAATGGTTGTTTTATTATTATTAAGTAATTAATCAGTCGGCTGTATAATCCGACTTATAGAGTTCGATTATTACAAAGAAATATGATCAAGATGATCAAACAAATGATTGATCAAGATAAATCAATCAATTTACAAAGAAAAATATCTCGAATGTATTTGAGAGAAAAACATATAAACGAAAGTGATAATAATTGATATGAAACCCTAATCGGGTTATAAAGATGTATTTATACTCCAAGAAGCTTGCACTACTCCTCCCTCCTCTTTTCCTTTTGTGCACAACTAGTCCTTCCAGAATCAGCAATAACATACCTACACAAAAGCTTAACCCTGAAGTTAGCAATAGTTACAAATACAACCCTAAGTTTATATTAGTTATTTTAACACCCTCCCTTAATATAAACTTAGGCTGCAAATAAATCAATCATATTCATCTTACTTAACAGAAATTCATGTTGCCTTATACAAAGACTCTTTGTGAAAATGTCAGCAGTTTGTTCAGAGTCAACTTTAATGAGATTAAGCAATCCAGAATTAACCTTTTCCCTTACAATGTGAATATCAATCTCTATATGTTTTGTTTTTTCATGAAGAACTGGATTTGTTGCAATCAAAACAGCAGATTTGTTATCACAAAATAAAGTGACAGGCAACAAATCCTTAACTTTTAAATCATTTAAAACATTAAGGATCCAAATAATCTCACATGTCACAGTGGCCATAGCCCTATATTCTGCTTCAGAGGAAGACCTGGACACTGTGCTCTGCTTTTTACTTTTCCAGGAAATTAAAGACTCACCCAAGAAAATACAAAACCCAGTAACTGACCTTCTTGAGGTCACACATTTACCCCAATCTGAATCTACATAAGCAGATAAAGAAAGAGACTGACCTTTAATAATATGAATACCTTTTCCTGGGTTTTTCTTTAAATACCTTCAAATCCTGAAAGCAAGCCTCAAATGTGAAGCTTTAGAAGCATGCATATACTGACTCAAACACTGCACAGGATAGCTAATGTCTGGTCTAGTAATTGTAAGATATATCAATTTACCAATTACCTTTTGATACAAGGTAATATTTTCAATAAAAGGATCTGACTCATCTTTTCTGTCAGATATCACAAGATTCATATCCATGGGAGTTTTCATAGGTTTAGCACCTAACATCCCATACTCAAACAATAAGTCCATACAATACTTTCTTTGAGTTAAACAAACTCCTTTTGAAGTATCAATAACCTCAATTCCCAAAAAATACTTTAATTTTCCCAAATCTTTTATCAAAAACTTGGTTTTCAAAATTTTTTTAACTTTTTCAACTTCTGAAATATCATTTCCAGTAATCACAATATCATCAACATATATAAGCAAACCAATAAACAACCCAGAACCAGTCTTAGTAAAGAGTGAATAATCACTTTTACTTTGATCAAATCCATACTCTAAAAGAGCAGTAGTAAGCTTATAATTCCATTGTCTAGGAGCTTGCTTTAGTCCATAAAGAGACTTCACAAGCTTACAAACCCTTTTATCATCCTTAGAAAAATATCCAGGAGGTAGAGTCATATAAACTTCTTCATATAAATCACCATACAAGAATGCATTATTAATATCTAACTGATATAAATTCCAATTATTCTGCACAACAATATTAATAAGACACCTAACTGTAACCATTTTAACAACAGGTGAAAAAGTTTCTTCATAATCTATACCTTCCTTTTGGTTATACCCTTTAGCTACTAATCTAGCTTTATACCTTTCAATTTCTCCAGAAGACTTATATTTAATTTTATATACCCACTTACAACCTATGGGTTCCATTTCAGGATTTGAGAACAATGAGAAGTTTGGGGACTAGTAGAGTTCATGGTGGTCTATATTTGTTAAATCTTGGTAAGGTTTGTGCTAATAATGTTAATATTAATTCTGTATCAAATTGCAATGTATCTGCTGATTTATGGCATTCAAGATTAGGTCATCCATCTTATAATGTTCTGCATGTGTTAAAATCTAAACTTAAACTTGGTATGATTGATGATTCTCTGCCATGTGATACTTGTCATAAAGCTAAGCAAACTAGACAACCTTTTCCTCTAAGTGATCACAAGTCATTAAGTGTAGGTGATTTAATACATCTTGATGTGTGGGGTCCTTATAGGAAACCTAGTAAAGAAGGATACAAGTATTTTTTAACTTTTTCAACTTCTGAAATATCATTTCCAGTAATCACAATATCATCAACATATATAAGCAAACCAATAAACAACCCAGAACCAGTCTTAGTAAAGAGTGAATAATCACTTTTACTTTGATCAAATCCATACTCTAAAAGAGCAGTAGTAAGCTTATAATTCCATTGTCTAGGAGCTTGCTTTAGTCCATAAAGAGACTTCACAAGCTTACAAACCCTTTTATCATCCTTAGAAAAATATCCAGGAGGTAGAGTCATATAAACTTCTTCATATAAATCACCATACAAGAATGCATTATTAATATCTAACTGATATAAATTCCAATTATTCTGCACAACAATATTAATAAGACACCTAACTGTAACCATTTTAACAACAGGTGAAAAAGTTTCTTCATAATCTATACCTTCCTTTTGGTTATACCCTTTAGCTACTAATCTAGCTTTATACCTTTCAATTTCTCCAGAAGACTTATATTTAATTTTATATACCCACTTACAACCTATGGGTTCCATTTCAGGATTTGAGAACAATGAGAAGTTTGGGGACTAGTAGAGTTCATGGTGGTCTATATTTGTTAAATCTTGGTAAGGTTTGTGCTAATAATGTTAATATTAATTCTGTATCAAATTGCAATGTATCTGCTGATTTGTGGCATTCAAGATTAGGTCATCCATCTTATAATGTTCTGCATGTGTTAAAATCTAAACTTAAACTTGGTATGATTGATGATTCTCTGCCATGTGATACTTGTCATAAAGCTAAGCAAACTAGACAACCTTTTCCTCTAAGTGATCACAAGTCATTAAGTGTAGGTGATTTAATACATCTTGATGTGTGGGGTCCTTATAGGAAACCTAGTAAAGAAGGATACAAGTATTTTTTAACTGTTGTTGATGATTTTTCAAGAGCAGTTTGGGTTTACACGTTGAAAAATAAAACTGAAGTATTTGAAAACATAAATTCTTTTATAAGAATGATTAACACACAATTTGGAAAGAATGTTAAAATAATTAGGTCAGACAATGGGACTGATTTTGTTAACTGGAATATGGATAAAATGTTTAAACAATTTGGTATTATACATCAAACTACTTGTGCTTATACACCCCAACAAAATGGGGTGGCTGAAAGAAAGCATAGACATTTGTTAAATGTGGCTAGGGCTCTTCTCTTTCAGGGAGGGATTCCTCTATACATGTGGCCTGAGTGTGTTTACACTGCTGTTTATTTAATTAATAGGACTCCTTCTTCTGTGTTAAAAGGAAAATCTCCTTATGAACTTGTGTTTGGTTTTGAACCTGTCTTATCTCATCTTAGAAATTTTGGTTGTCTTTGTTATGCAACTGTTTTGAATAATGATAATAAGTTTTCTAAGAGAGCTGAAAAATGTGTTTTACTTGGTTATTCAAATTCAAAGAAGGGATATAAACTGTACAGTTTAGATGATAAAACTATTTTGTTTGCCAGAGATGTGAAGTTTTAGGAACAAATATTTCCTTTTAAAATGAGTACAAGTGATTGTTCTAATGAAGAGTTATGCAATTTTTTAGACAGGATTGAGGTGATTGTTGAGTCCACTGGACCCAATGATGACAACTTAAACAAAACTGATTGTGATGGCAGAGCCACCATTGACATTGGTAGTACACATGAATCTGCCAATGACAATGGAGGCACAGCAACACATGATGTCAACACCAATGAGGTGTTGCAAGGTGGGAATAATGATAATGCTGAGGGTGTTCATATAGTTGATCATGAGATTACTAATGATACTATTCCAGTGGATACTCTCAATCTTAGGAGGTCTAATAGAACCACTAATGTTCCTAGAAATTTAAATGATTATGTGCTTGATGGTAAAGTTAAATATGGTATTGACAGAGTTGTGAATTATTCTAACCTGAGTTCAAATGTGTTTAATTTCTTGTCTAGCATTAATAAAAATGTTGAACCATCTACTTATAATCAAGCTGCCAAAGATCCTAATTGGGTTGAGGCAATGAATCTTGAAATGGAAGCATTATATAGGAACAATACTTGGATTTTAACTGTTTTAACACATGCAGAACATTATAAGATGGATGACCTAATCTTGAATGCCACAAATCAGCAGATACATTGCAATTTGATACAGAATTAATATTAACATTATTAGCACAAACCTTACCAAGATTTAACAAATATAGACCACCATGAACTCTACCAGTCCCCAAACTTCTCATTGTTCTCAAATCCTGTATATAGCATGCATATTCAAAGAAACCAAAGAACGGTTTACTGTCTCTATTTGCTTTGTGAACAGATAGAAGATTTACGTTATACTCAGGTACAACAAGAACATCAAACAATGTAATATGATCAGTGATTCTTAAATCTCCAATTTTAGTAATTTGAGCAGATGTACCATTAGGATGATTCACAGTAAGATTTAAAGCAGATACATCAATCACATTGATCATGTCTTTATCAAAAGCACACATGTGTTGGTTTGCACCAGAATCAATGATCCAATTAATTAAACTAATCAAAGTATCAAACTGAACATTTGAATTAAAATAAGTTGAAGACATAAAGGCATTAAAAATAGCACCTGCCATATTAGCTTGTGTCTTTCCTTTAGAATCCTGATTCTCATTTAACAAACTCATAAGCTTTGCAAGTTGTTCATTAGTGAAAGGTAAACCAGAATTAGTCACAGAAGAAGAATTAGAACCATTTTCAGAACCAGACAAGTTATTTTTATCACACCAATTACTGGTTTTATCATTTACAACATTATGACTTGTATAATTTCTGTTTTGATTTTGAAAATTAGATTTCTTCTTATAAACATCTGGATAACCAACAAGTTTATAGCATTTATCAATAGTATGACCTTTTAAACCACATGCAGGATTAGCACAAACAAGATTATCATTTCTAACAAACTTCTTTTTATGATCATTAAACTTTGACACAAAAGCAGAATTAGAAGGTTTAGCATGATTCAAAGAACCCTAAAAAATTAGGATTTTTTAGATCTAGGGTTTCGAAATCGAAATACGCCCTAAATCCAGAAGAACCTTAATCTGAAATCACCGATCAGAGTAACCTGTCTCTGATACCATGAACGAACTCAAAGATCAACCAAACAACAATTATTATTAATGGTTGTTTTATTATTATTAAGTAATTAATCAGTCGGCTGTATAATCCGACTTATAGAGTTCGATTATTACAAAGAAATATGATCAAGATGATCAAACAAATGATTGATCAAGATAAATCAATCAATTTACAAAGAAAAATATCTCGAATGTATTTGAGAGAAAAACATATAAACGAAAGTGATAATAATTGATATGAAACCCTAATCGGGTTATAAAGATGTATTTATACTCCAAGAAGCTTGCACTACTCCTCCCTCCTCTTTTCCCTTTGTGCACAACTAGTCCTTCCAGAATCAGCAATAACAACCTACACAAAAGCTTAACCCTGAAGTTAGCAATAGTTACAAATACAACCCTAAGTTTATATTAGTTATTTTAACAAATTTGCTAACAATTATTATTAATGGTTGTTTTATTATTATTATTAAGTAATTAATCAGTCGGCTGTATAATCCGACTTATAGAGTTCGATTATTACAAAGAAATATGATCAAGATGATCAAACAAATGATTGATCAAGATAAATCAATCAATTTACAAAGAAAAATATCTCGAATGTATTTGAGAGAAAAACATATAAACGAAAGTGATAATAATTGATATGAAACCCTAATCGGGTTATAAAGATGTATTTATACTCCAAGAAGCTTGCACTACTCCTCCCTCCTCTTTTCCCTTTGTGCACAACTAGTCCTTCCAGAATCAGCAATAACAACCTACACAAAAGCTTAACCCTGAAGTTAGCAATAGTTACAAATACAACCCTAAGTTTATATTAGTTATTTTAACAAATTTGCTATAAATTATTATTAAGTAATTAATCAGTCGGCTGTATAATCCGACTTATAGAGTTCGATTATTACAAAGAAATATGATCAAGATGATCAAACAAATGATTGATCAAGATAAATCAATCAATTTACAAAGAAAAATATCTCGAATGTATTTGAGAGAAAAACATATAAACGAAAGTGATAATAATTGATATGAAACCCTAATCGGGTTATAAAGATGTATTTATACTCCAAGAAGCTTGCACTACTCCTCCCTCCTCTTTTCCCTTTGTGCACAACTAGTCCTTCCAGAATCAGCAATAACAACCTACACAAAAGCTTAACCCTGAAGTTAGCAATAGTTACAAATACAACCCTAAGTTTATATTAGTTATTTTAACAAATTTGTTATTATTATTAAGTAATTAATCAGTCGGCTGTATAATCCGACTTATAGAGTTCGATTATTACAAAGAAATATGATCAAGATGATCAAACAAATGATTGATCAAGATAAATCAATCAATTTACAAAGAAAAATATCTCGAATGTATTTGAGAGAAAAACATATAAACGAAAGTGATAATAATTGATATGAAACCCTAATCGGGTTATAAAGATGTATTTATACTCCAAGAAGCTTGCACTACTCCTCCCTCCTCTTTTCCCTTTGTGCACAACTAGTCCTTCCAGAATCAGCAATAACCAACCTACACAAAAGCTTAACCCTGAAGTTAGCAATAGTTACAAATACAACCCTAAGTTTATATTAGTTATTTTAACAATTTGTTATTATATTAAGTAATTAATCAGTCGGCTGTATAATCCGACTTATAGAGTTCGATTATTACAAAGAAATATGATCAAGATGATCAAACAAATGATTGATCAAGATAAATCAATCAATTTACAAAGAAAAATATCTCGAATGTATTTGAGAGAAAAACATATAAACGAAAGTGATAATAATTGATCTGAAACCCTAATCGGGTTATAAAGATGTATTTATACTCCAAGAAGCTTGCACTACTCCTCCCTCCTCTTTTCCCTTTGTGCACAACTAGTCCTTCCAGAATCAGCAATAACCAACCTACACAAAAGCTTAACCCTGAAGTTAGCAATAGTTACAAATACAACCCTAAGTTTATATTAGTTATTTTAACATTTAGTATTATATTAAGTAATTAATCAGTCGGCTGTATAATCCGACTTATAGAGTTCGATTATTACAAAGAAATATGATCAAGATGATCAAACAAATGATTGATCAAGATAAATCAATCAATTTACAAAGAAAAATATCTCGAATGTATTTGAGAGAAAAACATATAAACGAAAGTGATAATAATTGATATGAAACCCTAATCGGGTTATAAAGATGTATTTATACTCCAAGAAGCTTGCACTACTCCTCCCTCCTCTTTTCCCTTTGTGCACAACTAGTCCTTCCAGAATCAGCAATAACAACCTACACAAAAGCTTAACCCTGAAGTTAGCAATAGTTACAAATACAACCCTAAGTTTATATTAGTTATTTTAACAAATTTGCTATAAATTATATTAATTAATATCATAAAAAGGATAAAGATCCGATCTCAATCCTTGGATTAAATATAAAGGTCAAGATTTTAATTTAATTTTTGAATCTTGACGATTGATTTCAATTTAAATAGGGTTAATGATTTTAATTTTAAAGAAATTTTATCCAATAAGAAATTGGTTTAGAATTAGGTTGTAAATGTGAGTAAAAATTTGAATTTGGCTAGGTAGTATACTAGTATAGGTACAACATAGAAAAATTAAGATTTAATTAAAAGTTTGAGTTGTGATGGATCACTATGGGTAGTCTTAGGGTCGTCTTATCCAGAAGCCGTATTCTTATCCGATGAACAAACATTGTACATACTGCTTTCATTTTTGATTAACAAGCATTACCGCTAGTTGTCTTTTTTATTTTAATTAAAAAAGAAAATTTGGTCAAAACTATTCGTTTATTACCGTTGGCAAGGGTAAGGAATGAGAGAGGCTACACCACGAAAGCTCAAAAATGGGTCGCGCCCGCGGTGTTTCCCCTGGGGCCGAAGCGGGGAACCACCCATCTTGCGATAACTTCTTAATATAGTCTTAAGGATACTTTTTTTTTGAACGTTTGAAGGATGCTTTTACAGTTTTACATATGTAAGTTTTAGTTCATTGTAGGGATTGAATTTCCAAAATTGTTGGAAATAGCACAAGGGAGCCGCATGCGTTAATTAGTAGTGTTTCATATGTCTATTTGTTTTCACATAAAGAAGGATCGATATATATACCATGCATATGTGGCAATTACAGATTAGATCGATATGTTACATGAAGAATACCTTGTAAAACATTTTAATGCTCATATGTGCATTCTTTAATTAATTCTAATTTGAGATTCAATTCGTTGGAGAACAAAGTACGTAAATCTTCTTTGAATTTCTCTATTATAAACTTTGTTATCATTCGACTGACTTTGTTTAGTTTGGTAGCCTCGCATTATGTAGATTGACACACTATTGAAAATATAATGCTTTAAATTCTGAAAATAAATGTATGGATAGCTTTTAATAGAAGATAAGAAGACGTACAAAAGAATATAGCCATTATGATATCGACGGTGCTCAAATATCTTGATTCTATATGACTATATGATAAACTACACGTAACTACGTAAGCCGTCTTCCGTGTATTTATTGTCCATCTAATATTGTCCATATATTATAATGCTGAGTTGCTGACAAGATATTTTCGATCTTAAGTAAATACGTATCCCATTCTAATATCATAAACTTGGTTGTCAATACAATTGACCCATATAAACTTGAAACCCGTATAATCTATACTACTCTATAAAACAAACTACTCCCTCCCCCTTAAAGTAATCACTACAAGAAAATCTGATATTACCGACAGATTTGCGAACCGTCGGAAATCCGTCCCTAAATATATAATTTCTCGACGTATTTACGACGGATTAGGGACAGATTACCGACAGATATACAAACCGTCGGAAATCCGTCCCTAAATATATAATTTCTCGACGGATTTACGACGGATTAGGGACAGATTACCGACAGATATACAAACCGTCGGAAATCCGTCCCTAAATATATAATTTCTCGACGGATTTACGACGGATTAGGGACAGATTACCGACAGATATACAAACCGTCGGAAATCCGTCCCTAAATATATAATTTCTCGACGGATTTACGACGGATTAGGGACAGATTACCGACAGATATACAAACCGTCGGAAATCCGTCCCTAAATATATAATTTCTCGACGGATTTACGACGGATTAGGGACAGATTACCGACAGATATACAAACCGTCGGAAATCCGTCCCTAAATATATAATTTCTCGACGGATTTACGACGGATGATATTACCGACAGATTTGCGACGGAAAAACTTTCCGTCCCAAATTAGCGACGACTTTCCGACGGATTTCAGACAGCAAGCCAACTAAAGTGATACAAAAGTATTTACGACGGATTAGGGACAGATTACCGACAGATATACAAGCCGTCGGAAATCCGTACCTAAATATATAATTTCTCGACGGATTTACGACGGATTAGGGACAGATTACCGACAGATATACAAACCGTCGGAAATCCGTCCCTAAATATATAATTTCTCGACGGATTTACGACGGATTAGGGACAGATTACCGACAGATATACAAACCGTCGGAAATCCGTCCCTAAATATATAATTTCTCGACGGATTTACGACGGATGAAGGACAGATTACCGACAGATATACAACCGTCGGAAATCCGTCCCTAAATATATAATTAATATCATAAACTTGGTTGTCAATACAATTGACCCATATAAACTTGAAACCCGTATAATCTATACTACTCTATAAAACAAACTACTCCCTCCCCCTTAAAGTAATCACTACAAGAAAATCTGATATTACCGACAGATTTGCGACGGAAAAACTTTCGGTCCCAAATTAGCGACGACTTTCCGACGGATTTCAGACAGCAAGCCAACTAAAGTGATACAAAAGTATTTACGACGGATTAGGGACAGATTACCGACAGATATACAAACCGTCGGAAATCCGTCCCTAAATATATAATTTCTCGACGGATTTACGACGGATGAATTTAATAACAGTAAAATAAATCCAAATAAATTAATATAATATATCCGTCCCAAATCCGTCGGTATTAGGGACGGATTTGGGACGGACCCAACTTAAGTTTTTACAACGGATTTGCGGCGGACATAAATTTAGCCGTCCCTAATCCGTCACTATTAGGGACGGACCAAATGTAATTTTTTTTATTTTTTTTTTTTTTTTTTTTTTTTTTTTTTTTTTTTTTTTTTTTTTGTTTTTTTTTTTTTTTTTTTTTTTTTTTTTTTTTTTTTTTTTTTTTTTTTTTTTTTTTTTTTTTTTTTTTTTTTTTTTTTTTTTTTTTTTTTTTTTTTTTTTTTTTTTTTTTTTTTTTTTTTTTTTTTTTTTTTTTTTTTTTTTTTTTTTTTTTTTTTTTTTTTTTTTTTTTTTTTTTTTTTTTTTTTTTTTTTTTTTTTTTTTTTTTTTTTTTTTTTTTTTTTTTTTTTTTTTTTTTTTTTTTTTTTTTTTTTTTTTTTTTTTTTTTTTTTTTTTTTTTTTTTTTTTTTTTTTTTTTTTTTTTTTTTTTTTTTTTTTTTTTTTTTTTTTTTTTTTTTTTTTTTTTTTTTTTTTTTTTTTTTTTTTTTTTTTTTTTTTTTTTTTTTTTTTTTTTTTTTTTTTTTTTTTTTTTTTTTTTTTTTTTTTTTTTTTTTTTTTTTTTTTTTTTTTTTTTTTTTTTTTTTTTTTTTTTTTTTTTTTTTTTTTTTTTTTTTTTTTTTTTTTTTTTTTTTTTTTTTTTTTTTTTTTTTTTTTTTTTTTTTTTTTTTTTTTTTTTTTTTTTTTTTTTTTTTTTTTTTTTTTTTTTTTTTTTTTTTTTTTTTTTTTTTTTTTTTTTTTTTTTTTTTTTTTTTTTTTTTTTTTTTTTTTTTTTTTTTTTTTTTTTTTTTTTTTTTTTTTTTTTTTTTTTTTTTTTTTTTTTTTTTTTTTTTTTTTTTTTTTTTTTTTTTTTTTTTTTTTTTTTTTTTTTTTTTTTTTTTTTTTTTTTTTTTTTTTTTTTTTTTTTTTTTTTTTTTTTTTTTTTTTTTTTTTTTTTTTTTTTTTTTTTTTTTTTTTTTTTTTTTTTTTTTTTTTTTTTTTTTTTTTTTTTTTTTTTTTTTTTTTTTTTTTTTTTTTTTTTTTTTTTTTTTTTTTTTTTTTTTTTTTTTTTTTTTTTTTTTTTTTTTTTTTTTTTTTTTTTTTTTTTTTTTTTTTTTTTTTTTTTTTTTTTTTTTTTTTTTTTTTTTTTTTTTTTTTTTTTTTTTTTTTTTTTTTTTTTTTTTTTTTTTTTTTTTTTTTTTTTTTTTTTTTTTTTTTTTTTTTTTTTTTTTTTTTTTTTTTTTTTTTTTTTTTTTTTTTTTTTTTTTTTTTTTTTTTTTTTTTTTTTTTTTTTTTTTTTTTTTTTTTTTTTTTTTTTTTTTTTTTTTTTTTTTTTTTTTTTTTTTTTTTTTTTTTTTTTTTTTTTTTTTTTTTTTTTTTTTTTTTTTTTTTTTTTTTTTTTTTTTTTTTTTTTTTTTTTTTTTTTTTTTTTTTTTTTTTTTTTTTTTTTTTTTTTTTTTTTTTTTTTTTTTTTTTTTTTTTTTTTTTTTTTTTTTTTTTTTTTTTTTTTTTTTTTTTTTTTTTTTTTTTTTTTTTTTTTTTTTTTTTTTTTTTTTTTTTTTTTTTTTTTTTTTTTTTTTTTTTTTTTTTTTTTTTTTTTTTTTTTTTTTTTTTTTTTTTTTTTTTTTTTTTTTTTTTTTTTTTTTTTTTTTTTTTTTTTTTTTTTTTTTTTTTTTTTTTTTTTTTTTTTTTTTTTTTTTTTTTTTTTTTTTTTTTTTTTTTTTTTTTTTTTTTTTTTTTTTTTTTTTTTTTTTTTTTTTTTTTTTTTTTTTTTTTTTTTTTTTTTTACAAGGAACCATTGTCCTAAATCACAAGAAGTATCAGTAAAGGCAAAACTTAACATAAGAATAGCCTTTATGTAACTCAATCTCAAATCCCAACAAAACACAATATAAGTAATGCGTATGATAAATAAGCACAAGTGATGTCTATATCAGGATATGTACTACACGCATAATCATGTCGGAATGCATAAAAGGTATGTCCAATAATTTGGCATCAGATAACGCATCCTAAGTGTACCATGACAACAACAAAACCACTACAACACAATATTCTCAAGTCT
Organism: Erigeron breviscapus; assembly: GCA_034093135.1. Classification (NCBI taxonomy): domain Eukaryota; kingdom Viridiplantae; phylum Streptophyta; class Magnoliopsida; order Asterales; family Asteraceae; genus Erigeron; species Erigeron breviscapus. Next base: position 136,688,186 of record CM067170.1, on the reverse strand, counting down.
AACAACTTGGTAGTACATCGTACATTGCGCGATCTCAAGTGTATGACACTTGGAAGTACGTGGAACCATTCATCAAGTAAGTATACTTGGAAGTACATCAACCAAACATCAAGTACGAACCTAACCAATCTCAATCACAAAACCATCGTATCACAAATCAACCAAACTACAATGCACATACATTTCATACGACTTTACATTTAAGGAATCATAGATGTTTATATATAGGGTCACCCGCAGCCTTCCCACCACATCTACAACTCATTAAAGGTATCATCGTCTTCCATGTATGTACAACTATCCTAATCACAATATCAAATCATTACAAGATCATAAGGGTAAAGAAATTTCGTATAATAAATGAGCACGCGAAATATTAACATCGATTCATGTATCATACGTATGTATGACCACAACGTATATCAAATACGTGTCAATAACGTCATCAATGCAACAATAAAAGTATGCTTGAGTGTGTGTACCGTACAAGTCAAGTATAACAAGGTGTATATGTCCATTCCAAACACGTTCCCAACATCCATCAATTCCTCTGAACAATGCGTACATACACTTTGGAGGATTTTACTTTCATCAAGTTCTAGATGCTTATGTATAGGGTCATCCGCAGCCTTCCCACCACATCTAAACCATTAAATGCATAACCGACTTCCATGTATGTACGTCTATCCTAATATTAACGAAATACTTAGCAAAACATAAACCAAGTCATTCAAACGTGATAAACCGTCTCATAAAACCAACATTTAAACCAAAACAATCAATCAATCAACAACGTAAGTAAGCACGCAAGTTTACACTTTTCAGCCCGAATCTCAAGCGAGTAGGGAGATACGAAACTCACCTCGATCGGCTATGAAAAGCTAAGATTGATATAAAGTCGAGTTATTGTCGTACAATGTTCACTTCACGTCCAACACCTAAATATCGATCATATACATTCACATCAACATACATAAACACATATACGTAACTTAACAATTCTCGACAAAACCCTAATTAGGGTTCCAAAGTGCATCTCGACGTTAAGTGACTTCTAAGACTCTTAATCATTGTTAAATAAGTTAAGAAGTGATTTAGATCGAAGCCCGATACGTTATTAGGGTTCTGGAAGTCAACTAGGTCAAACAAGAAAATCAGAAAATTACAACTGGCGTAAGCTACGCCCCTTTGGGCCGTAACTTACGCCCATACAAAGTTCAAGTGCAAGGGGGCGTAAACAGAAGCAATTTGGCGTAATGAAAATGGAGAGCACCGTAAGGTACGCCCACATTTGGCGTAAGGTACGCCCAAAGAAACTTTAACTGGCATAACTTACGCCCCATAGGGCCGTAGGTTACGCCCCTTACTGGGCAGCAACACGACCAGCAGCAGTTTATGCAGAAAATCAAGAACCCAAAACCCTAAATCGCATTGCAAGATTAAAGGACTCATTTTAAAGCTACATTTGACATTCTAATGCATAAATACACTTACCCAAACCCATATTTCCATCCATAACATCATCAAAACAACCAAATCGATCAACTAAACCAAAACCCTAAAATTGACCCAATTTCCATTTTAAGGCGATTTAGAACTTGTAAATGTACGAGATGACTAGAAACGAGTAAACTAACATAAATAGAAGTAAATGGGATGAATTAGACTTACCAAAACTTCTTCTTGAGCTCAAACCCGAAATTAGGTTAAAATCTTGCACTATGAACTTCAATCTTTAGGTATGATGAAGATGAGGAGGAAGATGATAATGATTCTTATATTAACCAAATTGCACAACACCAATTAATTCAAGAGTTCAAGAGAGAAAGATTGGAAGAGAGAGTTCTTGCTTTTGTTAGAGAGAAAAGAAAGAGATTAGGTTGTGTGGTGAAATGAAAGAGATAAGGGAAAGGGTTGGGTCTTGGAAGGCTCATGGGTCATGGGTAACCCATGGGTCGACCCGTTTCCCTTTTCAAGCTAATTCACAAGTCGTTTTACATTTAATCACCGAATAAGTCATACAATCGACCCAACGAACATACCACATTATCATTTAATCACGAAATGAACCAAGATGCTTCATTAACTCAAATTGTTAGTCAAATTGCACGTAAAGTCAAACGGTCAAAACTCACGGATGTTACACTATTAGGGACGGATTTGGGACGGACCAAATGTAATTTTTTGTTTTTTCGAGTATACGAGCAATGATTTGCATATACAAGTAATGATAAAGTATATTTATACAATTAAAGTTCTAATGGCACGTCCTACGCACCAATAAACGATTTGTTTCTGGCGTTTACACGTTCAACCGAGTCGGTGTATATGTAGTTTTATACTCGAAAGTTATTGTTTGTACATAAAGTCGCAGAGTTGTGTGAGTTTTTACACTTTTTAAATTTTAAATATGTTCATTTAGTTATATGACCGTATTTAGGAATGAATGTTCATTTGTTTTTGGCGTTTACACGTTCAACCGAGCCGGTGTATATGTAGTTTTATACTCGAAAGTTATTGTTTGTACATAAAGTCGCAGAGTTGTGTGAGTTTTTACACTTTTTAAATTTTAAATATGTTCATTTAGTTATATGACCGTATTTAGGAATGAATGTTCATTTGTTTCTGGCGTTTACACGTTCAACCGAGTCGGTGTATATGTAGTTTTATACTCGAAAGTTATTGTTTGTACATAAAGTCGCAGAGTTGTGTGAGTTTTTACACTTTTTAAATTTTAAATATGTTCATTTAGTTATATGACCGTATTTAGGAATGAATGTTCATTTGTTTTTGCGAAAATTTGATTTTTAAAAATAAAAATTCAATTGGCCGTCCCTAATCCGTCGCTATTAGGGACAGATTTGGGACGGACCAAATGTAATTTTTTGTTTTTTCGAGCAATGATTTGCATATACAAGTAATGATAAAGTATATTTATACAATTAGAGTTCTAATGGCACGATCTATGCACCAATAAACGATTTGTTTTTGGCGTTTACACGTTCAACCGAGTCGGTGTATATGTAGTTTTATACTCGAAAGTTACTGTGAGTCCCAAACAATAGATGGTTAATTAAACCCGACTGGCAAGTACAACTGATCTTGATGGACAAGTTCAGTTTACGATCCAGATATGGATAACAAGAAACAATTGACTAGATATAAAATGTAAGAACAAGTTGGCAGAAACTATATAAAGATATATATAAATATAATCAAGTATGTAGCATTGAGACACGTTGTTTTCTTTTCAATGTATTTTATATTATATTGATATATAAACAATATATATTATCTATATTATATTTAATATATATATTATGACATATATATTATATATATATATATATATATATATATATATATATATATATATATATATATATATATATATATATATATATATATATATATATATATATATATATATATATATATATATATATATATATATATATATATATATATATATATATATATATATATATATATATATATATATATATATATATATATATATATATATATATATATATATATATATATATATATATATATATATATATATATATATATATATATATATATATATATATATATATATATATATATATATATATATATATATATATATATATATATATATATATATATATATATATATATATATATATATATATATATATATATATATATATATATATATATATATATATATATATATATATATATATATATATATATATATATATATATATATATATATATATATATATATATATATATATATATATATATATATATATATATATATATATATATATATATATATATATATATATATATATATATATATATATATATATATATATATATATATATATATATATATATATATATATATATATATATATATATATATATATATATATATATATATATATATATATATATATATATATATATATATATATATATATATATATATATATATATATATATATATATATATATATATATATATATATATATATATATATATATATATATATATATATATATATATATATATATATATATATATATATATATATATATATATATATATATATATATATATATATATATATATATATATATATATATATATATATATATATATATATATATATATATATATATATATATATATATATATATATATATATATATATATATATATATATATATATATATATATATATATATATATATATATATATATATATATATATATATATATATATATATATATATATATATATATATATATATATATATATATATATATATATATATATATATATATATATATATATATATATATATATATATATATATATATATATATATATATATATATATATATATATATATATATATATATATATATATATATATATATATATATATATATATATATATATATATATATATATATATATATATATATATATATATATATATATATATATATATATATATATATATATATATATATATATATATATATATATATATATATATATATATATATATATATATATATATATATATATATATATATATATATATATATATATATATATATATATATATATATATATATATATATATATATATATATATATATATATATATATATATATATATATATATATATATATATATATATATATATATATATATATATATATATATATATATATATATATATATATATATATATATATATATATATATATATATATATATATATATATATATATATATATATATATATATATATATATATATATATATATATATATATATATATATATATATATATATATATATATATATATATATATATATATATATATATATATATATATATATATATATATATATATATATATATATATATATATATATATATATATATATATATATATATATATATATATATATATATATATATATATATATATATATATATATATATATATATATATATATATATATATATATATATATATATATATATATATATATATATATATATATATATATATATATATATATATATATATATATATATATATATATATATATATATATATATATATATATATATATATATATATATATATATATATATATATATATATATATATATATATATATATATATATATATATATATATATATATATATATATATATATATATATATATATATATATATATATATATATATATATATATATATATATATATATATATATATATATATATATATATATATATATATATATATATATATATATATATATATATATATATATATATATATATATATATATATATATATATATATATATATATATATATATATATATATATATATATATATATATATATATATATATATATATATATATATATATATATATA
>CM067170.1:136587743-136681709 GCA_034093135.1 Erigeron breviscapus | reverse complement strand
TCATATTACACACATTTATACTACATTAACACTTAGGCTTACAAGCCTCACACATAAAACACATTAACTACATATAAGCATTAAATCTAAAATAGACTTAACGACACACACAATATTGACTTAACGACATTAGTCAACTAGTAAAGAAAAGTTTGGGATGTTACAATAACACTCATTCGCTCAGTGCTTGACAGTCTGCCAACTCACTATTTCTCCCTGTATAAGGCTCCTGTAAGTGTAATTGCCAAACTTGAAACTATTCGTAGAACATTTTTTTGGGGGGTGTAACACCCCGAGCAAGGCTCAGAATATTACTGAAAAGATATAGCGTATGCATGGGATTATCGTAGAACATGAACATATGAAAAGGGGATTCGGTGAATCCAGCATCAACAAACAAGTACATAATGCATAATACAAAAATAAGGGCAAATGAATCCTGGATCCATGTAAGTCCAACCCAAGTTCTAGCACATGCATCAATCAACCATCACCACTTGGATTCACTTGATTACCTGAAAAGTGTACTAAACAAAGTCAACACTAGGTTGGTGAGTTCGTAGTAATGGATCACAAGGAACCATCAACAATAAACACAATAACAAGTAAGGGCAAGTAATAACTTACATGTAGCCCTTATACAACCATGTCACGAAACATAGGTTTGCTCATGGCAAAACCTCATCATACACAAGAAATCATACAAGTCATATCAATAAAAGAGTGTACCATATGCGTGTCAATGTCAAGAAGTATGCTAAATGCATGTCAATAACCAAAGTGCAATCATATGCGTGAAATGAGTATGCACCGGGGAAGTCATTATCAATATATGTGTCGTATGCAAATCAATGTCATAATGCATATCATAAGTGTGACCATCAAGTCATCAATTCAACACAAGTGTATACGTCTATACACTCGGATGTACTTATTCATCAATAGCGCACATGTTTCCCGGGGAGCGAACGTTCTCGCACACGTTTCCCATACAAAAGGGGTGCGTACGTTCCCGCTCACGTTTCCCATAGATTGGGGGTGCGTACGTCTCATCAATAACCACATCAATACAAATGCATGTTTACCTCAATCACAAATCCATCAATCATCAACCATCAAACCAACCAAAACTATACGTATATACACTTTGGAGGATTCTACTTTCAACGAGTCCCAGATGCTTATATATAGGGTCACCCGCAGCCTTCCCACCACATCTAAAACCCTTTGAAGGTATAACCGACTTCCATGTAGGTACGTCTATCCTAAATAATCACAATATCATATTCATATGCGTGAACCATCCAACGATCAATCAAAACCATCCATCAATCAACAATCAATCAAAACCATCCATCAATCAACAATCAATCAAAACCATCCATCAATCAAACAATCAATCAGACAATCAATTAGTCAATCAATAAGTCGTCAATCAAATCGACCAAACAATCAAACAAGCACGTATGTGTACACTTTTCAGCCCGAATCTCAATTGAGTAGGGAACTACGGAACTCACCTGTGACGAGCAATAGCAAGCCTAAAATGAAAGTAAGTAGAACCGACGTCCACGATAGCTGAAACATATCATACACGTATCACATTAATCCTAAAGCATTGCAAGAGGTAAGGTCCTATCAATATTGACCTAATATTACTATAAAAGCTTTATTATGTCCATTTAATAAGGCTTTGATCCAACCGGGGTAAAATCATTAGGTTTTGTTTCACAATGACTAGTCAGGACATGACCACTGTTGCTTAATCAAAACTTTTGAATTGTTAAAACTATGTTTTGGACTCAGAGGCATATACCATTAGAAAGTAGACTCAATTACGAATATGTGGCCGCTTGAATCGTCAAAAACGGACCTACGGTTTAAAAGTTATTGACGTTTGAAAATGCCTTTCTTGCAGTATATCGCGGCGCGATAAACTGACTTCACGGCGCGATATTTTGATATCGCGGCACGATTTTCATCTGAACACCATTTTTCAAGTTTAGGCAAGACTCACGACGCGACATACCACCCTCGCAACGCGATATGCTTCAAAATGTAGAAAAAACGCGTTTTTTGACCTCAAACGACCCACCAAACGTCAAAATCAAAGCTTCAAACTTTAACACAACATATTTCAAGTATAAACAAGTGTAAAAATCAACTCTTAAACAAAACCCACTTCCTAAATCTCAATATCTAAACCAAAACCCGTTTTTAAGCAAAACAACCATTTTACACTCGAACCGACGCAAATCGCTTAAATCTATAACAAGGAAGTATTCTACTAGTTAAGGGGAACATTTTGAGCTAAAGAACACTTACCAATTTGACCCGAAGCTAAAAATCCGGTTTTGAAGCTCTTGGAGAAGATGAACACTCACATAACCCAAAAATCTTGAAGTTTTGCAAGAGATTATTATTATACAATGATTAATTAACAATTTGATGCTACAAAACCCTTAATTTTCGGATCCAAGAAGGAGGAGGAAGAAAATGGTGTTTGTGTGTGTGTGTTCTTGTGTTTTAGAGAGAAAAGAGAGAGTGTGTGTTTTTGTGTGTGAAGAGATAAGGGAGAAATGAGAGGTGGGGAGGGGTTTTGTTCCCCTCTTGCACTCTCGCGACTAGTTCCGGTTTCTCCTGAGAAACAATTCATTTCGTTAAGATTTCTAACACGAGACTCGTTCAAATTATTCGTTGACAAAATCAAACATATTTTGGAATTACGCTTCTAATGACTATTCACATGCTTACCTTTTCATTACAAAAGTTTATTTACTTCAATTTAACTAATTTTGGTTTTACGAGTTCGCTAGCGTTGACCGGTCAAAGTGGCGGGTGTTACATCATTCCCCAGTTAAAAGAATTTCGTCCTCGAAATTACAACGATTCTTACTCTCTATAAGGTTTACTCTTCTCAATGTGTTCTGACTCGTCAATTATCAGGGTTACAACCACAATGATCACCAAACTCACAAATCGCCATGGAACACCAATCATACGGAGGTACCAAGCATCAGCACGGGAACCCGTCCCAAGTTTTCATCACACAATTAATGTATACAACAAGTACTATATGCAACAACTAAAGATCGCCTAATCATCGGTAGTATGTACTCCCGTTTACTGTCACATGCGAGTCTAATATTTCACTCATATGTCGTTCACCCCTAATCACTTCGCCTCACTCACATCATGGTTGATTTCCTAGTTAAGAGGAAATCTTCTCGGACCGAGATCTTACTTTGACGCCCTGGGGAATTCCCCAGTTAAAAGAATTCCCTTTCACTTCCGAACTTTACTTTCTTAATCCGATTTGTATGACTCAAATGGTTATGTCTCCTCTTGTCTGTACTCATTAGTTTTTTTTTGTTTTTTTTGTTTTTTTGGTTTTTGTTCGTTCTTAGTTGTCATCACATTGTTTCGTTCAAACGGGGGTTGTTTAACGGTTCTATCTTGTCACTCTTAACTTAACATTTGCACACTCTATAAGTTAAAACCGATTCTCATATAAAATCGAGAATCCCAAGCTTTTGGAATAGAATGTAATTAATAAAAATCTTTTCATAAGTTACAATTCGTTACAAAATTTGATTTTGAAAATTACTAAAGACATTTACCAAGAATTCATTGGTCTTTTTCATTTAAAATTCCTCACATATGTCTCAAAAACATCTTACTATTATATTAGCAAAATTCATACGATTATAGGAGCCGTATTACGTAACAAGTTGTTAGTTTATAACTCGTTAGATTATTTAAAACCGGGTGACGTCGTACGCATCCTTCATACCAAGTGTTAAAATCTTTCTCCATGACTCATCGATCTCCGGGTTATAATTCCATTTTCTCAAACGAGTTTATCTCCAACTTCCAGTAATTTATTATTTATTATTATTATATATATGTCGCGGTTAACATTAAGTGCAATTAGTTGTAAACAGGTAACACTTATTATGACGATTTGACTTATAGTCAGCGCACTCGTGACGTGTTTTACCCATTGGTCGGCGGCTCATTCGCTGAAATTACGTGTTTGCTCCCACTTCTGGCCATCTGTCTGACAATGGGAGGGATCCTATCCACGACCTTGGATCCCTATGACACCTTCATTCTGTGGTTGAAGGCGATCTAGCGCTTCGTTTAAGGTGAAGAAAACTTGAGAATCACACTCTATAAGTACTCGAGCTTCTCACATCTCACAAGTGACTTGTACTATGGCACTCCCTTGACACATCGTTCTCATGCTTATGAACTCTCGGTTCCGCGTTAAGCTAGGCGTTCAATTAGATCAACTTTCACCAATCGGATTCGTGTGTATGTACCACCCAATACCGTTTACACCTCAATTTCATCTCTGCGACGTTCGTGTTTGCGAAATTTTACGTGTTGGGTAGACTTTTAGATTTCAATTTATTTGTTCAAATTTATGGTTAGTCTAGCCTAGGTCGTTCCTTCTCGCCTAGTAAAGTTTATAGTTGCATAGAGGCTCAAGATAAATCATTTAGTCTCGATGTCGCCCTCGTTATTTACACAATGGTTGTTTTCATTGCCGTTCGATTATTGTCATGTCACCTTAGTTAATTCAAGCACTGTCCTAAGGTTTAATATTAGAGGAGTATAATACCACGAGGTCCTCAAGATCATAATACAACTATACTTATAATTTACATGTTACCAACTAAGTCATGTATTCTATATAGTAGGCAAGTATGAGACCTAGCCGAGTAATCTAACCATCATGTCAAATATTACACATAATTTCTCATGGGGCGAATTACATCTACGCATGCAACTTCAACTCCTGATCATTTACTCAACGAACAAGTTAGGCAACAAGACATGGGCATATGCTAGTAATTAAGCCAGGGAGGCAACCCATACATATAGTTGTTCACGACGTCATATATGACCATACATGCTCTACTAAGTTATACATACAATTGTTCACGAAGCCGTTTACATTTATGCATGCATCTTCAATTCCTAACTATGTAGGCAACAAGATTTCGAGATGTTCAAGTAACTAGGCTAGCATGGAAACCTCTACACACAATTGCCCAAGATTTCAATTACCTTTACGCATGTATTACCAAGTCCTAACAATTTATTTCACCCAAATTTGTTAGGCCATGAAATTTAAGCATATTCAACCCTTAGAATATCATGACAACCATATTTGTTCTACCGCATATTCTAACAATTCATCCACATAATCAAGTTAGGAGGTAAGATTCTTGTATGTTCTATCAACTAATCCCGCAAACCCAGTCATACTTACGGTTTCTCATACCTTAAGTACAACTATGCATGATTTATCAATCATCACCGATTCGTTCTTATAACTAGGTTAAGAATTAAAGTTTTGGGCATACTCAAATTATTTAACATGTCTACCATTTTTATTCATCTAATTATCCATCGATTACATATTTATACATGCATCACCGTATTCGCTTATCTCATGTATACAATTTAGCCTAACAACATAATTTATACATGCCAAACTATCAAACTAGTGCACCAATCCTTCCATGAAAGTGTTCGTTGATTACCACACCTACACATGCATTATCTATTTCCATTACATCATGCATAAAATCACGTTTAACAACATAGTTTCTCATACTCATGCAATACAACTAGTATGTTAAATCCATTCATATAATTCTCCGTCGATTAATACATTTTATGCATGCATCCCTAAATATCTTATATCCTGCATACAACCTAGTTTTAACAAGGTCTCATGTATGTTCAAGTTCACATACCATTTAGCAACATATCCTCGTTGTTCACCGATTACAATTAACATTATTAGTGTTGGGATATCAAGCTTTTATAATATACGAGAGTTAGGATGCTTACAACATTGACTCTCTCTAAGGGTGCATATCAACACATTTATCACATTGTATCCTAACCGTTTATCAACACGTTTAAGTCAAACCACAACAAAAGCATTTACAACATCAACTTGACCACTACGGGCCATACATACATACATACACATCACACATGCATAACATATATGTTACTCAAGTATACAAAACAACATGTCATTCCATCATCAAATCTCCAATCATAGTAATAGCCCTAGAGTTTATGACCCGGGGATTAACTTCACAATTGTTCTCATGTTAGCCACACTAGTAGTTAGTACTTTCATGCCAACACACTACACATGTTTAATGTCTTTCCACTAAGGCCAACATATAAATGTCCCCAAGTAACTGTCATATATCATGCTATCATACCAACATATCATACATGTCTCATATCACTACGCTAAAGACAATATACCAAAGTTCTTATGTCAAGTTCACAACAATTGTCCACTATCAAAATCAAGTACTCATATTCACCACATTATACAATCTAAGTAACTAACACGAATGGTTCAAAGTATAATCCGAATTTGACATGCTTTCTAGTTATTGACCGGTTTGTATACAGGGTGTACCAGCGGCTAACCCTCCACCCAATCAACTTCCATAAAGCATGTCGGCTCCTTATTATACCCTAAGCCAAGCGCGTGCAATCCGTGATGTCATTAACTTGTTATAACACCGGGTAACCATAAAATAGTTGATCAGGCTCTTTTAGGGTTGCCACAATGTTACATCAAGTTAACGCCATAACTTCATTTTGCCCTAAATCATCAATTAACACCAATCAATAACAACAATCCATCTCAACCACAATCAAGCTCAAATCAATGTACACATTAATCACATTGTATTCATCACATACAACACATTGTCCACCTTGTACACATCACAAAACAACATGTTGTCCAATTGTACTCACATCATCACATAAATGGTCCTGTCTACGAACTCACAATGCATAATTTTCAGGGTTCATACAATTTCACTTTGCACACAAAATTCCTAACCATGCATGCTATATGAAGAGTTTTAACTTAAGCCGTAGTCTAGGTCAAACCGCCTAATTCTCTACGACCACGCATGGGCCACCATTCTGTAACACCCCGAGCTAGGCTCGGAATATTACTGAAAAGATATAGCGTATGCATGAGATTATCGTAGAACATGAACTATATGAATAAAAATGGATTCGGTGAATCCAACATCAACAATCAAATACATAATGCATAATACAAAATAAGGGGCAAATGAATCCTGGATCCATGTAAGTCCAAGCCCAAGTTCTAGCACAAGCATCAATCAACCATCACATCTTGGATTCACTTGATTACCTGAAAAGTGTACTAAACAAAGTCAACACTAGGTTGGTGAGTTCGTAGTAATGGATCACAAGGAACCATAAACAATAAACACAATATGAACAAGGTAAGGGCAAGTAATAACTTACATGTAGTCCTTATACAACCATGTCACGAAACATAGGTTTGCTCATGGCAAAACCTCATCATACACAAGAAATCATACAAGTGATATCAATAAAAGAGTGTACCATATGCGTGTCAATGTCAAGAAGTATGCTAAATGCATGTCAATAACCAAAGTGCAATCATATGCGTGAAATGAGTATGCACCGGGGAAGTCATTATCAATATATGTGTCGTATGCAAATCAATGTCATAATGCATATCATAAGTGTGACCATCAAGTCATCAATTCAACACAAGTGTATACGTCTATACACTCGGATGTACTTATTCATAAATAGCGCACATGTTTCCCGGGGAGTAAACGTTCTCGCACACGTTTCCCATACAAAAGGGGTGCGTACGTTCCCGCTCACGTTTCCCATAGAGTGGGGGTGCGTACGTCTCATCAATAACCACATCAATACAAATGCATGTTTACCTCAATCACAAATCCATCAATCATCAACCATCAAACCAACCAAAACTATACGTATATACACTTTGGAGGATTCTACTTTCAACGAGTCCCAGATGCTTATATATAGGGTCACCCGCAGCCTTCCCACCACATCTAAAACCCTTTGAAGGTATAACCGACTTCCATGTAGGTACGTCTATCCTAAATAATCACAATATCATATTCATATGGGTGAACCATCCAACGATCAATCAAAACCATCCATCAACCAAACAATCAATCAAAACCATCCATCAATCAACAATCAATCAAAACCATCCATCAATCAAACAATCAATCAGACAATCAATTAGTCAATCAATAAGTCGTCAATCAAATCGACCAAACAATCAAACAAGCACGTATGTGTACACTTTTCAGCCCGAATCTCAATTGAGTAGGGAACTACGGAACTCACCTGTGACGAGCAATAGCAAGCCTAAGATGAAAGGAAGTAGAACCGACATCCACGATAGCTGAAACATATCATACACGTATCACATTAATCCTATAGCATAGCAAGAGGTAAGGTCCTATCAATATTGACCTAATATTACTATAAAAGCTTCATTATGTCCATTTTATAAGGCTTTGATCCAACCGGGGTAAAATCATTACGTTTTGTTTCACAATGACTAGTCAGGACATGACCACTGTTGCTTAATCAAAACTTTTGAATTGTTAAAACTATGTTTTGGACTCAGAGGCATATACCATTATAAAGTAGACTCAATTACGCATATGTGGCCGCTTGAATCGTCAAAAACGGAACTACGGTTTAAAAGTTATTGACGTTTGAAAATGTCTTTCCTGCAGTATATCGCGGCGCGATATTTTCATCTAAACACCATTTTCAAGTTTAGGCAAGACTCACGACGCGACATACCACCCTCGCGACGCGATATGCTTCAGAATGTAGAAAAAACGCGTTTTTGACCTCAAATCGACCCACCAAACGTCAAAATCAAAGCTTCAAACTTTAACACAACATATTTCAAGTATAAACAAGTGTAAAAATCAACTCTTAAACAAAACCCACTTTCTAAATCTCAATATCTAAACCAAAACCCGTTTTTAAGCAAAAACAACCATTTTACACTCGAACCGACCGCAAATCGCTTAGATCTATAACAAGGAAGTATTCTACTAGTTAAGGGGAACATTTTGAGCTAAAGAACACTTACCAATTTGACCCGAAGCTAAAAATCCGGTTTTGAAGCTCTTGGAGAAGATGAACACTCACATAACCCAAAAATCTTGAAGTTTTGCAAGAGATTATTATTATACAATGATTAATTAACAATTTGATGCTACAAAACCCTTAATTGGATCCAAGAAGGAGGAGGAAGAAAATGGTGTTTGTGTGTGTGTGTTCTTGTGTTTTAGAGAGAAAAGAGAGAGTGTGTGTTTTTGTGTGTGAAGAGATAAGGGAGAAATGAGAGGTGGGGAGGGGTTTTGTTCCCCTCTTGCACTCTCGCGACTAGTTCCGGTTTCTCCTGAGAAATGATTCATTTCGTTAAGATTTCTAACACGAGACTCGTTCAAATTGTTCGTTGACAAAATCAAACATATTTTGGAATTACGCTTCTAATGACTATTCACATGCTTACCTTTTCATTACAAAAGTTTATTTACTTCAATTTAACTAATTTTGGTTTTACGAGTTCGCTAGCGTTGACCGGTCAAAGTGGCGGGTGTTACAGGGGGCTCTTGTTCAAATTAAAAAATCCATTGGATCTCGTGGGATAGAATTATTGCTCCTTATGATTCGGGCGGACTTGGTTTGGGTTGCTTGATCTCGAAAAATATCTCTTTATTAACTAAATGGTGGTGGCGCTATCATAATGAACCCGATAGCCTATGGCGTCGTGTGATCTCTGCTATCCACTACTCACCAAGGATGTGCACTCATGTCCCTGTTAAAAATTGCTTAGTGGGAACTTGGAAATCCATTGTGGGTCTAAGCTCCCACTTAAGCCACTTTGATATTTTCTTGGAGTGTATGTTTTCAGGTAACTTAGGCAATGGTGAAGACCTTAGATTCTGGATTGATTGCTGGAATGGAGACATACCGTTCTACAAACGCTTCCCGGATTTATTCTCTCTTGAAAGATATAAAGGTTGTGTGGTGAAACAAAGATGCACAGGAAGTGGTTTTTTCCCCCCAATGGGAATGGAGCTGGACTAGACCTCCATCGACTCCCCTTGAACTTCAGCAGCTCCATGATTTACTCTCACAGATACAAATACCCGCCTTTTGAATAAGAGAGATACATGGCGATGGACTCCAAACCCGGTACAAATGATTCGCAGTCAAATCAATGAAGTATGTGTTACAATCTGCAGAATATGGTCCCAAAAGGTGGATTTTTCCATGGAATAAGACAGCTCCTTCTAAAGCAAACATTCTCGGATGGCGCGTTGAGATGAACTGTCTTCCAACCAAAGATCAACTGCAAAACAGAAACATCGCAGTGGCGTCCACTACCTGTAATCTATGCAATCTCCATGATGAATCAGCCGACCATCTCTTTCTTCACTGTCCATTCGCAAACTACTTATGGAGTTTCTTTCTTTCTTGGTGCAAACTGTCATATCGAAAACCCCAAACCAGAATGGAGCTCATGGATTTCTACCAAAATCTTCCCATCAGTTCGTGCAAAAAGAAGCTCATCCAAGTCATTTCTCTGGCTTTTGTTTGGGTGCTGTGGAATATTCGAAACGAAAGCATTTTCTCTAACAAGGCTCCCTCACTCAGATTTGCAACAAAAGAGTTGAAGACTATTAGCTTCTCTTGGATTTCTAATAGAGCCTCTGTTTCTACCCAAAAATATGTTGGGAACAATGGAGCTCCTTCAATTTTTAACTCTCTGTATTTGTTCTCTATGTTATTCTCATGTAATTGTTTTTCCCATGTATTTTCCCTTTGTATGTAACCTATAGCACCTTGCTATTTTTACATATATGCAATTATATTTTAATGTTAATATTTTAATGTTAAAAAAAAAAGAATAATGCCAATGACCTTGTTAATTATCCAAAGCCATTTTTCACTTTGCTTCACATATAACTCAATCAAGCCAACAATACATATACAAGACAACATTTCATATGTTTTTTTTTTAACATTCAAAAGCACTATATTGATTGATAAAAAGATCTAGCAACACACTAGATAGAGGAGCAGAATACAAACAGTGTGGGAAAATACAATAGGGATTAAAAACTGAAACTACACCACTTAGACCAATGTACATCTCATTTGGTGAATCTGTTGGTTAACCACTGGAAACTAATATCCCTAAGTTCCTTGAAAGTGTAGCGATGGGATGGGGCCTTATGGATTATCGCATATCAACCGTAAGTGTCTTGAGTGATTCTTCGTAGTAAACACCATTTAAACCCCAAGCTTATAAATTCTGCAGTGAATGAGCACATTAATACCCGATTGGCTATGTTTTCATATTAGTGTAATCAAAATCCCTATATTGTGTGTTAAATGTCGTATTAATAATAACATTACCATACTGTAGTCTAAAACTTACCATCTTATCATTCATTTTGAAAAATATAACAAATTCTTGGTAACGTTTTATAAAATTGAACAAACTTTATGTAAAAAGGAATAGAATTCTTGACTCGAACTAACAAATAAATTTAATTTTTTGATGAATAAAACATACCTTTTTGGATTCGCACATGGGGTTTTATTTATTTCTAAGGTAGAATGTAAAATAGGTTATTTGGGTGTAGTTGGAGTGGTAAAAATTGGGATGAAAAACAAGCCCTAACTTACATCAAAAGTATTCACAATGAGTACCACATGACTAAAAAAAAATAACAAAAAACAACATATATACTAACCCTAACAAAAAACTAATACCCCCCCCCCTAAACAAATACAACACCAAAAATAAATAAAACACAAAAAAAATAAAAGAAAATAAAGACAACAAAAAAAACAAAAAAAAAACAAAAACAAAAAAAAAACACCAAAAACACAAATAAAAAACAAAAAAAAAAAAAAAACAAAAAAACAAAAACAAAAAAAAAAAAAAAAAAAAAACAAAAACAAAAAAAAAAAAACAAAAAAAAAAAAAAAAAAAAAACAAAAAAATAAAAAAAAAACCAAAAAAATAAAAAAAAACAAAACAAAAAAAATAAAAAAAATAAAATAAAAAATAAAAACAAAAACTATAAAAAAAACCCAAAAAAAAAAACTAAAAAAATTAACACAAAAAAAAAAAAAACAATAAATAAATCCCCCCCAAACAACCCCCATAAAAAAAACAAAAAAAAAAAAAAAAAGGAAAAAAACAAAAACAAAAAAAAAGAAAAAGAAAAAGACCCCCAAAAATACTCCACACTCTATTAAAAAAACCAAAAAAAAAAAAAAAAATTAAAACCCACCCAATAACAACACCAACACCCACCCACCCCCACAAACCCACCCAACAATAAACATAAAAAGAAAAAAAGAAAAAAAAAAAAAAAAAAAAAAAAAAAAAAAAAAAACAAAAACAAAAAAAAAAAAAAAACAAAAAAAAAAACAAAAAAAAAAAAAACAAAATAAAAAAAAAAAAAAAAACAAAAACAAAAAAAAAGAAAAAGAAAAAAAAAAACTGTACTAAAAACAAAAAGGAAAAAACACCCAAACCACCCCACCCAAACCACTCAACCCCCAAACCACCCCCCCATTTCTGCAAAAAAAACCCCCCCCCAAAAAAACCATAAAAAACTAAAAGGATAAACAAAGTTGAAAACCATTTAAAAAAAACAAAAAAAAAGTAAACAAAGAAAACAAAACACCCCCCCCCCCCCAAAAATACCAAAGGAAAAAAAGAAGGGGACAACGTGTAAAAAAAAAAAAAAAAAAAAAAAAAAAAAAAAAAAAAAAAAAAAAAAAAAAAAAAAAAAAAAAAAACAAAAAAAAAAAAAAAAAAAAAAAAAAAAAAAAAAAAAAAAAAAAAAAAAAAAAAAAAAAACAAAAAAAAAAAAAAACAAAAACAAAAAAAAAAAAAAAAAAAAAATAAACTTACATCAAAAGTATTCACAATGGGTACCACATGACTAATGGCATACTCGTTTCCCCCCAACCACGAGCTCACACAATTGTGTCGGTCTCATGGTGCTGTCGTTCATCGTGGCTATACTAAGGGCGCGTTTGGTTCACAGAATGTTTTTGGAAGGAATGGAATCTTTCAAAGGAATTGGAATTTGAAGGAATGGAATTTGACGGAATGTTTTTGATTTTTTGAAAATTCAAGTGATGGAAGGAATGAAATTCCTTCCTCCATCCCCAAGGAATGGAGATTCCATCAAATGATGGAATGTTTACATTCCTACGGAATGAGATTCCCTCTTCTTTGAACAACCAAACGCACTAAGGAATGGAATTCAATTCCAATTCCATCAAATTCCATCATATTCTGTGAACCAAACGCGATCTAAATGTTTCTTTTATCCCACAAGTTAAATAAAAAAAAAGGTTTCAAGTTTAGTGTTTAATTAGTGATGTATTGAGGCTGTTAATGGTTGAAAAGTGATTGTTAGTCGTTGCTTAGTGGTTTATTGAGGGTATTAGTAGTTGAAAAGTGGTTGGAGATAATTTTTATAATGTGAACGATTAGTGGCGGTTAGTGACACATGCATTAAAAATAGTAAATGGTAAATAGGGAGTAAAGAATTAAGTAATGTTTGTTAAATGTCTTAATAAAAAAGTAATGACTTAATAAAAAATACATAATCCATTAAGTTATCAAAAGTGTTTGATTTTTTAATTAATAAACAAAAACAATTGACTTAATTCATACAAACATTAACTATCTATTTAGTCACTTTTATCAATTTCATGATTTCAAAATGGGAAGTGATAATTGTACCAAATTTTTTAATTAATTTATCACACAAAAACATATTTTATTTCACACTGTACAACCCTATATAGCATGATTGAGTTAGATGTGTTAATAGTTGTGGTACTAATAGTAATTCCCTTTCAAAATACCAAAAAAATCCATGCTAATCGAGTTTCGGGAATTAAAATACACTTTTGGGGGAATTAAAATGAGGCAATAGTCTCTTTGTGATAGAGGAGGTCTCAGGATCAAACCTTGAAAGGGCAGGGTTTTATCCCTAATTAGTGTCGTGCCTTTGGGCGGCTAGTTAGGGGGTTTTTCATCCTACCGGGTATTGAAGGGTGAGAAGGTATGTAAAATAGCTTACTAAACACCCCACAGCATTCAATTATCGCAGCAAGGCAGAGCAGGGGGAAACTGTGGGTAGCCAAGTTGTAGCGCCACGTGAATGGTCCAAATCAAACCACGCCATAAAATCAAATGGCCTTTAATTCAATTCTTAAGGGCATTCCAAAAGCTCGCTTTCTTTTCGACCCCCACATTGGGGATAACCGTTTAGGTGGATGGCATTCATATCGATCTTCCAAGACTGCACTTAATCAGTGTAAGAGTTTTTTCTTGAAATCAGAAGTGGCAAAATGGGTAGGTTAGTGGCAGGTCTGGTTGAGTTGGGTTGACACAAAAAAATAGTTAGTTATAATCTTTCACAGTAATATTTTAAATAATGTAGATAATGTTAAAATTTCATTTGAAAAAGGTATATTATGTCGTTATTAATCATTTAGTTGCATAAACATGATTAGAAGGTTGTATGCATTAAAGTCAATTTTTGGTTCAAACCAACTTGGGTTTTTTTTGGCCTATTTCGACCCACTAGAGATAGAAGATTACCCAATCACCCGATTCATAGATAAAAAGGGTGGAAATTGCTACCTCTACTTGGGATGATTTTGTCAGCTCTATTCTTCCGTGCTTAGGGGGTAACCTAGCCTTTGGGTGGCCCTCGAGATTTTATTGACTGTCCCTCTCCTAAGGGGTACACCATTACACCTTGAACTAATTGGAGTCTATCCCCTTTTTACATTTAACAACTCAAGAAATTCTTTGCTTGGGATGGTCAAGAAATTCCTTGGTGATTGCAGGCAGAGGCGGATCCAGAAAAACATTTTGGCGGAGGCATAAACTAGATGTGATATTTAAAAAAAGTGTAGATTGGAGGGAACACCTTAATCCCCGGAACCGCCTTGGTTCCGATATGTACCGGCCGCTCAACACATATCCCGGTGAACCACCCCACACATGCACCTAACAGGTTTCTGAGACTAAGATTCGAACCCGCGCCATTACAGCTTCCACTGTGGGCCATGTGTGCATTGGTGACGGCTGGCCATTGGGCTATGCCCAAGTGGTTAACTAGATGTGATATTTGAGGAGGCTAGCGACGTATCAAATAAGTCCAGGTCAAATAAGTTCGGGTGAAATAAAACAAAACAATATAAATAAACCAAAACAATATATAACTATATATAACAATTTAAATGTCAAACCATGGTACATGTAGCAACTTAAACACCAACTCACACTTTTACATTACGCTGATTATAATACTAAGTAGTAGCAACAATTGTTAACAACGTTTATTCCAATAAAAAGAAAAGATTTTTTTTTTTTTTGGATTAACAAAGACAAAGCACCATAAACTATTCAAATATATTGATCCAAATAATTAAATCAAATTTGGCTTAAGACTATAACATTACAAATATTATTATCATTGTGTTTCTCTAATTCAATTCACCTTAATTAATTGTAAGTTTGCAATCCGATGTTTCACTTTAGCAACTTTTTATTTTTATTGTTGTAACTCCCCAACATGTAAATTGAGTAGAGTAGCTTTTGTGTTCTAAATCTAAATAAGCTTGTGTTTTCTTTGAAATATAAATATCAAGAAAATATGACATGAATTAATCATATCTAATTATTAATAATAACTTTGATAACTCAAGAGGGATATGTTAGATAAATTATAGAACGAGTTCCCAGTCAGAGGCGGAGCTAGGAATTTATGTTAAGGGGGGCTCGGTAACGACAAACATATTATTCCAACATCATAAAAAAGAATCATTTTCAGGCTGTTCTTAACGTTTTTAATTCCTTGGGCATGATGATCAAAAAATGCCTCTAAATTACTGTTAATCAAACATACATAGTTTATAGGTTTGAAGTTACCTAAAGCTCATCAACTAACTCCTAGTTTCCACTTATTAAATATCTAATTCAACTAGTTGGTTCTCGTTCCCCTCTCACGGTCTAGACTACAATGCCAATTATAATTTCAAAGTTATCTACTATCAATGTTTAAGGTGAGCTTAATAAACTTAAAATTTTGTTAAATAAATGTCAATCTAGGTATTTTTCATTTTAGTATTTTTATGTTTGATAATAATGTCTTTATAAAACTATTAATATTAATCATTCGACCTTTAAATAAAAAAAATTACTTATAAGTATTTAATCTTAATCTTTACGATGTAGCAAAAAGTGATAATACTATCTTGAAGAATGACAATCAAATCGTTTTTTATATGATAGGTGGATCATGTAAAAAGTTTTAAACACCTAAATCATTGTTATTGTAAAATATGATATATAAATAGTTTGCTGAGAATGTCAAATGTCAAAACTACATATATAGGGACCATCGTAAATATTCAATGAATCTGGAAGGGGTTTAAAACAAAATGGGTCAATAATAAATGAGGAGTGTAACACCACCAGGCAAAAAAGTGTAACCCACCAGAGGCATTATTAGCGGCGACGTCGCCGCTAATACTGCACCAGAGAGAGTATTAGCGGCGACGTCGCCGCTAATACTGCGGGCCCCCATGTCTGTAATGGTAAATCTGGCAGAGAAATTAGCGGCCCCCTGTCAGTGTCAGAGTATTAGCGGCGACGTCGCCGCTAATGCCCTGGTCGGGTTGACTTTTGCCTGGTGGTGTTACCCTGTGCCATATAAATTTAGATAAATACCTTAATAATCTTTACCATAAGAATGTCAAATGTCACCGTGTCACACCACTTACTCATCTTCTCCATTAAAGATAAATACCTTAATCTTTTTTTCTTCAACAAGTTTAACAGAACATAAAACATAGATCAATCACCATAAAAGCATATGGTTTTAATACAGTTTTTAAATCACAGCTTATTCCCAAATGAATTTTGTTATCCAGATTTAGAGATTGGGGGTGGCTTGATTGGCAAAACCTTTGGAATTGCTGGTCATAGTGAACCTTGTAAGTGGAGAAAACGGCGGGTTGGCGGGGGCTGAGCACCGGCCAGCCCCCCTGCTAGCTCCGCTACTGGTTCCCACATCGGTTGATGATGGAAAGGAGAGCACAATAAATGATTATAAAACAAGACGCATAATGTAATTTGCTTAATTACTTTTTGGTGGGGGCAGCCTCATTTTCTGGTGAGGGCAACTTATCTTTTTTGACTCAATATGTTCTTAGTTTGTAAACATATTACATTAATTGTTTCAGAATTATTGGGGGCATTACCCCGTTACTTTAGCTATACATCCGCCCATGTTTTAAATATATATATGTTTCAAAAAAATGGATTGTAGGTGAGAGCAATGGAGTGTGTAAGACAGCTGCTTGTTAGATGTGCGGAAGCGTTATTTGTTCTCCAACTTTTTTCCTGGCATCATGTGACGCGCTTGCTTCAAAGCTTTGTATTACTTCAGCTGACTTTCTGCCACCAGTTAGTCTGTTCTGAAGAAGAGGGTGACCGACTTGCTACAAGACTCGTATCTGCTGTGATGGAGGTAAATTATATCTGGAAACAAATTATTATGTCATTTATCAGTTCATGTCAATGATATCCCTAATATTGGGTTGGGTCCTTGAATCCTCCAGTATTACACAGGTCCAGATGGAAGGGGAAAAGAATCTGATGATGATTATAAATTATACTTGGCTCGAGCGAACCATTTGTAAATGGGTCGATGTTATTTTACTTTGCATACTTGATCTTTTATCAAATATAATTTAGCTTATATCAGGCTCTCAAAAGTTTGTAAGCTAGTTTGTTTTTATATGTAATAAATAAATAATTGAGCAATTTTCTACTTTATACTTTTCAATATTAGGCGCCAATACTTGAGCAATGCCTTCATCCAAGCCAAAAGTGCAATTGATGGTGATAGTCTGACAAATTCTTCTAGAGATGGTGGACTACTGGATTTACTTGAGGGGAAGCTAACTGTTCTACAGTTCCAAATAAAAATAAAACAGGAACTTGAGGGAGTAGTTTCTAAGGTAGAGGCTACACCTAGTACATCAGAAGCTGCCTCAAATGATTCTATGGCTGAATATCTACAAACTATTAAGGAAAAGGTGAAGGAATTGTCACTGGATCTGAAAACCATCACCCAGTTATATAATGATTATGCTGTTCCATTTGAGCTTTGGGAGGTATAGTAATATTTTCTCTAGTTCATTATCTGAGTTCTTGCATTTAAAATCATATTCTCACTTACCTTCTATTGTTGTCCAATTTCAGATATGTTTGGAAATGCTATATTTTGCAAGCTTTTCTGGAGATACTGATAGCAGCATCGTAAGAGACACGTGGGCACGGCTCATGGATCAGGCTCTCTCAAAGGGTGGCATTGCTGAAGCTTGTTCGGTACTAAAGAGGATCGCTTCACATGTTTATCCCGGACATCTTTAGATACATTGTGTTTACATCTCGAGAAAGCTGCAATGGTATGGTCCTTTTACCTTTCTCTAATTCATAGATACTATTGGGAGTTTGGGATATTACTAGTTTCCTTTGTTGAAGTTAGTTAAAATTACATATTGTGCATATATGATTGTTACAAATCAATGGTACGATTTGAGTCCACGAGAAGTTTCTGTTTCTTATCTGTTATCAATGACGGTTACCTAAAATGACTTTAAGCTTACTTTAAACATGCTGGCTTCTTTATTTTCTTGACAGGGTGCTAATATGGCGCCAAGAAACCGTTAGTTTACTATACCACCTTAAATTGATACTTTTGAAAGTATGTAACATGGTTAAAGGCGAATTTAAGTTCCTGATCTGAAATGTAAATCTATCTAAAATCCGGTACTTTTTTTTAATGCAATTTACTCTATTAAAGCGTATACAGACACAAAAGTTTACTCAAACCATGTTGTCACATCAAAGGTTGCGTTCTCTATAGCACTAGAAACTTGCACCTTAGAGCCATGTGTGACTCTTATGACGACCCTGATAAGAGAATTGGTTTATTTGGCAGGATCGATTGGTTGTTGGTGATGAAGATGTTGCAAGAGCTTTGCTGGCAGCTTGCAAGGGAGCAGTAGAACCTGTTTTGAACACGTATGATCATTTGTTATCTAATGGTGCAATCTTGCTGTCACCGAGCCTGAAATTAAGGCTTCTGCGGTCAGTACTAGTAGTGCTTCGGGAATGGGCTGTTTTGAACACGTATGATCATTTGTTATCTAATGGTGCAATCTTGCTGTCACCGAGCCTGAAATTAAGGCTTCTGCGGTCAGTACTAGTAGTGTTTCGGGAATGGGCTGTTTCTGCAAGACCAATGGGGGCGTCTCTCATTCTTCGTGGAACTTTTTCAATGGATCAAAGAAGTGCTATTAACCATGGAATCCGTGATAAGATAACAAGTGCTGCAAACAGGTAAACTTTTATTCTACTTTTGAGTTTTGGTAGTAAATCTATGTGACAATCCAAATTTACCATGGCACATGGATGTGTCAAAAATGGGTTCGTTGGGCAATGGGTCAAATGAGTTATCTCTTGTTCACACAGGTCAGGTTGGGTTTATCCGAAACATAGTGTAATTTTTTTTTTAATCTAGTGAATAGTTGGTGTGATTACAAGAATCTGTTACTTCAATAGTAGTATACTAGTATAAATTTTTTTTAAAAAAAAATAAAGACTCGAACTTTTGTACATAAAAAATTAAACTGCGGGCAACTTTCTACTCTTTTGAGCCGTTTAATTATATTTTTACTTTTTTGACTGTTAGTGGCATAATCTGAAGGTAAGTAATTAAATATGAAACCATGTTCCCTGTATGATCAACAGGTACATGACTGAAGTAAGGAGGTTGGCGTTGCCACAGGGCCAAATAGAGGTTGTATACAAGAGGGTTTGAAGCTATGAAGCACCGAAACGCCGGGGAAGTAGCCGTTCCCGTTTCGGAAACTGCTAGGAAATGGAAACGCCATAGAAGGCCATAGAAACGTTTCCAAGCAGTTTCTGTTTTTTCGAAAGTGATAGGTTGCTTTATTTTAATACACTATGCATATAAAAAATAGTCATAACTTGAGAACATTATAGTGCCACGTATGTGGATTTGAAAATGAGTGTGAAGTAGAAATAATGGGTTGACTACATAATAAAACTAGTATTATACCCGGACTTTGTCCGGGAGTAATTAAAAGTAATACAATGGAATAATTGTTGATATAAAAAATAAACAATTATCATATTATATTATAAATTCACCTTTTTCTTTTAATATAAAGCCCGTTATGTTTTATATCATTTTTTTATATTTTTATTTATTTTTAGTTATATCTTGTGGTTTTTTATGTATTACGTAAATAAATGTGATTTTAAGTATCGATAATGTTATTGAAATCTAATGTATTAATCTTAAATATGCAATGTAGTTTGTTTGTAGTGGCTAGAAATGAGTTTCTATATACAATCTCTAATGATATGTAGATCAAATGAAACAAAATTTGAATATAAAAACACAAACCAAAATCATAAACAAAGCAAAGTGAGATCATCATAAACCAGAATCTTCATAAAAATGTAAAATAAATTGTCAACATATAAACTTAAACACATAGAAAGACCATCAAAATATGAGACAGAGATTGGTTAAACAACACGAGACTTAACATTCAGCAAACATCAACACTCGCTTCAGGGTCGATAGTGGATGACAGTGAATGACAACCAGTACATGTTAAGTTTCTTGATGGCCTAGTCAGCAGCATCCTTGACCTTCCGAAACTCAAAAGAATCCTCGTGGTGGAACCTAGTCTAGCTAGGTGCCTCATCCCACGTCAATTTTATTAAGTAATAAAAAGCTACCAACTTAAAATTTAGGGATGTAACCTTTGAATTGAACTTACAACATATAAATTATCTAAAATAACATCTACGTGTAATTTTTATGCAAAAACTTTTATTTTGTCATAAATTAAACATTTAATTAGTATAGGCTATATTGAACTACATGCATAAGCAAATATGTTAGGGAGTAAAAAAAATCATAAGTTATAGAGAGATATCACCTTAATAATAAGCCAAAAAATCCAAAAAAAAGGTAATTTTTTCTTTCACTAATTTATTTGGTAGGTTTCTCGAGAAAAGAATAAAGAAAGCTTTATGTAAATTATGACATTAGTTTCAATATTAGGCTGCAAAATAATCACCATGTGTTTATGAAAGTATATATATATATATCATACGTATAAATTTTTTATATAATAAAAAGGTTTTGCTAAAAAATTAGGGCTTTTGTTAAGGTGCATTAAATAGTTATACATATATATTAAAATTCAATGGGCACAATTATTTTTTAGCCTTTTCCATATAAAATACTCATAAAGTCTTATGTCAAGTTACAGTAATTATGTTCCGTTAACATTCAGAGTTGAGGCTAAGTGACGAGAAGCTTAGCTTTTTTAGATCTTGCCCATTTAAAAAGGGGTGTGACAACATAACCTTTTAGTCTGTACCATTTATGAACAATCCACAAATTACTATTTTTTTTTATTCTAAAAAAAAATCTTGAAAGTATTTTCTTTCTTTTACGCAGCAGAATCAAGAAAAGCTTAAAAGTACACTTAAATTTAAGATTTTTTAAAACAATACTAAATGTTAAAGACATAATTACTTTCAAGATCTAAAACAAATAATCGTAGTATACCAAAGTTGAGTATGTTAAAGACATAATAATTACTTTAAAGACGTAAGTACACTTAAATGTTAAAGAAAATACTCGTAGTATACCAAAGTTGAAGAGAAAAGTTGCATTATTTATTTTAAATACAAACAAATATGTAAATATTGAATCAATAAAGATTAAAATTTTGGATTAGATAAATTACAATAAAAGTATAAATTAATAAATATGAGCATAGTTTTTCAATCCTTCAACACTTCTTTTAATTTTTTTGAATATAAGCCTTTTCCTTGTTGAACTTTTCCAACTTCCTCTGAAATTGTTGTTCTTTCTCTTCAATCACTCCCATGAACATTCGAATCAAGTTTTATTTTTTTTCAACAAAGTATTTAGACACTGGAACTAAAAGGCTGGGAATAATTAATAATAAAAATAATCGATATCTAAAGAATAAAATAAAAGAGGGAAAATAGAAACCCAACAAAATAATTTTGTAAATTCCATACATCTTTATCTTTTCTTTATAAATACTAAAACAGAACCCTTAATTCAAAAATGGAGTAATCTGGATCCTTTATTAAATTTCTTTCTTATTTCTCCACCCTTAGATCAAGATGATGACATCATCATTGACTCAACCTTTAATCAAATACTCTTTTAGTCCTCCAACTATGGATAAAATGTTCCAACAATACATATTATTAATTAATATTCTACTAATCATATCAAAATTAATATGTCCAACTTTTTGGATACCCTTTAATATGTCTAACATTTTGGATACCCTTTTTGATTCACATCATCATCTATCTTTCTTTTAATTTTATTTTCATTTCATATTTTATTTTCTTATAAATCTTCTTATAGATTAATATTATTAAAAAAATACGCTTTCTTGATTTGTTAACAAATAATGATTGTTTCAAAAAACTATGTCGATCCATCTTATAACTTTTTTAATATTTGATTTTTTAATAAGTATTAGCAATTATATTTGCAGTTGCTTAATTTGTGTCAAGTAATATTATGATTCATCTTCCATTATAGTTTATTTTTCATATTTGATTTTCTTACAAATAATTAATAACAAATAATTTTGTATTGGATTATGGTTTAAATTAACCTTATGTTATGAAGTATAACTATACACTTGATGATATATGATTAAGATTGAAAAATAGGGTTGTTATTGTTTATAGTGAATCATTTGAATGAGCTCATAGGAGATATTGTGACAAACAGTCATTATCGTGATACGAAAAATGTATGAATATTATAGATCAACTACATATTAGCATAATAAAGATTACATATTTGCTTCCATATCACTATATACAATATCATGGCAGATCAAGTTGTGTTCGATAGGATGGCTGACATCGATGCACTCAAGGAATCTTGGAACATCTGGGTTAAAATTGTCTTACTTTGGAAGCCGACGTATAAGTACAACCCAAAAATTGTCCCATTCGAGTCCCTCTTTAATGAAGGAGGCGTTAGGGAAATCAATAACTTCGCTATGGCTTCAATGAAGGAGATTACATGCTTGTGGATCATAGGCATAAAATCAGCTTCTACAAAACCACTACTATTTGTGTATCCAATTATTTTGTGGATACCGTGAATCCTTATAACTTTTTATACTATACGTAGTTAACTACCTCCATGCATTGGACCAACCGTTTTAGCTTTCAATTCACTGGAAAAAAGCGTATGTTGTAATCTTTAAAAATATAATCATTTATGATACTACTAAAACTAAAAAACACTTGTCAGGTGGATGGGAAATCACTGTCAAACCTTAGTCTTTGAAATTATATTTATACTATGGTTGATTTATGAAAAAAACAACCGGTTTATTTTCATTATTCTTAATTTATTTATTATTCTGTCATATTTTAATAGCTTTTAAGTATTTATTATACCATTGTGCTATCTTTTTATACGTATAAATGTAATTTTTTTATAGGTTTCTTTCGCGTTTCACCTAATGAACTTTCAGGATTGGACAAATGCAATGTAGCATCTCAAGTGGATGAAACGAGAGCTGCTTACAAAGAATTTAGAAATAAGGGTTCCATCACTTAATGAGTAAATGAACAACACAAATCCATAACCATGTTTTAATATCAACAAATTTTATTCTAATGTGCAAACTCAACTCAACCGAGTATAGTGGTCTAGTGAAGTGCATCTAGCAACAAACAGGAAACCATCCTTGCATATTCTTGTACCTCAATTTTAGGAAAATCAAGCAAGAAATCTTCATTGCTATCTGACCTCCATGCAAAAACAAAAGAATATAAGTATATAACTTGACGAGCTACTATACATATTGGACTCACAAACTTTGGAAAGTTACCTCTTAAATGTTTATTACACCAAAAGGTATATTTGAAGTCATTTTTATGGCTTCGTGTACCTTTTGAGTCACTTTGTAATGCATTTTTAATAAACCGGCACAGTCAAAATTATAATTTTTCCACAAAATTTACCATTCACAAGATCGCTCATAACACGTCACACAAAACCATTTGCAATTTTACACTAAAATTATATCAAAAACGAAAAACGATACATAATACCTTCTTCTTCATCCTCAAACATAGCAAGGTAATCATCAACATCTTTATAAGTATTCTTTACTTCTTTTAACCCCAAATATTTTTTTCACTATTTTTGACTTTCTTCTGCCATCAATCAATCAAATAACAAATACAACTATCAAAAGTCAAGAATGATGAATATAAACCAAATCAAAAATCAGTCGAGTTTCGAAAATCTTTAAAGTATTTTCTATCTTTTACACAATAGTTGCAAAAGCCACATCCTGAATCTCCCCCTCCCGCCCCCGCTTCCCTTTTCTCTTTCCCTTCTCCCCCTCCCTCAACACTCCCTCCCCTCCCCCTCCCCTGTTCCCCCCTGCTCTCGGCTCATGTTCCTAAACCTTACCCACCTCTAACTTTGTTCCCCTAGAGTTTGTGGTCCATCTCCCCAACCCCCCCTTCCCTTCAACCTTTCTCCCCTTCCCCTCTTACTCCTCCCCTCTCTCACAATAGTTGCAAGAAAAACTTTTCATATTTTTTAAAGTTATATTGAAAGTGCATACCATTGAACTCTACTAAATGTATGAGCATTAGGCTTGACTTGTGTCTTAAGCACCTGGATGAACTAACTGATAGTCAATTAGTCACATTAAACAATTTTCGTGATATTTCATCTGTGTTATAATAGTCACATTAAAAAAAAAATTCTAAGAAATATGTGTTACTATAAAAAATCAACTTTTATAGATAATATAACTGGGTTTAGTAAAATATGATCAATAACTTCTATATTCATATTTCTTTTTATAATATAGTTCAATTAGGAAATTTGCAGTTTTTCAGTAAGTTTGAGCTGTTTTTCAGCAGTTTTGAGCTGTTTTTCAGCATTTTAGCTGTTTTTCAGCATTTTTGAGCTGTTTTTCAGCATTTTTGAGCTGTTTTTCAGCATTTTTGAGCTGTTTTTCAGCATTTTTGAGCTGTTTTTCAGCATTTTTGAGCTGTTTTTCAGCATTTTTGAGCTGTTTTTCAGCATTTTTGAGCTGTTTTTCAGCATTTTTGAGCTGTTTTTCAGCATTTTTGAGCTGTTTTTCAGCATTTTTGAGCTGTTTTTCAGCATTTTTGAGCTGTTTTTCAGCATTTTTGAGCTGTTTTTCAGCATTTTTGAGCTGTTTTTCAGCATTTTTGAGCTGTTTTTCAGCATTTTTGAGCTGTTTTTCAGCATTTTTGAGCTGTTTTTCAGCATTTTTGAGCTGTTTTTCAGCATTTTTGAGCTGTTTTTCAGCATTTTTGAGCTGTTTTTCAGCATTTTTGAGCTGTTTTTCAGCATTTTTGAGCTGTTTTTCAGCATTTTTGAGCTGTTTTTCAGCATTTTTGAGCTGTTTTTCAGCATTTTTGAGCTGTTTTTCAGCATTTTTGAGCTGTTTTTCAGCATTTTTGAGCTGTTTTACCGACGAAAAGGGTGGTTGCACCTTCTCTCTTTATCACTCTTTCTTGCCACTTCCATGATACGTTGTCGTTTTCATGTTTGAGCCAATGATTTCTAAATTTGATATCGTATCATTTGAGTAAATGATTTTGTTTGTGGTTTAGATTTGGATTGAAAGTCGAGTTTTTATTAGGTATCATCGGAAAATAAATGTCTAGTCGGAAAATTCCATCGGAAAAGATGATCGGAGAAGATGACCGGAAAAAAAGAATGGAAGAATAAATTTATTTGTATGATTTTCATTTTTCGTCGGTCAATGGCTAGCTAGAAATGGAGTTGGTCATTGGGTGTAAATAATAAGTTTGTGAGTCCATCGAAGAAGATGACCGGAGGCCGGAATCTTGTTGGAGAAGATGAATGGAAGAATGAATTACATTTTCCGTCCCTAAAGTTGGCACGTTTTTCACTTTTAGTCCCTCGGGTGTAACGTTAACGGCCAAAATTTAACTCCGTCTGGCCAAAGGACCACGATTGAAAAAATTGGCCAAGTTTAAGGTCAAAATTGTATTTTTTCACTTTAGGGATCAAAAGAACTTCAGGAACGAAAAGTGTAATTTACTCCTATTTATTTCATAAACCAATAACAGGTGAAATTATTTCTACTGGCTACGAGCAAGCGAAATATGGGTGTGGTACTATCTTCTATTTATTTTTATTTTTATTTTTTTACATTTATCATAATTATTATTAATATTATTATTATTTTTTTTATCTTTACAATTCATGCTAAGCTAGTAAAAACCAGTACAATCAAAGCAATAAAATGCTGTATTATAGTAATAATGAAAGAAACATTGAGTAACATTAAAATAACTATGAATAACTTTAAACTCCACGTTTTGCTAATGGATAAAAAAAAGTAAATGTTGGTATATTGATAAAATAAATCAATGAAAAACATTCTAAAGATATAAGTATTAACAATATAAGAAACTATACACTTATAATAACATTTTGTAAAAAAATAGAGAAATCAGCTTCACGATTAACATATGTGACTCCAAGAAACATTTTATCAAGAGAAAATAACCTCAATACCCAAATTTTCTAAAAAATATATCAATTTATCCAAGTTTTTTCGGATTTTCACAAATACCCAACAAAATCGCAATAAATTTCAAAAATTGCAATGAGATTCATAAAATCGCAATGAAATTCCCAAAATCGCATAAAGATTTAACAAAATCGCATAAAGATTTAACATAATCGCATAAAGATTTTATAAATCTCGTAAAGATTTTGTAAAATCTGAAGTTCTTTATGAGATTTTAAGTTCTTTATGCGATTCTGATAATCTTTATGAGATTATCAAGTTCTTTATGCGATTCTGAAAATCTTTATGCGATTTTTAGTTCTTTATGCGATTTTAATTCTTTATGCGATTTTCAATGTTCTTATACAATTTTAACCATCTTTATGAGATTTTAAGTTCTTTATGCGATTCTGATAATCTTTATGAGATTTTAATCTTTATTGCGATTTTTCAAAATTATTGCGATTTTTGTGGGTATTTTTTGAAAATCCAAAAAAACTTGGGTAAATTGATAATTTTTTAAAAAAATTGGGTATTGAAGTTATTTTCTCTTTTATCAATCATCATACTTAAAACTACAATGATCAATTCATTGTGTAAAAGACACTTATGTGTTACCCATGAGATTGATGTTCAATCATCGGTTTTGCTTCTGTAGAGTTTTTTGTTTTATTTTCTTGAAATGTGTGCAAGAGGCTCTTTACGACTGGGTTGGTGCAGCTTATGGTGTCTTTTACCAGTTGGTCATCTCGGACAAAGTTCTGGCTTTATGTTTATTATTAGATGGTAGACAAAACATAAAATAATAATAACTCTTTAAACTATAAGCAATTAATGTGTTCACATTTTTAAATATGTTAAATAGTACTAAAGTATGAAATTAGCATACATAAAAAAATTATAATTTTTTTATAAAAAAAACTAATTACTCCTGAATCTTGTGATAAGGATATAACTATTTTAAACATGTTAACTATAGTTAGCAAAACCCTGGCTTAAATTAACCAACTCTAATTTTGGGATAGACAAAATATACAAACTTAATTAAGATTGTTACAAATAGAAAAAAAGAAATACATAACTCAAACGAATTTATTAGCTAAAGTTTAAACATTGATATTTATTGTTTAACTATAAAATGCATTTTATTAGGTATGGCATAAGACTGGTACTATATGTACCGAGTCTCGAAGCCAAAACAAAGCATTGATCTCGGTACCACCTGAATAAGGACCGGTATTTCGACATTACCGGTATCTAAGGTATTTTCTTGGTGGCGGAAATCACCAAAAGACGGTACTTGTCCCAGTCCCTCTTGAAATTTAATTCCGTTTTCCGATAAGAGATTTGAGACAATATTAGGGACTGTGAAGTTTTTTTTATTCATACTCTGTATATATCGTTTTACCATTATAATTTTATAACTTTCTCGATCTTCTATCAAATAGATCGATCATCATTCTTATAGCTGACACCCATATCCTAGACACTCCTTCACGATTAGGCCTCTGCCAACGGCCCCTTCGTGGGCTCTTCCTCAATTGTGTCGACGAGGAAACCGTTGGCAGCGAAGGGTCGTGGGGTTCGTCGATGGGTGGAAGGGGGAGGACGGAGGGAAAGGAGTGTGGGGCCAAATGATTTTTTTTGTTTTTTTTTGTTTTGTATATAGTATATATGTATATGTGTAGTATATATTTATGTATGTGAAGAAGATAATTTGTATTTTTTTTAATAATCAAACACATTTTATTATCAAAACACATTACAATAAAAAAGACAACACAAAATTATTAAACATAGTACTTGATAAAAACACGAAATACATAATGATAAGATTACTCTTAATCTTCATCATCTTTGATTGACATTTTTCCTAAGCCACGGTAAGCGCTTTCGTCGAGCCACCACTTGTCGTGTTGTGGGCATTTGACTTCATCCGTAGTTTTGTCTTCCCCGCAGTTGTCGTGGTACGATTCGGCCCAAGTGCATTGGTCACCCAACGTGTGACCGCCTTAAAAACATTATCGACCACCCTTTTGACCTTCTTGATCTCATCCTGCAGAAAGAAAGAATATGTCTCTTCGTGTTTCGAGACCCTGCGGCATGGTGCTTGTATTGCCTCAACCTCTTGCTCGCATTGTCGCCTTTTCTCCCGTAAGTAACCCATGACCCCAGAGAGGTCAGCTTGAAGAAGGGTGTCCTCTTTGATATCAGCCATGATTTGTGTTTTCATCTCATCTTCGGTCAGACGAGGTCGGTGAACATTCTTTTTTGATGATGAGGACGCCATTTGGTTAGAAAGAGTGAGTGAGTTTGTTAAAGAATGAAAATGGGAATGAGGATGCAAATGAAAATACGAACTATTATGTTGTATGATTCTCTTTAATAAGTTTGTAATGTTTCTAAATTATGAATAAAAGTCTGTTTTTATTAAATTACAAAGTAGGCATTACAATACATAAAACACACTTAAATAAAATACATAAAACACACTTAAATAAAATACATAAAACAGACTTTCCCATAAAACAGACTTAATTCAAACGAAAGTGGGCAACCGTGATAAGCTCCCTGAAACAATAATATAAAAGTTGATTTGTTTTTTA
The DNA here is from genome assembly GCA_034093135.1 of Erigeron breviscapus. Taxonomy (NCBI): domain Eukaryota; kingdom Viridiplantae; phylum Streptophyta; class Magnoliopsida; order Asterales; family Asteraceae; genus Erigeron; species Erigeron breviscapus. The sequence continues at coordinate 136,652,403 of CM067170.1, read as the reverse complement.
AATTATATAATTTTGTTAAATATAAAATAAGAATAAAATAAAAGTTGAGGAAGAGGTGGGGTTGGTAGTGATTGAGGAAGAGGTGATTTAGGAGAGAGAAAAACTGATGTGGCAGTGAGGAAGAGCCAGGAAGGTGTCGACGGTTGGCAGAGGCCTAACTGTTGAATTTTCAAAGTCTTTATTTTTCAACTTTGACCTTAAATATTTTTGTTTATGTTATATAATATTGAAATAAAATTATAAATAAAAACATTAAACTCAATCATTTTATATAACTTTCATCAATTATTACATAATAAAAACAACAAAATTTAAGCCAAAATTGAAAAAAATAAACTTTGAATATTTAAAACATGACACTTTTAATCAGACGAAAATAATATTATTATTTTTGTATGGGCAACGATTATCAATTATGTCAAAAGCAATAAGGTTTAAACCATCACAATTTCAACCTGAAGGGAAACTATTTGCCTTCAAAAAGATCTAGAGTGTGTGGCCGTTCTAGCGTGTGACAATATATAAGTGACTATGCATTATGCAACGTATTATACTTTTGCTATGCGTGGTCACAGAAATATAAACATAGAGAAAAACATATTTCAAAGTTTCTAAAACATTCAACTTTGGTCCTAGCTAATATAGAATTGGTATTGTGTATATTTTAATTAAGATTAAAATAGTTTTTCAAATCCTATAATCCCATCGCGGTACCTTCTCAATCCGATATCGAGACTGGTTTTCTCTTTTGAAAAATAAAGAAAATGTTTAAATTCTGTCGGGTCCACTTACAGCAAAAAAGCTATCTTCTAAACGAAAGTAATAAATCTTTTAACCTTTGTCACATCCACATCAATTTGTCACGATTTTTAACTATGTTTTGCAGTTGGTTGTACGTATAGATACCCAACCATTCAATTTCTATCCAGAGATCTAAGTCAAAATTCAAGTAACAATCATAGTTAAAAATTTATGGTGGTGAGTGCAATGCAATGCAATGATTCCTTTTTTGTGTTTTCTGTTGTACTTGGAAGATGACAAAGGCCCTGCCATAATATTAATAATAACTTATATTGGACCATGATAACAATGCTACAATGATGTTATTGGGTCTGGGTGCATCATCTTCTTTGGCACTAACTAACGCTCTTGTGTCTTCAAAAATGTAAATTTTTTATCGTGTAAATGAATTACAAAAATATGTTATTACTATTCAAAAATCTCAAATAACTTAAATGGTTGATCTTTACTTCCTCTGCTTTTGAAGATAGAGTAAGGGTCTATCTTCATTTCCTACAAAATGGTTGGAGGTCCTTCTGGAAACAACTTCTGGTACTGGTTACATATTAACTCTCACATGCCTCATGAAAGACGGGACTATATACATTTGTCAGAAAGTTTATTTCATGAATTTCATATATGATATTAATGGCTTGAACCATAATTCAGCAAGTATGAACCAAACTTTAATTCGAGTTTGATGTTCTGTTGTTCTTTTTTAATTTTTACTTTGGTTTTGATAATATATAATTTTCAAATGAACAAGATAGAATTAGATAACACTATCCGTAGTGGTAGCTTCATCACGGTGTTTTATGTTACATGTAGAAAGGAGGTAAATGTAACGGATAAGAGAAAGACTAATAGAGTTCAATGTGATAAAAAAAAACATAAGTTAAACGAGGAAGTTCTACCCAGTGCGTTGCGGTAAAAGCATAAGTTGTTAAATTTACATTGATATGCTTTAGTTACATAAGTCATAAAAATAAATTATTTTTTACAAACGTAGGCTAATATGTGCTCCGGTTATGACCTCAGCCTCAATGATTCTTGGCAACAGTTGTGTAATAACCATTCTGGGTTACAAAGCCCGACCATCTGATTCATGTTAGGAAGTAACATAATTAGGGCACCAACTTTTAGTTTAAGAGAACGACGAGGGAACTTCTGTACTCGAGGAAATTGAAATGGGTAAAGAACGTCTGTATCTCCTTTTATGACCTGTGTTTTTAGAGGAAGAGACTTCTCAACCTAGACTATTTTCTTTCTATAATAAATGGCCATATCACATGAACTGTTACAGAACCAAAATTAAGTAACAGGGGTTATGGAAGAAGAAAATAAATGGAACAGAAAATCCTACACCGTGTTATCGAGGAATGATCAACGACTATTCTTCAGTAGTTAATAGAAGCCTTTGCCAAACCCAGTAGCTGCAATATATTTTTTTAATCAATTTGAGGGAATTTCATGTTATTTTCATACAATAATTGATTGATATGGGTTATGTTTTTAATAATCTTTCGACCAACCAGAACTAGAAGCAATAGAAGTGGAAATTTTCACGCATTTACCTATAGATGGGCTGTATGGGTTATCCTAAACAAGTTAAATGGGCTTCTGAAAATAATTTAATAAAGAATAAACGAGTCAAATACTCAAATGGGCTGAATGGGCCTAATAGGTAGAAAGTCTTCAGAACTTCACTCAATGACTCGAACGCATATAAAAAATTTTCCCAATATTATTTTGAAGATTGTGGGATTGTTCAAGTATTAATTGTAGTTGAGATTATATGTATATGTATCTACAATTTTGATATTAGTTGTATTTATTGACATAAGTTAATCAGTGAAAATTCTATCTTTTGCTTTTAAACTTGATTTAAGTTACGTCTCATCTCCGCCATACCATACATGTAGGGATTAAGTCTTATTGTTGTTTGTTGTATTATTATATGTTACCAGTCATGAAAAAATCCTTAAGTAGAATAATGTCAATGACCTTGTTAATTATCCAAAGCCATTTTTCACTTTGCTTCACATATAACTCAATCAAGCCAACAATACATATACAAGACAACATTTCATATGTTTTTTTTTTAACATTCAAAAGCACTATATTGATTGATAAAAAGATCTAGCAACACACTAGATAGAGGAGCAGAATACAAACAGTGTGGGAAAATACAATAGGGATTAAAAACTGAAACTACACCACTTAGACCAATGTACTTCTCGTTTGGTGAATCTGTTGGTTAACCACTGGAAACTAATATCCCTAAGTTCCTTGAAAGTGTAGCGATGGGATGGGGCCTTATGGATTATCGCATATCAACCGTAAGTGTCTTGAGTGATTCTTCGTAGTCTAAAACTTACCATTTTATCATTCATTTTGAAAAATATAACAAATTCTTGGTAACGTTTTATAAAATTGAACAAACTTTATGTAAAAAGGAATAGAATTCTTGACTCGAACTAACAAATAAATTTAATTTTTTGATGAATAAAACATACCTTTTTGGATTCGCACATGGGGTTTTATTTATTTCTAAGGTAGAATGTAAAATAGGTTATTTGGGTGTAGTTGGAGTAGTAAAAATTGGGATGAAAAACAAGCCCTAACTTACATCAAAAGTATTCACAATGGGTACCACATGACTAATGGCATACTCGTTTCCCCCCAACCACGAGCTCACACAATTGTGTCGGTCTCATGGTGCTTTCGTTCATCGTGGCTATACCAAATGTTTGTTTTTTTGTGTTTTTTTTTATCCCACAAGCTAAATAAAAAAAAGGTTTCAAGTTTAGTGTTTGATTAGTGATGTATTGAGGCTGTTAATGGTTGAAAAGTGATTGTTAGTCGTTGCTTAGTGGTTTATTGAGGGTATTAGTAGTTGAAAAGTGGTTGGAGATAATTTTTATAATGTGAACGATTAGTGGCGGTTAGTGACACATGCATTAAAAATAGTAAATGGTAAATAGACATGGATATTAAGTGGTTGAGTAAAGAATTAGGTAATGTTTGTTAAATGTCTTAAAGAAAAAGTCATAACTTAATCAAAAATACATAATCCATTAAGTTTTCAAAAGTGTTTTATTTTTTATTTAATAAACTAAAACAACTGGGGGTGTTAGCCATTTATCCGTTGCTGACTTTAAAAAAAATAAACTAAAACAGCTTACTTCTACAAACATTAATTATCTATTTACATACTTTTATCAATTTCATGATTTCAAAATACTAAAAAAAATCCATGCTAATCGAGTTTCGGGAATTAAAATACACTTTTGGGGGAAATAAAATGAGGTCTTTACTTAACCACCCCACAGCATTCAATAATCGCAGCAAGGCAGAGCAGGGGAAAACCGTGGCCGTGAATGGCCCAAATCAAACCACGCCATAAAATGGCCTTCAATTCAATTCTTACGGGCATTCCAAAAGGAAAGCTCTTTCTTTTCGACCCCCACACTCACTCCATTTTTTAATTGAAAACAATTGCAAAAAATGATGAAGTTTCAATTTCTCAACAAATTCTCATTTCATCAAAATGTTGTCACATCCATCTTTAAATCTAAATTATCTTGGTATTCTACTGTTGCATTATCATCATCTAAACCTCAAGATGCAAGTGTTTCCATGGTTCAAGGAGCTTCACGAGGCATAGGCCTTGAATTCGTAAGATTACCCTTTACCCTTTTTAGATTTAAATATGAGCTTTTGAACCCAAATGTCATTGTGTTTGTGGCCTTTTTTATATAGTGTTTGGATGTGCATAGGTTTAAATGCTAAGGGGCTGTTTGGTTGGGCGAATCCTTCGGAATTAGTAGGAATTGGAATCCGAATTCCATTCCTAACCATGTTTGGTTCAAAAAAATGATGGAATTGGAATCTATAACTTTCCATCAAATTCCATAAGAATGTTTTACATTTCCAATGGAATTCAACTATTTGACAAAAAAAACCCTTATCTAAAATTAAAGCTTACACTATTTCTTCTCCATATCTGCTGCATCTGCATCTCCTGCCTCTCATCTCCTACCTTTTGTAATCTGATTTGGTGTCTCGCCAAAGTAACAGTCACCACCGCCGCTGCTTATCAGATTAACAGCCACCGTCGGAATAACAGTCCGCCGGAGTAACAGTTTTCCCGATTAACAGCCACCGTAGATGGCGATTAGAGAAACCATATTCAGTTGTGTGTTGTGTGTGTGTATTAGATCTTGATGGTACGTGGGTGCTTAGATGTTGTTTCGTAAAAAGGACGGTGATGAATTGTTGATTTGTGTGAATATGCGGCTGTGTAAATCTAGCAACAACAACAACAACAGGACCCAATCCCTGCGCGGGGTATGGGGGAGGTGAGCTGTAGACAGTCTTACCTCTATCCAAAGGTAGAGAGACTGCTTCCAAAAAGACCTTCGGCCATCAAGAGGTAAAAGACGACAATAGTGAAGTGTTTAGATACCATACCTGTTGGCCGAGAACATTATAAGAAGATATACCTGTCTGCTGTGTCCTGCTACCTTGAGAGTAGGGAAGAGTAGCAAATAAGCAACCTGCTAATACCTTAGCCCAAGTTCGACAATACATATACAATAGCAACCAAATTTAACATATTAATCCACATAAAAATATAGAAACATCATAACTAAGGCAAAATATACATATAAATAGGAATTGACTAAGAAAATCTTGGGTCTATCGGGCCCAAGAACGATAACGGGTGCTAAACAACCTATGAAACAGAGTAACTTAGGCCGCCTAACTAAACTACTCTTAGACCTCTCACAAAACTCTCCAAACCCCTAAACTAAACCTAGACACCTAGTCCTCTATAGACTCTCATTGGTCATGTCCTTCCGACAGACATTTTGGGGCAACAGACGCTAGAGTGACCTCCCCCCTCGGTTTAGGCCTATCAAGACTCAAGGCCACAACCACTACAGAGGTCACAGAGAACCAAAGTCTAAAATAAAAAGTCTACATAACCTATTCCCATATGCCTTTCACTCATTGGTCCACGTCCTCCGGCGTTCGGGATTCCGTACTTCCATCTCCGTCAGCCTCCCTCTTCTCTTGTCGGATCCAAGCCTTTTGTAGCTTCGAGTAACCATCGTTAAGCCCACTATTCTTGACCAACCAACACTAACATCCTTGGGCAAGGCAATATGGGAAAATGTGTCTATCTTAGTCACACAAAATCGTACCCTAACCTAATCCTCTACTCTAATCCCAGTTCTCCAGGCAGTCCTATCCAACGCCAAGTCCTCCCGCAAGCCAAGCTCTTTTAGGTCCTTCGCTATTCGCTCCTCCCATCTCATCTTTGGCCTTCCCCTTCTTCGTACGCCGTCAACGTGAATAGATTCCGCCCTCCTTAGTGGTGCTGTTTGGTCTCTTCTCCTAACATGGCCAAACCATCTCAAACGTCCTTCTCTTAGCTTGTTAATGATGGTCCTTACTTCTAGTTCGGCTCTAAAAACTCCTGTGGGGATCCTGTCTGATAGGGTCTTCCCGCAAGTCCACCTTAGCATCCTCATCTCCGCCACCTCCACCCGGGATGCATGGGTTTTCTTCATCGGCCAGCATTCCGATCCGTATAACATAGCCGGTCTAATAGCCACTCTGTAGAACTTGCCTTTCAGTTTTAGCGGGATCCTCTTGTCGCACATGACTCCTGTAGCCGCTCTCCACTTCATCCACCCGGCTTGTATCCGATGTGTCACGTCTTCGTCTATCTCCCCCGATTTGTGTATCACCGATCCTAGGTATCTAAAAGACTCCTTAGGGCACAATATTCGCTCTCCAATGCGAATATCCTCATCCCCAATACGTCTTATCTCATGCCTATCGAAGTCACATCGCAGGTATTCTGTCTTCTCCCGGCTCACGCACAAACCATTGTCTTCAAGGGCTCTTCTCCATTTCTCTAGCCTAAGGTTTAACTCCTCCGTCGATCTCGAAATAAGCGCTATGTCATCGGCAAAAATCAGGCACCACGGTAAATCCTCCTGTAATCCACTCGACAACTCGTCTAAGATCAAGGTAAAAAGATAAGGGCTAAGCGCTGAACCCTGGTGTAGTCCCATTCCTACCGAGAAAAGCTCTGTGTTCCCCACAGGGGTTCGAACACCGGTCCTCGCCCTATCATACATATCTCTAATAACACTAATGTATCTCCCATAAACTCCTTTCGCTTGAAGCGTCCTCCAAATCAGCTCTCGTGGTACCCTATCGTATGCTTTTTCCAAGTCTAGGAAGGCACAATGTAGTGCCTTTTGTCTTTCCCTAAACTTCTCCATAAGACTTCTGATGATGTGAATAGCCTCCATCGTCGACCTCCCTGGCATAAATCCAAATTGGTTCTCTGCCACCCTCGTAACCTTCCTAAGTCTCATCTCGATCACTCTCTCCCATAGCTTCATGGTGTGGCTTAGAAGTTTTATACCCCTATAGTTGCTACAACTCTGCACGTCCCCCTTGTTCTTATAGATAGGTATAACCTCACTAAGTCTCCATTCTTCGGGCATTTTTGCACTTGACCAAATCTTGTTGAAGAGTCTTGTCAACCAACTTATCCCCACGTCCCCCAGGCATCTCCATGCCTCAATAGGAATTTGGTCTGGACCTACTGCTTTGTTTCCCCCCATCTTCTTTAGGGCGCACCTTACTTCCTCTTGGTTGATCCTCGTAGCATCGTCGACTTCATCGCGTGTGTCTGGGTGTGTGTCGTGGTCCTCTCCTCCTACACTCCGCTCCGACCCTCTCCCGTTAAACAGATAGTCGAAGTACCCTTCCCATCTTTTCCTAATTTCTCCCTCCTTCACAATGCTCCGTCCGCTTTCATCTTTGATATAAATGACATCTCCTAAATCCCTACGTCTTCTCTCCCTTGCTTTAGCAATTCTGAAGATCTCGTTTTCGCCTTCTTTGGAATCTAGTTTCTTATAGAGCTCTTCGTACGCTCTTTCTTTTGCTTTAGCTACACTCCTCTTTGCTTCTTTCTTGGCTTCGTAGTACCTCTGCCTTGCCAAGGACTAATCTTCATTTGTCCCGTTCCGACGGCTTTTGACAAGCTCTTTAAAGCAAATAAGTTTTGTTGCGACCTAGGACTGGACCTCTTCGCTGATCCACCAAGATTCTCTTCGCTGATCCACCAAGATTCCCTACCGCCTTTACGTTGTCTTCCAGTTCCTTTAGTTACCCCTAGTACCTCCTTTGCCGTCTCCCTCATACCCTCTGCTAAGAGTGTCCACAACTTGCTAAGAGTGTCCACAGCTGGTTAGCTTCCATATGTGAACCGTCTTGAATCTCCCTTGTGAACCTCGTGCTAGTCGTCAACCTAGATCTATGTTTATTATTATTTATTTATTTTCTATTATTATGTATTTATTAAGCTTCAGATATATAAGATATATAATAATACGGAGTATATGTTAAGAAAATGATAAAAATTTGTATTATAAAAATATAATAAAGGTTAATTTTGTCATTTGACATAATTTATATATAAATTTTTTCAACTGAATTCCATTGAATTATGTCAACCAAACACAAGACAAATATTAAACCTTCATATTCCAATTCCTTCAAATTCCAATTCCTTTGACAAATTCTAATTCCTTCAAAAACATTTTGTGCCCCCTAAGTGTATTAGGAGGAATTGTTAAGAATGCGCAGTGGGAACTAGAATTGAAATTGACCTGTAGCACAATTGTTTTTAATATACTAGCCTTGTATTTGCGCAAAGTAATGATAAGTACGACTAAGATTGTTATGATTATTAGCGGTTTTTAAAGACTTTTGACTATTCTTAGTGGTTTTTAGGAGTTTTTGGCACTTTTGGCAGTTTCAATCTCTCATTCAGTTGTGTAAATTTAAAATCTTTCAAATGTTTAGACTTTAGACTCGGCTATATTGACCAGTATCCCATAATTTTTGACTCATAGCATGAACATAGAACGCAACGATTTAAAAAATATATATATATTACATCGATTGAGTGTGGGCCTGTAGCCCGGGCTACCCGTACCTTCAATGTGGTTCCATCCCTGATCCCGCCCCCGCGACACTAAAAAAACATGCCTAAGTCTACAAATTATATGATGCAATTCATTTAAACATGAGCGTCTGGTGTATTGACTTTTCCATGCATTATACAATAATTGCTTCAAAGTAGAGATGAACAAGATAGCTAAAGCCTGAATGGCTCTATTGCCAGCCAGTTGGCTCTAGAATGGTCCTCATTTCAATTGATAGGCCGGGTGAAAACCCAATCCTATAAAAGCCCAGGCAAAGCCTGCCCAGTTAAAAATCTGGTCCTGGCTCGTAAAAGCATTAATATATTCGTTTTGTTACTGTGTTATATTGTGAATGGTACCATCTTCTTTAGCATTCTCATATGTTTGTAATATAGGTCAAGCAGTTGCTAGAGAGAAATTCGAAAGAACATGTCATAGCTACTTGCCGGAATCCTGATGGAGCAGCTGGGCTGATTGAGTTAAAAAACAAATATTCCGAAAGGCTGCATATTCAAAGGTTGGACCTTACCATTGAAAGCACAATAGAGGTTACTTCTTGTTACTTGTCCTTTAACAGGGAAATATAGAAATGTCAATTATAAATACAATTTAGCAGAACAAATCTTAAAAAGGGACGATCTGGCCTTACAAAACGAAAATGAGAAAAAAAACATCTTTTTATTTTGCAAGTTTTAAAATTTTCATCTGTTTTGTGTACTTAACAATCGTTAGATCTGCCAAACAAACAACTAACAATACACCATGCCAGGACTCTGCAAAAGCCATAGGCGAGAGTTATGGCCACTTAAATCTCCTTGTTAATGCATCTGGCATTCTTTCAATACCTGGCGTTATACAACCAGGTACGTCTAGAAACAACATTGATGTTTCGATGTTAGCCAGTTCCATTGAGCATGAACTTAATTAGTATATTATACAATCGTTGGTGCAGAAACAACATTGACTAAACTAGAGAGATCATCTTTAATGCTTGCTTATGAAGTTAATGCAGTGGGTCCTGTTTTGGTGACAAAGGTATGATCAATTTCTTCAATTATTTTGTGTGCTTCATTATGACTGTTCCGCGCTTATATCTAGTTCAGCTAGTTATAACAAGCATCAAATCGTGCTATTTCAAATGTAATACAAGAATGCTGAACTGGGGAGCAGCTTTGCAATTTAGAAGCATCATGTAGACTTTAGTAGCAATGGGTTCAGTATGATGTATATATGACAACTACATGTCAAAAGCTAAGAAGTTTTTCAGTTTTTCTCTTTTTGCCTTTGATATTATCCTTTCAGTAGGGTCCTATATTTTAAGTCAACTTTTTATCTAAACAATCATAGAGAAACATAAGATTACTCTCAATGGAATTCACTTAGTAAAGGGTAAACGGCCCTCTGACGACTCCATTGACTGACCCCATAGCTACATAGGAGTGATAAATCACATGATACTATGATCAAAGGGACAGATGAGATTAGAACCCATGACCTCAACTTTAATGTTGCGTGACCCTTCTGCTAGGTTACCCTTGTGGTACTTCACTTAACATTAACGACTTCGTTCATTTTTCAACTCTTTCTAGAACTCGTATAGCTGTGTTTTAGATTAACATAGTATAAATGACCAAATAGGATTTATGATGATGAAAAACAGCATATGTGGCCTTTGCTAAAGGTTGGAGGTGGGAGCGGAACTGAAAGAGATGTTGCTGTTGTTGCTAACATAAGTGCCAGGGTTGGCTCAATTGGGGATAACCGTTTAGGTGGATGGCATTCATATCGATCTTCCAAGACTGCACTTAATCAGTGTAAGAGTTTTTTCTTGAAATCAGAAGTGGCAAAATGGGTAGGTTAGTGGCAGGTCTGGTTGAGTTGGGTTGACACAAAAAAATAGTTAGTTATAATCTTTCACAGTAATATTTTAAATAATGTAGATAATGTTAAAATTTCATTTGAAAAAGGTATATTATGTCGTTATTAATCAATAAGTTGCATAAACACGATTAGAAAGTTGTATGCCATAAAGTCAGTTTTTGGTGCAAACTATTTGAACATTTCCTGCTTGACTTGGGTTGTTTTTGGCCTATTTGACCCACTAGAGATAGAAGATTACCCAATCACCCGATTCATAGATAAAAAGGGTGGAAATTGCTACCTCTACTTGGGATGATTTTGTCAGCTCTATTCTTCCGTGCTTAGGGGGTAACCTAGCCTTTGGGTGGCCCTCGAGATTGTATTGACTCTCCCTCTCCCAAGGAGTACACCACTACACCTTGAACTAATTGGAGTCTATCCCCTTTTTACATTTAACAACTGAAGTTCAGGATAAAACAATTGAAGCAATGATCCTGAAGTTTCTGTTTTTTGCGAGTGTCAACATTTTGCAAGAAAGATATGTGTTAACCTTAATGTGTATTGATATCTGCAGTAACTAAATGTGTAGCCGTTGAATTTGCACGAAAGAAGGATCCAGTGATATGCATTCTACTGCACCCCGGAACAGTGGACACAGATCTCTCTAAGCCATTCCAAAAGAATGTTCCGAAAGACAAACTCTTCACTAAAGAATTCTCGGTACAAAAGCTCTTGAGCATCATTGACAGCAGCAAGAGCCATGACAATGGCAAATTCTTTGCTTGGGATGGTCAAGAAATTCCTTGGTGATTGCAGGGAATGAGGTGCGATTCTATACTTATATTGTTTACTTGTGTAGAGTGACCCATCAAGGGTGATTTTAAGCTGGGTCAGGTTTGATTTCTGGTCTAAACTCGTCGCGCATCTCTAATTTATGACTTGGTTCCTGTAGAACACTGATAAGTGGGCCACAAGGTTGTATTTGTATCAATGTTTCGTTTACTCAACGTTCACAAAGTTGATCATCCACATATACTATATTCATAAGATAATACATACTACCACTTTTCAACAACTCTTATTCCTTGTAGGCTTAAATTCCTGCTTTGCTGCTAGTATATATAGATTATTGTATTGTAGCATTGTAAAAATAATTAAAACTTATATATAATCTTAGTATTATACGAGATGATTCAATAATAAAAACACAATATAAAGAAATAGCCATAAGATTATTTCAGGGATAAAAGAGTTTTAGTACATAAACCGTTTGATGAACAAACCCTAAAACCAGATTGATTACATTGAAAATATTTTGAGAGAAATTGCAACGGTAATAACAAGAAAGCGGCCTAGGGAATGTTAAGATCCCTAGGTCTACAGAAGCGATGATATATAGATAGAACAAAGATCCTCTTGGCCCTCCATCTTCTTCTCTTGTCATCTTTAGTCCCTTGAGTCTTGAAGTTGTCTTGAGCAGTATTGGTCCTTCTACTTCTTCCTTATACAAAACTGCACCAACCTATCTAAGTTAGAATAATAATAATAATAATGCATAATTAAGCTATCTAAATAACAAGCATGTACAATAAGTATAATATACGGAAGCCATATAACTGAAAAATCTTGAAATGATACCATCAATTTTATCAACTTACCTTACATGGTGAAGTTGTAATGCCGCTACATACCGACACATAAAATGTATGTCCTATAAAAAGATTCTTGTAGTTACACTACATGTCTATTCACTACTTTGTAATAAACTGGTCTTAGTGAAATAATTTCTTTACTGTGTGTTTGATTGCAGAACAAAAAACAAAACTGTCAACACATTTATAACTAGCATTACTAGAAGTTACAACTTTTATGACAAATTGTAAACTTTCTAATGTGTAGTGATCCAGTATGTAGTTTGAACAATTGACACACCATTATTCGAACGTTTGTCCTTGAACCCGCAATCCTGTGTCTTTGGTTACCTCGAATACTGCTAAGCCAAAGACACTTTGGCAAACAAACATAACTTATATATGCACCATATCTTAAGTATTAAATTATAGTTTTTAATCCATTTTGAACTTTGACCAAAATTTTATATTCTAGTATAAAGAACCTACCTTTGTAATAGTGAACATATGTTTGTATAATACTAATGTAATAATTCTCTACCAAGCTTCGAGATATTATCAAACTTGAAAGCATCAAACTTATGAATTAGACTTTTAACTTATTCAAGATGAGTTTAACACAATATTACCAAAGAAACCACAAAATAAATACACACACTTGATTAACCAAACCAACAGAACAAATAATTGATAATAAAAGAAGTCATTACATACATCAGAGATACAGTGCTATTCATATATAGCACTACTTACATCTCTTCTCTTGTACTGTACGATAATCAGAGGGGTGGAGGGACGGCATTCACGCTCTGTGCCCGTAAATGTAATATAAAGGAACAGTTAAAAGAAGGGGGATTTAGAAGAAAGGGAAAAAGAATCAGCGACCGGAGGCATCTGCCCAAAAAGCGGGCTGTGGACGTAGTTGTAGCCATCGACCCCCAGATACGAGGAAAAGGTGGTCCCATTCCCATTTTCGCTTCCAAACAACATTGCTCCCTGTCCTTGGGCAAGATTGTCATATTCACTGGCTGAAAAGTTGCCACAAACATTCAAGTTAGTGTAGTTAAAGTCAGTAGAAGATGTCTGGAGACCGAGATAATTGCTGCTATCAGCATCCATCATTGTAGGAGTTGAATAATAATCATCTACTGTTGTTGGTTGATGACGCCCGTTTTGATAATCTATACTGCTGACTGAATTAGTAACATTACTCGACCCCACCACACCAAATCCAGCAGCTGACTCATTGTTTTGGAAATGATAATATTGGTCAGGAGTAGTAGTGTAGCGCATATAATTATGATCAGAATATTGATCGAAAGTAAAATGATGACTATCATTCTGGTTGTTAGAAGGTGGCGGAAGTTGTGGTGATGGTGGTAAAGTCAAAGACGAGGCAGGGTCCTCGGGGGAGAGTATTGAGGTGACCGAGGAGCCAGGTGGCATGTCAGAGTATACAAAGTTGGTACGAGCCCGAGAACCACGCATGGAACGAGCAGCACGATCATAGGCAAGCGCTGCTTCTTCGGCCGTGTCAAAGGTACCAAGCCAATGTCTTTCTTTAGTTGATGGATCCCTTATTTCGGCTGCATACCGTCCCCATGGCCTCCTTCTAACTCCAAGGAACTTTGATTGTTTAGAAGTAGCACTACTACTAGCATCCACTTGTGACTGAGAATCTTGCTTCTTGGATGATTGTGATGAAAGGATGTTCATGAAACCCCCTTTCTTCATGTTAATTACTGATTATAATTTGAAATGTTTAATTAAGTTAGTTGGTCTAGCTCATGCTATCTTATATATGCTAATCTATGTTACCGGCAACCTGGACCACCGGTGCTAGCTTTACAAAACAACAATTCCATTTCTTTATGTAATTTTAGTAGCTTTACTAAAGGGTTTTTGGGTTAGTTATCTTTTTACCTTTTTAAAGGCTTTTTGAGGTTTATGTAGCTTAAGCTAGAATTAAAAGTAGAAATTAATTTTTTCCCCTAATATGTTTTTATTTCTATTGTTATTTTTCCCTTTTTATTTTTGGCATATTGAAGTTGTGAATGGTTTGAATATGTTTTGGAGTAGGATTTGAATTTTTCCCCCTTTTGTCTTGAATACAAATGATATATAAATTCCATTTGTTCAACAGATTAATCATCAATATTATGAAACTCTGTTCCTTAGGGTACATCTAATTATAAAAAATTAAGAATGTTTTCCAAAAAAAAAAAATTCAAGAAAAGTATGGAAAATTTTAAACATATTAGAATGTGATTTGTCTAATTAAAAAAAAAAAAACCTTAATTTTGAGCCAAAACCTTAATCAAAAACCAAAAGAAACATAGTACGTAGTTATTTTATGCCACGCACCGTTTCCTGTCACTAAAGGGACAGATTATCATTTTAAATTGTCTATTCAATATCCAAATTGTGGACTACGCGCACATGCAATCGACAATCTCCTGCTTAATATTTTATTTGACAAAAATACTCTAATAAGTGTTTGTAGCTGATGTATCATTGTGTGTTAAACATATTTTTAAGCGTTAGTCTAAGCATTGTTCTTATAAGAGATTTTTACATCATAATATGGAAAATGATCATTATTACGAAAATATAACTATTTAATTAATGTTTAGTTTTATAAATAGGGGATATTTAACATATGCCCATAAAGCACATGTTTAAGTTCATTAAATAATGATTATCAACCTAAAACAACCTAATAATCAACCTAATGATATAATGATGACATTTGGCATAATTAAAGGAAGAGATTGAGAGAGAAAATGAGTGGATTATACTTGTCATATGATAAAGGCTTTAGGTTGATTTGTTAGGTAAATATATCATTACTCATATGCATATTTTATAAACCCTATAAATAAGAAGCTAAATGGCAATGGTTAAATGTAAAAAAAATGGCAATGGTTAAAAAAAAACCCCTACTATTAATATTTTTGCTAAATATTAAAGGGATAATGACACCGGAGTGTAACCAACTATGACCAAAAGGTTATGTAATGTAACCAACTACTCGACTAGCTATGTAGTGTAACCACCTTTGTTTTTTGGGTTATGTAATGTAAGCAACCGGATGAGAAACAAGTTGCAGGTTACCACTTTCATTTTTATTCTTTTTTTATTAAAAAAAAGGGCCACGTGTCACATATATTAAGAATATATATATTTTCTAATTATTTATATATAAACAATTATATATATATATATATATATACACACACATATATATATATATATATATATATATATATAAATGATACATATATATATATATATATATATATATAAGAGTATTTATATAAACGTATATATATATATATATATATATATATATATATATATATATAACATATATATACATATAATAAACATGTATATATATATATATATATATATATATATATATATATATATATATATATATATATATATATATATATATATATATATATATATATATATATATATATATATATATATATATATATATATATATATATATATATATATATATATATATATATATATATATATATATATATATATATATATATATATATATATATATATATATATATATATATATATATATATATATATATATATATATATATATATATATATATATATATATATATATATATATATATATATATATATATATATATATATATATATATATATATATATATATATATATATATATATATATATATATATATATATATATATATATATATATATATATATATATATATATATATATATATATATATATATATATATATATATATATATATATATATATATATATATATATATATATATATATATATATATATATATATATATATATATATATATATATATATATATATATATATATATATATATATATATATATATATATATATATATATATATATATATATATATATATATATATATATATATATATATATATATATATATATATATATATATATATATATATATATATATATATATATATATATATATATATATATATATATATATATATATATATATATATATATATATATATATATATATATATATATATATATATATATATATATATATATATATATATATATATATATATATATATATATATATATATATATATATATATATATATATATATATATATATATATATATATATATATATATATATATATATATATATATATATATATATATATATATATATATATATATATATATATATATATATATATATATATATATATATATATATATATATATATATATATATATATATATATATATATATATATATATATATATATATATATATATATATATATATATATATATATATATATATATATATATATATATATATATATATATATATATATATATATATATATATATATATATATATATATATATATATATATATATATATATATATATATATATATATATATATATATATATATATATATATATATATATATATATATATATATATATATATATATATATATATATATATATATATATATATATATATATATATATATATATATATATATATATATATATATATATATATATATATATATATATATATATATATATATATATATATATATATATATATATATATATATATATATATATATATATATATATATATATATATATATATATATATATATATATATATATATATATATATATATATATATATATATATATATATATATATATATATATATATATATATATATATATATATATATATATATATATATATATATATATATATATATATATATATATATATATATATATATATATATATATATATATATATATATATATATATATATATATATATATATATATATATATATATATATATATATATATATATATATATATATATATATATATATACATTTTGGGTTGTTTTGCATAGTCCGTGTGATGAAATGAAGAAGATAAAAGAAGCAAAAGAAATGAATAATTTTATAACTTTATTTTTGTTAGTGGAATTACAAAGGTGGTTACACTACATAAAGAACTGAACTCGATAAACCGAAAACACAAGATTTTTTTTTTTTTTTTTTTTTTTTTTTTTATACGCCCCACTGCGCCGCAGTGGGTTTTACACTCTCCCACTGCGCCGCAGTGGGAGAAAGAAAGATTATGGCCGTGGGATTTCACTGCGCCGCAGTGGGTTTTACACTCTCCCACTGCGCCGCAGTGGGAGAAAGAAAGATTATGGCCGTGGGATTTCACTGCGCCGCAGTGGGCAAAACCATCCCCACTGCGTCGCAGTGAGCATCAGAACAGCAGACCTAAAAATCATTTCAACACTTGCCCAAGCTTGTAACCTTCGAAATTCAAAACAAACATCATAAAACACAATTCAGAAACTGATATCAACTTCATGGACACATTTTAAACATTCATTACAACATCAACTTGTTTAGAATCCCATGAACACCATCAAGTGGGTCATTTATCCATTTCGACATAATTTCGACCAAAATGCAACTTCGCAAACTTTCCAAAAGCTTTACTCCTGGACTTTTACACAATTTTAACAACAGTATGACCATCAAATCAAAATGTACCAAGAGCCATGAGGAGAGGGATTTCTAAGCCTCTAAACCAAAAGTTGTCATTCATCCAAGAATGACCTAATACCTTCAAGTCTTCCAAAAACACTTCAAGCTCTAAGCCAAGACTTTCAATTCAACAACACTAGTTCCGTCTTCCGGAACCTATAAAAAGATGAACAACTAAAAGAATAAGCTTTACGCTTAGTGAGTACGTTTATATACAAATATGCACACGTTGAAACAACTCATAAGGATAGGATAACCTACATTACCACAATAACACATCATTCAAAATATACCTTCACATCAACACAATACGTGACACCCTGAAATCAATCAACCATATAAAATCACACTAGCCAACAATCAATTCACATAGCCATATCCCATATGGTCTTATCTCAACTTATCCATATACCTATCATAATTCCATGGGTCTTACTTCTTGCAACTCTTCACAATTACACAACAGATGTACACTTCTATACATTCAATTACCCAAATAAACATCTCATGTACATACAAATCACATTGCCATACCCCGTATGGTCTTTATCCCATCATTTAAATACGTCATATAGATTATACCATCATTATGTAATTGACCAACATGAGAATAGTCATATATAAGAGTACTCACCTCAATGATGAACTACCGAATTGAAGATGGCCACATGAACACCTATTATCACTTTCAACCTTGCAATAATCACAACATGCATATAAGGCCATCTAGCAACCCATCACCTACAAGAATATCTATCCATAACCACTAATTGCACTATCATTCTTTTTACCCAATTAAATTCCCATTATATTATTTAGTTGGTTCATTTAAAAAAAAACTCATTTCACATAATTTCCAATTATATCAAATTCTAAGAACCGAATCTTGACTTTAATCAACATAACACATTTTATATAACAACCCCCCAAATTTCATTAATCTCAAGAACCCTAGCTTAAATTAAAATCAATATGACCCATTTCACTAAAAACCCCAAATTGGTTCACTCCATGAACCCTAACTCCACATGGAAGATAAAAACTAAATTTAGGGGAAATCAATACCTCAATAATAATATGCTAATTCAAGACTTTAATTTGGAAATTCTTCTTCTCTTCTTTTCTCTATGAAAATTGGCCACCATCACCACCACATAAACCCTAGCCTTAAATTCTTGAATGAAGACTATTTGTGGTGATTATTATTGTTCTTCAATTAAGGAGAAATTGCTTTGATTGAGAAAGAATGAGATGAATCTTGCATGAAGAAAATGGAGGAGAAAAGAAAAGAGTGAGTGGAAGAATGAGTATGAAGTGAAATAGATGGCTGGCACTCTTAGGGGATGCCACGACCCATCTCATAATTTGTGGGTATTTTTACCCGCTATCCGCTAAAGTTCCAACTAAATTAACCACATAACCAAAGATAGAATACTAGGAATTTAATTTAAAGGTAAAACCATAATAAAATTATTAAATTTATATTTTAAAATATTTGGGGTGTTACACTACATAGCTAGTCGAGTAGTTCACTACATTACATAACCTTTTGGTCATAGTTGGTTACACTCCGGTGCCATTATCCCTAACTTTATTTTTGGCTTAACCGGATGGAAACTTGAAGTAGCCGGTAACTTACATGACATAACCCAAAAAACAAAGGTGGTTACACTACATAGCTAGTCGAGTAGTTGGTTACATTACATAACCTCTTGGTTATAGTTGGTTACACTCCGGTGCCATTATCCCATACTTAAGTGGCAATTATTTTAAGTATACATATTGATATTTAAAGGTTAAACTGAAAACAATCTTTTTTGACCAAGAATATATTAGGAAAGGACGATGATCAGTTAGCCTATGCATGTGCTAAAGTTATATGAAGAAAAAGAAGATACATGAATGAGGAGGTAATGATAAAAAATTTCTATAGGCAAACATGATTTTAAAATAGAAACAAAAACATAATGCAATTATTCAATCATCGAGATGATGGATTAATTTAATTAGTCTTAGATTTTCAAATTGTTGGAGTTAAGCGAAAGTATGCATGATGAATGAAAAGGATGAACTTCACATGCCCTCACAAAACTCAGTTGGCTTTTTCGACCCACCTAATTGCGTTCACATCTATATTTAGCATTGCATACACATATCATTTTTTAGTATGTTCAGTAAAACTAATAATCAGTTGATGGTTATTAGCTGATAAATAAATATTATTTTTTTTGTAAAGTTAGTTTCGATTCAGACGTGCTGGAGACAATTTTAACCAGCGATTTGCTGGACCTCCAACCCCCTCCTCATGGAAAATACCTTGAGATGAGAAACCCAAGACTCGAACCCGAGACCTTGGGAAAAACTCACCTCCGGGGCCCACATAGTGGATTTAGAAGATACCCCTGGCCAACCCACCTAAGTAATATTTTTTGATCTGTTTAAATATTTGATAAAGTTATTGTAAGGTCCAAAATTTGTACAACTTAGATTAACAACTAAGGATTGAATTCATTTGAAAACAACAAAATTGGTGAAAACTAGAAAATTAATCAACCATTCAGTTTTCCATCTCTTTTCAAATCTCAACCATTCAATTTTTCCCCCTCTCCTACATGAATCATTTTATTCTTCTAATTCAATCAAAATCTTTTATCTCAAAAACCGTACATCGATAAATTATAAAAATTATATGAGTGTTCTTAAAAATTCATGCTCTTTCATTAGAGAGGTCATTCGATATACTTTCGAGAAATTTTTGATACGGTACGGGCTTCGCCCTTTCGGGTATTAATAAGGGGTAGCTAGTGGGGTGATAGGTCATAGGGTGTGATAGGTCATAGTGGATGATCGGTCATAGGGGGTGATAGGTCATAGAGGGTGATAGGTCATAGGTGTGATCAATTTTTTTCCGATTTGATACGGTACGGGCTTCGCCCTTTCGGGTATTAATAAGGGGTAGCTAGTGGGGGTGATAGGTCATAGGGTGTGATAGGTCATAGTGGATGATCGGTCATAGGGGGTGATAGGTCATAGAGGGTGATAGGTCATAGGTGTGATCAATTTTTTTTCCGATTTGATACGGTACGGGCTTTGCCCTTTCGAGTATTAATAAGGGGTAGCTAGTGGGGGTGATATGTCATAGAGTGTGATATGTCATAGGAGATGATCGGTCATAGGGGGTGATAGATAATAGGGATGATTGGTGATGGGGTGATTTACCTGACGGGCTCCGCCCTTAGCCGTACAGGTTCCGTCATCGGATTTAAAAATTCCTCAAAGTATATCGAATGACCTCTCTAATGAAAGAGCATGAAATTTTAAGGACACCCATATAATTTTTATAATTTATCGATATACGATTTTTGAGATAAAAAATATTTTGAATATATTAGCGGAATAAAATGTTTTATGGAAGAGGGAGAAAAAAATGAGTGGTTGAGATTTAAAGGGGTATTTAATCCTAGCCTTTAGATCAATAAAATGAATGGCTAGGATTTGTTTTCTAGTTTTCACAAAAAAATTAGTTTGTAAATGAACATTTGACTAACAACTAAATTAAAAGATTAAGTAGACAAAATATAAAAAAGAACAAGTTTAACCAGATGTATTAATGATTGAGAGTTAATACATGGCCGATCAAATCTTGACAAACAAGAACATAAAACTAATATTTGTTGAGTTTTTGAATAACAGAATTCTCAACAGTTTACAACAAATGTAAAATGCAAAATACACTAAATAAATTCTTTATGACACACACCTACAAATAAATTGTCTTCACAATGTCTTGCCTTCTATAGTGGTAGAGAAAATGCAACACGATTGAGGCTATGGATGTTGACATGAGGAAGATTGTTAAACATCCATTATTCCATTAGTAAATAACTCTGTATTTTGTCTTATCTATCTTCTTCCCTGTTAGTTTTTTCTTTTCTGTGAGTGTGAAAAACTTGATGTACTGTTTTATTCCAAAACAGGTACAACATATCACATGGTTTGTGCTATCAAATGGACACGTGAGCCTTTGGGACCAAGTTTTTCTCCTTTGTCTAGTGGCGGAGCCAGGAATGTAGTTTAGGGGTGGCCAAAATTAGTAACGGTAAACAGTTACTACTGTAGACCACTAGCTAGGCACTTCCTATCGGTAGTAGTTATCTTATGAACCTGCTTATTCTTCTAAATTCTAACTATTTCACACATCCTCATATTTAAAGGAAATACGTACAATATAAATATAGCACAGTATGTTGGTGTAATCTTGACTAGTGGGTCGTTTATGGGTCAGTTTTTTTATAGAAACAAAAAACGAAATGGGTTAGTGTTATATAAATAGTATACGTATTTGAGTTTATTTTGTGTTATTCAAATAAATGGGAACGTATATGTATGTGTCTAAATTATTTGTCATACACTCATACCTTGGTAAATATTTTAATATTTTCTTATGGTCCCCACGTAATGGTGTATAGTGTATGCCTACTGATCAAGCCTCTTTTATGAAATCACTGTAAACTGTGTTTTGTTTCCATATTCTTTTCTACATCAGTCAACTTCCACATACATACTAGTAATACACAACCCACATTAAGCCTTGGGGGGTGGGCCTTGGCCACCCCTACCCCCACACAGCTTCGCCGTTGCTTGTCCCCCCCCCCATGTTTGACTTACAAGATATAAGATGAGTCATCGAACTTATTTTCTAAATCTGAATAATCACTTGTTCGATCAGGAACGCTAATAGCAGTGCTAGGTCACCTCAGCGAATCTTTAACTAAACAGTAACTTAAACTATTAAATAATAAAATATGAAATGACGATCGAGTAGATATAAGTAATACGTACTTGTTCATTCCAAAACATAAACCTTGATCCTCAAGAAAAACTAGGAAAATAAACAACTATGATACAACATAAGTTGTACTGCGATGCGTTTTAGCTAGACACTTCAAATTAAAATCATAAAAGTGTGGTGCAAACCTGCATGAGGTTCATTCAGGTAGACGACCAAACTTTGATCAAAAGGTTTCGGGTGTGTGCAGGACCTAGAGCAAGCCAAGGGTTCGGTTTAGAAAACCGTATATTATTTCATTTTAGAAAACTTCAATTTTTTTAAACACAACGCTACTTTATTTTCTTTATAAGCTAATTAATTTGTATTTTGATACACCTTAGCCAGACACTTCAAATTAAAGCTATAAAAATAAGATGTGAATCAGCATGAGATGTATTCAAGTAGACGATAGGCGAAGGGTTTGAAACCTCCGGGGTTCGTACGAGATCTAGAGCAGAACAAGGATACGGGTTGAACTTTCTATTCTTACCGATATCTAATACTATCTTATAAAGCATTTTGCCCTTTTTTTTTAAGAAAAGATGATTTGAACTACCCAAAATACCCATATTTTTTATTCACTAATTTAAACATCTCTACCTAATATACCTATAATAACCTTAAATCTCAACCACTCATTTTTTTTTCTCTCCTCAAATCTCAACCACTCATTTTTTTCTCTCTCATCCATAAATCATTTTATTTCTCTAATTCATTCAAAATCTTTTATCTCAAAAACCGTATATCGATAAATTATAAAAATTGTATGGGTGTTCTTAAAATTTCATGCTCTTTCATTAGAGATGTCATTCGATATACTTTCGACGAATTTTTAAATCCAGGGCGGAGCCCGTACGGCTAAGGCATTTGGCTATTATACTCTATGACTTGACCTATCACCCCACCATCTCACCGCCGCAACGCGCAGACACTATCTCTCGTACAATTAAAACTAGGATCAAGTGAAAGAACACATATGATGATATGAAACACATGAGAATACCATCTCCCTTTAAAAAATGTGTTTATGCATGTTACCTAGCTCAATAAACTATTCCTCCATATAATGATTAAAAGATATATAAAACATCCCTTTTATTTTCATCAATGAAAACAAAAAAAGTGACAATGATTGGATGCTTTGCTTCATTATTAGTTTCAACCCATTCCATTCTTTATAGCTTATTTTAACAGGGAATGCCTTCTAAATCTAAAATATGGATATACAAGTAGTCATATTCCTTATAAAACAAATTACATCCTCTCTTGTTTAACTTTCCAGTCTTTAAAATACTTAAATTACTCCTCAATTTCTAAATTTTTCGCAACCCACTCACTAAATCTACCCAATAAACTATCAAAATATTTTCCAACCTCTATTTACTAAAACCCACCTCCTTTATTCTTTAATTAAATATCCACACCTAATGATCCTCGTAATCACAAGATGGTGATATGTTGAAATCAAATGATAAGATTAGAAATAAAATTTAGTAGGTAAAAATCTTATGATTAAAGAGGATTCTTAAACTAATTTTTAGAAGGATTGATTATTTCCTTCTAAATATGGGTGGTGTATTGTTTACCATTTCGAAAATATCGTCCGTTTCTAATATCTAAGAAATCAGCTAATTGTCTAATGTGCTAAACTAAATCTTGGTTAAGGGCCTTGCAAAATTAGACCTAGCAAGAGAACATAATCACATATTGGTCCGATATTAGTAAGCCCTTTCCCATTCTCTTGTACAACATTCTTCCTAGACTGTATTATGTTGCTTACAAAAGTACGGAAGCCCAGGAATGGCTTTAACCGACCCAGATTACTTTGGGCGGATCCGGCCCATTTTAGTATCCTATTTCTAAGTTTTAACTTATATTCCTTTTCATTTCTAGTTCCCATCTTTTATATAAAATTGACATGTTTGGTAAGGAGAAAATAAAAAAAATAAAATAAAAAAAATTATCGAGAAATTTAATGAATTTATTTGTGTGGTAATGACGTAGAAATAAATGAAAATTATTTATTATAAGTGCTAAAAAAATTAAACAAATGAAAATAGACATGAAATAAATAAATAACTAAAAACATTATAAGCATTACGTTCCTGCGATTAGCATCATCATAAACAATTAAAAAGACAACTTTTAGTGTTTAAAAAAAGAGTTAATTGAAGGATTCGTTCTTGTGGTTTGTCATTTTTGTGGTTTACATCCCTTCTCAATAAATTTAGTTAAATAGGTCCAAACTACCTAGTTTAAGAGACATCCCTGGAGCTGATGCCGTTAATTTAAGTCCGTTAAGGGGATCATGTGCCCCTCATGTGAGGGTACTTTGGTGTTTTTGTTCCTACACCTGCTAAATTTTTCTTATGTCTTTTTTCCCCCCTATTACTTAGTTATTTTCTTTTTCTGTTTCACATATATGGAATATCTAATGAGTATTGTGATTGTGAAAAGAAAATTCGGGTCCTTTAAGTCAAAAGGAAATCATGTATTTAATTCCTCATCTTCCTTCCAAACCTATATCAAATGCTACACAGTATCATATATATATATATGATTAAATTTTTTTAATCAATATATCCTAAATCTATGTCTTCAGTACTCCGTAAATCTATATGTATGCACATCTTATGTTTGTTTCCATTTATTATCTCATACCACCACATTTAATATTGATAGTGATTATCATTAAAAGACGGGATATGATGATGTTTAAATCTGTCGAAAGTTTTTAAATTAATTAATTTCATCATCTACAAGTTGTTTATCACTATAATCGGTGGATTGTTTTTGTTCAATCAGAATTTTGAGTTTGGTTGGAAACAAGATCATTCTATTTTTTCAATTGGAATCTTTAATTTTGAATCGATGGATTTTTAAAAACAAATTCTGAGTTGGATTTTGAATCGGTGTGTTATGGAGGGGTGATGGTGGTTACTATGATGGCTCGTAGTGATGATAAAATCCGATGAAAACAATTTTTGTGGTTTGGATTTTTGAGACAAATTTTTTGAAACAGTTTATGTATATAAAATTTGATGAAACAAATTCTATGTTTGGATTTTTGACCCCTTTATGTATAGGTTTGGATTACTAGGGAAGAGAAAAAAAAACACAGTTGGAAGGTTAAGTTGAAAAAGACGAATATGCCCTCATGTGAGGAGCACATGATGTGTATTAACAGAAAGTATGGATGGATTCCGTTTAATGGATGTAACATGCAACAAAAGTGTGAAGTTTGGACCAATTTCACTAAAATATTTAGAGAAGGATGTGAACCACAAAAATGAACAAACCACATAGACGAATCTTGCAATTATCTAAAATATAGTCTGTTTCTAATACCTAAGAAATCCGCTAATTGTTTAATGGGCTAAACTAAATCTTACTTGAGATAGCAAAAAAACATAATCACATATTGGTCATATTTTAGTAAGCCCTTTCCCAATATCTTGTATAACATTCTTCCTAGACGTATTATGTTGCTTACAAAAGTACAGAAGCCCAGGAATGGCTTTAACCGACCCATATTACTTTGGGCCGATCCGATCCATTTTAACATCCTATTTTTAAGTTTAACTTATTTTTCTTTTCATTTTTATTTCCCATCTTTTATACAAAGTTGACATGTTTGGTAGGAAGAAAATAAATAAAATCTATTGAGAAATTTAATGAATTTATTTGTGTGGTAATGACGGAGAAATAAATGAAAATTATTTATTATAAGTGCTAAAAAAATTAAACAAATGAAAATAGACATGAAATAAATAAATAACTAAAAACATTATAAGCATTACGTTCCTGCGATTACCATCATAATAAACAATTAAAAAGACAATTAACTTTCAGTGTTTAGAAAAAAGAAAAAAAGCTCAAAATAGACAACACAGGATTGATGATGAAGCAGATATCACTCTTTTATGCATTACAGTTTACAATGTTAAAGTGGAGAGTTTGATTTCTCCGTGTTGTCTAGTTTGCCATATGAAAGTTGGGGAAATTCATTTCTTCACAAAAGAAGGGGAAATCAAGTTGTGTTACTACATTTCTAAGAGAAAACCATTTCATATTGTTTACTTAATTTAAAGTTGAAAAAAAAGAAGAGGGGAGGAGAAGTTTCCATTTTTCTCAAAAATGAGGGGAAAAGTTTTGAAGAAAAAATAATTACACTTTCTCCTCTTATCCTCTCCACTCATTTCCTTTATACACTTCAAAAAATGTCGAGAATAATTTATTTCCATTGTTTTGGTCCGAAAAAATGACATTTCCCAGGATATGATTTTGTTTGTGGTTGATTTCCATCCAAAATGTGGAGAAATAAAGAACTGAAAATTAAAGAGTTTTTTCTTAAGAATTTGATATTTTAAACAAGTATATAAAAAATTGGTTTGTAAGTCCCAACTTATTAAGATGGTTACTGAAGACACCTCTATGTCGATAGTGAGAGTCTTTGCAATACACACACTGATCTGGACGTGACCAGTTGCAGTGTGTAGTATACCAGGTTAACTGGAAGGTTTACTTAATTAAGGTGATAATAAGTAAATGAAAATGCAATAAAGTAAATACTTGTAAAGTAAATTGGTGAGACGATATGTATCTTTCAAGTGTATTTTATTTATTAACTTTAAATAAAATACAATGTTGTTGCGGAACCAAGATAATACAAAGTATGTAAATATCCTAACAACCTATGAAATACAATCGATCTAATACTTGGAAATTCTCTAAACAATCGAAACACTTAAAGTTGTGAAATGTTCCTTTCTGCGATTGAGAGAATATTGCACAAGTCACCAAGAATATGCAAATGTCGAATATGCAAAGGTTGTTTCTTGGTTGTGCAAAGACCTCTATTTATAGGCAAAGGTTGACATTGGGATGTCAACTTTTCCGTACAAATATGGTTGAGAGCATTTAAGGAATTGCATTTAATTGCTTTAACATGCTTGATAAAGTAAGACATAAAGTAATGTTCAAAAAAGAAAAGAAAAAAGACATAAAGTCACTTTATCTAACATGCTTTATGTACTTTTGTACTTTAATCAAAGACAATTGCCATTGTCCGGTTAAAAGTACATAAAGCATAAAGGTCTTCCTCGTAATCAGTGTAAAGCTTTGTAAGTACTTTACACTGATGGTTCTCCAGTTCTCGACCTGGGTAGAATGTCAACTGGGCTTCGCTGCGATTGTCATTCTCTATCTTCCACTTGATGTCTTCGACTTCAACTGAAATGTCTTCAGGTGTATGGTCAGATCTCAAGTGGAGGAAGTCTTCAGTTGCATTAACTGTACCTTGCAACTGTACTTCTAATATTTCTGGACAATTTCTTCAGGTCTCCAGGTGCAACTGGAGACGCTTCAGTTTACCAGAAAACTGGACCTAACAAATTCCCCCTAATTGTCCTGAAATATTGCCAAGTCTTTTCAAGTTTTTTTGTATCTATACAAGTATGAACTTGAATGACTTGTTTTGACTAAATCTATCTAAATTTTCCAAGGCATTTTTATAGATCAATAAATGTCTTGGGTATTTCTTTTTGGTTTGTTAGATTTAATCTGTTATCTATCTTGTTGTTACAATCTGACAACTTCATTTATACAAGGAAATGAAATTTACACAAGTTACAAGAAAGTAAATAAAAATACAAGTAGATAACTGAAGAAGAACTTATACAGATGGCCCTTCGCCAGTTCTCCTTCTTTTGTTCAAAGAACCAATCGGTTGAGAGTCTTCAGGGTCAATTCTCAATCTTTCTTCCAGATTTTCTTTGTGCTGGATCTTTCCCTTTAACAAATTAATCTAAGCCTTCTCAAACCTGTTCTTGGTGTCTTTGGCTTCCAAAAAGTCAACCATCTCAACCCATCCACTGAACCCATACTGGAGAACTGATGGATCTTCAGTTGTCACTAGTGGCCCTCTAGTGTAACTGACTTGAACTCTGAATACTTTTGTGCCTGGCTTGACAGAAACACTTACACCATTTATCTTTCCATTGTGTTTTCTTTTAGCCATTATCGATGAATAATAGGCTATGGCTTCAGTTTCATTGGCAATCTTAATAGATCCAGATAGGGCAGAATGCACAGCAGCCTTTATGTCATCATTAGACACATCTCCAGTTGGTTCAACAAAGGTTCTTAGATCAGCATCTCTGGGCAATGACTTTCTTTTAGGTTGAGGGGACCTTCTTGGTGGATTCAATACTCTTCTTATAATCTTTTGAATGTTTTCAATGCGCCTTTGAATCCCACCAGCCCTAATTTCTCTAGCCTTCTCCACTGATACATTTGTGTTCTTGGCATCGAAAGCAGCTTCATCATCTGGATAATCTTGGTCAAGCTGAATGTCCAACATTTCCATTACAGCTCCCATTATCCTTTGATCATGTTTCACTCTTTGGTACTGCTCCAGTGTGATGCCCAGTAAGGCAGCATCATTGGCATCTAAGTTCAAGATTCAAGACTTGGCAACCCTTTGGTCTTCCTTTCTTTGTTTTCTTCTTTCTTTGAATGCATTGCCAACAGTAGCCAGTCTCTTGCTTTCATTTGCAGTCACTGGAGGAAGCTTATCGATGTTGCCAGTTTCAAGCAATGGTGTATCAGTGGTCAGCTGGGCAGCTTCATCAGTTGCCTTGCCCTTTTCCTTATCATCATTCCCCCTATCGGGTACATCTTCAAACTGTTTAATTACATGTTGACTGACATCAGTACCAGCAGCTACCACTATTTGCCTTTCAGATGAAGTACCTTCAGTTGCAGTTGGTGCAATGTTAGGTCCAGATTTAGTCCAGACTTACTGGACTGGCTCCAGACTGGACTACTGGAACCTTATTTAGGTTTGTTAAGAAAACTTGTTTTGCTGGTCTCGCTCCAGACCCGACTACTGGAGCCTCGCTGAAGATCTGACCAGAAAACGTGTTCTACTGGACCTACTCCAGACTTGGAATCTGGAGTCTCTCTGAAGATTTGTCCAGAAATAATTGAAGACTAGTGAGCATTTACTTGTATAGGTAATCTGGAGCATTCTCCAGATTAGCTCACTGAAGACTTCACCCCAGTCCAGATCTACTCTGCTGAAGACATTCTGACTGAAGTCAAAGACTGAAGTCTGAAGGAAGAAGACTTAACAAATGGCGGAGTCCACTGGAAAGTCTTACCAGATCTGCACACTGGAGGATTGTTAGTGTTCTAGATCCTGCAAGTCTGAACACTAATATCGAGGATTGACTTTTGCCTTTAACACACTTTCCAAAGAACAATCCACTTGTTCTTTAACAACGTATACGTGTGTTAAAGTGGTTGGATAAAAGGATACACTTGCACTTGATGTGACTTTATCCTTATTCCTTATCCAATACATTTAATGTTCTTGTCGGATCATTAAATGTATGCCAACCATATTTGTACGGCACAAATTCACTGGTGAATTTGTTGCCTATAAATACAAAGTCATTTCCTTGACAAAAATACTTTTAAGCATTCCTTTTGCATTTAAGTGAATTTGTCCAAATACTCTCGATCTTAAACAGGGATAGTTCACAACTTTAAGTATCTCGATCCTAAAGAGCTATTTGACAAATATAGATCATATTGTAACTCATAGGTTGTTAGGATACACACTTAATTGTGTTATCTTGATTCCGCAACAACCTTGTATTTTATTTAAACATCAATAAATGAAATACCCATGAAACATACATAATGGTCCACTTTATTTGTTTATTGCTTTAAGTCTTGTATTACTTTGTTTATATATCTTGCATCTTTATTTACAAGTAATACTAGTCCAAATCTAGTGATTATTAGACTTGTTGTATTTTACACTTTCATTAGTTAACCATCTCGTAATTAAAGGGACTCACATTTGGTATCAGAGCAGAAGGCTAATCATTGCCTAGATCTGTTCTTGATGGCTAACCAAGAAAATACACAAGGTTTTAGTCTTGGTCCCGATCCTAATGTAAATATTCATGATCAAAATGAACCACAAAATGTTAATAACACTAATCCTCCTCCTCCTCCTACTCCTGCTTCTCCACACGTGCATGTGCACTACTCAAATAATCCTGTTCCTAAATTCAGTGGGAACAGTGATGAATTTGGTACGTGGAAGGCTAGGATGGTTTTGCATGTCACTGGTATTGAGAGGAACATGATGAAGATTTTAAACGAAGGTCCTTATGTACCAACATCACCTCTCAATCCACTTCTTGATCCTTCTGGATCTAGAAGGGGAAGGGAAAAGAGGGAGGAACATTGGTCAGAAGAGGAGAGGAGATTGGTGAATCTAGACACCCTCCTTAAAAACATGATCCTCGGGGCTGTTCCAGAAACCCTCATTCTCACACTAGTTCTTTTTCCTAGTGCCAAATCCATGTGGGATGAACTTCTTAACCAACATGAAGGAGGAGATGACACCATTGTCACCAGAAAGGTCTCCTTAAACAAGAGGTATGAGTCATTTTTTGCTCAACCTAACGAGTCTCTCACTGGTACTTACACCAGATTTATGAGTATCATAAACCAATTGAGAGGTCTTGGGGTTGAGAAGGACAAGGATATACTTCTGGAGAAATTTTGTGACATTCTACCCACCAAATGGTCTCACATGATACTTGGCTTACGACAAGGTAAAACTCTGCACACACACACTCTCTCAACTCTATATGGAGCCTTCAGGTACACTGAAGAAAATCAAGCTCAGAGAGTGGTTGCAGAACAAGATGCTTTTAACCATGCCTCCAGTACTCCTAAAGTGGTTAGTTATTCTGAACCACAAAATACAGCACTGATATCTTCTGAGAATGTATTTTCTATGAAGAAGATGGTGTCTGAACTTATGGATTCTGGAGAGTCCAGTCAAGTCTCTCCAGACTGTTGTGATGAAACTGAAGATGATGACCTTATTGCAATGATTGCTAAAACGTTTAACCGTTTCAAAGCAAGAGCAAATAAGCCATCTGGACAATTTGCATCCAGTTCTTCCACTGACAAGACCAATTTGACATGCTTTAAGTGTGGCAAAAAGGGTCATTTCATGAAAGAGTGCAGGTCCAACCAGTTTGTATCCAAGCCTGGTCCATTCTCTTCAAATAATAAGCCTGATGATAGCTATAAATTGAAATATAAAAAGCTTAAGGCCCAAATTGCTCTCATGGCACAACAAATGGAAACCAATAATAAGTGCATGATTGCAACAACTGAAGAGAAGTGGGTTCCTTCTGATGAATCATCTGCTGATGAAGAAGAGGAAAGAGATTGCTGTTACATGGCTCTGGAAGTTGATGAGCACCTGGTGAAGGAAGATGTCACATCTGGACGATGGGTGGACATAGTTATTAAAAAGGTTAGTGATTATGATAATGCAACTGACCAAGAACTAAAATTGGACATTGCTGAAGCTTTAAATTCTGATTTGATTTTTGTAGAAACTGTTAGATCTGATTGTGTAAATGGTCTAGAAACAGATTCTTCTGAAATAAATGCTTTAAAATCAAAATTAAAAGAGCTTCAAGACATTGAACTGGCATTTCAAGCCCAGGTTCTGGTAACTGAACAATTGATTCAAGAAAAGCAAGATCTTGAGATCATTTTAGAGAAAGAAAAACTGGTAATAAAATCATGGCTAGAAACCAAAAAGCCATATGATGCTTCAGTTAAACAATTTCCTGCTCAAAAACGTGCATATTTAGATGGAAATACTAATGTTGCATCATTAATACCAGTAATCGATCGGTTACCAGAGGTGTTCAGGCCTATCACTGTTTATGATGAGCCTGCAACTCCCAAGACCAATTTGACATGCTTTAAGTGTGGCAAAAAGGGTCATTTCATGAAAGAGTGCAGGTCCAACCAGTTTGTATCCAAGCCTGGTCCATTCTCTTCAAATAATAAGCCTGATGATAGCTATAAATTGAAATATAAAAAGCTTAAGGCCCAAATTGCTCTCATGGCACAACAAATGGAAACCAATAATAAGTGCATGATTGCAACAACTGAAGAGAAGTGGGTTCCTTCTGATGAATCATCTGCTGATGAAGAAGAGGAAAGAGATTGCTGTTACATGGCTCTGGAAGTTGATGAGCACCTGGTGAAGGAAGATGTCACATCTGGACGATGGGTGGACATAGTTATTAAAAAGGTTAGTGATTATGATAATGCAACTGACCAAGAACTAAAATTGGACATTGCTGAAGCTTTAAATTCTGATTTGATTTTTGTAGAAACTGTTAGATCTGATTGTGTAAATGGTCTAGAAACAGATTCTTCTGAAATAAATGCTTTAAAATCAAAATTAAAAGAGCTTCAAGACATTGAACTGGCATTTCAAGCCCAGGTTCTGGTAACTGAACAATTGATTCAAGAAAAGCAAGATCTTGAGATCATTTTAGAGAAAGAAAAACTGGTAATAAAATCATGGCTAGAAACCAAAAAGCCATATGATGCTTCAGTTAAACAATTTCCTGCTCAAAAACGTGCATATTTAGATGGAAATACTAATGTTGCATCATTAATACCAGTAATCGATCGGTTACCAGAGGTGTTCAGGCCTATCACTGTTTATGATGAGCCTGCAACTCCCAAGACCAATTTAGACCCAGTTCAATCCCCAGAGGTTAAGACTGGAGAGCTCCAGATGGCTGCTCTAGTAAAAAAGGTGAAGCAGAATAGACCTTTGCCTCAGACCAATCCCCTACCAAAGCCTTTGACTGGAAAGGCTAAGGTAACATCTGAAGAAAATATTTTGTCCAGGTTAGAGAGCCAGATTCAAATTCTGACTCGTCAATCACAAAGTGTTAATGCAAGATTAAACTTTCTTGAGGGTACTTCATCTGGCCCTAGACAAAATACAAAACCTTTTGCTAAGAAAGACAAACTTATTTCTCCAGTTGAGAAAATGAAAAAGGTTTTAAAACCATCAACCCCAGTGGTCTTTTCTTCTAAGACCACTATTGAACAAAGTGAACTAGACCAGATTGCCCCAGGGACCTATAAGGGAGGGTCCAGTGAATCCATCAGTCGATGGGTTCCCAAATCTAACTGATAAATATCTGGTGTATGTGTAGGGCGATCGAAAGAAGCTTATCTGGTATCTTGACAGTGCAGCTGGCAGGACGATGACCGGATGTAAGACCCTACTGGAGGAGTTCACCATTTCTGATGGACCCTCCATCACGTTTGGAAATGATGGTTGTGGAAAGACTGAGGGATATGGTGTTCTGAACAATGGACAAGTCAAGTTCAGACGAGTTGCATTTGTGAATGGTTTGAAATATAACTTGATCAGTGTAAGTCAACTGTGTGACAATGGCTATCAAGTCTTATTCAATGTTGCTCAGGGCATCGTATTCAACAAGGACTGGAAGGTAGTGTTGATTGCTCCCAGAAAAGGGAATGTGTACGTGATGGATATGGAAAGCTCTCCTTCAGAGCAGTGTTTCTATACTCAAGCTGATGAAGACACAAACTGGTTATGGCATAAAAGGTTATCCCATTTAAACTTCAAAAACATTAACAAGTTGTCCAGAAAACAACTTGCAGATGGGATACCTTCAGTCTCCTTCAAAAAGGAAAGACCATGTCCAGGATGTGAGATGGGTAAGCAAAAGCGTACCAGTTTCAAGACCAGACAGAATTTCAGCATTACTGAACCTCTTCACATGCTTCATATGGACCTTTTTGGTCCAGTGAACGTTCAGACTCGTGCTGGTAAAAGATACACCCTGGTGATCATAGATGAGTTCTCCAGATATTGTTGGGTGATCTTTCTGAGGTCCAAAAGTGAAGCTGCTGCTGAAATCATCAGTCTTATCAAGCAAATTGAGCTCAAGTACAGTCGAAAAGTGTGTCAGTTAAGAAGTGACAATGGAACAGAATTCCAGAATGCAACTCTGGAGTCATTCTGTACTGACACTGGCATCTCCCAGAACTTCTCTTCAGCCCGCTCTCCAGAGCAAAATGGAGTTGTGGAAAGGAAAAATAGAACGCTGATAGAAGCTGCCAGGAGTATGCTTGCTGAATCTGGACTGTCTACCAGTTTCTGGGCAGAAGCAATTGGAACTGCTTGCCACACCCAGAATCGATCAGTGTACATCAAAAGACACAAAAAGACAGCCTATGAAGTCTTAAGAAATAGAAAACCAAACATTGGTTATTTTCACGTTTTTGGATGTCCAGTTTACATCCTGAACGACTCCAGTCAGCTAGGCAAATTTGATGCCAAAGCTGATGAAGGGTATTTCTTAGGCTATTCAGCCATTCGCAAGGCCTTCAGAGTCTACAACAAGAGACTGGAGAAGGTCCATGAGTCAATTCATGTAACATTTGATGAATCAAATGCCTCAATCAACAAGAAGCCAGCCCCTGACACTCCCCCAGTAACACCAATTGTCTTTTGTGAATCTGATCCTATAAACGACAAATTTGAAGATTCACCAGACACAGTTTCCAGTCATCCTGATCTGGAACCTGTTCAGAAAAAGAAACTCTCCAGTAGTACTCCATTCTATCCCTCTATTATTTTCAAACTACCCTCTGAAATTAATATTGGTTCAGATGTGCGTACTACTCCTCCAGTATCAGTATCAGTTGAGAATGTACCAGAAATGTCTTCTGGTGACCAAACTGAACCAGTACTACAAGAAATACCTTCATATGAAGAATTTCATGATGCAAATCGTGATTTAAATGAATCAGATGAAGATGTTGAAGTAGTCTATGAAGAACCTCCTCCTGAAGTAACTTCAGAGGAAACTCAACTGAATTCTTGCACTGATATTGTTGTCTGTAACAATCCTGGTCAGTACTCCAGATGGACAAAAGCTCACCCTATTGATCATATCTTAGGTGACTCCAGTCGTGGTGTTCAGACCAGAAGAGCCTCCAGTAATCAATGCTTATACGTCAGTTTTCTATCTTTGATAGAACCTAAGAAGATTGACGAGGCTCTGGAAGATCCAAACTGGGTGACTGCTATGCAAGAAGAGCTTCACCAGTTTGAAAGGAACAAGGTATGGTATTTGGTTCCTTTCCTAGTTGGAAAGAAAGAACCAATTGGAACAAGATGGGTCTTCAGAAACAAAGTAGATGAAGATGGCCACGTAATAAGAAACAAGGCCAGACTGGTAGCACAAGGCTACTGCCAGTCAGATGTCGACTTTGATGAATCTTTTGCTCCAGTGGCTAGACTTGAAGCGATCAGAATTTTCTTAGCATTCGCTGCTAATCATAAGTTCAAGGTCTACCAGATGGACGTAAAGAGTGCTTTCTTGAATGGAAAGCTTGAAGAAGAAGTTTACGTCAGACAACCTCTAGGTTTCGTTGATGACAAGCATCCACATTGGGTATATCGTCTGGACAAAGCGCTATATGGCCTCAGACAAGCCCCACGTGCCTGGTATGATACTCTGACTAAACATTTGTTGAAAAATGGTTTTAAACGAGGTGCAATTAACAATACCTTATTCATTCTTCATGAGAAAGGTAATCTGTTAATGGTACAAATTTATGTTGATGATATAATTTTTGGGTCTACTGATGAAAACATGTGCAAGAAATTTTCTAAAATCATGTCCACTGAATATGAAATGAGTTTGTTGGGTGAATTAACATATTTTCTTGGACTCCAGATTAAACAAAACAAAGATGGAATTTTTATTAATCAGGAAAAATATGTTAGAGATCTTTTAAAGAAATTCGATATGAATTCTTCACCATCTAAACCAACTCCAATTTCTGCACCACTGACACTGGACTCGGATCCAGATGGCAAACCAGTGAACACCACTGTCTATAGAGGCATGGTTGGTTCACTGATGTATTTAACGGCCAGTAGACCAGATATTATGTTTTCAACATGTTTATGTGCCAGATATCAGTCTAATCCAAAGGAATCTCATATGCTTGCTGTAAAGCGCATACTGAAGTACCTTAAAGGTGTCCCCAGTCTAGGTCTTTGGTACCCCAAAGGCTCAGGCATGGATCTAATGGGTTATTCAGATTCAGATCATGCAGGTTGTAAGATAGATAGGAAATCCACAACTGGTGGATGTCATTTCCTAGGTGGCAAACTGGTCTGCTGGACCAGTAAGAAGCAAACTTCAGTTTCATTATCCACTGCTGAAGCTGAATACGTGTCTGCAGCCAGTTGTTGTGCTCAGATACTCTGGATGAAGAACCAGTTGCTTGATTATGGTATTAAATATTCAAAAACTCCAATCTTTTGTGATAATACCAGTGCCATCGCTATCTCCAACAATCCAGTCATGCACTCCAGAACCAAACACATTGATCTAAGGTATCATTTCATTCGCGATCATATTATGAAAAACAACATTGAACTCCATTTTATTCCCACTGACAAACAACTCGCTGACATTTTTACTAAACCACTGGATGTAAAAACTTTTGAATATCTTGTTGGTGAGTTGGGAATGTTAAACCCTTAAATCTGGAACCTTGGTATTGAACGCCATTGTGTACTACTAAGGATCTTTGATTTAAAGATTCAAAAATTTATTTCTGGATCAACATTCCAGGGAAGACTTGAAAAATATTTTCTCTTAAAAATGTTTAAGTTCAGGGGGAATTAATTTTCTCACTGGACAAATTCTTCAGAAAATATTACTGGTGCTTTGTAAATATGTCCCTCTCACTGGTAACTGGACAGGTTGAAGTGCGTGTTTGAGTTGACTTATGTCTTCTTGTAAATATGTCCCTCTCATTTTTCTGTATTAGTTGACGTGCAAGTTTGAGGTTACCAGTCTTTCAAAAATTGGTTTTCACTGGTACTTTACTGGAGTGTCCCTCCAGTGTACCATCAGTACATGTTCACTGGACTAATCCACCAGTGTTACTGGACGGTCCTGTCAACCTCCAGATGCACTGAAATATGTCATAATATTTTCAAAATACTTGATCTTTGTATGTGCCACGTAAGCAAACTTTTTCAAAGATATTTATCTTATAAATCCTACGTGGCATGTAAATTTTTCAAACGCAATGATGGTCTTTTTACTTTGGGAAAACAAAAAGTACAAGTTGTTACTGTTTTGTGGGCTGTAAACCGTCATGCATTTATGTGTGATGTGATGTAATTAATGCGGATCTCAGAACACGATCAAAAAATTGTATTTGATAATTTCAAATTAATCGTTTGAGTTCCACATTCTCAATCCTATATATACCCACTTTCACTTTCAATTTCATTTACTTCGAACATTTACTCCCAAATCTTAAAATTCCTTCATTAATTCTTTCTTCATTCATTTTCCAATCATAATACTCTCATATTAAATTCATTCATTAAATTCTTCATAAAACCTTAAATATTCATTCAATTTCATCTTTCATCTATAATCAAATGGCTCCTAGACAATCAAACTCACCAAGAAATCTTCTATCTGCTGAATATGTTCCGGCTGCAGATGTCGTTAGAGCACCTCATATCACCCTTGAAGCAAAGGCTATAAGGATGAATATGAATAACTGGATGGCAAAACTCTCGCTATCCAGTGTCCATGATCCACAATCAATCATTGGGAGATTAAATACCTTTTTTCTCTCATGTCCACTATATGGTGCTTTAACAATAAATCCAGAAAAGATGTATCACGATTATTTGTGTGAATTCTGGTACACAGCCGAATATAATGAAGCGAATTCATCTATTGAATATTCTCTTGAGCAAGGGACCAGACCCTTGGCTTTTACAGTAGATTCTCTCAGAGCAGCTCTTCAATTAGGCTATCTGGATGAGAATGAGTTGGCAATACCACTCCCTACTGGTATCAACTTCAGAGAGGTATGCAGATTGATGGGGCATACAGAGATAGTGGATGAGCATGGTCAGTTACTAAGAAAAGGAACAATTTATATGAGCAGACTGACGGATTCGTGGAGATATTTCTTCACACACATTGTCGAGTGCCTTGGAGGTAGTTCTGGAGGGTTAGACCAGATCAATCAAACCCACCTCCAGATTGCCTACTGTTTGTGGTTTGGGCTAAGGGTTGATTTTGCTCAGATATTGTTTGACGATCTGGTAGAGCGTCTAAAGATAAAAGGTAGAAAACCCTTTGTACCATATATTCATTTTCTCTCAATAATATTTAAGAACGTTCTTGGAGCCCAGTACGACTTTGAAACCACTCATTTTTCTATGAGTGAGTACATGAGAGATCTGAACAACTTAAGGTCCAGAGATGGTGAGGTGGATATTCCTCAAGCAATGTTGTCACTTCAAAGAATAGAAGAGAATGTGGCACCAGGCAGGGTCCAAGTTGTTGAAGTACCTGCTGGTAGCGAAGATGTTGAAATTGTTGAATTGGTTCAACCTATTCGACAAGTGGCTCCAGTTGGTGGACCAGAAAATTTTGAGTCCTCCAGACAACCAAGAACTTCCAGGCGTCTGATAAGAGGTGGAGTCCAGGTAAATCCATCAACCCATCCTGGTGATATAATGAATATAGATGGGTCTCCTATTTTTGAAGAGGAGGATATTGATTCTACTGTACAATCTGAACAGAGAGTGGACATTGAAGTCCAGGCTGTTGTACAAGATGTGGCTCAAGCTGGTGAGCAAGTTGTTCAGACTGAAGAACAAGCATCTGGTGAACAAGAAGCCCAGATTGATCTCAATGTTGATGTTGGTGAACAAGTTGATATTGCTGGTGCATCGTTTTGGGATGAGGCTGACTCTCCTATGTCTGGAGGTCAGAATTTTGATGTAAATATGGACTTTTTGGGTGAAGAAAATGTACATATTGAAATTTCACCAGAAATGCCACCACCTCCTCCAGAAACCGAAATGCCAACACCTCCACCAGAAATACCAACTCCTACACCAGAAATGCCACCACCAGAACCTAGAATGCCACCACCACCACCATCAATTCCTCAATCAACTCCATACTTCACACCATTCATTCAACCAACACAAACTCAATCACCACCAGTTGAAGCCCCAGTAAACCCAACTGAACAAAGTGTGCCAGTCTCAAATGTTGAAACTGAAGAGGACTGGGCACAAGTACCTATGATGACCAGATTGACTTCTCATCTGGAACAACCCTCTGGTCTCTCCACTTCCTCTTCAACCGAGGTCCAAGGCCATCTTAGTAAGGTGACGGACCTAGAGAGATCACTCCAGTCATCTTCCCAGGTTATTTCTGACTTCAAATCAATACTGTCAAACAATTTAGCGTCAGAAATGAACCTTTTTGCTGGGAATGAGAAGTTGGTTTTTGATAAGTTAGATGAGCTGGTACTGGCCACCAATCGCAATTCTGAAAACATTAAAGTGGCAGTCCAGAGTTTGGAAACAAAACTGGTAAGTTCTGTGGAAACTGCAGTGGAAAGTAAGGTTGTTCGTCCACTGGCAGGTCTTAAAGAAAAGGTTGAGCAGCTGGTTACAAGGGTAAGCTCTCTGGAGAGTAGGCCCACACTGGACCAGAGTGCAGTTGTTAGCACTATCAGTGAAGAATGTACAAGAAGGTTCAGAAACGATATGCTAAAGGAATTATGTGAAGAAGTTTCTGGAACCATTCTTCGTAGTATTTATGATGGGGTGTTACCTCAAGTGGAAAAGCTCCTGGATGAGAAGTTGCCACAACACTTGCTTTCATCTGTTGATAATGTTCA
Source organism: Erigeron breviscapus (assembly GCA_034093135.1). Taxonomy (NCBI): domain Eukaryota; kingdom Viridiplantae; phylum Streptophyta; class Magnoliopsida; order Asterales; family Asteraceae; genus Erigeron; species Erigeron breviscapus. Next base: position 136,611,984 of record CM067170.1, on the reverse strand, counting down.
GAAAGAAGTGCTGGCAATCAAGACTGGTATGACTGCTTCCTTGCCAGAACAAGGAAGAACCTTTGGTTCACTGGACAGGCACATGATGGAAGAATTGTGGAATGATCTGAAGTCCAGGACTAGAGATCAATCCAAGGGGGAAAAATTGTCAATTCCATCATCTGGTGTCCAAGAAAGTTTAAGGAAGAGAAAAGAAGAGGTTGTAAGGGCAGTCGCTACTGAAAGCGTTGTTCAGAGAAGACAAGTGACTGGTACTGATGCCAGTGAGCCCCAATTTGAATCCTTCCCAGATATCCAAACTACACTGAAGGCTGTGAAAGGAAGAGAAAAGAAGAGGTTGTAAGGGCAGTCGCTACTGAAAGCGTTGTTCAGAGAAGACAAGTGACTGGTACTGATGCCAGTGCACGTATAGCCCAGAGAGCACTTGGCACTGAAGCCATTGTGCAGACTGAAGAAGAGGCTACTGGTACTGATGCCAGTGAGCCCCAATTTGAATCCTTCCCAGATATCCAAACTACACTGAAGGCTGTGAAAGGAAAAGAAAAAGTGGTGTCTGGTGAAGAAGAACAAATTGAAGATGCTGATAATGAAACTGCCAGAAAGTTAGAACAACAATGCATCATGATCGAGATCTTCAAGAAAAATCAAAGAGAAGAACTACTGGCCCATCATAGGGATATGGCTACTCATGGGACTCTGGACTCATACAATGCTGGAAGGTTAGGCATCAATATTGAAGTGTTCAAGAGGATGAAAGAGGATCCCAGAGTTCATCAGTGTCTAGATGCATTGAACGATGTTCATGTACGCTCGTTCTACGCTGAAGAAGAGCAGGTATATGACTCGTTAATTTATGGTGTTTCTATTCCAGAGTTGATAAGGCAGAGAAAGGAGGAACTGGTGAGCCTCCAGAGAAAGATAAGAAAAAATGCTGCTGCTCTGGAAGTAGAGTACAGGAAGAGATTGACTGGTCTGCCAAAGCTTACTGCCAAACAACTTAAGGCAATAAAGGATGCTGATGTGAGCACGTTCATTCCCCTGGATACCACTTTGAAAATAAATCAACAACACCAGTCCACTGAAGGACAACAGAGTGGTGTATCCAGGGATACTGAAGAAATGGTACAGTTGGCTAAGCAGAGGGCTAAATATGATGAAATGATGAATTTCAGGGCCAATGCAAGAAAGATTGTAAATGCTGAAATCAAGTTGGCTGAAAATCATCAAGGTATGACCAGATTTAATGTGAAGTTGACCAGAGAAGGTAACTTTACTGATGAAAGAAAGGATACTTTAGTCCAAGCTTTTGGATGGACTGAACTAAAGGAGATTGGGTTGACTTTTAAAGGTAAGACTGATCTCTCTCCAGATGTGAAGGCCTTTATGAAGAGGATTGAGAAGGTCTGGAAGAGAATTCAACAAATGGAAGCTGTGTTGGGTCTGAGACCACCAGTGTCTGTTCCATCATCTCCATCTCCAAAGAGGAAGGCCACTGAAGATGCACCAGGGCATTCATTGAGAAGAAGGGCCTAAACTCTTATCATTGTACTTATTGTATTTAGTGACTTATGAAAGTTGTAATTATTTTCCTTTTTGATGAAAGTAATAATAGTTGCAATTTTTTATTTTTTATAAGTAAATGACCAGATTTAGTCTAAGTTAGAACTTAAAAGATGAAACTGAAAACACTCATGATCTATAAAGTGTTTTCCAGTAACTTAGATTTTTTAGACTTAAATCGACCAAGTGTTTTCCAGACATACAAATTTGTATATCTATAAGTCTGAAAACACTTGCATTATTTCTAAACAAATAGGGGGAATTTGTTAGGTCCAGATTTAGTCCAGACTTACTGGACTGGCTCCAGACTGGACTACTAGAACCTTATTTAGGTTTGTTAAGAAAACTTGTTTTGCTGGTCTCGCTCCAGACCCGACTACTGGAGCCTCGCTGAAGATCTGACCAGAAAACGTGTTCTACTGGACCTACTCCAGACTTGGAATCTGGAGTCTCTCTGAAGATTTGTCCAGAAATAATTGAAGACTAGTGAGCATTTACTTGTATAGGTAATCTGGAGCATTCTCCAGATTAGCTCACTGAAGACTTCACCCCAGTCCAGATCTACTCTGCTGAAGACATTCTGACTGAAGTCAAAGACTGAAGTCTGAAGGAAGAAGACTTAACAAATGGCGGAGTCCACTGGAAAGTCTTACCAGATCTGCACACTGGAGGATTGTTAGTGTTCTAGATCCTGCAAGTCTGAACACTAATATCGAGGATTGACTTTTGCCTTTAACACACTTTCCAAAGAACAATCCACTTGTTCTTTAACAACGTATACGTGTGTTAAAGTGGTTGGATAAAAGGATACACTTGCACTTGATGTGACTTTATCCTTATTCCTTATCCAATACATTTAATGTTCTTGTCGGATCATTAAATGTATGCCAACCATATTTGTACGGCACAAATTCACTGGTGAATTTGTCCTAAATACTCTCGATCTTAAACAGGGATACTTCACAACTTTAAGTATCTCGATCCTAAAGAGCTATTTGACAAATATAGATCATATTGTAACTCATAGGTTGTTAGGATACACACTTAATTGTGTTATCTTGATTCCGCAACAACCTTGTATTTTATTTAAACATCAATAAATGAAATACCCATGAAACATACATAATGGTCCACTTTATTTGTTTATTGCTTTAAGTCTTGTATTACTTTGTTTATATATCTTGCATCTTTATTTACAAGTAATACTAGTCCAAATCTAGTGATTATTAGACTTGTTGTATTTTACACTTTCATTAGTTAACCATCTCATAATTAAAGGGACTCACATGCAAGGACTGCACTTCTTTCCCCCTTGGCAGCATCTAGACCTGCCCGAATTGCTTCCCAGTCTGTATTGCTGTTGGGCAATCGGTCAAGAGGCTGCCACGTTTGCATGTCCTTGCACTCTTTAAAAATAGTGCACATCATCCTGAAAGAGCGCCACAAATGATTGGTCTCTCTAGACTGGGTTGGCACATTACCAGCAACTTGTGCCTGACCAGTCTTTAGATCTTGCAACAACTGAGCATCTTCAGTGGAGAAACCAGCAATCACATTTTCCTTATCAACTTCCTTCTCCTTCAAACTTGCAACTTCAGTAATCAGATTGTCAATTGATGTAGTATGAGAGGACAATTGGGTGTTTACTTCATTAAGAGCACCTCTCAACTAGTTGATTTCAAGAGTAAGTGGGGCTAGATCAACCTGAGGAGGGGTAATCTTGGTGATCTCAGACATCACCTTTTGAACCAATTGCTCTTCCCTTTCAGCCAAAGTATCTTTGGTGGTCTGACCAACTGAAGTTGCCAACTGCTGCCCAAGCTCAGTCACATTTAGACCAGGTCTTTCAATCAATTCCTTGACCTGTCTTTCTATCTCCTTCAGTTCAACTTCTGATGATCTGACAGTATTTCCCAGCAAGTTGGAGATAGATGTTGTGACTTTTGACTGAGTTAGATCAAATGCTTCCTTGAGAGAAGTGGCCAGATTGTTACAGCCAGTGACCAACTCATTGAGCTTCTTGAACACCAAGTCTTCATTGACTGCAAACTTGTTTATCCCCATATCAACAACCTTTGAATTTATGATAACATCCTTGTTATATCTGGAGAAAGACTTGGTGTTTTTGTCAATTGCCTTCTGAACATCCTCCACCCTTTGAATAAGGTTTTGGATGTCGGCTTGAAAGGAGACAATTTGACTGTCCAATGACGGAGGGGAAGTTGTCACTGGACCAACAGAAGGTACTACTGGAGCAACTGGAGGAGGAACATTAAGGGAAACCTCCTCAGTCAGCAACTCAGTAGTCGAAGGAATAGAAATAGAGGTTGAAGAAGGACGTGTAATGAGATCAATGTGTTAGCCATGCTGAGAATGCTCAGGTGTGGCCAACGGCGGCGGTGGTGGTGGCATGTGTCTATTTCTAGACACAAACAGTGATGATAATGATGGTGAAGATGTATGTGGAATTGCTTGTATATATGGTAAAAGTGAAATGGAAGCATCTGGAGGCGAGATATGAGATGAAGGGTCTTGAGCTTGTACAGAAGCATCAAGTATCTTAGTATCTGAAGCAGTTTCCTCTGAATCCGAAGATTCAATAAGGATTTCATCGTCATTAACATTCATGTCCAGATCCATTAATGTAACTGATGGCTGAACTTCATGTTCAGTCTCCTGATGTACTTGGCCAGTTTCCTGGAGAGTAACATCAGTTGTTGGCTCAGTCGTGGTGACATCATCGCCAAGAATAGAGGTCACTGTGGTTGCCTCAGTTACAACTGCTCTATCCTCAGTCATAACTTCATCAGCAGTAGAGTTTGGAACTTCAGTCTCTAGTTGTGACTGACCAGAGACATCATCAGCTCGTGCAATAGTAGTGTCAGAAATTTGGCCAAAGACACTTTGTTGTGCAGACTCTAACTCTATTCTGGGTTGGGCTGACCCAGTATTATCTTCACCACTTCCTCCTACAGAAATTGCAGAAGTGGTTGCTTGCGGTTGTTCCCTTTGACTTTCTTCAGCATCCTGTTGGGAAGATACTGAAGGGTTAGCTTGGGTACCAATGTCAGTGGCTCGTTCAGACTGAATCCTAGGACGACGGGTGTAACATCCCAAACTTTTATTAACGTTTGACTAGAGTCGTTAAGTCAATGATATGTGTCCGTTAAGTCTATTGCCAGATTTAATGCTTATATGTGATTTATGTGATGTATGTGAGACTTGAAAGTCTTAATGCATGATACGAAAATATGTTTATGGAGTAATTATATGCCTATTAGGAGTGTTTAATGAAGTATTTAGGTAGTATATGGTCCTTAGGGGAGTTTTTGACTAGTAATGAGCTATATGGAAGCCTAGGGACCAAAGTTGACATATGGAGAAACTCAAAAACGGGATTAGGGTCAAGGATGGAGTCATTAGTTGTCATTTTGCAGATTAAACACTTTTCTCCCAAGCCCTAGCCACCCTTTTGATCCCTTACCAAGTTTCTAAGCCGAAAATCCTTCAAAGGTGCGATTTAAGAGTGATTGATCGAGTATTTCGCATCCCCATTGTGATCTTCAGGTAATAGAAGTATATTGATTTTGATTTTATGTCTTTTCAATTGCATGAGTCATTAGAAATCAGATCTAGACCATTGGAGGGTCAATTGATGTCGAAATAACGTTTGTTTTGTTAATGCAAATCATGTGTGGTTTAATAAAGGAGTTATTTGAATTATAATAGTTTGAAAATGAAGTATTTTGATGTTTTAAGGTTTGATATTTGATTTGGAATCGTTTGGTGTTGGTTTGGGGTTCAATCGTTCGATGTTGTGCAGAATCGCAACGAGTTGCGGCGCAACTCCTAGTTGCGGCGCAACTAAATTCCAGAAGAATAAGTTGCGGCGCAACATAAAGTGTTGCGGCGCAACTGGAGGCTTGAGCTGCGGCGCAACTCTATGTTGCGGCGCAACTCTATGTTGCGGCGCAACTCATCTGTTTTCAGCAAAAAATTATAGTTTGAACCGTAACCTCGTTTTGACGCATAGCTTACTCCTGAAATCTAGGGTGTGTCCTTAGATGTGTAATTCCAGTATATGGTCTAATTTATGAATGTATTAATGGCCGTTTACTAATTATAGGTAGACGAGAGTTGTTTCCTTGTTCGGTAACTTAGTTATCCTTATTTGCGTGCTACTTCGAGGTAAGATACACTACTTTGACACGCTGAGGGATTCAACAAAAGCATGGTTTTCAGAATATAACTTTTCTAATCTTATCTTGTATACTCAAGGGTATTCGGGTTATATGGGAGGTTATATGGGATATGTATTTGACTTATGAGACCTGAAATGCATTTCCCTTTATATGCCATGCAAAGTTATGTTATGAAATGATATGCAATGTAATGAAATGTGATGCAAGTATATGTTGATGATGACGTGCATGTATGTGTGGCTTGGTCATCTAGCTCACTAGACTTTATAGGTTGCCATGTCACGTGCACGTTTAAGGGCCCAAACGTAAAAGATGATTATATGTTATGTTTAGGTAACTTTGTCACCTAAACTGTATGTGATGAAATCGAGCTCGTATATATGATGAAGTGTTAAGCTTAACCCGTATTCACCTTAGCCGGGTGGGTGCGTATATGCTGTTGCTTGGGTGGCTCCTTGCAACGTAATTACGTGGTTTGAGTATCTCCGGGTGGAGTGATTACCCACCAATATCTTGAACATACGGACTACTCCTGGAGTGGCTTGCCATTCCTTAACGACACTTGATGGACCGCCATATGGCTCATCCATCTAGTCGGGTGTGAGGTTCCCGTTAGGTCTTATGACCACCTACACACAAACTTACACCTTATATGATATGCGTGACTTATGTCACACCTAATGTGATGATATGTGATGATGAAATGATGATTAGGCACATTTAGGATGGTTAATCCTACCATGAAAGATGTTGATGCTATGTTATGTATGTGATGATATGCGAAATGTGTCTTTAATATGAAAAGCTGCTTTACCAAGTTTTAATTGGGCAAACGTTTATTTAACCTTGTGTTATCTTACTTAGCTAATTCGTTAGCTAACACTTGTTTCTTGAAATGTGTTGTCCCCTCAGGTTTAGCAAGCTAGAAGTGTGTCGATGTATAAAGAGCGAGGCGTGGGTAGAATACTTGAAGATGCTATTAGTTACCCATAGTTGCTGCTCCTTTTAGACATTTGATTTCGTTACGACTATTATGTTTTGATATGACTTGTATACGGTTGTTTTAAGTTGGGCAACCGTAGGATTTCCATTTTAGTATTTTGATGATGTGACGAGTAACACCTACTACTTTATGAGTAAACCATACTAGATTTTATGGTTTAGACATTTAAAACGTTATTCCGCATTCTTTAATACCGTTAGGTGAAAAGTTTTTGGAAATCCTCATTTTTAAATGACGGGTGTTACAAGTTGGTATCAGAGAAATGGTTTAAGTGAACCATGAACCATAGGTATTACCTTAGTTTTGGACTTAAACCGATATAGGTTATGTAGGGCTTAAGTAGGAATGCTTAGCCTTAGAAATGAAATGCTTTTAGGACGGGTTGGGATGAGTGTAAGTGTAGGTTTATGGCTTAAATATGATTATGTTATGCTTGTGTAATTAAGTAGGCCTAACCTTACTTGTTCTCACTCGATTCATCTCTAACATTTGTCACTAAAATTGTAGAAAGATGGTTAATACCCGTGCTAATAGTCAAAGAGATGGAGCTAATGCTAGCGATGCTCCGGCTAATCAAAATGGGCAGGAAATGGTGTTAACCAAAGGCCTCCACGAAGGCCATTTCCGGGTGCACAGCCCACAAGGTCGGAAATTGATAGGGCAAACCCGGTGATTGAACAGGTCCTAATCAAGCAGAATTACATTAAGAGTTGAGGGCTATCCGAGCTCTCTTGTTGAGAAATGAAGAAGAGTTGATTCAACTTAGGGCCGAAAGAGATGCAAGCATGCAAAGGAATGAGCATACAGATGGAAATTATTCCAACCGCTCAAACCGTGCCGAGCCATCGAATGAAAGGTCTTTGATTGCTCCAGTAGAGGTTGTTGCAAATGGAAATGGTGTTGGAAACTTAGTGGAGCCTCGTGTAGTGATAGCTCCTCGTGCTCATAACTTTAAGTACGAGAGCTTTCAAAAGTGTGGAGCTAAGGCATTCGATGGTACTCAAGATGCTGTAGGTGCTATGGAATGGTTAGATGATATTGAGGTTGTGTTTGCTTCTTGTTATTGCCCGGACGATATGAAGGTGTTGTGTGCAACCCGAATGTTGAAGAAGAACGCTAGGAATTGGTGGAGGGCTGCTACTATCTCCTTGACTCCCGAGGTGCTTGCTGCTATGCCTTGGGGTACATTCAGGGAGAAGTTCCTAGAAGAGTATGTGGGAACCCGTGAGCTAAGATTGATTGAGAAGGAATTTAGAACATTGACAGCTAAGCCGGGTGCCATAGCTGAGTATGCACACTCATTTATGGAAAAGCTAAAATTTGTTGGACATTTGGTTAGAAGAGATGTTGATCAGGTGGAAGCGTATTGTGATGGACTCCCTGCTAGCTATCAGGGTCTATGTAGGCAACATACTACTTTATCTGCTGCTATCAAGGAGTCCAAGAGATTGGATGATGATTTTAAGACTGAGAAAGTGGTGGCTAAAGATGATGACAAGAAAGCCGGTTTCAAAAGGAGATTCAATGGATCTTCCAACTCAAATAAGAAGTTTAGAGGTAACTCTTCTTCAAATGGGAATAAGGATAAGAAGAGTAGCTCATGGTGTTCGTCTTGCAAGTCTCATCATAGTGGTCCATGTTCTGACAAGACCAAAAGGTGTGATAAGTGTGGCCATCCGGGGCATTCTGCTGAAGTGTGCAAAGACAAGACTCGTTGCTACAATTGTAAGGAAACAGGTCACATGATTGCTAATTTCCCTCAGATGAAAGATGATGGGAAAAAGACGGCTGTAACAAAGCCTAAGGTTCGTGCACTTCAGATGACTGCAGAAGCTGCTAAAGACAACGATGAGGTGGTAAGCGGTATCTTTCTTGTTAATTCTAAACCTGCTTCTGTACTTTTTGATTCTGGTGCAAATAAGTCTTTTGTGTCTACTGTGTTTGCCCCTAAACTTGAAAGAGTCACTACCCCCCTTGATTGTTCTATAGAAGTTGAAATAGCTGATGGTACTATTAGTGATATACGTGAAGGATATGATGATTGTGCTATAGAGATTGAGAGTCATTCTTTTCCAGTCCAGTTGTTGCCTACTACTTTAGCTGGTTTTGATATAGTCATAGGAATGGATTGGTTAGCTGAAAATGATGCCACCATAGTATGCTCTCAAAAGATTGTAAGGATTTCGACTCCCGATGGTAAAACTATTTCGGTCCATGGAGATAAGAAAAGAGGGGGCATAAAAATCATTAGTTTGATGAAGGCTCTAAATTGTATTCGGCATAATAAGAGTCATTTCCTTGCCTATGTTATCGATGCACGAAAGGAGAAAGTTTCCATTTCTAATGTTGATATAGTTTCTAAATTTCCTGATGTTTTCCCGGATGATCTTCCCGGTATTCCTCCTGACCGTGAGGTCACTTTCCAAATTGATCTTGTACCCGGTGCTACTCCTGTTGCTAAAGCACCGTATCGTTTGGCTCCTACCGAAATGAAAGAACTTATGTCTCAACTTCAGGAACTACTTGACAAAGGTTCGATTCAACCAAGTTCCTCGCCTTGGGGAGCTCCGGTCCTCTTTGTCAAAAAGAAAGATGGTTCCATGCGCATGTGCATAGACTACCGTGAGCTGAACAAGCGAACGGTCAAGAACAAGTATCCTCTTCCCCGAATAGATGATCTTTTTGATCAACTTCATGGTGCTTCATTCTTCTCCAAGATTGACTTACGTTCCGGCTATCATCAATTAAAGGTCAAGAAAGAAGATGTAGCCAAAACAGCTTTTCGCACTCGATATGGGCACTATGAGTTTCTTGTCATGCCATTTGGGTTGACAAATGCTCCTGCCGCTTTCATGGATTTAATGAATCGGGTATGTCGCCCATTCTTAGAACATTTTGTTATTGTATTCATTGATGATATCTTGATTTACTCCAAGTCTGAAGCTGAGCACCGTGATCACCTAAGAGCGGTCCTTGAAGTTCTTAGGGAAAAGAAATTATATGCCAAGTTTTCGAAATGTGAGTTTTGGCTTCGAGAAGTTCAGTTTCTCGGGCATGTCATCTCTTCGGAGGGTATTAAAGTCGATCCCGCCAAGATTGAAGCGGTATCTAAGTGGGAACAGCCAAAGACTCCTACAAAGATTAAGAGTTTTCTTGGTCTAGCTGGCTACTATAGAAGATTTATACAAGATTTCTCTCGAATAGCCAAACCAATGACCGAACTGACCAAGAAAGGAGTGAAATATGTTTGGGCTGAAGCACAAGAGAAAGCTTTTCAAACATTAAAGACCAAGTTATGTGAAGCCCCTATTCTTGCATTACCCAAAGGTACGGATGATTTAGTAGTATACAGTGATGCTTCTATTACAGGTTTGGGTTGTGTCCTTATGCAGAGGGACAAGGTGATTGCCTATGCTTCACGACAACTGAAACCTCATGAAAAGAATTATCCGACACATGATCTAGAGTTGGTTGCTGTTGTATTTGCATTAAAGTTGTGGAGACACTACCTTTATGGCACTAAGTGTACCTTGTACACCGACCATAAAAGCTTACTGTATGTGTTCAATCAAAAGGAAATGAATGTGAGGCAGAGAAGGTGGATGAAATTATTAAAGGATTATGATTGTGAAATTAAGTACCATCCAGGTAAAGCCAATGTGGTGGCGGACGCCTTAAGTAGAAAAATGCAGAATTTTTCTTGTCGGTTGATGAGCATGGTTGTGCAAGCTAAGTCTGGACTACTCGATCGTATTAAAGAAGCTCAGGTGAGGGCTTTAATGAAAGATAACATTGATAAGGAGAGCATTGGGAAGAAGAAACGTCTTGTGATGGAGACAAATAGTCGTGGGTTTAAAACTTACAAGGGTCGAATATGGGTACCATTGCTTGGTGGTAATCGGGAATTGATTCTTGAAGAAGCCCATAGAAGTAGATATTCGGTTCATCCTGGTGTCACTAAAATGTATGCAGATTTAAAGCCTATTTATTGGTGGCCGGATATCAAAGGTGAAGTAGCACATTTTGTTGAAAGATGCTTGACTTGTGCTCGTATGAAAACGGACCATCGAAAGCCATATGGAATGTTGCAACAGTTAGAGATTCCAGAATGGAAATGGGATCACATCACTATGGATTTTGTTACTAAGTTACCTAGAACACCGAAAGGAAATGACATGGTATGGGTAATTGTTGATAGGTTGACTAAGAGTGCTCAATTCTTAGCAACTCGTCAAGATGTACCTTTGACTAAGATGGCTAAGATGTATATAGATGAAATTGTCTTGAAGCATGGGGTTCCATTGTCTATAGTTTCGGATCGAGACACGAGATTTGTATCTAGCTTTTGGAAAGGTCTCCAACGAGAGTTAGGTACTAGAGTGAATTTGAGCACGGCTTATCATCCTCAAACCGACGGCCAAAGTGAAAGAACCATTCAAACATTGGAAGACATGTTAAGGAATTGTGTCTTAGAGTATGGTGGAGCTTGGGATGATCACTTGAGGTTGATAGAATTTTCGTATAACAATAGCTACCATTCAAGTATTAGAATGCCACCTTTTGAAATGCTTTATGGTAGAAAGTGTAGGACTCCAAGTTGTTGGATGGAGCCCGGTGAAATGCAAATTACAGGTCCTGAAATTGTAGAAATCACAGCCGAGAAAGTGAATATTGCAAAGGAAGCACTTCGTGTAGCTAGAGAAAGACAGAAAACCTATGCCGATAAGAAAAGGAGACCGGTTGTGTTTGAAGTTGGTGACTTAGTGATGCTGAAAGTTTCTCCATGGAAAGGAGTGATTCGGTTTGGTAAGAAAGGAAAGTTGAGTCCAAGATTCATTGGACCGTTTAAAGTGTTAAAACGTATTAAGGATGTGGCTTATCAACTATAATTGCCTCCGGAATTGGATGGAATCCATAACACATTTCATGTCTCATAGTTGAGGAAGTGCTTGGCGGAGGAATCTAGTGTCATACCTATTGAAGATGTGAATGCGGATCCGACGAAAAGAATGGTAGAGGAACCGATAGCTATTCTTGGAAGGAAACAAAAGAAGTTACGCCGAAAGATGATTGATCTAGTCTTGGTCAAATGGAGACATAATCATGGTGAAAGCCTTACATGGGAAACCGAAGCGGTAATGAAAGAGAAGTATCCCGAGTTGTTTCTTGCTGATGAGATTCCGGGGACGGAATCCTCTTAAGGGGGAGGTATTTGTAACATCCCAAACTTTTATTAACGTTTGACTAGAGTCGTTAAGTCAATGATATGTGTCCGTTAAGTCTATTGCCAGATTTAATGCTTATATGTGATTTATGTGATGTATGTGAGACTTGAAAGTCTTAATGCATGATACGAAAATATGTTTATGGAGTAATTATATGCCTATTAGGAGTGTTTAATGAAGTATTTAGGTAGTATATGGTCCTTAGGGGAGTTTTTGACTAGTAATGAGCTATATGGAAGCCTAGGGACCAAAGTTGACATATGGAGAAACTCAAAAACGGGATTAGGGTCAAGGATGGAGTCATTAGTTGTCATTTTGCAGATTAAACACTTTTCTCCCAAGCCCTAGCCACCCCTTTGATCCCTTACCAAGTTTCTAAGCCGAAAATCCTTCAAAGGTGCGATTTAAGAGTGATTGATCGAGTATTTCGCATCCCCATTGTGATCTTCAGGTAATAGAAGTACATTGATTTTGATTTTATGTCTTTTCAATTACATGAGTCATTAGAAATCAGATCTAGACCATTGGAGGGTCAATTGATGTCGAAATAACGTTTGTTTTGTTAATGCAAATCATGTGTGGTTTAATAAAGGAGTTATTTGCATTATAATGGTTTGAAAATAAAGTATTTTGATGTTTTAAGGTCTGATATTTGATTTGGAATCGTTTGGTATTGGTTTGGGGTTCAATGGTTCGATGTTGTGCAGAATCGCAACGGGTTGCGGCGCAACTAAATTCCAGAAGAATAAGTTGCGGCGCAACATAAAGTGTTGCGACGCAACTGGAGGCTTGAGCTGCGGCGCAACTCTATGTTGCGGCGCAACTCATCTGTTTTCAGCAAAAAATTATAGTTTGAACCGTAACCTCGTTTTGACGCATAGCTTACTCCTGAAATCTAGGGTGTGTCCTTAGATGTGTAATTCCAGTATATGGTCTAATTTATGAATGTATTAATGGCCGTTTACTAATTATAGGTAGACGAGAGTTGTTTCCTTGTTCGGTAACTTAGTTATCCTTATTTGCGTGCTACTTCGAGGTAAGATACACTACTTTGACACGCTGAGGGATTCAACAAAAGCATGGTTTTCAGAATATAACTTTTCTAATCTTATCTTGTATACTCAAGGGTATTCGGGTTATATGGGAGGTTATATGGGAGGTTATATGGGATATGTATTTGACTTATGAGACCTGAAATGCATTTCCCTTTATATGCCATGCAAAGTTATGTTATGAAATGATATGCAATGTAATGAAATGTGATGCAAGTATATGTTGATGATGACGTGCATGTATGTGTGGCTTGGTCATCTAGCTCACTAGACTTTATAGGTTGCCATGTCACGTGCACGTTTAAGGGCCCAAACGTAAAAGATGATTATATGTTATGTTTAGGTAACTTTGTCACCTAAACTGCATGTGATGAAATCGAGCTCGTATATATGATGAAGTGTTAAGCTTAACCCGTATTCACCTTAGCCGGGTGGGTGCGTATATGCTGTTGCTTGGGTGGCTCCTTGCAACGTAATTACGTGGTTTGAGTATCTCCGGGTGGAGTGATTACCCACCAATGTCTTGAACATACGGACTACTCCTGGAGTGGCTTGCCATTCCTTAACGATACTTGATGGACCGCCGTATGGCTCATCCATCTAGTCGGGTGTGAGGTTCCCGTTAGGTCTTATGACCACCTACACACAAACTTACACCTTATATGATATGCGTGACTTATGTCACACCTAATGTGATGATATGTGATGATGAAATGATGATTAGGCACATTTAGGATGGTTAATCCTACCATGAAAGATGTTGATGCTATGTTATGTATGTGATGATATGCGAAATGTGTCTTTAATATGAAAAGCTGCTTTACCAAGTTTTAATTGGGCAAACGTTTATTTAACCTTGTGTTATCTTACTTAGCTAATTCGTTAGCTAACACTTGTTTCTTGAAATGTGTTGTCCCCTCAGGTTTAGCAAGCTAGAAGTGTGTCGATGAATAAAGAGTGAGGCATGGGTAGAATACTTGAAGATGCTATTAGTTACCCATAGTTGCTGCTTCTTTTAGACATTTGATTTCGTTACGACTATTATGTTTTGATATGACTTGTATACGGTTGTTTTAAGTTGGGCAACCGTAGGATTTCCATTTTAGTATTTTGATGATGTGACGAGTAACACCTACTACTTTATGAACAAACCAAACTGGATTTTATGGTTTGGACTTTTAAAACGTTATTCCGCATTCTTTAACACCGTTAGGTGAAAAGTTTTTGGAAATCCTCATTTTTAAATGACGGGTGTTACAACGGGTTCGAGGAACTTTTTGTATAACTGGAGGACCTATTTGGAGGCCTCCAGTTGCATCTGTAGGAACTGACAGACTGGAACTGGCGGGGTTTGGCTGTTGTTCAGGCCCAACAACTGCCATAGTGCCAGAGGACGAACCGGTGGGTCCCTCATTATTTTGAGGCCCACCCAGTTGCCTTTCTGACTCACCTGGTAATGGTGCATTAGTTTTAGTGAATGCCAGTCACATTCTTTCAGGAATCTCAACCTCTCCAGCTTCAGATTCAAGAGAGTCAAGATTCCTTAACAAATCTGGGACAGTGAAGGGTGAAGTTGTATTTTTGTAAGCTTCACTACCTAAGATAAGTTGAAAACAGAGAGAGAGATACCTGGAGAAAGAGATACATAGTCCCCTGGTGCCCTTCAGTTTTTGCACCAGACTTCTGAATAGTATATCAGCGAAGTCCACTCTCAATCCGTTCCACAAGCAGTATGCCATCTCTGCTTGTGAGGAGTTAATCTGGTCCAAACCACCAGAAGTCCCACCCATACTCTCAACAAGGTGTATGAAAAAGTACCTCCATGAAGGTGTGAGGCCTTTCATTGTCATGGCTCCTTTAGTATTTAGGACTCCATTTTCCGTACACTCAGTGTGTCCCATTTCAAGGAGTGTTTGACAGAAATTTATATTTGGAGGGAGCACTACATAAGACTCTCCAGGTCTCAAGTAGTTGAGGTTTAGGGCATCCTTCAAGCTCTCTGCTGTAATGGTACAATTAACTTTTCCACTTTTGAGTGTGAAGGTGATGGTTGAACAGTTATCATTCAGTTTGGCAGTGTACCAAAACTCATACAAGTAGTCATGAAACATCTTGCGTGGGTTTGCAGAGAAGGATGGACCGATAGGAGAATCCTTTAAGAACTTTTGGATCCGCCTAATGAGTGTATCGGCCCCTTGTTGTCCCATCAAACTAGCCATTGGATTGTTTGGATTTAATTTGATGGCTTTTGGGTCTGATGGGGCACTAGATGCATGTTTTACATCTAGTGTTGGAGCATATGGGACAGAAAGTATATTTACATCTCTACTTCTGGATGATTTAGGTGCCATTTTACTACAAGGGAAAATTGAAACGGAGTAGTATTTGGGAATTAGGGTTTTTGATTTATTGAGAAGAGAGAGAAACGAAGCGATTTTGATGATTGGGAAGTAAATGAAGGAATGAAAAGAAGTAAAGGCAAAAATGATTTATTGTGGGGGGATTTATAGGAAAGTAAATGTCCCAAAGTAAATACGAAAATATATTTTAATCCCCAAATTTTCAAAACTTTTGATATTTCGGTTTTATTGAAAATTTGAAATTTAAAAACATTTAATACCAACTTGTCCACATTAAATGCTACGACGGCTTGTATTCCCACGCGCCCACTAACTTCCACAATCCCCATAAAAAGTGCATCTTTTTACAAAAAAGTCTTTGACACGTCATGTGACGGTTGTGAGTGGATCAACACACTCAAGTACTTTCACGTGTCACAAAAATTGACCAAGTATATTACAACGTTATGAAATCTGGTTGACCACCAGTTTTAAGACGAGACCAAACATGTACACTGGAGGATTAGTCCAGTGTCAGTTTCAACTGGAGAGCTCTCCAGTTGCAATTTTTCAAACAAAAAAAGTTTTAGTCAGAAAAATGTTTTGAGTCTTTCCTCCTAGAATGATGATCCAGAAATCAATTAGTGCCAGAATAGTATCACAAAGGCGTTCGATAGCCTGGCGAGCAAAGATTATATGGACCTCCTCAACTGGAGAACTTCATCAGTGTCATTGACGCGTTCATAACAAAGCCTCCAGTTTTAAGGATTTAGCATTCCCAACTCGCTGATGAGATGTTTAAAGGTTTTCTCATCAAGAGGTTTGGTAAAAACATCAGCGAGCTGTTTGTCAGAGGGGATGAAATGTATTTCAATGTCTCCTTTCATAACATATCACGAATGAAATGATACCTGATGTCAATATGCTTTGTCTTTGAGTGCATCACCGGGTTGTGAGATATAGCAATTGCATTGGTGTTGTCACAAAAGATTGGTGTTCTTTTGTATTTTAGATCGTAATCTAACAACTGGTTCTTGATCTAGAGAATTTGGGCACAACAACTGGCCGCAGAAATGTACTCTGCCTCAGCAGTGGACATAGAGACTCACGTCTTCTTCTTGCTGGTCCAACTCACCAGTTTTCCTCCAAGGAAATGACAACCTCCAGTGGTGGATTTCCTATCTATCTTACAACCTGCATGATCTGAATCTGAATAACCCATTAGATCTAACCCTGAGCCTTTGGGATACCAAATACCAAGGCTAGGACACCCTTTCAGGTATCTGAAGATGCGCTTAACAGCATGCAAATGTGATACTTTTGGGTTAGCCTGAAATCTGGCACATAGACATGTTGCAAACATTATATCTGGTCGACTGGCAGTTAAATACATCAGTGAACCAACCATACCTCGATATTCAGTTGTGTTCACTGGTTTGCCATTTGGGTCAGAATCCAAATTTAAAGGTGCTGCAATTGATGTGGTTTTAGATGGGATTGAATCATATTTGTATTTTCTTAACAAATCTCTGACATACTTTTCTTGGTTTATGAAAATTCCATTTTCAGTTTGCTTAATTTGAAGACCCAAGAAAAATGTTAATTCACCCATTAAACTCATTTCATACTCAGATGACATGATTTTGGAAAACCTTTCACACATTGCATCATCAGTTGACCCAAATATAATGTCATCAACATAAATTTGTACCAGCAAGATATTACCTTTTTCTTTCAAGATAAACAAGGTATTACCAATTGCACCTCATTTAAAGCCATTTTTGAGAAGATGTTTAGTTAAAGTGTCATACCAGGCTTTTGGGGCTTGTCTAAGACCATACAAAGCTTTGTTCAGTCTATATATGTAACATCCCAAACTTTTTTTAATTAACGGTTGACTTGAGTCGTTAAGTCAACACTACGTGTCCGTTAAGTCTCTAGGAGAATTACTGCTTATATGTGATTAATGTGCTATATGTGTGAGGCTTCAATACCTTAATGATGTATATGTTAATGTGTTTAAGATGTCAAAGATGATTAAATGTGTTGAATATGTCGATAAGTATTCCCGTTAGGTTGTTTAAGCCTTAGATGTATAGATGTAAAGTGGAGGGGCTTGAATGTAAGCTTTGAAACTTGTGTCCAGGTTTTAGGGGTTAATTAGATTAACCTAATTGATCATTATTCAGTTTCTAATCCCCTAATATCCTCTCCAAACCGTCCCCCTCCTCTCCATTCGATTCCTTTGCAAAATCCTTCAAAACGTGTGATTTCGGGTGTGTTTGATCAAGTCTTTTGCATCCTTCTTGTAATCTACAGGTATTTGAGGTATTATTACATTGATTTCATGTCCTTTTCAATCCTTTTTTTTTTTTTTTTTTTTTTTTTTTTTTTTTTTTTTTTTTTTTTTTTTTTTTTTTTTTTTTTTTTTTTTTTTTTTTTTTTTTTTTTTTTTTTTTTTTTTTTTTTTTTTTTTTTTTTTTTTTTTTTTTTTTTTTTTTTTTTTTTTTTTTTTTTTTTTTTTTTTTTTTTTTTTTTTTTTTTTTTTTTTTTTTTTTTTTTTTTTTTTTTTTTTTTTTTTTTTTTTTTTTTTTTTTTTTTTTTTTTTTTTTTTTTTTTTTTTTTTTTTTTTTTTTTTTTTTTTTTTTTTTTTTTTTTTTTTTTTTTTTTTTTTTTTTTTTTTTTTTTTTTTTTTTTTTTTTTTTTTTTTTTTTTTTTTTTTTTTTTTTTTTTTTTTTTTTTTTTTTTTTTTTTTTTTTTTTTTTTTTTTTTTTTTTTTTTTTTTTTTTTTTTTTTTTTTTTTTTTTTTTTTTTTTTTTTTTTTTTTTTTTTTTTTTTTTTTTTTTTTTTTTTTTTTTTTTTTTTTTTTTTTTTTTTTTTTTTTTTTTTTTTTTTTTTTTTTTTTTTTTTTTTTTTTTTTTTTTTTTTTTTTTTTTTTTTTTTTTTTTTTTTTTTTTTTTTTTTTTTTTTTTTTTTTTTTTTTTTTTTTTTTTTTTTTTTTTTTTTTTTTTTTTTTTTTTTTTTTTTTTTTTTTTTTTTTTTTTTTTTTTTTTTTTTTTTTTTTTTTTTTTTTTTTTTTTTTTTTTTTTTTTTTTTTTTTTTTTTTTTTTTTTTTTTTTTTTTTTTTTTTTTTTTTTTTTTTTTTTTTTTTTTTTTTTTTTTTTTTTTTTTTTTTTTTTTTTTTTTTTTTTTTTTTTTTTTTTTTTTTTTTTTTTTTTTTTTTTTTTTTTTTTTTTTTTTTTTTTTTTTTTTTTTTTTTTTTTTTTTTTTTTTTTTTTTTTTTTTTTTTTTTTTTTTTTTTTTTTTTTTTTTTTTTTTTTTTTTTTTTTTTTTTTTTTTTTTTTTTTTTTTTTTTTTTTTTTTTTTTTTTTTTTTTTTTTTTTTTTTTTTTTTTTTTTTTTTTTTTTTTTTTTTTTTTTTTTTTTTTTTTTTTTTTTTTTTTTTTTTTTTTTTTTTTTTTTTTTTTTTTTTTTTTTTTTTTTTTTTTTTTTTTTTTTTTTTTTTTTTTTTTTTTTTTTTTTTTTTTTTTTTTTTTTTTTTTTTTTTTTTTTTTTTTTTTTTTTTTTTTTTTTTTTTTTTTTTTTTTTTTTTTTTTTTTTTTTTTTTTTTTTTTTTTTTTTTTTTTTTTTTTTTTTTTTTTTTTTTTTTTTTTTTTATTGTATTTGATTTATTGATATAAACAAATACAAAGGTTGTTGCGGAACAAAGATAAACACCCAAGTGTAAATATCTAAACAACCTAGAAATACAAGTGATCTAATAACTTGGAAATACTCGTAAGGATTACTTAGAGTATATCTCACAAGTTGCAATGCAAAGGTTTCAAGCTGTTTGCAAGTTGTGAGAAGACTTATATTTATAGACCAAGTCCATGATGACGTGGACCAGATCGTACAAATATGGTTGGGAGTATTTAAGGAATTAAAGCTAATTCCTTACATGTGTACTTTTAAGGTTTAGGTATATAAGTAGTTGATGTGACTTATCAAACCTTATTCCCAACCTTTACTTTACCTTGTAATTTAATTAATAGTTAAATCTATTAACTGGGTAAAGATATGTAAAGTAAAAAGTCTTCCTCGTAATTAGTGTAAAAGTGTGTAAGTACTTTTACAATGAGATGCTTCAGTCTTCGATCAGGTATAATCAGTTTCTGAGCTCCACATCTGAACTGATTCTCATTCTTCAGACTTCAGTCTTTGACTTCATTCTGAACGGTATTCTGATACGTTGATCTGAACTGAAGTGAAGCTTCAGTGAACTAATTCTGAGCGACCTCAGAATTCTATACAAGTATTCTTCACTGAGCTTCAACTATTTCTGAACAAATTATACTTGGTCGATTTTCGACCTAACAAATTCCCCCTATTTGTTCTGAAATAGTGCATGCATCTCAGACTTCTATCTATACATGTTTGTAAGTCTGAAATGCAAGTTTTAGTTTAAGTTGTAAAAATTTTCTAAGTACATCTTATAGATCATTGATGTCTCAGAATTTTACTTGTGGGTTTTCTAACTTAAACCTATCATCTACTTATAAGCTACAAAATGTAACATATATATACAAACTGAAGTGTTTGTTACATTTGCAAGTATTTATACAAGTACATGATAAACTGAAAAAGAAACTACTTCTTAGCAGGCCTTGAACCAGAAGGTGCTTCAGTAGGTTTCCTCTTAAGTGGAGAGTGATCCTTCTTTCCAAACAATCTGCCTTCAATCTCTACCTTGGCCTGCATCTTTTGTTGTATTCTGGATAACCATGCACCAATCAAAGTAGATTTCGGCTTCCCCCTCAATATTTGGATCATCTCCTTATGCTCAGAAATCCCAAACTCGTGCACTGAAACTTGATTATACTCTTCAGCTGCTCTACTTTCTCTTTTTATAATTAAATCAAAAAGCTTCAATCCATCAGCTTTTGTTACCTCCATATCAACTATTTTAACTGGATGAGATCGATGCTTCAGATAATGCTCATATTGATCCTTCTCATGCTTTCTTTGGAGCTCAATAGCATCATCAGACATTGGTTTGAAGGTGGAGAGACCAGCATCACGAATATTTTTCTTGATGATCTTGGTCCAGTCACTTTGGGCTTAATGGGTGGCCTTGACAATTCTTTTTCCACCTTCAGAACTCCAGCCAGTATTTCCTTCTTTTTAATTGCCATCTCTTTCTCTCTGTTTTTCACCAAGTCCTCAATGGACATTTTGAATGTGAGATGGTCCAGCTTTTGTTCTAAGGGAGAATAATTCACCCCATATTCATACTCGAGCATATCAACAACAGCCTTCTGCACTCTTGGATCATTTTTAATTTTCAGATATCTTTCAAGTGAGAGACCAAGAGCTGCAACATCAATGTGATCAAGGGTTCCCATTTTCTGATGTTGAACCCTTTCTCTTTCCTTATTTTCACCCCACATAATAAATTGATTAGAAACTTGCTTCTGCAAAGCTTCTAATTTCTTGCTATCAGCATTAGGATCATGAATGGGATAACCTTGTTCATCAACATTTTCACCAACCACCAAACCAGAATCCTTTGAATCTTTCTTTGAAGGTTCATCCACCACTTGGGCTTTGCCTGTTAGGACCAGTTTACTGGTAAACTGGCCAGTCTCCAGTTGCACCTGGAGACCCAGTGAAACTAGAGATCCAGAAGATTTGTCCAAAAATATATTGAAGTCCAGTTGCATCGTACAGTTAACGCAACTGAAGACTTCCTCCAGTTGAGAACTGACCAGTTGAAGAATCCTTCCAGTTGAAGTCGAAGACAACAAGTGGAAGATAGAGAATGACAATGGCAGCGAAGCCCAGTTGACATTCTAGTCAGTTACAAACTGGAGACCGTCAGTGGAAAGCTCTTACAAAGCTTTACACTGATTATGAGGAATTGACTTTTATGCTTTATGTGCTTTTACCCGGATAATAAGATTTATCTTATTATTTAAGTAATAAAAGGTACATAAAGCTGGTTGAGTAAAGTTGCTTTATACTGCAACTTTACACTGCTTTTTAAGGAATTAAATGCTATTCCTTAAATGATCTCAACCACATTTGTACGGCCAAAGTTAACATCCCAATGTTAACTTTGCCTATAAATACAAGTCATTGCACAACAAGAATATTAACTTCTTCGAACACACTTCGAAAGAATTTACACTTTGCATACCTGCAATATTCTTGGTGAACTTGTGCAATATTCTCTCAATCGTAAAAAGGAACATTTCACAACTTTAAGTGTTTCGATTGTTTAGAGAAATTCCAAGTGTAGATCAATTGTAGTTTATAGGTTGTTAGGATATTTACATACTTGTATTATCTTGGTTCCGCAACAACCTTGTAATTTATTTAAAGTTAATAAATAAATTACACTTGAAAATTACATATTGTCTCGCCAATTTATTTTACAAGTTATTTGTATTATTGCATTGTTCTTTACTTATTGTCACTTAAATAAGTAATCTATCTAGAACTTGGTATATATTCTCTGTAACTGGTCGTCTCCAGTTCAGGGCTTATATTGCAAAGTAACTCCACCATCGACATTGAGGTGTCTTCAGGTAGTACCATCTATTGAGTTGGGACTTACAAGTGGTATCAGAGCAGAAGGCTAATAAACTTGCCTAGATCTGCTTAGATGAACACTACTGAAGGTGGAAATGGTTCTGGTCAAGGTGAAAACCCTTTGAATACTAATATACCACCTTTTCAAAATGTTAATACTAACCCTCCTACTCCTACTGCCCCAAACCACGTCCATGTACATTATTCTAACACTCCTGTTCCAAATTTGATGGAAACAGTGAGACCTTTGGTACATGGAAGGCCAGAATGATTTTGCATTTCGGTGGGATAGAGAGATATATGTTGAAAATCCTTAAGGATGGACCATATATACCCATGTCTCTTGGGGTAAGTCCTCTTCTAGATCCAACTGGAAGAAGAGGTTCTAGAGAAAAGCTCAAAGACCATTGGTCTGATGAGGATCGTAGACTTGTAGATCTGGACACCAGACTCAAGAACATGATCCTTGGAGCTGTTCCTGAAGATCTAATTCCAACACTTATGTTGTTCCCCAGTGCAAAGTCAATGTGGGATGAACTAGTTATTCAGTTTGAAGGAGGTGATGACACTATTGTCACCAGAAAAGTTGCCTTGAACAAGAAGTATGAATCCTTCTTTGCCTTGCCCAATGAAACTCTAACTGGTACATACACCAGATTTTCTAGCCTCATTAATCAGTTGAGAGGCTTGGGTGTTGAGAAGGATAAGGATATTCTTCTTGAGAAGTTTTGTGATATTCTTCCTTCCAAATGGGAAAACATGGTTCTTGTCTTAAGACAAGGTAAAACCTTGCACAACCATACTCTTGCATCGCTCTTTGGAGCCTTCAGATTCACTGAAGATAATAATGCTGCAAGACTGGTGGCTGAGCAGGATGCCATGAACCATGCCCAGAGTCCCAAGGTTGCTAGTGTAACTGAGCGACCTTGTGCTGCTTTAATGTCTGCAGAGAGTGTCCAGGCACACTCAATGAAGGAGATGTTAAACAGTTTCTTGAACTCTGGCCTGACCACTGAAATCAGTGATGGTTGTGATGAAACTGACGATGATGATCTGGTAGCCATGATTGCTAAAACCTTTAACAGGTTTAAGTATAAATCTAAAAGATTTAATGGCCCAAACAATGCTTCCAGCTCCAGCTCTCTGGATAAAACCAATCTACCTGCTATAAATGCGGTAAGAAAGGTCATTTTATGAAGGAATGCAGATCTAGTCAGATGAACAACCAAACTGGCCCCCCTGTCCCTAATTTCAATCGGCCTGATGATAGCTACAAAGCTAAATATAAAAAGATTAAGGCCCAGATTGCCCTCCTGTCCATGGAAAAAGAAAAGGATCAGTGCTTAATGGCACAAACTGAGGGAAAATGGGAGTACTCTGATGACTCATCAGCTGATGAAGAAGAGGAAAGGGACATGTGTTTCATGGCCTTGGAAGATCAACAACAGTATGTGGCAAAAGAAGATGTCATCACTGGAAGATGGGTGGACATCATTTTGAAAAAGGTATGTGATTATGACAACCAAGTTGACCCAGAACTGAAACTGGACCTGGCTGAATCATTAAGTGGTGATTTAGCTTTTGTGGAAACTGTTAGAGCAGATAGTGAAATATATCTTGACACTATCTTAATTGAACTAAACAATGTTAAACCACAACTGAATGATTTACAAAGTGTCCAGTTGGCTCTCAAGGAGTTAGTTTTAAAAATTGAGGCTTTGGAACTTGATAATCAAAAATTATTTTCTGATCTTGAAAAAGAACAAAAGATTATCAAGTCATGGGTAAAAGCATCTGGAAAGAACTTTGATGCATTTTCTATAACTATTGATGCCCAGAAGAATGCATGGAAATCTGGAGATCTGGAGATGGCAGCTCTCATACCAGATCTTCATGCATTGCCTCCAGCTCTCAGGGTTGAAACTTCTTATGATCAACCTGAAGCTGTTAAAACTGAACCCATTGAGACCACCCCCATTGAGGTTAAACCTGGAGCCAAACAGGCTAGTGCTCCAGTTAAAAAGGCCACTGGTAACAAGCCTTTACCTCAAAAGTCTAAGGTGCCCAAGACCCAAAAGACTAAAACTCCAGCTGAACCAAGGTCCAAGGTTCAGTTGCCTGATGAAAACAATATTTTGTTTAAACTGGAAAGTCAACTCCAACTTTTGTCTCAACAGGTTCAGAGTTGTACTGCCCGGATTAAAAATCTGGAAGGAGGTTCATCACCTCCAGTTTTTAAACAAAATATTAAACCCCCCCTTTCAAAACCTAAACAAAAGAATGTCCAT
>CM067170.1:136457368-136586743 GCA_034093135.1 Erigeron breviscapus | reverse complement strand
GCAGAGAGTGTCCAGGCACACTCAATGAAGGAGATGTTAAACAGTTTCTTGAACTCTGGCCTGACCACTGAAATCAGTGATGGTTGTGATGAAACTGACGATGATGATCTGGTAGCCATGATTGCTAAAACCTTTAACAGGTTTAAGTATAAATCTAAAAGATTTAATGGCCCAAACAATGCTTCCAGCTCCAGCTCTCTGGATAAAACCAATCTTACCTGCTATAAATGCGGTAAGAAAGGTCATTTTATGAAGGAATGCAGATCTAGTCAGATGAACAACCAAACTGGGCCCCCTGTCCCTAATTTCAATCGGCCTGATGATAGCTACAAAGCTAAATATAAAAAGATTAAGGCCCAGATTGCCCTCCTGTCCATGGAAAAAGAAAAGGATCAGTGCTTAATGGCACAAACTGAGGGAAAATGGGAGTACTCTGATGACTCATCAGCTGATGAAGAAGAGGAAAGGGACATGTGTTTCATGGCCTTGGAAGATCAACAACAGTATGTGGCAAAAGAAGATGTCATCACTGGAAGATGGGTGGACATCATTTTGAAAAAGGTATGTGATTATGACAACCAAGTTGACCCAGAACTGAAACTGGACCTGGCTGAATCATTAAGTGGTGATTTAGCTTTTGTGGAAACTGTTAGAGCAGATAGTGAAAGATATCTTGACACTATCTTAATTGAACTAAACAATGTTAAACCACAACTGAATGATTTACAAAGTGTCCAGTTGGCTCTCAAGGAGTTAGTTTTAAAAATTGAGGCTTTGGAACTTGATAATCAAAAATTATTTTCTGATCTTGAAAAAGAACAAAAGATTATCAAGTCATGGGTAAAAGCATCTGGAAAGAACTTTGATGCATTTTCTAGAACTATTGATGCCCAGAAGAATGCATGGAAATCTGGAGATCTGGAGATGGCAGCTCTCATACCAGATCTTCATGCATTGCCTCCAGCTCTTAGGGTTGAAACTTCTTATGATCAACCTGAAGCTGTTAAAACTGAACCCATTGAGACCACCCCATTGAGGTTAAACCTGGAGCCAAACAGGCTAGTGCTCCAGTTAAAAAGGCCACTGGTAACAAGCCTTTACCTCAAAAGTCTAAGGTGCCCAAGACCCAAAAGACTAAAACTCCAGCTGAACCAAGGTCCAAGGTTCAGTTGCCTGATGAAAACAATATTTTGTTTAAACTGGAAAGTCAACTCCAACTTTTGTCTCAACAGGTTCAGAGTTGTACTGCCCGGATTAAAAATCTGGAAGGAGGTTCATCACCTCCAGTTTTTAAACAAAATATTAAACCCCCCCTTTCAAAACCTAAACAAAAGAATGTTCCATCTGGAACTTAATCTGGTAAAAATAAGGGGAGCAAGTATCAAATACCAATCGTTTTTACTCCTGCACCTGGATCTGGTGAAAAAGGTCCAGATGTAGTCTTCAGTTTACCTCCACAACAATCAACTGTGACTTCTGTAGAGAAGTCAAGTGAACCCATCAAGAAAAGATGGGTTCACAAAAATAACTGATGATTTTTGTGGGTGTGCAGGGCGATCGAAAGAAGAATATCTGGTATCTGGACAGCGCTGCTGGCCGGACTATGACCGGATGTAAGCCCCTGCTTGAAGAGTTCACTGTCCAAGATGGACCGACAATGACGTTTGGTAATGATCAAAGTGGAAAGACTGAAGGATATGGTGTGCTCAATAATGGACAAGTCGAATTCAAAAGAGTTGCATTTGTGAATGGTTTGAATACAACCTGATCAGTGTCAGCCAACTTTGTGATGATGGCTTCAGAGTTTTGTTCGATATTGCTCAAGGCACCATATTTAACAAGGATTGGAAAGTGGTGATGGTTGCACCAAGAAAAGGTAATGTGTACATCATGGATATGGAACCAGCTCCAAAAGAGCAGTGCTTCTATACCAAAGCTGATGAGGACACCAACTGGCTGTGGCATAAAAGATTATCCCATCTTAATTTCAAAAATATTAACAAGTTGTCTCGCAAACAACTGGTTGATGGGATACCACAGATTTCTTTTAATAAAGAAAAGCCATGTCCAGGGTATGAGATGGGCAAGCAGAAAAGGGCCAGTTTCAAAACTAGGCAAAACTTTAGCATCACTGAACCTCTTCACATGCTACATATGGATCTCTTTGGTCCAGTGAATGTTCAAACTAGAGCTGGAAAGAAGTACACTCTAGTTGTGGTTGATGAATTCACCAGATACTGTTGGGTAGTATTCCTCAGATCCAAAAGTGATGCACCTGCTGAGATCATCTCTCTCATCAAAAGAATTGAACTTAAGTATACTCGAAAAGTTTGTCAGTTGCAAAGTGATAATGGTACTGAATTTCAAAATAAGGTACTTGAAACATTTTGCAATGACATTGGCATCTCTCAAAACTTCTCATTGGCACACTCTCCAGAGCAGAATGGAGTTGTGGAAAGAAAGAATCGCACACTGATAGAAGCAGCCAGAAATATGCAATCTGAATCAGGTCTTCCCACCAGTTTCTGGGCTGAAGCAGTTGCAACTGCTTGTCACACCCAAAACCGGTCCGTCTACATCAAGAGACATAAGAAGACTGCCTATGAAGTACTCAGGAATCGTAAACCAAATATTGGATATTTTCATGTATTTGGTTGTCCAGTTTATATCTTAAACGATTCTAGTCAGCTTGGAAAGTTTGATGCAAAAGCTGATGAAGGGGTATTTTTAGGTTATTCAGATATGCGAAAGGCCTTTAGAGTTTATAATTATAGACTCCAAAAGGTTCATGAGACAATTCATGTCACATTCGACGAATCAACTGAAGCAATCAACAAGAGACCAATCCTTGATATTACTCCAGTCGTTCCAATAAATTTTGGCGAAACTGACCAAGTTCATCAGTCAGTTGGTTCACCAAAAGATGTTTCCAGTTACAACAAATTGGAACCAGTTAAGAAGAAGAACACCACTAGTGACACATCATTCTATCCCTCCATAAATTTCAACTTACCACAAGAATTGGTGATTGGATCTGATGTATGTGCCACTCCAATATCAGCACCAGTTCAAACTCCAACTTCTCCAGTTCTTCAAGAAATGCCTTCTAATGAAGAATGTCATGATGCAAATCGTGACCTCATTAACTCTGATGAGGATGTAGAAGTAGTTTGGACCGATCCTCCTCCAGAAGCTACTGCAACTGAAGAAGATCGCCAGGTGACTTGCACTGATATTGTTTTACACCAGCCTAGTCAATACACTAGATGGACTCGAGCACATCCAATTGAACATATTATGGGAGATCCAAATAGTGGGGTTCAGACTAGAAGAGCCACCAGTGAGCAATGCTTAAACGTCACCTTCTTATCACTAATTGAACCAAAGAAGATTGACGAGGCTATGGCAGACCCAAGCTGGGTGGAAGCTATGCAAGAAGAGCTCGTCCAGTTTGAAAGGAACAATGTTTGGGAGCTTGTTCCTTGTCCACCCAGGTTAAAGAAAGAACCTATTGGTACAAGATGGGTCTACCGAAATAAGATGGATGAAGATGGCCATGTTGTAAGAAACAAGGCCAGATTAGTTGCCCAGGGTTATTGTCAAGCAGAAGGCGTTGACTTTGATGAAACTTTTGCTCCAGTTGCAAGACTTGAAGCCATCAGAATATTTTTGGCGTATGCAGCCCATCTGCAGTTCAAGGTCTTCCAGATGGATGTCAAAAGTGCGTTCCTAAATGGAACATTGGAAGAAGAAGTTTATGTTAAGCAGACTCCAGGCTTCATCAACGAGAAGCATCCTCACTGGGTATATAGACTGAACAAAGCATTGTATGGTCTAAGACAAGCCCCAAGAGCCTGGTATGATACTTTAACTAAACATCTTCTTAAAAATGGCTTTCAAAGAGGTGCAATAGATAATACCTTATTTATCTTGAAAGAAAGAGGTAATATCTTGTTGGTACAAATTTATGTTGATGACATTATATTTGGTTCAACTGATGATGCAATGTGTAAAAAGTTTTCTAAAATCATGTCATCTGAGTATGAGATGAGCTTAATGGGAGAATTAACATTTTTCTTAGGTCTTCAGATTAAGCAAACTGAAAATGGAATTTTCATAAACCAAGGAAAATATGTCAGAGATTTGTTAAGAAAATACAAATATAATTCAATCCCATCGAAAAACACACCTATTGCAGCACCATTAAATTTGGACTCTGACCCAACTGGCGAACCAGTGAACATAACTGACTATCGTGGTATGGTTGGTTCACTGATGATGCAATGTGTAAAAAGTTTTCTAAAATCATGTCATCTGAGTATGAGATGAGCTTAATGGGAGAATTAACATTTTTCTTAGGTCTTCAGATTAAGCAAACTGAAAATGGAATTTTCATAAACCAAGGAAAATATGTCAGAGATTTGTTAAGAAAATACAAATATAATTCAATCCCATCGAAAAACACACCTATTGCAGCACCATTAAATTTGGACTCTGACCCAACTGGCGAACCAGTGAACATAACTGACTATCGTGGTATGGTTGGTTCACTGATGTATTTAACTGCTAGTCGACCAGATATAATGTTTGCAACATGTCTATGTGCCAGGTTTCAGGCTAACCCAAAAGAATCACACTTGCACGCTGTTAAGCGTATCTTTAGATACCTTAAAGGGTGTCCTAATATTGGTCTTTGGTACCCCAAAGGCTCAGGATTAGATCTAATGGGTTATTCAGATTCAGATCATGCAGGTTGTAAGATAGATAGAAAATCAACAACTGGTGGTTGTCATTTCCTTGGAGGAAAACTGGTAAGTTGGACCGGCAAGAAGCAGACTTCAGTCTCTATGTCCACTGCTGAGGCAGAGTACATTTCTGCGGCCAGTTGCTGTGCCCAGATTCTCTGGATCAAGAACCAGTTACTAGATTATGGTCAAAAGTATACAAGGACCCCAATCTTTTGTGACAACACCAGTGCAATTGCTATATCTCACAACCCAGTGATGCACTCCAAAACAAAGCATATTGACATCAGGTATCATTTTATTCGTGATCATGTTATGAAAGGAGACATTGAAATTCATTTCATCCCCACTGACAAACAGCTCGCTGATGTTTTTACAAAACCTCTTGATGAGAAAACCTTTAAACATCTCATCAGCGAACTGGGAATGTTAAATCCTTAAAACTGGAGATTTCTTTGTTATTGAACGCGTCAGTGACACTGATGAAGTTCTCCAATTGAGGAGGTCCAGATAATCTTTGCTCGCCAGGCTATCGAACGCCTTTGTGATACTATCCTGGCACTAATTGATTTCTGGATCATCATTTTAGGGGGAAAGACTCAAAAATAATTTTCTAACTAAAATTCATTTTTGTTTGAAAATGGCAACTGGAGAACTCTCCAGTTGGAAACTGGCACTGGACTAATCCTCCAGTGACCAGATTCAGTCTTGTCTTATTTTTTTATAACGTTAGAAATACTTGGTCAATATTTGTGACACGTGATGGTACTCGAGTGTTTTAAACCACTTGGTATCGTCATCTGACGTGTTTAAAGTCATTTTGGTAAATGAACACTGTTTATTTTGGGAAAATTAATGTTAGTGGGCGCGTGGGTAAGATAAGCCGTCGTAGCATTTAATGCTGACACAATTAATTATGTTTTTATTTCAAAATTCAAGCTTATTTTGTTAAAATATCTACAAAATTGATTTTTTGGGATCTTAAATTCCTTATAAATACCCTTATTTACTCCGAACACATTTACTTTCCTTCACATTCTTTCATTTACTTCCCAATCATCTAAAAATTGCCTCATTTCTCTCTCTGCTTCATAAATCAAGAACCCTAAATTCCTAAATTTTAATTTCATTTTCAAATGGCTCCTAAATCATCCCGTTCAAGAGATGTAAATCTCTTAACTGTTCCATATGCTCCTTCACCAGATGTCAAACCGGCATCTGGTGCTCCTAGTAACACTTCGCTCATCAAACTCAATCCAAATAATCCGATGGCGAGTTTACAAGGATCTCAAGGGTCCAATACCCTTATTGGAAGAATTCAAAATTTTTTGAAGGATTCTCCAATAGGACCCTCATTCTCTCTAAACCCACGCAAGACGTTTCACGACTACTTGTGTGAGTTTTGGTACACTGCCACTCTTTCTTCCGATTGTTCTTCCATCACTTTTACATTAAAAGGTGGAACAATCCAGTGTACCTTGTCCGCTGATGTGTTGAGGGATGCCTTACACCTCAACTACTGGAGAGAGGGTGAATCTCCAGTTATCTTACCCCCAAACGTTAATTTTCGCCAGGTCCTCCTTGAAATGGGACATAAGGAGTGCCTGGACAAAGGGGTTTTGAAGACAAAAGGTGCGATGACCATGAAGGGCCTTACACCTTCATGGAGGTATTTTTTCATCCACCTGGTGGAAAGTATGGGTGGGAGTTCTGGTGGACTTGACCAGATTAACTCCGCACAAGTAGAGATGGCATACTGCTTGTGGAATGGATTGAGAGTAGACTTTGCTGATATCCTGTTTAGAAGCCTAGTACAAAAACTGAAGGGCACCAGGGGACTTTGTATCCCCTTCTCAAGGTTTCTCTCTCTTTGCTTTTTACAAATTCTGGGCAGTGAAGCATATACAAGCACAGATTCACCTTACACTGTGCCAGATTTGTTGAGGAATTTAGACTCTCTAGTATCTGAAGCTGGAGAGGTCGAGATTCCAGATCGAATGCAGCTGGCATTCGCCAAAACTTATGCACCAATTCTAGGTGAGTCAGAAAGACAACTGGGCGGGCCTCAATATAATGAGGGACCCTCCAGTTCGTCTAATAATATGGTTGAGGATAGAGCAACCATAACTGAGGCAACTCCAATAACATCTATCCCTGGTGAAGATACCTCGGTATCTGATCCTCCAACAGATGAACCCAACCAGGAAACTGGTGAAGGTCATCTGGAGACTGACCCTTCTGGTCAGCCCTCAGTTACATTCATGGATCTGGACATGAATGTTAATGACGAGGAAATCCTTATAGAGTCTTCGGATTCTGAAGGTACTGCTTCAGACTTGGAGATTTTTGATTCTGCTGTACAAGTTCAAAACCCTTCATCTCCAGTCTCGCTTCCAGATGCATCAATTTCACTTTCACCATCCCAACAAAATGAGCCTACAGATATTCCATTCCCAACTTATAACTATATGTCTGGAAACAGACGTATGGCACTTTCACCATCTGGGTAATTCTCACTCCTTCGAGAAATGCCACCCCCACCGCCGCCGTTGTTCACACCTGAGCTTTCTCAGCATGAACAACACATTATACTTCCAGTCCTTTCTTCTACCACCACTCCTACTATTTCTTCAACTGCTGGACTGACAACTGGGGAGACTTCTCTAAGTTTGCCTCCTCCAGTTGCTCTAGTAGAAACTGATGCTGGTCCAGTGACACCTTCTCCTCCGTCACTGGACAGTCAAGTTGTCTCTGTACAAGCCGATCTCCAAAACCTTCTCACCAGGGTGGAGGAGATTCAAAAGACACTTGACAAAAACACCAAGTCTTTCTCCAGATACCACAAGGATCACTTGACCAATATTAAAGTGGTTGATTTGGGGATTAACAAGTTTTCATCTAATGAAGACTTGGTGTTGAAGAAGCTAAATGAGTTGGTCACTGGCTGCAACAATCTGGAAGGTACTTTAAAAGAAGCCTTTGACCTCACTCAGTCCAAGGTCACAACCTCAATCTCCAACTTGCTGGGCAACACTGTTAGAACATCAGAAGTGGATTTAAGGGAGATTGAAAAACAAGTAAAGGAATTGGTTGACAAACTTGGGTTGAATGTGACTGAACTTGGAGAGCAGTTAATGACTTCAGTTGGTCAGAAGATAGATGATACGCTGGGTGCAAGAGAAGCACAATTGATTGAAAAGGTGATGTCTGAAATCACCAAGCTGGCCACTCCTCAGGTTGATCTGGCCCCACTCACAAATGAGATCAACCAGTTGAGGGGCAGCATTGATAACTTTAACACCCAGGTATCACTTCATGCTCAATCTTTGGAAAAACTGACAACTGAAGTAGAAAGTTTGAAGAAGAAGGATGAAGAAGTCAAGGATATGGTGGTTTCTGGTTTGGATGAAGATTCCAAGATTTTAAATGAATTGAAAACTGGTCAGGAACAAGTTGCAGCTAATGTTCTGACCCAGTCTAAAGAAACCAACCACCTTTGGAGATCTTTCAGGATGATGTGCACAATCTTTAAAGAATGCAAGAACATGCAATCATGGCAGCCTCTTGACCGGTTGCCAGCTCACCATTCTGAATGGGAAGTGATTAGGGCAGGTCTAGATGCTGCCAAGGGGAAAAGAAGTGCAGTTCTTGCACCAATTGCAACTGAAAGCACTCCATCTGGAGGTCAATCTGGTATAGAATTGATTGTAGCTGCCAGTACTGAAGCTGGTGAGCAAAGAGTTGTTGAAACTAGTGATGTAGGTGATAGGGGGAATGTTGTTGATAAGGGCAAAGGTTTAGCATGTGATGTATCTGCCCAGCCGGCCACTGATGTACCTATGTTGGAAACTGGCAATGCTGATGTACTTCCTCCAGTTTCTGAAAGTGTTAGCAAACAACTGGCTAGACTTGGTAATCAAATAAAAGAAAGAAATAAAATGAAACAAGCCAACCAAGTTCAAGCCAGAGAGCATCTTGCTAAAATCAAACTGCTTGATATGAGTGATGCTCATCTTTTGGGAATCACTAAGGAGGAGTATGCCAGAGTTAAGAATGATCCTAGGATAGTTGACCAGTTGAAAGAAATGCTTGATGTTGAACTGGACAGACACTATCGTGATGATGAAGCTGAATTTGATGCCAGAAGCTTGAATATATCAGTGGAGAAGGCTAAGGAGAATATGGCAAGTGGGATTCTAAAAAGAATTGAACATGTTAAGAAGGTTGTAAAAAGGGTATTGAATCCACCAAGGATAATCCCTCAACCAAGAAGACCACTGACCAGAGATGCTGACCTTAGCACATTCGTAGAACCAACTGGTGAAGTATCAAATGATGACATCAAGTCTGCTGTACTAGCTGCTGGAGCTGGGAGTATTAAAATAACAAATGAATCTGAAGCAAGAAGCTATTACTCCCAGATCATGGCAACCAGAAGACATAGTGGGACTATCAATGATGTTAATGTAACCATTAAGCCAGGAACCAAGCACTTTCAAGTTGAAGTTAGTTATACCAGAGGGCCACTGGTTAAAACTGACAATCCTGGTGCAATGCAGTATGGGTTCACTGAATGGGTTGAAATGGTGAATGTTTTGGATGCAAAGGCACAAAAGAATAGGTTTGAGAAAGCATGGGTGAACTTCTTAAGGGCAAGATTCAACATAAAGAAAATCTGGAGCTAAAGTTGAATATTGATCCTGAAGACTCTCATCCTATCTCTTCAGTGACCAAGAGAAGAAGAACTGGCGAAGGGCCATCTCATTAAGTTCTCTTTTCATTGTATCTACTTGTAATTTTATTTATATTCTGTAACTTGTATAAATTTCATTTCCTTGTATAAATGAAGTTACCAGTTTGTAACCACAAGGTAGATAATAGATTAGATCTAACAAACTTAAAAGAAAAACCCAAGGCATTTATTGATCTATAAAAATGCCTTGGAAAACTTAGATAGATTTAATCGAACAAGTCTCTCCAGTTCACACTTGTACAGATACAAGGACTGAAAAAGACTTGCCAATATTTCTAGACGAATATGGGGAATTTGTTAGGACCAGTTTACTGGTAAACTGGCCAGTCTCCAGTTGCACCTGGAGACCCAGTGAAACAGGAGATCCAGAAGATTTGTCCAGAAATATATTGAAGTCCAGTTACATCGTACAGTTAACGCAACTGAAGACTTCCTCCAGTTGAGAACTGACCAGTTGAAGAATCCTTCCAGTTGAAGTCGAAGACAACAAGTGGAAGACAGAGAATGACAATGGCAGCGAAGCCCAGTTGACATTCTAGTCAGTTACAAACTGGAGACCGTCAGTGGAAAGCTCTTACAAAGCTTTACACTGATTACGAGGAATTGACTTTTATGCTTTATGTGCTTTTACCCGGATAATAAGATTTATCTTATTATTTAAGTAATAAAAGGTACATAAAGCTGGTTGAGTAAAGTTGCTTTATGCTGCAACTTTACACTGCTTTTTAAGGAATTAAATGCTATTGCTTAAATGATCTCAACCACATTTGTACGCCCAAAGTTAACATCCCAATGTTAACTTTGCCTATAAATACAAGTCATTGCACAACAAGAATATTAACTTCTTCGAACACATTTCGAAAGAATTCACACTTTGCATACCTGCAATATTCTTGGTGAACTTGTGCAATATTCTCTCAATCGTAAAAAGGAACATTTCACAACTTTAAGTGTTTCGATTGTTTAGAGAAATTCCAAGTGTAGATCAATTGTAGTTCATCGGTTGTTAGGATATTTACATACTTGTATTATCTTGGTTCCACAACAACCTTGTAATATATTTAAAGTTAATAAATAAATTACACTTGAAAATTACATATTGTCTCACCAATTTATTTTACAAGTTATTTGTATTATTGCATTGTTCTTTACTTATTGTCACTTAAATAAGTAATCTATCTAGAACTTGGTATATATTCTCTGTAACTGGTCATCTCCAGTTCAGGGCTTATATTGCAAAGTAACTCCACCATCGACATTGAGGTGTCTTCAGGTAGTACCATCTATTGAGTTGGGACTTACATTGCCTTTATCTTTCTTAGATGGTTCAGAAGTTTGCACTTCAGATCTCTGAACATGTTCCCCCTGAACTGAGGCACTACCAGATGGTACCTCAGCTTGCTTCTTGGTTGCTTCTATCAATTCCTGAGTACTTGAAAGCAGAACAATAGGCACATTTCCCCCTTTGGGGACCTCAGAAGGCATTTTTGCATAAACATCAATCGCCGTCTGAATGGCCTTCAGAGGTTCCCAACTCTGCTGCAGAAGGCAATCAGAAATGCCTTTTGCCATGGTAGATAACTGAGCCCTTAACCTGAATGATGAGTTAAGGTTCAGATTCTCTTTTTTAGTTAGTTCTTTCAGCAATTTCCTATCTTCTTCAGAGAATGAAGGAGGAGGAGGAGCAGCAACAACATTTCCCTTCTTAAGTAGGGTCAAAATTTCTTCTAACTGCTTGGACTGGCCTTTAACAACTTCTTCGAGAGTAGACACAGATTTCTGAACTTCTTCAACAGCTTTGTCTACCTTCTCCGAAGTGTCTTGAGTGAATTCTAAAACCATCCTTCTGACCCCTTCCTCAACCTTTTCAGCCACAGAAGCTGACATCTGATCAACAAGAGTCTGAGAGATTTCAGACTTCAGCTTCTCAATCACATTACTACCAACAACAGACCCAAGTTCTTTCTCATTGACACTTGGTCTTTTTACCAACTCATTCACCTCCTTCCCGACTGCCAGAACTTCTTGTTTTAACAATTCAATACCAGATGTCAAGTTCGCAACAACTGAAGCTTGCACATCTCATTTGGCCAGTCTGAAGGCTTCCCTGATAGCTATACTTATCTTATTGCATGAATGTACCAGCTCATTTAGCTTCCCACCTACCAGTCCCTCATTTCCAGCAACCTTGGTGAACTCAGTTCCAAGAAACATCTGAGTACCCTTCATTTCAGCGATGGAACTGGTATTGGCAGTTACAGATTTAGTTAAGTCCTCCACCTTGATAAGTAGGCTTTGGACTTCGGCATTTTGTTTCTCTAACTGTGCTTCTACACTCAAAGGAGGAGGTGGTTGTGCAGAAACAGAAGCAACAAAGGGAATTCTACCAAGCCCATCCAATGCCTTTTCCAACTGCATTTTAGTTGGACTCTCAGATTCAGTATCAGAGTCCAACTCTTTCTCAATTTCAATATCATAATTGATGGGCCTTGGTACTTGGTGAATTTGTGGGTGTAAGTGTTGGAGTTGTGGTTGTAAACGTAGTGATGAAACATAGGCAGGTGTAGAGCCGGGTGGAAAATATGGGTGTTGATGTGAAGTTTCTGGTTGGCGATATGGTTGTTCAACATTTTGGATTTCTGGGGGAGGTTGGACGTTTGTGAGGTTGAAGGTTGGCTCAGAATCAGAAGACTGATTCTCCTCCAGTAAGTCCTCATCAAACTCAAAGTCAGCAAAGGAATCGAGATTCCCTTGAGGTGGCTCATCTTCATCCCAGAGGTCAGTTAAAACTGCAGTCTGATCAGATATGCCCAGGTTCAGATCACTGGTACCTGAACCAGCTTCTGGTTCAACAACTGCTACTGCAGATGCATCGTCACCAGATTTATTGGTTGGCTCAGCCATAGCTTCATCGCCAGAGACAGTAGACACGGGGATTGCCTTAATGATTCTTGTACCGTCATCAAGAATCACTTCATCGGCCGTAGAGTCTGGAATCTCAGTCTCAGGTGGTGTCACACCCAAGACTTCATCAATTCGTGCTGCAGAAGAGTGTGAGATTTGTGAAGTTTCAGGGGGTGCGCGTGCAGACACGGACTCTATTGTGTGCTGGGCGAACACACTAATATTCTCTTCACCATCTCCTCCTAAAGAAGTTTTGGAGATGGCTGCTTGTGGGTTTCCCTTTAGATTCTATTCCTCTGGTTCTTGTTGGGAAGATCTAGAGGGGTTTGCTTCGGTACTAGTGTCCTTGGGCTGTGAGGACTGCTTAAATTTTCGTCGTTTTAAAACACCCTTTGGAGATCCTGAGGGATCTTTTGGGAGATCCTCAGGTTGGTCAATGGATGAGGGAGGTGGTAGTTGGGTAGAAGAAGTTGCTGGGGTTTTGAACAACTTCAACATTTTACCACCAGGTGCACCAATGGGTCTTGCATTCTTTTGCGACCCGCTCGGTGACCTTTCTGAGCCAGCCGGTCGTGCTGTTTCAGTTTTAGAATTACCTGAAGCATTGCAGCGAAGAGTTCTGGTTCTGGATCTGAAGTAGAAAGCTTTGATAGATCCCTGCAGAACTTCGTCGCTGAAGATTCAAGCCCCTCAAAATGATACGCCTCTCCAAGCATATTTCTGAGGCAAACGCTCAGAAATCTAGGGAATGAGATATGTGGACTTCTTTTGCCTTTCAATTTTGCTACCAGCTGAGAGAAAAGTATCTCAGCAAAATCCACTTCAATCCCATGCCACAAGTAATACCCAATTTCTACTTGTGTCAAGGAAATCTGGTCCAAGCTACCATAATTTCCTCCAAGGCACTCGACAATCTGAGTCCAAAAATATCTCCAATAATTACCAAATCCAGACAAAAAGATGTGTCCAGATGTCTTCAGATTGCCGTCTGCATCAACCATGTCATTATGACCAGTGGCCAGCAGAACTTCCCTGAAATTAATTCCTTTAAGCCTTTTTGTATAGGCTGAAGAGGAGGGAAGGTAGTTCAAATGAAGGGCCTCCCGAAACCCATCAAGTGAAAAGATATACTGCTTTGTGCCTTCTTGTAAAGAAAAAGCAATGGACTTTTCATCCTTGCTAAGAGTAGCAGTATACAAGAATTCAAGTAAGTATCGATGATACATTACCTGAGGATCAGCAGTCAAGGCGTAATGGAGAGGGGATTGTTCAAGAAATTTATTTATCCTCCCCATTAAAGTTTTGCCTTTGGCATTCAGTGCGGCCATAAAATTATTCATATTAAATCTGAGGGTCGACGCATCGAACCCCTTTGGCCATTGAGCACTGGCCTTGACTACCTTAGATGGTTTATATTCGAAAGCTATAAGAGATTTGGCTTGGGAAACTTTAGCCATAATTTCTACAAGGGAAAACTGAAAGTGAAAGATGAATTTAGGGTTTTGAAGTTATGAAGGAATAAGAAGTAGAGAGAGAGAATGATGATTGGGAGTAAATGTAAGGGGAAGTAAATGAAGGAATTGTTTTGGGAAGGGTATTTATATTTATGATGGAATACAAAGGGTTTTTCCAAAATAAATAAAATAAAATGATTTTGAAATTCAAACCCAAAAATGAAATATTATTAAAATGAAATCAGTTTTGATCGGGTTTGAAGTCCGAAAATAATTTTTGGGTACACGTCCGCATTTAATGCAACGACGGCTATGACCCCACATTTTCACAAAACTTTTCAACACTTTCAAGAAAAAGTGATCATTACTTTCCTTTTACGGCGCAACTTGTGTGCCACGTCAGCCAAAAACATCATTATTCAAACGTTAAATGGTAACCTTCACGTGTTCACACAACGACCAAGTATCAAAATACATTATAAAGGACAGACTCATTTCAGAAATGGTATACAAAATCTGAGCATGATCAGAATCAAGAGATCTGAGCCATCTCAGTTTACACAATTATTCTGAGAACATTTCAGAAATTCTGAAGCATTTCAGACAAAATATTTTTCTGAGAGCAAAGTTCCCCCTTAGAGAAAAACTCTTTTAAACATAAAAATATTTGACACTTCCCCCTGAGGTGATGCTATACAGGATTTAGCATACCTAACTCACTGATGAGATGTTTAAACGTTTTGACATCCAAGGGTTTGGTAAACACATCAGCGAGTTATTTATCAGTGGGAATGAAATGAAGCTCTATGTCACCTTTAATAATGCGATCTCTAATAAAATGATACCTGAGGTCGATATACTTGGTTTTGGAGTGCATAACACTGGTGTTATCACAAAATATTGGACTTTTTGTATACTTAACACCATAATCAGTTAGTTGGTTCTTCATCCACAAAATCTGAGCGCAGCAACTGGCTGCAGAAATGTATTCAGCTTCAGCCGTGGAGAGTGATACTGCAGTCTGCTTCTTACTTGTCCAACTAACCAATTTTCCACCTAGGAAATGACAACCACCTGTGGTACTTTTCCTATCAGGCTCTAGGTGCTTGTCTCAGACCATATAAAGCTTTATTCAGTCTGTACACCCAATGAGGTCTTTCTTCATTTATGAACCCTGGTGGTTGATGGACATACACAACTTCTTCCAATTCACCATTCAAGAATGCACTTTTAACATCCATTTGATAGACTTTGAACTCATGATGAGCTGCAAAAGCTAAGAAAATTCTGATAGCTTCTAGTCTAGCAACTGGTGCAAAAGTTTCATCAAAGTCTACTCCTTCTTCTTGTGAGTAGCCCTTTGCAACAAGTCTTGCCTTGTTTTGAATCACGTGACCATCTTCGTCCATCTTGTTTCTGAAGACCCATCTTGTCCCAATTGGTTCTTTCTTTAGATTACTGGGACACTGAACAAGTTCCCAAACATCGTTCCTCTTAAACTGATTGAGCTCATCTTGCATGGCTTTAACCCAGCTAGGGTCTTTCATAGCCTCGTCAATCTTCTTTGGTTCTATTAGAGATAAGAAGCTGACATTTAAGCATTGATCGCTTGTGGCTCTTCTGGTCTGAACCCACTAGTGGAATCCCCAATGATTTGCTCGATTGGGTGTGCTCTTGTCCACTTAGTGTAATGACCAGGATGAATAATGATATCAGTGCAAGAACTCCTCTGAGATACTTCAGGAGGTGCTTCAGAAAAGACTACCTCAGTCTCATCATCTTCCTCCTGCAGATCATGATTTGCATCATGAAACTGTTCAGATTGGGGTACTTCAGTGGAGCCTGATATCTGAGGTGAAGCAACATGTACATCTGATCCAATAGTCAGTTCAGAAGGTAGTTTAAAACTGACTGAAGGATAAAATGGAATGTTGCTTGACTTGATTATTCTTGGTTCTGAACTGAAATGTTCAGAAGCAGGTTTAGGTGACTGATCAGATTCAGCAATAGGATCAGAATCACCGAAACTTATTGGACTTTCTGAGGGTGGTACAGGAATGGAATTCTTAAAGATTGCAGAATTAGATTCATCAAAGGTAACATGAATTGACTCATCAACCTTTTCAGTCTCTTGTTAAAGACTCTAAAGGCCTTGCGATTTGATGAATATCCTAGGAAGTACCCTTCATCAGCTTTTGCATCAAATTTTCCAAGGTGACTGGAATCATTCAAAATGTATACTGGACATCCAAATACATGGAAATATCCAATATTAGGCTTTCTATTTCTGAGTACTTCATAGGCTGTCTTCTTGTGTCTTTTGACATAGACAGATCTATTTTGAGTGTAGCAAGCAGTTGCAACAGCTTCAGCCCAGAAATTCTTGGGAAGACCAGACTCATTCAGCATACTCCTAGCAGCTTCAATCAGCGTACGATTCTTTCTTTCTACAATACCATTCTGCTCTGGTGTGTGGGCTGAGGAGAAGTTCTGAGATATGCCAGTTTCAGTGCAGAAGGACTCCAGAGTGGCATTTCTGAATTCAGTGCCATTGTCACTTCTGAGCTGACAAACTTTTCGCTTATGCTTGAGTTCAAATGAGAGCAATGATTTCAGCAGCAGCTTCACTCTTAGATCTGAGGAAAATTACCCAGCAATATCTTGAATATTCATCAACAACAACAAGGGTATACTTCTTTCCTGCTCTTGTCTGAATATTCACTGGTCCAAAGAGGTCCATGTGAAGCATGTGAAGAGGTTCAGTTATACTAAAACTTTGTTTTGTCTTGAATGAATCTCTTTTCTGCTTACCCATTTCACAACCTGGACATGGCTTGTCTTTGTTGAAAGACATTGAGGGTATCCCATCAACAAGTTGTTTTCTTGACAACTTATTAATATTCTTGAAGTTCAGATGGGATAATCTCTTGTGCCACAACCAATTTGTGTCTTCATCTGCCTTTGTGTAGAAACATTGTTCAGTGGGTGAACTATTCATATCAATGATATAAATGTTTCTTTTTCTTGGTGCAATCAAAACTACCTTTCCATCCCTGTGGAATATGGTGCCTTGTTAAATATCAAATACTACCTTGAAGCCATCACCACATAGTTGACTAACACTGATCAGGTTATATTTCAAACCGTTCACATATGCAACACGTGTGAATTTGACTTGTCCATTATTCACAACACCATATCCCTCAGTTTTTCCATTTTCATCATTTCCAAATGTTATTGAGGGCCCCTCTTGCACCCTGTATTCCTCCAGCAGGGTTTGATAACCAGTCATGGTTCTGCCAGCAGCGCTGTCAAGATACCATATATTCTTCTTTTTCCAGCTCTAAAGTAGCAACCATAGACTGATAACTTTTTAAAGCCAAATGAACATCTTTCAGCTCTTTTAGTCTGGCCTGACTGGCGTTCAGTTCAGAAGTATTATTTTCAAACATTTTTAAGCTTTCTGAATGCACAGTTTCGACAAATGAAATGTCAGCTTCTAAAAGAACCAAAAGGTCCAGTTTTTGTTCCTCATCACTTTCAAAGCCAAAGTCACTAACCTTTTTCATGACAATATCCACCCAACGACCAGATTCAACATCAACCTTGATCTTCACGTGCCATGAAACACATATCCCTTACTTCTTCTTCATCATCAGATGATTCATCAGATTCCTCCCATTTTTCAGTCTCTTGTTAAAGACTCTAAAGGCCTTGCGATTTGATGAATATCCTAGGAAGTACCCTTCATCAGCTTTTGCATCAAATTTTCCAAGGTGACTGGAATCATTCAAAATGTATACTGGACATCCAAATACATGGAAATATCCAATATTAGGCTTTCTATTTCTGAGTACTTCATAGGCTGTCTTCTTGTGTCTTTTGACATAGACAGATCTATTTTGAGTGTAGCAAGCAGTTGCAACAGCTTCAGCCCAGAAATTCTTGGGAAGACCAGACTCATTCAGCATACTCCTAGCAGCTTCAATCAGCGTACGATTCTTTCTTTCTACAATACCATTCTGCTCTGGTGTGTGGGCTGAGGAGAAGTTCTGAGATATGCCAGTTTCAGTGCAGAAGGACTCCAGAGTGGCATTTCTGAATTCAGTGCCATTGTCACTTCTGAGCTGACAAACTTTTCGCTTATGCTTGAGTTCAAATGAGAGCAATGATTTCAGGTTTTATTTCCTTTGGAAGTGCATCTAAATCAGTGATTATAGATGCCAAATGAAGATCACCGGATTCATATGCTGTTCTTTGAGTTGCAAAAGTATTTTTAATTGCAGCATCTGGCCTTGGTGCTTTCATCCAAGATTTAATTATTGCTTGTTCTTTTTCAAGGATGGTTTTCAATTCTTCTTTTTCCAGCTCTAAAGTAGCAACCATAGACTGATAACTTTTTAAAGCCAAATGAACATCTTTCAGCTCTTTTAGTCTGGCCTGACTGGCGTTCAGTTCAGAAGTATTATTTTCAAACATTTTTAAGCTTTCTGAAGGCACAGTTTCGACAAATGAAATGTCAGCTTCTAAAAGAACCAAAAGGTCCAGTTTTTGTTCCTCATCACTTTCAAAGCCAAAGTCACTAACCTTTTTCATGACAATATCCACCCAACGACCAGATTCAACATCAACCTTGATCTTCACGTGCCATGAAACACATATCCCTTACTTCTTCTTCATCATCAGATGATTCATCAGATTCCTCCCATTTTTCAGTCTTGGCAATCATACAACTATTATTGCTTGAGTTGTTTTGAGCCATGAGAGCTATTTGGGCTTTCAGCTTCTTGTACTTAGCCTTATAGCTGTCATCAGGTTTCTGAAAAATAGAATGATTAACGGCAGATTGTGATGATGAAGGCTGACTAGATCTGCATTCCTTCATGAAATGTCCTTTCTTGCCACACTTAAAGCTTTCAAGATTAGACTTATCAATAGAAGCGCTGGAAGCAAATGGTTTGCTAGATCGATTAGATTTGGCCTTAAAACGATTGAACGTTTTAGCCAGCATGGCAACCAGATCATCATTGTCATCCTCATCACAACTATGAGTTACATTACCAGAAATACCAGTTTTTAACATTTCAGAGACCATCTTCTTCATCGAGTCAGAATGATCACTCTCAGAAGATAGTAGAGCAGTCCCATGTGGTTCAGAATTATGAACCATGACTGAACTGGTAGAAGCATGATTTTTGGCATCTTGCTCAGCCACAGCTCTCTCAGCCTTGTTCTCTTCAGTGTACTTGAAGGCTCCATACAGGGAGGCTAGAGTGTGACTGTGCAAGGTTTTTCTTTGTCTCAAAACCAAGATCAAGTTTTCCCATTTAGAAGGTAAGATGTCACAAAACTTTTCCAACAAAATTTCTTTATCTTAGTTACACCCAGGGCTTTCAATTGATTTACCAGATTCGTGAATCTGATGTATGTTTGTGTTAAAGTTTCACCAGGGATAGCAAAAAAAGACTCATATCTTTTATTCAAAGCAACTTTTCTTGTGACAATTGTCTCATTGGTGCCTTCAAATTGTGTCATGAGTTCCTCCCACATTAATTTAGAATTTTCAAGTAAAACAAGGGTGGGCATAAGAGTTTCAGGAACAGCATACAAGATCATATTTTGCAGCTTGGTATCAAGGTCTACCAGCCTATGATCTTCTTCAGACCAATGATCCTTCTCCTTGGGTGAAACCCTAGGAGTCCCATCGGCATTTCTGACAACAGTGGAGGCATTTAAGGGGACAAAGGGTCCTTCTTTGAGAATATCGGTCAAATGTCTTTCAACACCAGCAATATATTTTAGCATGCATGCTTTCCATGTTTGAAAGTTTTCACTGTTCCCATCAAACTTGGGAACAGGATTATTTGAAAAGTGTACATGCACATTATGCGATGGTATATTGTTGTTGATGATAGGGGGTGGAGTAGTGTTAGCAGTTGCATTGGCATTAGTATTAGCATTAGGGTCAGGGCCTGTATTGAACATTTGGTCAACCATCTTTGCAGATCAAAGGTTAATGAATTGATATAATTCAACCTTGCTGCTCTGATACCAATTGTGAGTCTCAAATATAGATGGTTTAATACCCGACTGGCAAGTAGTTCTAACTGGAAGAAGACCAGTTGTGAGTCCCTTAAGTTCTATGGTTAACTAGGAAAGTGTAAAATACAACAAGTCTAATAATCACTAGATTGGACTAGTATTACTTGTAAATAAATGCAAGATTATATAAACAAAGTAATACAAGACTTAAAGCAATAAACAAATAAAGTGGAACATTATGTAATTTTCAATTGTGTATTTTATTTATGATGTTAAATAAAATACAAGGTTGTGCGGAATCAAGATAATACAAATAAGTATGTATCCTAACAACCTATGAGTTACAAATGATCTATATTTGTCAAATAACTCTTTTGTATCGAGATACTTAAAGTTGTGAAGTATCCCTGTTTAAGATCGAGAGTATTTGGACAAATTCACTTAAATGCAAAATGTATGCTTAAAAGTATTTTTCTCAAGGAAATGACTTTGTATTTATAGGCAACAAAATTCACCAGTGAATTT
Organism: Erigeron breviscapus; assembly: GCA_034093135.1. NCBI lineage: Eukaryota > Viridiplantae > Streptophyta > Magnoliopsida > Asterales > Asteraceae > Erigeron > Erigeron breviscapus. Next base: position 136,566,320 of record CM067170.1, on the reverse strand, counting down.
TGTGCCGTACAAATATGGTTGCATACATTTAATGATCCGACAAGAACATTAAATGTATTGGATAAGGAATAAGGATAAAGTCACATCAAATGACTTTGTGTCCTTTTATCCAACCACCTTTACACACACACAAACTTTGGTAAAGAACAAGTGGATTGTTCTTTGGAAAGTGTGTAAAGGGAAAAGTCAATCCTCGATATTAGTGTTCAGACTTGTAGGGTCTAGAACACTGACAATCCTCCAGTGTACAGATCTGGTAAGACTTTCCAGTGGACTCCGCCATTTGTCAGTCTTCTTTCTTCAGACTTCAATCTTTGACTTCAGTCAGAATGTCTTCAGTAGAGTTGATCTGGACTGGGGTGAAGTCCAGTGAGCTCATCTGGAGAATACTCCAGATTTCCTATACAAGTATTTGCTCATTGGTCTTCCATTATTTCTGGACAAATCTTCAGAGGGACTCCAGATTCCAAGTCTGGAGTAGGTCCAGTAGAACACGTTTCTGGACAGATCTTCAGTAAGGCTCCAGTAGTCGAGTCTGGAGCGAGTCCAGTAAATCTGGACTAAATCTGGACCTAACAAATTCCCCCTATTTGTTTAGAAATAATGCAAGTGTTTTCAAGCTTGAATCTATACATTTTGTATGCTTGAAAAACACAAGTTTGATAATCTAAAAAATCTAAGTTACTGGAAAACACTTTATAGATCATGAGTGTTTTCAGTTTCATCATTTAAGTTCTAACTTAGACTAAATCTGATCATTTACTTATATGAATAAAAAAATTGCAACTATTATTACATACATCAACTGATAAATAGTTTACAATTTTCATAAGACAATAATTTACAATAAGTAAATAATAAGAGTCAGGCCCTTCTCTTTGATGTCTGTCCTGGAGCATCTTCAGTAGCCTTTCTCTTTGGTGATGGAGAAGATGGTATTGAATCTGGTGATCTTATGCCCATTGCAACTTCCATCTGTTGCTTTCTTCTCCATACCTTTTCCACCCTTTTCAGAAATGCCTTAACATCAGTCGACACATTTGTCTTCCCCCTGAACATTAAAGCGATTTCCTTCAGTTCACTCCATCCAAAAGCTTGGACTGAAGTACTTTTCCTCTCGTCAGTAATGTTACCCTCCCTGGTCAACTTTACTTCAAACTTAGACATGCCTTCATTATTTTCAGCCAATTTGATTTCAGCACCAATGATCCTTCTGGCATCAGCCATGAAACTCAACATTTCATTGTACTTATCTTTCAGTTTGGCTTGCTGGACCAATGCTTCAGTTTCCTTGGACACTCTCCTTTGCTCTACAGCAGATTGGAGTTCTTGACGATTTATTTTTCGAGAAGTGTCCAGGGGAATGAAATTGCTTACATCAGCATCTTTGATTGCTTTGATTTGTCTGGCAGTCAACTTTGGTAAACCAGTAAGTCTCTTCCTGTACTCAATCTCCAGAGCACCAGCATTCTTTCTGATCTTTTTCTGGAGACTTACCAGTTCATCCTTTCTTTGTCTGATGAGTTCTGGTACACTCACGCCATAAATTATCGGATCATAGACTTGTTCTTCTTCAGCGTAGAAAGAGCGTACATGAACATCATCAAGTAAACTCAAACATTGATGAACTCTGGGGTCATCCTTCATCTTTTTATATACTTCAATATTAATGCCTAACCTGCCAGCATTGTAAGAATCCAGAGTACCCATTGTTGCCATCTCCCTTTGATGGGCCAGCAGTTCATCTTTTTGATTTCTTTTGAAAATTTCTATCATGATGCATTCTTGTTCAAGCTTCTTGGATGTTTAATCATCAGCATCTTCAGTTTGCTCTTCCTCTTCACCAGACACAACTTTTTCTTTTCCTTTAACAGCCTTCAGTGTAGTTGGAATATCTGGGAAGGTCTCAAACTGGGGCTCACTGGCTTCAGTACCAGTAGCTCCTTCAGTTAGCCCGGCTTCAGTGCCATATGCTCTTTGTGACATGTGCTTCAGTGTTTGGTTACCAGACGACTTTTCCCCCTTGGAATGATCACCAGTCCTTGACTTGAGATCATTCCATAAATCTTCAAGCATAAGTCTGTCCAGTGCACCAAAAGTTATACCTGCTACTGGAGTTTTTTCAGACACAACTTTCTGAAGTGCCTGCACTTCCTTCTGAACATTTTCAACAGCTTTAGGCAAGTGTTTTGGCAACTTCTCATCCAGTAAGTTGTCTACTTGGGGTAACACCCCATCATGAATGCTACGAAGAACAGTCTCAGAAACTTCTTCACATATTTCTTTCAGCATATTGTTTCTGAACTTCCTTGTACATGCATCACTTATTGTGCTGACAACTGCATCCTGGTCTAGTGTGGGTCTTGTCTCCAGAGAACTGACCCTAAAAACCAAATTCTGAACATCTTCTTTCAGACCTGCCAGTTCACCAGTGACTGCAGTCTGAATAGAACTAACCAACCTTGTCTCTAGACCCTGGACTGCCACTTTGATCTTTTCAGTGTTGTTGTTTGTGGCCAGTACCAGTTCATCAAACTTCTCATAAACCAGCTTCTCATTCCCAGCAAAGACATTCATCTCAGATGTTAGGTTATTTGATAATAATGATTTGAAGTCAGAAATAACCTGAGATGAAGTCTGGAGTGATCTCTCCAGGTCCTCCACCTTACTTAAAAGGCCTTGGACCTCGGCAGAAGATGAAGTGGAGAGACCACTGGGAGGTTCAAGTGTTGAGGGTAATCTGGTCATTAGAGGAACTTGTGCCCAGTCCTCTTCAGTTGCAGCTTCAGATGTTGCAACTGGTGACTCCGGCGCACGAGGTGGAAGTTGAGATTGTGAAGGTTGAGTGGTTGTTGGAGAGAAGTATTGAGTGTGTTCTGGAATTGAAGGTGGTGGTGGTGGTGGCATGTTTGATTGTGGTGGTGGCATTTCTGGTGGAGGTGTTGGCATTTCTGGTAGATTTTCTTCTTCTTGTACATCTTCACCCAGAAAATTCATGTTAACATCAAAACCTTCAGACATTGGGGAGTCAACATCATCCCATTCTGGAGCAGTCCCAACTGTCTGTTCACTAGACTGTTCACCAGTCTCTACATTCACTTGCTCACCAGCATCTACATTCAAGTCCAGTGGAGCCTCTTGCTCACCAGAAGCATGTTCATCAGTCTGAACATCTTCAACTTCCTCAACAACCTGCTCAACAACCTCTTGTTCATAAATTGGCGATCCATCTAGATTCATAACATCACCAGGATGTCTTTCAGGATTTACCTGAAGTCCTGCTCTCATCAGACGCCTGTTTGTTCTAGGACGTCTGGAAGGTTCAACAACTTTTGTACCTTGACCTTCTGGAGCAACTTGTCTAATGGGCTGTACAGCCTCAATGATCTGTACATCATCACCAGATGGTCCTTCAACAGCTTGACCTCTATCTGGACCCATTTCAGCTTCTTCCTTTTGGAAGGAAAGCATGGTCTGAGGAATATCTACCTCATCCAGTGGAGACCTGAGATTGACCAAATCTCTCATATACTCACTCACAGAAAAGTGAGTAGTATCCATATCATACTGGTCTCCAAGAGCATTTTTAAACATTAGGGAAAGGAAACGAATATAAGGAACGAACGGTTTTCTTCCTTTCACCCTAAGTCGCTCAACAAAGTCATCAAAAAGAATCTGGGCAAAGTCCACCCTAAGCCCAAACCACAAGCAGTAGGCAATCTGGAGGTGGGTTTGATTGATCTGGTCTAACCCTCCAGAACTGCCTCCCAGACACTCAACAATATGTGTGAAGAAATATCTCCATGAGTCTGACAGCTTGCTCATGTAGATAGTCCCTTTTCTGGATAGCTGACCATGCTCATCCAATATATCTGTATGCCCCATTAATCTGCATACTTCCCTTGTATTTATACCAGTGGGAAGCTCAATAGGCAACTCATTCTGTTCGAAATAGTTCAACTGGAGAACAGACCTGAGAAGACTAGCTGTGAAACCAAGGGATCTGGTACCTCCCTTGAGAGTATAATTGATCGATGAAGTTTCATCGTCATATTGAGCAGAGTACCAGAATTCACATAGGTACTCGTGGTACATCCTTCCTGGATTAAGTGTTAACGCACCATATAATGGGCAAGAGAGAAAGAACAAGTTTAATCTCCCAATAATCGATTGGGCATCATGAACACTGGACAGAGAGAGTCTTGCCATCCAGTTATTCATATTGATTCTTATGGCACTTGCCTCAAGATTGATATGAGGTGTCCTAGCAACATTTTTTGAAGGAATGTATTCATTGGCAAGCAGATTTTTAGTTCTTGATTGTCTAGGTGCCATTTATAAAGAATAGATGAAAATGAAATTGAAAGTGGGTATATATAGGAGAGACAATGTGGAACTCAAACGGTTCATTTGAAATTATCAAATAAAGTTTTTGATCGGGTTCTGAGATCCGCATTAATTACATCACATCATACATAAATGCATGACGGTTTACAGCCCACAAACAGTAACAAGTTGTACTTTTTGTTTTCCCAAAGTAAAAAGACCATCATTACGTTGAAAAATTTACATGCCACGTAAGATTAAGATATTTTCAAAAAGATTTGCTTACGTGGAACACACAATGACCAAGTATTTAGAAAATATTATGACATATTTCAGTGCATCTGGAGGTTGACTGGACACTCCAGTAAAGTACCAGTGAAAACCATTTTTGAAAGACTGGTAACCTCAAACTTGCACGTCAACTAATTCAGACAAATGAGAGGGACACATTTACAAGGAGACATAAGTCACCTCAAACACGCACTTCAATCTGTCCAGTTACCAGTGAGAGGGACACATTTACAAGGAGACATAAGTCACCTCAAACACGCACTTCAATCTGTCCAGTTACCAGTGAGAGGGACACATTTACAAGGAGACATAAGTCACCTCAAACACGCACTTCAATCTGTCCAGTTACCAGTGAGAGGGACACATTTACAAGGAGACATAAGTCACCTCAAACACGCACTTCAATCTGTCCAGTTACCAGTGAGAGGGACACATTTACAAGGAGACATAAGTCACCTCAAACACGCACTTCAATCTGTCCAGTTACCAGTGAGAGGGACACATTTACAAGGAGACATAAGTCACCTCAAACACGCACTTCAATCTGTCCAGTTACCAGTGAGAGGGACACATTTACAAGGAGACATAAGTCACCTCAAACACGCACTTCAATCTGTCCAGTTACCAGTGAGAGGGACACATTTACAAAGCACTAGTAACATTTTCTGAAGAGTTTGTCCAGTGAGAAAATAAATTAATAAATTCCCCCTGAACTTAAAACATTTTTTTTTTTAAGAAAAAAATATCTTTCAAGTCTTTCCCTGGAATGTTGTTCCAGAAATCTAATAATGCAAAGATAGTACACAAAGGCGTTCAATATCTGAGCAGTCACCAGATTTAAGGATTTAACATTCCCAACTCACCAACAAGATATTCAAAAGTTTTGACATCCAGAGGTTTGGTAAAAATGTCAGCGAGTTGTTTGTCAGTGGGAATAAAATGGAGTTCAATGTCGTTTTTCATAATATGATCACGAATGAAGTGATACCTGGAGATCAATGTGCTTCGTTCTGGAGTGCATGACTGGATTGTTTGAGATAGCAATGGCACTGGTATTATCACAAAAGATTGGGGTCTTTGAATATTTAATACCATAATCAAGCAACTCGTTCTTCATCTAGAGTATCTGAGCACAACAACTGGCTGCAGACACGTATTTAGCTTCAGCAGTGGACAATGAAACTGAAGTTTGCTTCTTACTTGTCCAGCTGACCAGTTTGCCACCTAGGAAATGACATCCACCAGTTGTGGATTTCCTATCTATCTTACAACCTGCATGATCTGAATCTGAATAACCCATTAGATCCATGCCTGAGCCTTTGGGATACCAAAGACCTAGACTGGGGACACCTTTAAGGTACTTCAGTATGCGCTTTACAGCAAGCATATGAGATTCCTTTGGATTAGACTGATATCTGGCACATAAACATGTTGAAAACATAATATCTGGTCTACTTGCAGTTAAATACATTAGTGAACCAACCATGCCTCTATAGACAGTGGTGTTCACTGGTTTACCATCTGGATCAGAGTCCAGTATCAGTGGTGCAGAAATTGGAGTTGGTTTAGATGGTGAAGAATTTATATCAAATTTCTTTAAAAGATCTCTAACATATTTCTCTTGATTAATAAAAATGCCATCATTGTTTTGTTTAATCTGGAGTCCAAGAAAATATGTTAGTTCACCCATCAAGCTCATCTCATATTCAGTTGACATTATTTTTGAAAATTTCTTGCACATGTTTTCATCAGTAGACCCAAAAATAATATCATCAACATAAATTTGTACCATTAACAGATTACCTTTTTCATGAAGAATAAATAAGGTATTGTCAATTGCACCTCGTTTGAAACCATTTTTCAACAAATGTTTAGTCAGAGTGTCATACCAGGCACGTGGAGCTTGTCTGAGGCCATATAGCGCTTTGTCCAGACGATATACCCAATGTGGATGCTTTTCATCAACGAAACCTGGTGGTTGTCTGACATAAACTTCTTCTTCAAGATTTCCATTCAAGAAAGCACTCTTTACATCCATCTGGTAGACCTTGAACTGATGATAAGCAGCGAATGCTAAGAATATTCTGATCGCTTCAAGTCTAGCCACTGGAGCAAATGTTTCATCAAAGTCGACATCTGACTGGCAGTAGCCTTGTGCTACCAGTCTGGCCTTGTTTCTGATTACGTGGCCATCTTCATCTACTTTGTTTCTGAAGACCCATCTTGTTCCAATTGGTTCTTTCTTTCCAACTAGGAAAGGAACCAGATACCAGACCTTGTTCCTTTCAAACTGGTGAAGCACTTCTTGCATAGCAGTCACCCAGCTTGGATCTTCCATAGCCTCGTCAATCTTCTTTGGTTCCATCAAAGATAGAAAACTAACGTATAAGCATTGATTACTGGAGGCTCTTCTGGTCTGAACTCCTCTACTGGAGTCACCTATGATCTGATCAATAGGATGAGCTTTTGTCCATCTGGAGTACTGACCAGGATTGTTACTGACAACAATATCAGTGCAAGAATTCAGTTGAGTCTCCTCTGGAGTTGCTTCTGGAGGAGGATCTTGCCAGACTACTTCAGTATCTTCATCTGAGTCATTTAAATCACGATTTGCATCATGAAATTCTTTATTTGAAGGCATTTCCTGAAGTACTGGTTCAGTTTGAAATTCTTCATAAGAAGACATTTCTGGTCTATTTTCAACTGACACTGATACTGGGGGAGTAGTACGAACATCTGATCCAATATTAATTTCAGAGGGTAGTTTGAAAATAATAGAAGGATAGAATGGAGTACTACTAGAGAGTTTCTTTTTCTGAACAGGTTCCAGATCAGGATGACTGGAAACTGTGTCTTTTGAATCTTCATTATTGTCGTTTATAGGATCAGATTCACAAAAGACAATTGGAGTTACTGGGGGAGTGTCAAGGGCTGGCTTCTTGTTGATTGCAGCATTTGATTCATCAAATGTTACATGAATTGACTCATGGACCTTTTCCAGTCTCTTGTTGTAGACTCTGAAGGCCTTGCGAATGGCTGAATAGCCTAAGAAATACCCTTCATCAGCTTTGGCATCAAATTTGCCTAACTGACTGGAGTCGTTCAGGATGTAAACTGGACATCCAAAAACGTGAAAATAACCAATATTTGGTTTTCTATTTCTTAAGACTTCATAGGCTGTCTTTTTGTGTCTTTTAATGTACACTGATCGATTCTGGGTGTGGCAAGCAGTTGCAATTGCTTCCGCCCAGAAACTGGTAGACAGACCAGATTCAGCAAGCATACTCCTGGCAGCTTCTATCAGCATTTGATTCTTCCTTTCCACCACTCCATTTTGTTCTGGAGAGCGGGCTGATGAGAAATTCTGGGAGATGCCAGTGTCAGTACAGAATGACTCCAGAGTTGCATTCTGGATTTTTGTTCCATTGTCACTTCTTAACTGACACACTTTTCGACTGTACTTGAGCTCAATTTGCTTGATAAGACTGACGATTTCAGCAGCAGCTTCACTTTTAGACCTCAGAAAGATCACCCAACAATATCTGGAGAATTCATCTACGATCACCAGGGTGTATCTTTTACCAGCACGAGTCTGAACATTCACTGGACCAAAGAGGTCCATATGAAGCATATGAAGGGGTTCAGATATGCTGAAATTCTGTCTGGTCTTGAAACTAGTACGTTTTTGCTTACCCATCTCACATCCTGGACATGGCCTTTCCTTTTTGAAGGAAACTGAAGGTATCCCATCTGCAAGTTATTTTCTGGACAACTTATTAATATTCTTGAAATTTAAATGGGATAACCTTTTGTGCCATAACCAGTTTGTGTCTTTATCAGCTTGAGTATAGAAACACTGCTCTGAAGGAGAGCTTTCCATATCCATCACGTACACATTCCCTTTTCTGGGAGCAATCAACACTACCTTCCAGTCCTTGTTGAATACGATACCCTGAGAAATATTGAATAGAACTTGATAGCCATCATCACACAGTTGACTTACACTGATCAGGTTGTATTTCAAACCATTCACAAATGCAACACGTCTGAACTTGACTTGTCCATTGTTCAGAACACCGTATCCCTAAGTCTTTCCACAACCATCATTTCCAAAAGTAATGGAGGGTCCATCAGAAATGGTGAACTCCTCCAGCAGGGTCTTACATCCGGTCATCGTCCTGCCAGCAGCACTGTCAAGATACCAGATATATTTCTTTCGATCGCCCTGCACATACACCAGATACTTATCAGTTAGATTTGGGAACCCATCGACTGATGGGTTCACTGGACCCTCCCTTATAGGTCCCTGGGGCAATCTGGTTTAGTTCACTTTCTTCAACAGTGGTCTTAGTTGAAAAGACCACTGGGGTTGATAGTTTTGAAACCTTTTTCTTTTTCTCAACTGGAGAAATAGATTTAACTTTCTTAGAAAAAGGTTTTGTATTTTGTCTAGGGCCAGATGAAGTACCCTCAATAAAGTTTAATTTAAAACTTTGAGATTGACGAGTCAGAATTTGAATCTGGCTCTCTAACCTGGACAAAATATTTTCTTCAGATGACACCTTAGCCTTTCCAGTTCTAGGCTTAGGTAGGGGATTGATCTGAGGCAAAGGTTTATTCCGATAAACCTCTTTAACTGGAGCAGTCATATGGAATGCTCCAGTCTTGACCTCTGGGGATTGAACTGGGTAAAAATGGGTCTTGGGAGTTACAGGCTCATCATAGACAGTGGTGGGCCTGAACTCCTCTGGTAATCGATCGATTACTGGTATTAATGATGCTACATGAGTATTTCCATCTAAGTATGCACGTTTTTAAGCAGGAAATTGTTTTACTCCAGCATCATATGGCTTTTTGGTTTCTAGCCATGATTTAATCACCAGTTTTTCTTTCTCTAAAATGATCTCAAGATCTTGTTTTTCTTGAATCAATTGTTCAGTTACCAGAACCTGGGCTTGAAATGCCAGTTCAATGTCTTGAAGTTCTTTTAACTTTGATTTTAAAGCAGTTATTTCAGAAGAATCTGTTTCTAGATCATTTACACAATCAGATCTAACAGTTTCTACAAATATCAAATCAGAATTAAGAGCTTCAGCTATGTCCAGTTTTAATTCTTGGTCAGTTGCACAATCATAATCACTAACCTTCTTAATAACAATGTCTACCCATCGTCCAGATGTGACATCTTCCTTCACCAGGTGCTCATCGTCTTCCAGAGCCATGTAACAGCAATCTCTTTCTTCTTCTTCATCAACAGATGATTCATCAGAAGGAACCCACTTCTCTTCAGTCGTTGCAATCATGCACTTATTATTGTTTTCAATTTGTTGTGCCATGAGATCAATCTGGGCCTTAAGCTTTTTATATTTCAGTTTATAGCTATCATCAGGCTTATTATTTGAAGAGAATGGACTAGGCTTGGATACAAACTGGCTGGACCTACATTCTTTCATGAAATGACCCTTTTTGCCACACTTAAAGCATGTCAAATTGGTCTTATCAGTGGAAGAACTGGATGCAAATTGTCCAGATGGCCTATTTGCTCTTGCTTTGAAACGGTTAAATGTTTTAGCAATCATTGCAATAAGGTCATCATCTTCAGTTTCATCACAATAGTCTGGAGAGATTTGACTGGACTCTCCAGAATCCATGAGTTCAGACACCATCTTCTTCATAGAAAATACATTCTCAGAAGATATCAATTATGTACTATGTGGTTCAGTATGACTAACCACATTAGGACTACTGGAGGCATGGTTAAAAGCATCTTGTTCTGCCACCACTCTCTGAGCTTGATTTTCTTCAGCGTATCTGAAAGCTCCATATAGAGTTGAGAGAGTGTGTGTGTGCAGAGTTTTACCTTGTCGTAAGACCAGGATCATGTGAGACCATTTGGTGGGTAGAATGTCACAAAATTTCTCCAGAAGTATATCCTTGTCCTTCTCAACCCCAAGACCTCTCAATTGGTTTATGATACTCATAAATCTGGTGTAAGTACCAGTGAGAGACTCGTTAGGTTGAGCAAAAAATGACTCATACTTCTTGTTTAAGGAGACCTTTCTGGTGACAATGGTGTCATCTCCTCCTTCATGTTGGTTTAAAAGTTCATCCCACATGGTTTTAGCACTAGGAAAAAGAACTAGTGTGGGAATTAGGGTTTCTGGAACGGCCCCGAGGATCATGTTTTTGAGAAGGGTGTCTAGATTCACCAATCTCCTCTCCTCTTCAGACCAATGTTCCTCCCTCTTTTCCCTTCCTCTTCTAGATCCAGAAGGATCAAGAAGGGGATTGAGAGGTGATGTTGGTACATAAGGACCTTCGTTTAAAATTTTCATCATGTTCCTCTCAATACCAGTGACATGCAAAACCATCCTAGCCTTCCACGTACCAAATTCATCACTGTTCCCACTGAATTTAGGAACATGATTATTTGAGTAGTGCACATGCACGTGTGGAGAAGCAGGAGTAGGAGTAGGAGGTGGATTAGTGTTATTAACAATTGATGGTTCATTTTGATCATTAATATTTGCATTAGGATCGGGACCAAGACTAAAACCTTGTATATTTTCTTGGTTAGCCATCAAGAAACAGATCTAGGCAATGTTTAGCCTTCTGCTCTGATACCAAATGTGAGTCCCTTAAGTTCGATGGTTAACTAGGAAAGTGTAAAATACAACAAGTCTAATAATCACTAGATTGGACTAGTATTACTTGTAAATAAATGCAAGAGTATATAAACAAAGTAATACAAGACTTAAAGCAATAAACAAATAAAGTGGAACATTATGTAATTTTCAATTGTGTATTTTATTTATGATGTTAAATAAAATACAAGGTTGTGCGGAATCAAGATAATACAAATAAGTATGTATCCTAACAACCTATGAGTTACAAATGATCTATATTTGTCAAATAACTCTTTTGGATCGAGATACTTAAAGTTGTGAAGTATCCCTGTTTAAGATCGAGAGTATTTGGACAAATTCACTTAAATGCAAAATATATGCTTAAAAGTATTTTTCTCAAGGAAATGACTTTGTATTTATAGGCAACAAAATTCACCAGTGAATTTTGTGCCGTACAAATATGGTTGCATACATTTAATGATCCGACAAGAACATTAAATGTATTGGATAAGGAATAAGGATAAAGTCACATCAAATGACTTTGTATTTATAGGCAACAAAATTCACCAGTGAATTTTGTGCCGTACAAATATGGTTGCATACATTTAATGATCCGACAAGAACATTAAATGTATTGGATAAGGAATAAGGATAAAGTCACATCAAATGACTTTGTGTCCTTTTATCCAACCACCTTTACACACACACAAACTTTGGTAAAGAACAAGTGGATTGTTCTTTGGAAAGTGTGTAAAGGGAAAATTCAATCATCGATATCAGTGTTCAGACTTGTAGGGTCTAGAACATTGACAATCCTCCAGTGTACAGATCTGGTAAGACTTTCCAGTGGACTCCGCCATTTGTCAGTCTTCTTTCTTCAGACTTCAGTCTTTGACTTCAGTCAGAATGTCTTCAGTAGAGTTGATCTGGACTGGGGTGAAGTCCAGTGAGCTCATCTGGAGAATACTCCAGATTTCCTATACAAGTATTTGCTCACTGGTCTTCCATTATTTCTGGACAAATCTTCAGAGGGACTCCAGGTTCCAAGTCTGGAGTAGGTCCAGTAGAACACGTTTCTGGACAGATCTTCAGTAAGGCTCCAGTAGTCGAGTCTGGAGCAAGTCCAGTAAATCTGGACTAAATCTGGACCTAACACCAGTTCAGAATACGATCCAGATATAGATGAACAATACAATAAAGATACTGAAAGTAAATGCAAGAAACAATAAGGGCTGAAACTATATAAATAATATGTATAGATCAAGTATATAGCATTGAGACACAATGTATTTTTCAAGGTATTTGATTTATTGATATATAAACAAAGAATACAAGACTTAAAGCAATAAACAAATAAAGTGGAACATTATGTAATTTTCAATTGTGTATTTTATTTATGATGTTAAATAAAATACAAGGTTGTGCGGAATCAAGATAATACAAATAAGTATGTATCCTAACAACCTATGAGTTACAAATGATCTATATTTGTCAAATAACTCTTTTGGATCGAGATACTTAAAGTTGTGAAGTATCCCTGTTTAAGATCGAGAGTATTTGGACAAATTCACTTAAATGCAAAATATATGCTTAAAAGTATTTTTCTCAAGGAAATGACTTTGTATTTATAGGCAACAAAATTCACCAGTGAATTTTGTGCCGTACAAATATGGTTGCATACATTTAATGATCCGACAAGAACATTAAATGTATTGGATAAGGAATAAGGATAAAGTCACATCAAATGACTTTGTATTTATAGGCAACAAAATTCACCAGTGAATTTTGTGCCGTACAAATATGGTTGGGAGTATTTAAGGAATTAAAGCTAATTCCTTACATGTGTACTTTTAAGGTTTAGGTATATAAGTCGTTGATGTGACTTATCAAACCTTATTCCCAACCTTTACTTTACCTTGTACTTTAATTAATAGTTAAATCTATTAACCGGGTAAAGATATGTAAAGTAAAAAGTCTTCCTCGTAATCAGTGTAAAAGTGTGTAAGTACTTTTACACTGAGATGCTTCAGTCTTCGATCAGGTAGAATCAGTTTCTGAGCTCCACATCTGAACTGATTCTCATTCTTCAGACTTCAGTCTTTGACTTCAGTCAGAATGTCTTCAGTAGAGTTGATCTGGACTGGGGTGAAGTCCAGTGAGCTCATCTGGAGAATACTCCAGATTTCCTATACAAGTATTTGCTCACTGGTCTTCCATTATTTCTGGACAAATCTTCAGAGGGACTCCAGGTTCCAAGTCTGGAGTAGGTCCAGTAGAACACGTTTCTGGACAGATCTTCAGTAAGGCTCCAGTAGTCGAGTCTGGAGCAAGTCCAGTAAATCTGGACTAAATCTGGACCTAACACCAGTTCAGAATACGATCCAGATATAGATGAACAATACAATAAAGATACTGAAAGTAAATGCAAGAAACAATAAGGGCTGAAACTATATAAATAATATGTATAGATCAAGTATATAGCATTGAGACACAATGTATTTTTCAAGGTATTTGATTTATTGATATATAAACAAATACAAAGGTTGTTGCGGAACAAAGATAAACACCCAATTGTAAATATCTAAACAACCTAGAAATACAAGTGACCTAATAACTTGGAAATACTCGTAAGGATTACTTAGAGTATATCTCACAAGTTGCAATGCAAAGGTTTCAAGCTGTTTGCAAGTTGTGAGAAGACTTATATTTATAGACCAAGTCCATGATAACGTGGACCAGATCGTACAAATATGGTTGGGAGTATTTAAGGAATTAAAGCTAATTCCTTACATGTGTACTTTTAAGGTTTAGGTATATAAGTCGTTGATGTGACTTATCAAACCTTATTCCCAACCTTTACTTTACCTTGTACTTTAATTAATAGTTAAATCTATTAACCGGGTAAAGATATGTAAAGTAAAAAGTCTTCCTCGTAATCAGTGTAAAAGTGTGTAAGTACTTTTACACTGAGATGCTTCAGTCTTCGATCAGGTAGAATCAGTTTCTGAGCTCCACATCTGAACTGATTCTCATTCTTCAGACTTCAGTCTTTGACTTCATTCTGAACGGTATTCTGATACATTGATCTGAACTGAAGTGAAGCTTCAGTGAACTAATTCTGAGCGACCTCAGAATTCTATACAAGTATTTGCTCACTGGTCTTCCATTATTTCTGGACAAATCTTCAGAGGGACTCCAGGTTCCAAGTCTGGAGTAGGTCCAGTAGAACACGTTTCTGGACAGATCTTCAGTAAGGCTCCAGTAGTCGAGTCTGGAGCAAGTCCAGTAAATCTGGACTAAATCTGGACCTAACACCAGTTCAGAATACGATCCAGATATAGATGAACAATACAATAAAGATACTGAAAGTAAATGCAAGAAACAATAAGGGCTGAAACTATATAAATAATATGTATAGATCAAGTATATAGCATTGAGACACAATGTATTTTTCAAGGTATTTGATTTATTGATATATAAACAAATACAAAGGTTGTTGCGGAACAAAGATAAACACCCAATTGTAAATATCTAAACAACCTAGAAATACAAGTGACCTAATAACTTGGAAATACTCGTAAGGATTACTTAGAGTATATCTCACAAGTTGCAATGCAAAGGTTTCAAGCTGTTTGCAAGTTGTGAGAAGACTTATATTTATAGACCAAGTCCATGATAACGTGGACCAGATCGTACAAATATGGTTGGGAGTATTTAAGGAATTAAAGCTAATTCCTTACATGTGTACTTTTAAGGTTTAGGTATATAAGTCGTTGATGTGACTTATCAAACCTTATTCCCAACCTTTACTTTACCTTGTACTTTAATTAATAGTTAAATCTATTAACCGGGTAAAGATATGTAAAGTAAAAAGTCTTCCTCGTAATCAGTGTAAAAGTGTGTAAGTACTTTTACACTGAGATGCTTCAGTCTTCGATCAGGTAGAATCAGTTTCTGAGCTCCACATCTGAACTGATTCTCATTCTTCAGACTTCAGTCTTTGACTTCATTCTGAACGGTATTCTGATACATTGATCTGAACTGAAGTGAAGCTTCAGTGAACTAATTCTGAGCGACCTCAGAATTCTATACAAGTATTTGCTCACTGGTCTTCCATTATTTCTGGACAAATCTTCAGAGGGACTCCAGGTTCCAAGTCTGGAGTAGGTCCAGTAGAACACGTTTCTGGACAGATCTTCAGTAAGGCTCCAGTAGTCGAGTCTGGAGCAAGTCCAGTAAATCTTATAGAATTATGTCACCGTTTCCTTATATACATGGATGCATAGGAATGAATGGAAGGACACATTAAAACGATTAACAACAACAAAACAAAGATGAACTAAAAAAATTTAGTCGATATGTGTAGGCTCAGAGTCAGAGATGTATTTTATCTAAAGAATGAGAAATCGTTTATTGTGGCTACAAATAATGAAGTGATGGTGCGAGTGAAATCAGTGACAAAACACAACTTAGTTGTTTTGCCCTTTCAAATTTGGTTTTCATTGGCTAATTAGGACCACTTCACAAGCAAGGTTCTAGCAGAGAGGTTGTCGATAAACTGCAAAAGTTAAAAAAAGCCTCAATCATCTAACATTTTCAAAAGTTTTTACTTTTACATGCCAAAGCCTAGCTGCTCATCTTTCAAGTAAAATCAATTTTAGCCAAATTCAAAATGGACTGGTAATAGCTCACTGCATACAAAACTAACTAACCACATAAGTACATAACCACACATCATAGTATTCGAAGGAACCACTCTCGGTCATGCCAACAATCAAAAAACTTACGGCGGGTTGGCATTGCCTACATTCCATGCTTAAAACACGACACAACGATAGAATTCACCACACTACTATCACCTCCAAACCCGAATTTGAATACACACCCATGAACCCATCTACTACTTTTTAATGCAAACTATCAATTCAGTTAAAAAAAACAACCAAACCAAACCCACAAACATAAAAACGGAGACAAAAGGGTTTACCTTGAAATCGTTCCTATGAGCACCAAGGACTTCAAGTGCTTCAACACCCAACGAATCAATCTTGGGTCGAACTCTCAACCTTTGAAGGCGCAAGAAAAATTACCATCACCAACTAATCTATCTATCTTTTTGTTTCTTTATTCCACCTATCCTATATTTACCTTTATATGTTAGTCTATCATAAAACAAAAATACCAATGACCATACCTCATAAATTGTAATAAAACAAAAATATCACTGTTTATATATATCTTCAAGTTTCATGAATCAAAATATACATTTGGTGTTAGCAATATCACAAAATAACCAAATCGAAGCACACAAATATATCTTCAATTATTAACAAAGAAATAATAAATTAAACAAAACAAATAAAATGAGATACCAAAACATACAGAAATCATACATGGCAATTAGAAAGTTAGCGAGATGATAATTGTGTCATGAATATGCTATGTTGAATATTGCTGAAAAAATCTTTGCTGATGAAAGTGAATTTGGAGCCCTGATTAGGTTAAAAGGCGTCTTCCTACCATTGGAACCCTAATTAGAAGCAATAAGGATGTTGAAATCTAACTCCTTTTTCTTTGTTTCCTCTAACAATCAAACATCTTACTATATGAACATCATACTGTCTCTTATTTCTACTTTCATGAAAAACATTTACCAATAAAAAAAATAAATTAAAAGCAGGGAAAGAAGAAGACTATAGAAAGTCCGGTGAGTGTGAGAAAGATGTGAAAGGGGGAATTAATCTTTCTATAAGATTGTGTTTGCAGGGGTAGTTTTGTTTAGGGGACGGTAAGAATAAAATATTAATTTTTTTCTACAGTGAATTGCTACAGTGATCATACTCACACCACCGACCATTGTGAATTGTTATAATTATAATGTCTTGAGATGTGTTGAAATGTGATATATGTTGATGATAAATGAATTGTGCATGATTGTATAGCTTGTTCATCCAGTTCACTAGACTTATTAAGTTGCCATGACATGTGCACGTTTAAGGGCCCAAACGTTAAGATGTATATGTGATAATGTTTAGGTAATATGAACACCTAAACTATATGAGATGTGAAATCGAGCTCGTAATTTAGATGAAAGTGTTAAGCTTAAGCCGTACTTGCCCTTGCCCGACGGGTGCGTAGATGTGGTTGCTCGGGTGGCTCCTTGCAACATGGTCAAAGATGTGAAGAGTAATACGGGAGCTCTGACCCGCCCCATTTGTCTAGACCATACGGATTACTCCGGGATTGGCTTGCCATTCCTTAACGACATTGATGTACAGCCGTAAGGTTTGTCCATCTAGTCGGGTGTGACTTATGTCATACTTATAAAGATGTTAAGATGTTATATGTGATGATGCAAAAGATGATTAGGCACATTTAGGATGAACTATCCTATATGAAAGATGTTTAATGCTATGTGAGATGAATTGTGCCGATATGTGCCTTAATGCTGAAATATTACTTTTATACAGTTTTAATTGGACAAATGCTTTATAAATCATGTGTTATCTTACTTAGCTAATTCGTTAGCTAACACTTGTTTCTTGAAATGTGTTGCTCCCTCAGGTTTAGCAAGCTTATGAGTGTTGAAGAATAAAGAGCGAGGCATGGGTAGATTGCTTGAGGATGACTATAGTTTACCCATAGTAGCTGCTCATTTTAGACCTTTGAACTATGTTATGATATTTATGACTTGTATTGACTTTGTGATCGGTTTTTTAATGTTGGGCAACCGATGGGTTTCCATTTAAACTTGTTTTGATGATATGGCTAGTAACACCAATTAATAAATGAACCAAACAGATTTTGTTGGTTTGGACTTTTAAAGTTTAATTCCGCTTTCTTTGACGCCGTTAGGCGAAATTTTTTGGAAATCCTTATTTTTAAGAGATGGGTGTTACAATATACCCAGTGAGGATGCTTCTCATCAATTAAGCCTGGAGTCTGTTTAACATACAATTCTTCTTCCAGTGTTCCATTAAGGAACGCACTTTTGACATCCATCTGGAAGACTTTGAACTGCCGATGGGCTGCATAGGCCAAGAAAATTCTTATGGCTTCAAGTCTGGCAACTGGAGCAAAAGTCTCATCAAAATCTACACCCTCTGCTTGACAATAACCCTTGGCAACTAATCTGGCTTTGTTTCTTACAACATTGCCATCTTCATCCATCTTGTTTCGGTAGACCCATCTTGTACCAATGGGTTCTTTCTTTAACCCTGGTGGACAAGGAACAAGTTCCCAAACATTGTTCCTTTCGAACTGGATAAGCTCTTCTTGCATTGCTTCTACCCAACTTGGATCTGTCATAGCCTTGTCAATCTTCTTCGGTTCAATCAGTGATAAGAAGGTGACATTCAAGCATTGCTCACTTGTGGCTCTTCTAGTCTGAACCCCACTACTTGGATCTCCAACAATCTGTTCAATTGGACGAGCTTTAGTCCATTTAGTGTATTGACTAGGTTGATGTACTACAACATCAGTGCAAGTAACCTGGTTATCCTCTTCAGTTGTAGCAACTGGAGGAGGATCAGCCCAAACTACTTCAACATCCTCATCAGAGTCAATGAGGTCACGATTTGCATCATGAAATTCTTCAGTTAAAGGCATATCTTGAAGAACTGGAGAAGTTTGAACTGGTTCTGATACTGGAGTGACACGTACATCAGATCCAATCACCGGTTTTTGTGGTAAATTAAAACTGATGGAAGGATAAAATGAAGTGTCACTGGAGGTTATCTTCTCAACAACTGGTTCCATGTCATTGTGACTGGAAACATTTTATGGTGCATGATCTGACTGATGAACTGGGTCAGGTACACCAAAATCAACTGGAACTGCTGGAGATAAATCAAGGCTTGGTCTTTTATTGATTGCTTCAACAGATTCATCAAATGTGACATGAATTGACTCATAGAGCTTTTGGAGCCTATAATTATAGACTCTGTAGGCCTTTCTAATATCTGAATATCCCACAAAGACACCTTCATCAGCCTTTGCATCAAATTTCCCAAGCTGACTGGAATCGTTTAAGATATAAACTGGACAATCAAATACATGAAAATATCCAATAGTTGGTTTACGATTCCTAAAGACTTCATAGGCAGTCTTCTTATGTCTTTTGACATAAACTGACCGGTTTTGGGTGTGACAAGCTGTTGCCACTGCTTCATCCCAAAAACTGGTGGGAAGACTTGATTCAGATAGCATACTTCTGGCGGCTTCAATCAGTGTACGATTCTTCCTTTCAACAACACCATTTTGCTCTGGAGAGTGAGCTGAAGAGAAGTTCCGAGAAATGCCAGTGTCATTGCAAAATGATTCAAGTACTTTGTTTTGAAATTCTGTACCATTATCACTTCTTAACTGACACACTTTGTGAGTATACTTGAGTTCAATTCTCTTGATGAGAGAGATGATTTCAGCAGCTGCATCACTTTTGGATATGAGGAATACCACCTGATATGTCTATTTTATACCATTTTCCCACGATGTATTTAGTTGTTTTTAAGTGATTTTCGAGTCATTTCCGTATACATTTGGTGCGTTTATGGTATTTGTTAGTGTTTCAGGATATTAGCAGGTACTTGAGCATAATTCTGGAAGAAAACGACATTTTGAGGCGAAATGAGCTTACGGAGGATTTCAAGAAGACTTTGGAAGAGAAACAAGTGTTAAAAAGCATTCTGGAGCCCCAACTTGGCGAGCCCACTTGTGGGCTTGTCGAGATCGTCCTTCAGAAGCAAAATTAGTGAAGTTTCAAGAGTGGTCTCGCCGAGCCCACTTATGGGCTTGTCGAGCCCACTGGTACGTCAGCACTTTGACTTTTTGGAAGACCTATAAATATCAATCAAAAACAACCCTAGACCTATCTTTTGCTTTCCCAGCCGATTTTAGGGTTCTTCAAGGCTTTTTCCATCAGATTAAACATCTTTGAAGGCAATAATTTCGATTGGAAGATTTATTTCATTAGCAATTACAATTCTTAGCATTCCGGATTCGATTTCTTCAATCGGTACACTATGTTTGCAATTGTTATTGATTGTTTTTCTTATTTCAGTATGAGTAGCTAATCACTTCATCATCCATCTTGATGAAGTGAGACAATATGTAAGGATTGCACAATTTTTATAATTCAAAGTTGATTTCATTTAACATTATATCGTGATCTTAGCGTATTTCTTCCTAATAATTTATCTTGAATTGATTGGTGATTTATGTGTCTATTTAATGGTAATTATTGATTTCATATATTTCATTTTGATTGTTTGGGTACAAACAAATAGGTCTATGACGGGTACGGTAGATAATCGTTCATTGATAATAGGGAGGAATGTGTTAACGGTTGGGTACAATCGATAGGTATAATTGTTATTTTAATAACCAAAACAATTGTTTGATTAGGGAAGTTATAAAAGATGTCTCGGGGTACCGGTCTTTGTAATGAAACTGGTTTAAACAAGAGAGTTGAATTATGTCATTAACTTAACGGGTACGGGGTTGGTGCTTAGTTTGAGTCTCGGTTATTTAATCAATTTAATTTGGATTTGAACTTCATTTATGTGCAATCTTAACATGTTGTCAAGCGAAATCAAGATGGATGCCTTTTAATTTATTTGTTAAAAAATCATTTTTACTTTCGTCTTCCGACGAATCCTGCCCCGGTCATACCGGATTTCTTTCGATTAATCTTTCGAGATTACTAATTATTTACTAACTTTTGCAACGTGACAATTCGGTCACAACCCCCCTTCTTTCTGAATTACTTTATTGTTAACAATTGCTTAATTAAGTCCTTGTGTTCAATCCTGACTTACCATTTATCTATACTATACACGAACGGGTCCACTGCCCGAGAGTGTGCATTAGGTAGTAAAATCGGTATTTCTTGTTTATAAATTTAAAACTCGATTTTGCACATCACCACCCAACAGTATCTGGTGTATTCATCAACCACAACTAGAGTATAACGCTTTCCAGCTCTAGTTTAAACATTCACTGGACCAAAAAGATCCATATGAAGCATGTGAAGAGGTTTAGTGATGCTAAAGTTTTGCCTTGTCTTGAAACTGGCCCTTTTTCTGCTTGCCCATCTCACACCCTGGACATGGCTTTTCCTTTTTGAAGGAAACTGTAGGTATCCCATCTGCCAGTTGTTTGCGAGACAACTTGTTAATATTTTTGATGTTTAAATGGGATAACCTTTTATGCCACAACCAGTTGGTGTCCTCATCAGGGAAAGTCAGACGTCGACTTGTGTCAAGAGATACCCAAGAACCATCCACACCAGTCAAAATAGATTTCGAAACCGCCGATCAAGTTCCACCCGCCCAGTATCCAGAAGATCAGTTGGTTAATAGGTTGAAAGATGCATGTAGAGTATTTGGGACAGGAGAAGACTCAGATTCAGATATAGAAGAGAAAGTTTAGACACCTGAACCGAGCAGTATTGTTATACCTCGAACCAACCTTAATATTAATCAACCACTAAAGGGAAACGGAATGGGTGATGAACAACCGATAGATCCGAACACCCGTCCTTACGGGGAACGAAGAAGAAACATACCGAATAACCGGGGCACAGCTATTCGCCCTCCGGCTATTTCAGTAGATTTCTCCTTGAAAGGAAATCACCTCAAGAGTGTTGAAGAGGACAAGTTTGATGGGATTCGAAGAACTGGCCCTTATGCACATCTTGAGAGGTTTGAGAAGATTCGCAGGTTATATCAGTATGGTCAAGGGCAAACTGAAGCTGTTAAACTTGAGCTATTTCCATTAACTCTCATTGGAGATGCAGCTGCTTGGTTTAAGGAGTTACCCGATAACTCATTCACCACTTGGGCCGAACTTCGTGAAGGATTTATTGATGAGTTCTATTCATTAAGAACTCAAAGG
This sequence comes from Erigeron breviscapus, assembly GCA_034093135.1. Classification (NCBI taxonomy): domain Eukaryota; kingdom Viridiplantae; phylum Streptophyta; class Magnoliopsida; order Asterales; family Asteraceae; genus Erigeron; species Erigeron breviscapus. The sequence goes on along the minus strand of CM067170.1, from coordinate 136,544,184 downwards.
CAATTGGAAAATAAAATCAGAGGATTTACTCAAGACAGTGGTGAGGATGTTGTTGATGCATGGAAACGGTTCAAGGAAATGCTAAGGAATTGCCCCGGACATAGTATGGGTACTGAAGAAAGTTTTGAGATTTTTTATGATGGACTGGATAGAAAGACTAAAAGGGAGCTCGGTTATGCATTTGGGGGTAGTCTAAACAACATTTCCCCGAATGAAGGATACAAGATTCTTGAAGATATGGCGAATGAGTATTCAACCAGAGATGAGGACCGAGACAAGAGATCCAATAGAAGCACTGTGGCTAAGGTAGAAAGTAGTGAAGACTCAAAACTTGTTGTTGAAGTCAAGGCTCTCTCAAAGCAAATGAATGAGAGGTTTGATAATCAAGAAAGTTGATTCAAGAGCCTTGAGCGAGATGTGAAAGTCATAGCGGATGGATGTGACTATTGTGGGGATTTGCATTATACGGAGGATTGCCCGGATAAACCAGTTCAAGATGTTAGTTACGTTCAGAATCAAGGGAATTTCAACCAAAATACCGGTTATCAAAACCGGCCATCAGGTAGTTCTTACCCCACTTCTTATTCTTTTATTACTAACAGTTCTGGTTATGGTGGTAACAGGTTCAGCAGGTTTAACAATCAACAAGGCCAAGATTCAGAACTAAGAGAGATAGTGAAGGACTTTATAGGTGCCCAGAAGGCAACCAATGAACATATTGCAGAAGAGTCCAAGAAGGTGATTTCTGTGTTGGACGCTTTAACTACTCGTTTGGATGGATTGGGGCATAAGCTGGATCAAAATTCGAAGAACCATCAAGCTACCATCAAGGATTTGGAAGTGAAGCTTGAAAGGCTAGGGAATTCAAATAGGCAGCCCGGTACACTACCGAGCAACACGCAACAAAACCCTAAGCCTCAGCAGAACAATCAAGGATCCGGACAGAAGTATACCCCTCCTAATGCTCGAAATGAGCAAGTGAATGCAATCACTACGAGGGCAGGTAAGACTTACAATTCTGCAAATCCTTTACCAGATAATGTTACCCCAGTTGTGCAGGTGCAAGAAGACGAGGAGGTGGTAGATGATGAAGTAGAGATGGAGCCGAACCCAGCCGTGCAGACACCGGCCATTCCATCCAAGCAAGCTGAAAACCGGAAGTAAAGCCTTATAAGCCCAAAATCCCATTTCCTCAGAGATTGGCGAAAGAGAAGCTAAAAGAGCAAATGGAGAAATTTGTGAGTCACCTCAGTGAATTGCATATTAATATTCCATTTTTAGATGCAATTGTGCAGATGCCAGGGTATGCGAAGTGTTTGAGGCAAATTCTGATGAACAAGAAAAATCTAGCGGGGGTGGCAACTACAGTGCTTGAGGATGTTTGTTCAGCAGCAGTGACAGGTAAGTTACCCGAGAAACGTAAGGATCCAGGTAGTTTTACTATCCCTTGTAAGATTGGTAACTTATCTGTAAAACGTGCCTTAAAAGATTCAGGAGCAAATATTAATCTAATGCCTTCGTCTATCTATTCTAAGCTGAATTTGGGAGAACCAAAACCGATTAATATGAAAATCCATTTGGCCGATAAATCTGAAATTAGACCCATGGGGATTCTAGAAGATGTGTTAGTAAAGGTGGGCGGTTTGGTTTTTCCAGTAGATTTTGTGATTATAGAAGCAGATGAAGCATTAAATGTGCCTCTTATCTTAGGGAGACCATTCCTTGCCAAGGCCGATGCTAAACTTGAGGTCGGTCATGGAAAACTTACTTTGAGAGCAGGAAATGAGTCGGTGACATTTACGAACACTAGTTCTGTTTATTCACCTAATGTGGCTAACTCTGTTGAAACTGCTTGTGTTAGTTCTTTGGATTCGCAGGTTGACGAATGGTTAGATAAGAAGTTTGAGAAAAAAGAGGTTGAGTTAAAGTCAACAGCAGTGACAGTCTCTTATCCAACGGATGGCCCGTGTGCTAAGATCCGTAAACTCTACAGTCGTTTGAAATCTGCTGTGTCTCATGGTAATGATAAGTTGTCGGAAGAGTTATGCTCGAATTTATCAACAAAGGAGAAAGAGGAGTTGATGATGGTTGTTGGTACGTCCGGGCGAGCGAATGATTGGATTTCAGAAAAGGTGAACGGTAATTGTTTTTCACCGTTTAAGGGTAGACCGCCCAACACTTTAAGTGTGGGGGCGTCGGAGTCCCTACTATGGTAATTCTTTGGGGTAGGAGTCTAGCTAACGACTCGTTAATAAATTAAGCGCTTCTCGGGAGGCAACCCGTGTGTTTTCTAATTTGTTTAGATTAGTTAATAAGGTTTCTTTTGCATTTTTATGGTTTGTAGTCGAGTTTTGCAGGTTTGGAGTGAGTTCTAGGTGTTACGGTTTTGGAATTATTAGCCTTGTAAATTTGTCCCTCTCGTAGGCTTTTGGATTTATCCAAGAGTAAGGGTTCTATTTTGAGCTCTGAACTGTGATGTGCAAGTTTGAGGTTGATTTTCCATTTCCGGATTATTTCATTTGCTATGAGTGTGCCGGTGATTGCGTTGATTCTAGAACTTGTCCTAGTTGATCGTTCCGTGGTTTTCTAGATGATGAAGAGGCAAATTAGGATTAAAACCCCTGTTCTTTGTTTGTTCACCTTTTGTTTCGTAAAAATTTATTATATGTGCATGTTTTGTTAATGTGCTTAGTAGCTAACTACACTGGTTAGTGAACCACCTGTTAAAACCCTTATGTTGCACTCACTTTTAGTGCAAGAAACAATAGAAAACATGTTGTCATTAGCCTGTTCTTTGTTATTAAATCCACCTAAATATACACCTTTCCTAGCCATACCGATAGTCAAAGTCCTGGTGGATCATTGGTTGCCTATGCTAGTGGATGGTTTGGGGTTGTCCTTTATGTCGGGTTGGGATATTCTCGGTTACTGAGAATAGATTGATTTCGTCATGTTTTGTTAATGTGCTTAGTAGCTAACTACACTGGTTAGTGAACCACCTGTTAAAACCCTTATGTTGCACTCACTTTTAGTGCAAGAAACAATAGAAAACATGTTGTCATTAGCCTGTTCTTTGTTATTAAATCCACCTAAATATACACCTTTCCTAGCCATACCGATAGTCAAAGTCCTGGTGGATCATTGGTTGCCTATGCTAGTGGATGGTTTGGGGTTGTCCTTTATGTCGGGTTGGGATATTCTCGGTTACTGAGAATAGATTGATTTCGTCATGTTTTGTTAATGTGCTTAGTAGCTAACTACACTGGTTAGTGAACCACCTGTTAAAACCCTTATGTTGCACTCACTTTTAGTGCAAGAAACAATAGAAAACATGTTGTCATTAGCCTGTTCTTTGTTATTAAATCCACCTAAATATACACCTTTCCTAGCCATACCGATAGTCAAAGTCCTGGTGGATCATTGGTTGCCTATGCTAGTGGATGGTTTGGGGTTGTCCTTTATGTCGGGTTGGGATATTCTCGGTTACTGAGAATAGATTGATTCGTCATGTTTGTTTGGATAAATTAATAAGGTTTCTTTTGCATTTTTATGGTTTGTAGTCAGTTTTCATTTAAGATTAAAACTGCTTAACCATCTCTTTTCATTTTCATGTATGGTTTAGCTTCTTTTTGATTACTGACATGTTATTCCCATGTATGTACCAAGGTAATTTAAGTTTTGAAGTTTGGAATTGCTTGAGGACAAGCAAAGTTTAAGTGTGGGGGGGATGGTAAATAGGAAAAAGTCGGGTATTTTAGAGGAATTTTGAACTTTTGCATGCTTGTCCTTGTAGTTAATTGCTTTTGTCACTTAATTATAGATATTAATGAGCAATTTGACTACACCCTTGGTACAAAAATTTAATTGGTGGAATGTGTCTTGACTGATTAATTAGGCAATCCCTTCTGGATTAATAACATGACTAGCACGCTTATAGCACCAAAATATCAAATTTGTGAGATTATTGATTCATTGCTAGTTATGCTAGGTGTTACGGTTTTGGAATTATTAGCCTTGTAAATTTGTCCCTCTCGTAGGCTTTTGGATTTATCCAAGAGTAAGGGTTCTATTTTGAGCTCTGAACTGTGATGTGCAAGTTTGAGGTTGATTTTCCATTTCCGGATTATTTCATTTGCTATGAGTGTGCCGGTGATTGCGTTGATTCTAGAACTTGTCCTAGTTGATCGTTCCGTGGTTTTCTAGATGATGAAGAGGCAAATTAGGATTAAAACCCCTGTTCTTTGTTTGTTCACCTTTTGTTTCGTAAAAATTTATTATATGTGCATGTTTTGTTAATGTGCTTAGTAGCTAACTACACTGGTTAGTGAACCACCTGTTAAAACCCTTATGTTGCACTCACTTTTAGTGCAAGAAACAATAGAAAACATGTTGTCATTAGCCTGTTCTTTGTTATTAAATCCACCTAAATATACACCTTTCCTAGCCATACCGATAGTCAAAGTCCTGGTGGATCATTGGTTGCCTATGCTAGTGGATGGTTTGGGGTTGTCCTTTATGTCGGGTTGGGATATTCTCGGTTACTGAGAATAGATTGAGTTCGTCATGTTTGTTTAGATAAAGTCTGGATCGTTCATTTGAGCATATGAGAAGATGATTTGTCACTGTTTCAATATTATTTAAGAGAATACCAATTAGTCAGAGTAAAAGTAGCTCACAAAAAAAAGAGAAAAAAGAATAAAAGAATTGAAAAACAGAAAAAGAAAAAAAATGAAAAATGAGCTTGGGCTGTCAGTTGGTATTTCTCATCTTTTGTCAAATCATTTTTGTAAGTTGGTTCATCTATTACACCAACAAAAGCTTCAATGTTCCTACAAATTATAAGAGTTGAGTTGGTACATCTTTATGACCAACGAAAAAGGATTTTGCATTACTATGTCCTTTGAGTTATTTTTCTTCGGTTGGCATGTTTGTTTAAGCCAACATGGGTAGTTTTGGTTGATAAGTTGTTGGATTGTCATACACCACAATGGTGTCGGTTTCTATCGTTCTATTGGGGGGTATTGTCGGGAAAACTTCTTGGGATTTGGACCGTTGGCAACTAATGACATGGGATTGTTTATGGACTAGACTATTATGTGAAAACTTTGTTAAATGTTGTGTTATTTCTTTGTTAACACCATTTGTTTACCCAAATTTCCATACCCTATTTAAATACCTTGTTTAGCCTCAGAGTTCGTTATAACCCTTAAAGTCCTCTTCTGATTAACGTTGTGGTGCTTGCATCATGATGGTTAAGGAACGAACCTAGTACAAGCCTATGGTAAAAGAGTATGCATCACGACTAGGCATTGAGTGATTATTCAAATATTCAACCCTAAAAGTAAGTTAGTTGGAGTAGGATAGACGAGTTATCACTGATTCGATTCTTTTGTGCTTAGTCGTGTTATTGAGGCTTGTGTATCAGTCAAGTATTGTCAAACATTCCAGTTTTCATTTAAGATTAAAACTAGTTAACCATCTCTTTTCATTTTCATGTATGGTTTAGCTTCTTTTTGATTACTGACATGTTATTCCCATGTATGTACCAAGGTAATTTAAGTTTTGAAGTTTGGAATTGCTTGAGGACAAGCAAAGTTTAAGTGTGGGGGGATTTGATATGTCTATTTTATACCATTTTCCCACGGTGTATTTAGTTGTTTTTAAGTGATTTTCGAGTCGTTTCCGTATACATTTGGTGCGTTTATGGTATTTGTTAGTGTTTCAGGATATTAGCAGGTACTTGAGCATAATTCTGGAAGAAAACGACATTTTGAGGCGAAATGAGCTTACGGAGGATTTCAAGAAGACTTTGGAAGAGAAACAAGTGTTAAAAAGCATTCTGGAGCCCCAACTTGGCGAGCCCACTTGTGGGCTTGTCGAGATCGTCCTTCAGAAGCAAAATTAGTGAAGTTTCAAGAGTGGTCTCGCCGAGCCCACTTATGGGCTTGTCGAGCCCACTGGTACGTCAGCACTTTGACTTTTTGGAAGACCTATAAATATCAATCAAAAACAACCCTAGACCTATCTTTTGCTTTCCCAGCCGATTTTAGGGTTCTTCAAGGCTTTTTCCATCAGATTAAACATCTTTGAAGGCAATAATTTCGATTGGAAGATTTATTTCATTAGCAATTACAATTCTTAGCATTCCGAATTCGATTTCTTCAATCGGTACACTATGTTTGCAATTGTTATTGATTGTTTTTCTTATTTCAGTATGAGTAGCTAATCACTTCATCATCCATCTTGATGAAGTGAGACAATATGTAAGGATTGCACAATTTTTATAATTCAAAGTTGATTTCATTTAACATTATATCGTGATCTTAGCGTATTTCTTCCTAATAATTTATCTTGAATTGATTGGTGATTTATGTGTCTATTTAATGGTAATTATTGATTTCATATATTTCATTTTGATTGTTTGGGTACAAACAATTAGGTCTATGACGGGTACGATAGATAATCGTTCATTGATAATAGGGAGGAATGTGTTAACGGTTGGGTACAATCGATAGGTATAATTGTTATTTTAATAACCAAAACAATTGTTTGATTAGGGAAGTTATAAAAGATGTCTCGGGGTACCGGTCTTTGTAATGAAACTGGTTTAAACAAGAGAGTTGAATTATGTCATTAACTTAACGGGTACGGGGTTGGTGCTTAGTTTGAGTCTCGGTTATTTAATCAATTTAATTTGGATTTGAACTTCATTTATGTGCAATCTTAACATGTTGTCAAGCGAAATCAAGATGGATGCCTTTTAATTTATTTGTTAAAAAATCATTTTTACTTTCGTCTTCCGACGAATCCTGCCCCGGTCATACCGGATTTCTTTCGATTAATCTTTCGAGATTACTAATTATTTACTAACTTTTGCAACGTGACAATTCGGTCACAACCCCCCTTCTTTCTGAATTACTTTATTGTTAACAATTGCTTAATTAAGTCCTTGTGTTCGATCCTGACTTACCATTTATCTATACTATACACGAACGGGTCCACTGCCCGAGAGTGTGCATTAGGTAGTAAAATCGGTATTTCTTGTTTATAAATTTAAAACTCGATTTTGCACATCACCACCCAACAGTATCTGGTGTATTCATCAACCACAACTAGAGTATAACGCTTTCCAGCTCTAGTTTAAACATTCACTGGACCAAAAAGATCCATATGAAGCATGTGAAGAGGTTTAGTGATGCTAAAGTTTTGCCTTGTCTTGAAACTGGCCCATTTTTTGCTTGCCCATCTCACACCCTGGACATGGCTTTTCCTTTTTGAAGGAAACTGTAGGTATCCCATCTGCCAGTTGTTTGCGAGACAACTTGTTAATATTTTTGATGTTTAAATGGGATAACCTTTTATGCGACAACCAGTTGGTGTCCTCATCAGCTTTAACATAAAAACATTGCTCTTTTGGAGCAGTTTCCATGTCCATGATATACACATTTCCTTATCTGGGTGCAACCATCACCCCTTTCCAATCCTTGTTAAATATGGTGCCTTGAGCAATATTGAACAAAACTCTGTAGCCATCATCACAAAGTTGGCTTACACTGATCAGGTTATATTTCAAACCATTCACAAATGCAACTCTTTTGAATTCGACTTGTCCATTACTGAGCACACCATATCCTTCAGTCTTTCCACTTCCATCATTACCAAACGTCACTGCCGGTCCATCTTGGACAATGAACTCTTCCAGCAGGGGCTTACATCCGGTCATAGTCAGGCCAACTGCGTTGTCCAGATACCAGGTATTCTTCTTTCGATCACCCTGCATACCCACAAAAATCATTAGTTATTTTTGTGAACCCATCTTTTCTTGATGGGTTCACTGGAATTCACCTGAGAAGTCACAGCTGATTGTTGTGGTGTTGAACTGAAGTCTGAATCTGGAGCTTTTTCACTAGTTCCAGCTTCAGGAGTAAAAACAATTGGTTTGATGGGTTTCTTCCCCTTTTTCTTTACATTTTTAATACCAGATGAAACATTTTGCTTTTGTTTTTGTTTTGAAGGGGGTGAATTTTGTTTGACAACTGGGGAGGACGGGGTTCCCTCCAGATTTTTAATTCTGGCAATGCAACTTTGAACCTGCCTTGACAACTGTTGAAAGTGACTCTCCAGTTTTAACAAAATTTCTCTATCAGTAGGCGGCTGAACATTGGACTTAGGTTCAGCAGGGATCTTGGTCTTTTGAGTCTTGGGCTCTTTAGACTTTTGAGGTAAAGGCTTATCACCAGCTGCCTTTTTAACTGGAGCTTTAGCTTAATTGGCTCCAGTTTTGACCTCAACAGGGGTGGTCTCAATGGGTTCAGTTTTAACTGTCTTAGGCTCATCATATGAAGTCTCTGGCCTAAGAGCTGGAGGCAAACTGTGAATATCTAGAATAATGCTTGCCATGTGCACATCTCCAGAGTTATAAGCAGATAATTGTGCATCAATGGTTTTAGAAAAACATCATAATTTAGCCCAGATGACCTAATCCAAGATTTGATCACCTTTTGTTCCTTTTCCAGATCATTTTTCAACTTTTCATTTTCAAGTTCAAGGGCCTCAATCTTTAAAACTGACTCCTTAAGAGCCAACTGGACACTCTGTAAATCATTCAGTTTGGGTTTTACATTATTAAACTCAGTTAGAACAGTTTCTAAATATCTTTCACTGTCAGTTCTAACAGTTTCTACAAACAATAAATCACCATTGAGTGATTCAGCAATGTCCAGTTTCAGTTCTGCGTCAACTTGGTTGTCATAATCACACACCTTTTTCAATATGAAGTCAACCCATCTTCCTGCAATGACATCATACTTCACCACATGTTGCTGATCTTCCAATGCCATAAAACACACATCCCAAACATCTTCTTCATCATTAGATGAGTCATCAGAGGGTTCCCAAGCATTTTGTATTTTGCTTTATAGCTATCATCAGGCCTATTAAAATTGGGGACAGGGCGACCAGTTTGATTGTTTGACTGACTAGATCTGCATTCCTTCATAAAGTGACCTTTCTTACCACACTTATAGCATGTAAGATTGGCTTTATCCAGAGGGTTGGAGCTGAAAGCATTGTTGGAACCATTAAATCTATTAGATTTATGCTTGAACCTGTTAAAGGTTTTGGCAATCATGGCGACCAGATCATCATCGTCAGTTTCATCAGAACCATCACTGGTTTCAGTGGTTAGACCAGAGTTCAAGAAACTGTTTAACATCTCCTTCATAGAGTGTGACTGGACACTCTCAGCAGACATTAAAGCAGCACAAGGTCGTTCAGTTAGACTACAACCTTGGAGCTCTGTGCATGGTTCAAGGCATCCTGCTCAGCCACAAGTCTTGCTGCATTATTATCTTCAGTGAATCTGAAGGCTCCATAGAGTGATGCAAGAGTGTGACTGTGCAGGGTCTTACCTTGTCTTAAGACAAGAACCATGTTTGCCCATTTAGATGGAAAAATATCACAAAACTTTTCAAGAAGAATATCCTTATCCTTCTAAACACCCAAGCCTCTCAGTTGATTAATCAAACTGGTGAATCTGGTATAAGTACCAGTTAGGCTTTCATTTGGCAAGGCAAAGAAGGATTCATACTTCTTGTTAAGTGCAACTTTACGGGTGACAACAGTATCATCCCCTCCTTCAAACTGAAGAACTAACTCATCCCACATTGACTTGGCACTGGGGAACAACACAAGCGTTGGAATAAGTTCTTCAGGAACAGCCTCAAGGATCATGTTTTTCAGTCTGGTGTCAAGGTCAACCAGTCTGCAATCCTTATCAGACAAATGGTCTTCAGGCTTTTCTTTAGTGCCTCTTCTCCCAATTGGGTCAAGAAGAGGACTCACCCCACTGGACATGGGTATATGTGGTCTATCCTTAAGGATTTTCAACATATACCTCTCTATCCCACCAAAATGCAACAGCATTCTGGCCTTCCATGTTCCAAAAGTCTCACTGTTTCCATCGAATTTAGGAACATGAGTGTTAGTGTAGTGAACATGGACATGGTTAGGAGGAGGAGGAGGATTGGTGTTAATACTTTGAAGAGGTGGATTACCAGGGGGTGTATTATTAACATCAGTTTCCTTTGGACTAGAATCATTCTCACTTTCAGTAGACATCTTAGCAGACCTAGGTTATAGAATTGATTCAATTCAACCTGCCTGCTCTGATACCACTTGTAAGTCCCAACTTATTAAGATGGTTACTGAAGACACCTCTATGTCGATAGTGAGAGTCTTTGCAATACACACACTGATCTGGACGTGACCAGTTGCAGTGTGTAGTATACCAGGTTAACTGGAAGGTTTACTTAATTAAGGTGATAATAAGTAAATGACAATGCAATAAAGTAAATACTTGTAAAGTAAATTGGTGAGACGATATGTATTTTTCAAGTGTATTTTATTTATTAACTTTAAATAAAATACAAGGTTGTTGCGGAACCAAGATAATACAAAGTATGTAAATATCCTAACAACCTATGAAATACAATCGATCTAATACTTGGAAATTCTCTAAACAATCGAAACACTTAAAGTTGTAAATTGTTTCTTTTTTGCGATTGAGAGAATATTGCACAAGCCACCAAAAATATGCAAATGTCGAATATGCAAAGGTTGTTTATTGGTTGTGCAAAGACCTCTATTTATAGGCAAAGGTTGGCATTAGGATGTCAACTTTTCCGTACAAATATGGTTGAGAGCATTTAAGGAATTGCATTTAATTCTTTAACATGCTTGATAAAGTAAGACATAAAGTCACTTTATCCAACCTGCTTTATGTACTTTTGTACTTTAATCAAAGACAATTGCAATTGTCCGGTTAAAAGTACGTTTTTCTTCCCCACATTTCTCATGTCAATTTCTCCGTCGTTACCAAACAATGATATTCATTAGATTTCTCCATTAGTTTTATCTTTTTTGTTTCATTTCATTTCTCCAAAAGACAATCTGTGACTTTGTCATCGTTAAAATTTTGACATTTTGAGAAATTGGCAGATACGAACTTGCAGCAGAGCGAAGGTAAAAGTTAGAGAAAATTATCAAAAAAGATGATTATTCTCTTAAAAGTTATAAATTGGATTTTTAATTTCTTTTTGAGCATCTATAAATATTTGGTATTTTTATAACCAAATGAACCAATTACGAGAGCATGATGCCAGAAATGAACCAAACTTTGGGTGCACTCAAACTACCTTTATAGTTGGATCATTGTGGCCCTCAAAGTAGCGAGAGGTTGCGTGTTAGAAGTGTTGCCTACACTAACTATTACTATGATGGATGCATTAGATAAAGCATACACCACATTCATCTACTGTTGGCCGCTTATAATGCATGCTCTTTTACACCGTTTACTGTTCTACCTTGGCCACTAATGGTAAACTAATTTCACCAGCAGATACAACAAATTAAATCATTCTCTCTTAATTATGGTTTTATCCCACGACCAATTTAATCACCTTATACCTATATATTTGACAAATCCATGAGTTTACTCCAAAGAAAGTGGTAACTTTCTATTTTTACATAGTATTATTATTGTCTACGAACCATTTTAAATTTTGAAGTCTCAAATGAACAAAAATGGCCGGCCCTATGGGACAAATAAAAATTTTAAGTTTCATAAACCTAAAATTATCTATCAAGCTAGCTAGCCCGCCCAAATATTAAATGATTTGCCAGCCCAATACACCAAAACCTAATTATTCCGAATTATTTTCATTTATTTATATAAATATAATAATCTATATATGGATGGACGATGATGTCAAACGCGTGCATGCTTGCAGGATGATTCCATCAGATATCATTACCCAAATCCTATATCGTACGTCTTCCGTCCAAGTCAGTCGGCAGATTCAGGTGCGTTTCAAAGGATTGGCTGTTTCTACTTACACAACCCGAATTCATCAAAACCCATCGAAAAACCCTTAATCGTAATCACCACATCTTCGAAAACTATGATAATGCCACAAGTTGCTATGCATTGTATTCGCACCCGTTTCATCATCATAACCCTTATATATTAAATCCAACTAAAATACCCATTGAATTTACAAGTCCTCCAACTTTCCTAGGTTCTTGTGATGGTCTTGTCTTGGTCTCTTTCGATAACAAACTCGGGCTTTTAAACCCAACTACTAGGGAATATGTGCAGTTGACGAAATCTGAAGAACTTCTTGAGATGAATCAGGAGTCTTTACACATTCACAGCACCCATGGGGTTGGTTATGATTCAGTTTTGGATGATTACAAGGTTATTACCCTCACTTACTATGAATATCGTATATGTGAAGGTCATAGAATAAATCGGGTTACAGGTTCTACCATTCGTTTGTCTATTTATAGCCTTAGAAGTAAAAATTGGAGGCAGCTGGACAGTGTTAATTATGATTGTCGATATTCGCCTCCGGCTGTTTACGTCAATGGGTTCCTCCATTGGGTTGGTTTGAAGAAAGGCACTGATCATCCACCGGTAATTGTAGCTTTTAGTTTAGTAGATGAGTGTTTTAGTGAAGTCTCATTACCCGACTTATGTAATGATGATACAGAAATCATGTCTAGTTATTATACCGAACCCGTTGTCCTTGGTGGAAAGCTGGCCGTTAATCTGCAGGGCCGATGGTCATATGCGAAGTTTGAGCTTTGGTTCATGAATGAGTACGGTGTTAAAGAATCTTGGGCTAAGATTCCTCTTGATAAATGATTTTTCCTTGGAGAATTATATGATTTTTGATGACAATGGCAAAATTCGAGTGGCTAGCAAAGGTCAAATGTGGATATATGATTTTGACAAAAGAAATTTTACTGACGCAGTTTATGTTTGGAGTCGGAGGTTTACACCTTTTGGTAGTTATGTAGAAAGTCTTGTTTCAGCGAAAAGAAAAGATAAAGTTGATGCACAACAAAATTTTGATAGTTGAACAAAAAGACAAAATGCAGGCTCAATAGATAGTGAAAACCACAAGATTTTGAATGATAAAAAGGCAAGCTTAAGAAAGAAAGAGCAAGAGGAACAAAAGGCCAATGGGAAAAATAAAAGGAAAAAGTTCAAAAATTGAAAAGATCCATCTTAGGAGTGGAGGAAGAAAGTAGCAAAGATGATGTTTCTCTTGAACATTGCTCAGGAGACAAAGAAAGTAGCAAAGATTTTGAGAATCCAAAAATGCTAGGTGGGTATCTTGGAAATAGTAAATGTAGAGGGAAAACCAATCCATCAAGGTAATGTCACTTTTCAAGTCTTTTTGCACGATATAAACCAACGGAAGTGCACTACAGCCATGCCTGGTAACTCCGTATTGGTGCTACATCGTATTGGTGCTGCCTCTGTTATCAAGATTTGTGTTATTACCTGAGCCCCGTTTACACATTCGTCTATAGTAATTACTAAATATTATCTCTTGATGTTTCATATAGTTTTGTTTGGCATGTGTACCTGGCATTTACATTGCTGGTTTCTGAGAAGCGAGACATTGCCGGATTCATCTTTTGCTTTTTTAATTCATTCAGTCTATATTATTCTCAACAGGTATTAGGTAAAGTAAGATGTTTTCTATAGCTCTATGCCTATGCCCATTATTAATTTAAAGTCCATATAGAAAAAGATACATTTATAAGTTTGTAGTTTTGATGAACTCATTACACACTGGTCATTTGGTACTGTAAGCACCCTTGGCCAGGCTTATTATTCTGAACAGGTCTTGTTTGTTGTCATATGTGTGTAACTGAACTAAGAGGACCGGTACAGTACCATTTGACATCAGTTTATTGCTTGGGAACCTTTCGATTTCTAGATTTTTCTCATCTAAAGTCGTTGGAAAGAAACCCGAGATCATGTCTAGCTACTTTAGATTTTTGACGAATAGCTAAAAAAACCAAGTGAAAGTTGAGTTACAATGAGTATAACAATTTTAGTAATTATAATGATTGTGCGTGATAAATGTCGGATTAACATGGATTTGCTGTTTATACAATGGCCTGGATCTGTATTGAAACATAATCATCTCTAGACTATGGGGCTATATTTATAGAAAAGATAAAGTCAACCCTTCTGCCAATGAGCCCATTGGAATCACTTGCATCATGCTGTTAGAACAGTTAACAAGGCTAATGGTGATCCGAACCAGGGGTGGCTAAATACAGACCTGCAGTATGAACCAGGGGTGGCTAAATACAGACCTGCAGTATGAACCAGGGGTGGAACCACTTCCAAGTTGGTGGTTAAATACAGACCTGCAGTCCGTTTTAACGACTGATTAATTTGACTAGACCTGCAGTGATGAAGCAACCAGCTACTAGGCAGTTAGTCTCATGTACAGAGGATTGATTCCTATTCTTGTGTACAGAGGATTGATTCCTGTACGGAGGTGATACTTGAATTTGCTTTGAAATCAGCTATTGTGAAAATTGGAATTCATATTATGGGAATAGAATTTGAAAGCATGTTCCTTTATTCACGACTAGTTCATAAAGAGTTCGCCAACATTAAACTATGTGTCACATCGCCTAGCTAGTTGGGACGGAGCACACAACTAGTCAACTATTTTGTCAATTTAAATACTATGATAAACGATCAAAGTAGCGTATAATCTATAACTATAGTAAAATACGGAGATCAACATGTATACAGCGCATGATGGATTTAATGTACACATTAACATCGATACACATAGTTCGCCAACATTAAACTGTGCGTCACATCGCCTAGCTAGTTGGGACGGAGTTAACTATCAAATACCTTTTCTAGTATCAAATTCGCTAATTGGTTAATGGCAAAACTAAATCTTGGTTAGGGGCCTTGCATAATTAGACCTAGTAAGAGAAGTACAGACGCGGGATGCCCAATACTGGGTTAAACAGGCCCAGTTTTCTTTAACACAACCTGAATTAATTTTTCAGCCCAATAAACTATAATTTTAACCTACACCAAATCCCAATTCCCTATTACTCGTAATTTATTTATTTATATAACGATAACGATAGATGATGATCGATGTGTAAACGTATGCATGCAGCATGATGATTCCATCGGATGTCATTACTCAAATTCTATGTAGTCTTCCGTCCAAATCCGTCGGCCGATTCAGGTGTGTTTCAAAGGGTTGGCTGTCTCTACTTACACAACCCGAATTCATTAAAAACCATCGAAAAACCCTTAACCTTAATCACCACATCTTCAAAAGCAAAGATAGTATCACACGTTGTCCTGTATTGTATTCACACCCGTTTCATCATCATGACCCTTGTATTTTAAACCCAACTAAATTACCCAATGAATTTTTGGACCAAGATAAAATTACTTTCCAAGGATCTTGTGATGGTCTTGTCTTGTTGGATTAGTGTGTACGTCATAACACAAAACTATACTACCGCTTACACACGAGCCTACGGGGTCACACACAATGAACATTTAGATACCCGGATATATGTATATTATATACATATATATAATCACCAAAATAGATGGAGATAAGATTGACTTTTATCAATTAACTAGTTGAGTTAATTAGCAATATTTATTTAATTAATCTATATGATTTATTAATTATTTAAATATAGATTTAAATATTCATATATGATATGATGCATGAATATAAAAAGGAAGAGAGTAAACAATTGTCTTCTTGTTTTGATTTCTCTTTTGGCCGACTACTCAAAAGGAGAAAGGGACATGTGCAATTGGTGTCAAATAATGTCATACATCAATTCCACATATATATGTTTTGTATTGGCCGTGGTTCATGCATACAGACAACATTCTTCCTTATATAGTTCACATATAAGAAAAGAGAATAAAAAGAGTTCTCTTGCTCAATAATCTATATGAAAACTAGAAACAAATACTAGCTTTATTTGTTGCTTACGGCTATAACAAGTGAGAGTCAAACTAGGAGTTTGGCTCTAGGTGATTAAGGTCTAGCAGCCTTCGGGTATTGTTTGAAGTGTTCGTGTGGATCAACTGTAGAGATATTCATATCATTGAATATTGTTTCATCCTACGTGATTTCATCTACTCAAAAGGTATTATTCTTAATCTATCTTATTATGACAACTATCATGGTGTAATTGGATCTTGGTGGAAATATTAATCGTGTGCATGTGTTTATAAAATACATGATTGTATTTTAGTCTTCCACTGCGTTTATAAAATTTAAAAGTACACACGAGGGCCTAGTATTTCCAACAGTGGTATCAGAGCCACTTTTACACCTTTTAGTTGTCAGGTGATTTTATTTTTGATCATTTTTTGATAGAAAAATAAATCACCACTTTAAATTTCGAATTTAATTCTTATGGCTTGATTAGTTATTTTTATTGATTCTATATAATCCATGGTTGTACCCATGCATTGCAACTATGGACAAGTCATATGTAGTTTTAATAATGTAGTTATTAAAATTTGTTGTTGCATGCATAGCCCATGATGCCCTTAGCCTATGGAATTGTTTTGTTGTGATGATTGTTGATTATTACAACATTATAGATGTTGATTAATTTATTTGGGGCCATAGAAGCAAAAGTTGTATAATATTTATTTTTAATTTTCATAGTTGTATTTATTTTTATTTTTATTGTAAGTATTAGACTAGTTGTACTTTTCAATTTAAATAAATGTAACAAGATGAAGATTGAAGATAAAAGATGCAACATGGAGTTTTGCTTTGAAGATGGTGTTTTCTTTATCAAGTCAACAACGTATGGCACAAAATCTCACTTGGTTCTTGGATTAAGTGGGAGTATAGGATTGTCCTTAGATTGACCTCTTGATTTCATATTGGCTCATGAAATCAAGCATATGATTTTTGGGCTAGGCTATGTGTGTGTGATGCATGGTTGTGTTTTTATTTTTGCACTTATTTATAATTGTTGATTATAAAATATGCTAAAATGTTTTTGATGGAAACATTAAATAAAAACACAAAAAGAGTTTAAAGATTAAAATTGGTGATTTTAAAAGTTAAACTCCAATGAGTTTAAAATATATTGTTTTGAAACTCAAATATATATATATATATATATGGTCGACATCTTTTAAAATTGTTTTAAAATGATACACGTTTGTGTATTTGTTATTTTTGTCTAAAATTAAAATATGTGATTTTATATTCTATAAATAAAATAACAAATTGGAGACACAAACATATTCGACATATATATATATATATAATTGGTTAAAATGAGTTTTAACAAAATTGTAGCGAATTTTGTGTGCATGCAATATTCGTTAACACAAATTTTTTAAATACCCGTCAAATTTAAGTCATGCCATCCAATCAGCTTGCGAACACTCCTCGTTATTTTTTGGTTACGGTGAGACCTAATCGAATTATAGCCACCTAATCGAATTATAGCCACGAGGTGGATTTTTAGTTACGAGTGAGACTGGGCTAAATTTCCACTGTTTCCAAATTGGACGACTTAATCGTGCTCAAGGTAAGACCTGAGTTTGAGGCAAGGATGGGACAAACATGCCAGTAGATAATAGTGGTTTGCTGAACTACACATATCTCAAGGTCCCATAAAGATCTAAGAGTTGCACTAATAATGCAATTGGTACCCGTTACCTACCAATAGACTCCTTAACTGCTAGCTGATTAACAGATGTAGTTATGGAATCTCTATGTGGATCTTAGGCTTTCGTAAATTAATTGTTTTATAATATTAAAACTTGGGTAGTTAATTTATTAAAGTTTTTGTATCGAAAATACTAAAATAAACCTTACTTCTATTGTAGATGGCAAACAATCAAAACGTAAACCAAAATACACTCCGTTCTTTGTTGGAGAAGGAGAAACTCAATGGTACTAACTTCCTGGACTGGCACCACAATTTGAGGATTGTCCTCAAATATGAAGGGAAGTTGAACAAAATTGAAGAGCCCTTACCAGATCCTCCTGCCGAGACAGCTGCTGCTGCTCAGCAAGATGCTTATCAAAAATTGTTTGATGAGCAAGAGAAGATAGTTTTAATTATGCTTGCGAGTATGACTCCTGAAATCCAAAAGGAAATGGAAGATCGTACAGCATATGATATGATTACTGAGCTGAAAAATATGTTTCAGAAACAGGCAAATCAAGAGTTGTATGAAACTCACAAGCTTTTTCACACTTGCAAAATGGAGGAGGGTCAGTCAGTGAGCTCTCATGTTTTAAAAATGAAGAGCTACATTGACAGGTTGGAAAAGCTTGGAACTCCTATGCCAACTCTCTTGGCTGTCAATACGATTTTGGCTTCACTACCGAAGTCGTATGATAACTTTGTCATGAACTACAACATGCAAGGTTGGGAGAAGTCTCTGTCAGAGCTGCACGCGATGCTCAAAGCTGCTGAACAGAATGTTCCATCCAAGGCTCCAACTCTGAGCGTCCTGACGATCAAAAATGGAAGGGTTAGAAAGAATAAGCCGAATACTTCTAAGAAAGGAAAAGGCAAAAGAGTTGCTGGGAATAAGATTCCACCACCCCCTAAGAAGGAAAACCCAGCAAAAGACGCCGAATGTTTCCGTTGTGGAAAAGTTGGTCATTGGAGAAGGAACTGTCCTATCTACCTATCTGAGCTGAAAAAGGGCAAAGCTGGTGAGACTAGCAAATCAGGTATATCTCATATACAACTATACACTTTTTCTAGTGATTCTTAGATCTTTGATACTGGTTGTGGTACTCACATCTGTAACAATGTTCAGGGAATGAGAAGAAGTAAGAAACTGAAGAAAGGGACACTGGACCTGCGAGTGGGCAACGGGGGTCGAGCAGCTGTTGAAGCTATTGGCACCTATGAGCTTACTCTTCCAAGTGGCCTTATTGTTTTGTTGGAACAATGTCATTATGCTCCTACTATTATGAGCAATGTAGTTTCAGTTTCACGTTTGAAAGATGTTGGTTATGAACTTGCATTTATGCACTTTGGTATTTCTGTTTCTAAGAATAATGTATTTTATTTTAATGCCTATCCGCGTGATGGTATTTTTGAAATTGATATGCATGGTGTGACTTCAAATAATAGTTGTGTATATACTTGTACTGCCAAACGTGTCAAGCAAGACTTGAATAAGACCTATCTATGGCATTGTCGTCTTGGTCATATAAACAAACAACGCATTTCAAAACTCCAATCTGATGGACTTTTGGAATCAACCGGCTCTGAGTCATTTGATATATGCGAGTCTTGTTTATGCGGAAAGATGACAAAGGCACCTTTCTCCGGTTTAGGTGAAAGAGCTAAAGATCTTTTAGGACTAATACATACTGATGTATGTGGCCCTTTTAGAACTATGTCTAGAAATGGTGAATCATACTTCATTACTTTTACTGATGATTATAGTAGATATGGTTATGTTTACTTGTTGAAACATAAACATGAAGTTTTTGAAACGTTCAAAGTCTTCCAAAATGAAGTAGAGAATCAGCTTGGAAAGACCATTAAAGCCCTTCGTTCTGATCGAGGTGGTGAGTATATGAGTCAAGAGTTTTTGGACCACTTAAAGAATCGTGGGATTGTCTCTCAATTCACTCCACCTTATACACCACAGCACAATGGTGTATCTGAGCGGAGGAATCGAACTTTACTTGATATGGTTCGATCTATGATGAGTCTGACTACTCTACCACCGTCTTTTTGGGGATATGCATTAGAGTCTGCTGCACGCATACTCAATATGGTTCCAACCAAGAAGGTTGAAAAGACACCACATGAGCTGTGGCATGGGAAAACTCCTAAGTTGTCTTACTTGAAAGTCTGGGGTTGTGAAGCGTATGTGAAACGTGACACTTCAAACAAATTAGAACGCAGAAGTATCAAGTGTAACTTTGTGGGATACCCAAAGGAAACAATGGGTTACTACTTTTACTACCCAGCTGAAAACAAAGTGTTTCCTGCTCGATTTGCTGAGTTCTTGGAAAGAGATCTTCTCTTGCAAAAGATCAGTGGGAGTAAAGTTGATCTTGAAGAAATTCAAGAACCACAGGGTGATATGCCTTCTGAAAATACTAGCAGTCCACATGTTGAATCTGAGCACACTATTGGTGAGTCAGAACATGTTGCACCTGCACTTCGTAGATCTGATAGAACTCATCGTATACCTGTAAGGTATAATTATGCAATTAATTCAGATGAGCCTTATCTAGAAGATTATGATGAACCCTCTAACTACCGCGAAGCCATATCGAATCCTGAATCCGATAAATGGCGAGATGCTATGAATGCAGAGATGCAGTCCATGAAGGATAATCAAGTGTGGGACTTGATGGATCTTCCACCCAATTGTAAAACAATAGGGTGTAAATGGGTCTTCAAGAAGAAGACTGACATGGACGGTAATGTAAACACATTTAAAGCTCGGTTGGTAGCAAAAGACTATACTCAGACTCAAGGAATTGATTATGAGGAAACCTTTTCACCAGTCGCGAGCATTAAATCAATTAGGATACTTATTGCCATAGCTGCTTTTCATGATTATGAAATATGGCAAATGGATGTCAAAACCGCTTTCCTAAATGGCGACCTTAGCGAGGATGTATATATGGTTCAGCCGGAAGGGTTTGTCAATCCAAAGCATCCTAATAAAGTATGCAAAAGCTTCAAAAATCCATTTATGGATTGAAGCAAGCATCCAGGAGCTGGAATCTTAAGTTTGATGAGAAAATCAAAGAGTTTGGTTTTTCTCAAAATCAAGATGAGCCCTGTGTTTACATTAGAGCTAGTGGGTGTAAAGTAGTCTTCTTGATCTTGTATGTTGATGACATATTACTTATTGGAAACGATATTCCAACTTTGTCAGGATGTTAAATCTTGGCTTGGAAAATGTTTTTCCATGAAGGATCTTGGAGAAGCTACTTACATTCTTGGAATCAGAATCTATAGAAATAGATCCAAACGGCTTATTGGTTTGAGTCAAAGTACATACATTGACAAAATCTTATGAAGATTTAACATGCAAGACTCCAAGCGTGGAGCTTTGCCAGTACAAAAGGGCATAACCTTGAGCAAGTCTCAAAGTCCTATCACACCTGATGAGATAAGACAAATGAAAGGTATCCCGTATGCTTCGGCTATAGGATCCATTATGTATGCCATGTTATGTACTAGACCTGATGTCTCGTTAGCTTTGAGTTTGACGAGTCGTTATCAACAGAATCCAGGTGAAGAACATTGGATTGCTGTTAAGAGCATTCTTAAGTATCTGCGGAGAACTAAAGAGATGTTCTTGGTTTACGGTGGTTTGGAAGAAGAGTTGAGTATTAAATGTTATACGGATGCTAGTTTCCAAACTGATCGAGATGACTCTCGATCCCAATCTGGTTATGTCTTTGTCATGAATGGCGGGGCAGTTGATTGGAAAAGCTCAAAGCAGAGCACAGTTGCACAATCTACAACAGAAGCAGAATACATTGCTGCCTCAGAAGCTGCTCAGGAAGCTGTCTGAATTAGGAAGTTCATTGCTGAGCTAGGAGTAGTACCCAGCATTGAATCTCCCATGGAAATGTACTATGACAATTCGAGTACTATTATACTTGCGAAAGAATCACGTGTACGTAAAGGTAGTCGGCACATTCTTCGAAAGTTTGACTACATTCGTGAAGTCATTGAGAGGAATGAGATTAATATTCTTAAGGTTCACACAGATAATAATGTAGCTGATCCATTCACTAAGCCCATGACACATAACAAGCATGATGATCATGCTAGTAGTGTATTGGACTTAGTTATGCCGCTGTTCTTTTTCATTTGAAATTTAGTATTTGGATATTTTTGGAACATTAAGCAGTCTTATCTTAATGAATTGATATACTTGGTATGATCGTTTTCATTTATAACACTGTGTTCTATATTAGCATGTTTAATCCATGAATAACTGTTGATTATTCAAAATCTCCATAGTCGGTTATGTTATGGGAGTAACATGAATTAAGACTAATATGAAGTTTTGGTTTTATTCACTGATGGTGAATAGTTAACTTGTTGAGGCCAAAATTCATATGTATTCATTGTTGATGAATATTGGAGTGACCCAAATCACGAGATGTCACTGCATGGATCGGTGTCAATAGTGAATCTCGAAGTGATTATGTCTTTGTGTCCTTAGACCTGAGATTTGTATGTTGGTTGTTGATTGTATGACATGTTATGCTTTGATATGGTTAAACGCTATCCTGAACAAGGTAGTCATAAAGGCCATTATTGGATATGATGTGAAATGCATGATGTGCACATAAAATCAAGATGGGATTTATTCCTCTATGCGAGAGTATGATACCACTGGGTCCCTCGATGAAAATGAATGGATATTTACACGGCCGTGCCCAAGCTATATTGACTGTTGATCAGTTATAACTTGGTGATCGCATTCGACTTTTCTATATCAAGAAACAGAATTTGTTGACTAATGAGAATGACTCGATCCATGTCTCATGTCAACACGGTATCGGTAATAAAGGGACAATTGACACTCAATCATTAAATCATTATTTTGATAATGATCGTTAGTTTAGCTGAAACAAACACTCGTGTGTTTTCGGGGGCAATGATGTGTTGCTAGACACCAACCATTGTCTGTGTAGTTTTCTAGATGTTATGTCATACACAAGTGGGAGTTTGTTGGATTAGTGTGTACGTCATAACACAAAACTATACTACCGCTTACACACGAGCCTACGGGGTCACACACAATGAACATTTAGATACCCGGATATATGTATATTATATACATATATATAATCACCAAAATAGATGGAGATAAGATTGACTTTTATCAATTAACTAGTTGAGTTAATTAGCAATATTTATTTAATTAATCTATATGATTTATTAATTATTTAAATATAGATTTAAATATTCATATATGATATGATGCATGAATATAAAAAGGAAGAGAGTAAACAATTGTCTTCTTGTTTTGATTTCTCTTTTGGCCGACTACTCAAAAGGAGAAAGGGACATGTGCAATTGGTGTCAAATAATGCCATACATCAATTCCACATATATATGTTTTGTATTGGCCGTGGTTCATGCATACAGACTACATTCTTCCTTATATAGTTCACATATAAGAAAAGAGAATAAAAAGAGTTCTCTTGCTCAATAATCTATATGAAAACTAGAAACAAATACTAGCTCTATTTGTTGCTTACGGCTATAACAAGTGAGAGTCAAACTAGGAGTTTGGCTCTAGGTGATTAAGGTCTAGCAGCCTTCGGGTATTGTTTGAAGTGTTCGTGTGGATCAACTGTAGAGATATTCATATCATTGAATATTGTTTCATCCTACGTGATTTCATCTACTCAAAAGGTATTATTCTTAATCTATCTTATTATGACAACTATCATGGTGTAATTGGATCTTGGTGGAAATATTAATCGTGTGCATGTTTTATAAAATACATGATTGTATTTTTAGTCTTCCACTGCGTTTATAAAATTTAAAAGTACACACGAGGGCCTAGTATTTTCAACAGTTATCAGGATGTAGGGACGATACACTCGTGCTTTTAAACCCAACAACTAGGGAATATGTGCAATTGCCACAATCTGCAGGTTATTATCCTAACCGTGTATACATTATTAACCCGACTACTAGGGAATATGAGCAAGTGCGGAAATCTGCAGATCTTTATGAGAGGAATCAGGAGTATGTATACATTTATATCACGCATGGAATTGGTTATGATTCAGTTACGGATGATTACAAGGTTATTACTCTCAATTATTTTGAATATCATATATCTGAAGATTATGACCAAAGTCGGATTACAGGTATTACCCTTCGTTTGTCTATTTATAGCCTTAGAAGTCGGATTACAGCAACTGCCTACTTATGTCTGTCGTGATTTGCGTTCTCCTGTTTATGTTAATGGGTTTCTACATTGGTTTGGTATGAAGAATGATACTGATGTAATTGTTGCTTTTAGTTTAGAACACGTGACAACTCGTAATTAATTAGCAGCGGGTTAGTCTTAATCTCGTTTAAGCTAAGTCATTATCATAATCTCGTTTAATTTAGACGGTCTTTGACGTGGAAATTATTAGACTTTTGGACTTTTGACTTAGTCAAATTAGACGTATCTTGATGACGTAGACTATTAGCTATCTAGACGAATGCCGAGTCTTAAAAATAACTTTAAATAAATATTTAAAGGTTATGTCTTGTACAAATAATTAGACTGTCTAGACTTAATATTATAAAGTTCACTTTGACGAAACTTTATTGACTTGTCTTAATTTAAATAACACGAGAAAAATAACTTTACTTTACATTTTAACCTTTTAGTCAAACGGTATTTAATGGTAAGCATTTTACCAAATTAAGGGATACCAATATAACCCCAAAAAGGGCCACATGGGCCGAAATTTATATGAGAGGCAGGGAGTTAAACAACACCCCCCTTCCCTCCTTTCTTTTGATCGAGACCCTCACCACACACAAAACACATACAAGATCACAAAACACACTCTTCAATCTCTCTCCATCTCTATTTTTCATCTAAAATCTGCTTTGAGCAAGGAAGGATTTAAGGATTTAAAACAATAATCATTTGAGTATTATCATCATCATCACCATCTTCATCTTCTTTATCAAATTCTTCAGTAACTTCAATTTGGTAAGTGATTCTCTTTTTAAATTAAACTTTGATTCTGAATTGATTTAATGAAAGGGTTTGTTTTAGTTTGGTTAATTAGATTGTTGGACTATGAATATGAAAGGGGTTTTAGTTTTGTTGGATAAATGAAATTTTGACTTAGGTTTAGGTTTTTGGAAATCAAATGTGTTGGATTATGAAATGGTTAGTAAAATGTGATGTTTTCCAGGTCTTTGAATATGTTTACACTTATGGGAATGAAAGGATTTGAATAGAAAGTAATTTGGTTTGGCGAAAATGGTTGAAAAACTGCATTTTGCTCGTTCAGGTGCAGAATCGCGCCGCGATCCTTCAGTATCGCGCCGCGATGTAGTGTAAAATGAGAATCGGGCCGCGATCCTTGGATCTCGCGCCGCGAGTTTTCTAGCTGTTTGACATTTTCAGTTTTTGACAACTTGAACGTTTGAACTTGGTGAATATCGAATGGTACTTTAGACTACCTTATAATGACAATGTCATTGATATTACCAACTAAAGTTAAATAAAATAAAAGTTTAAATCACATTCTCGGTTATGGCATTCTAGGGTCTATAGCTAAGTAGTTCTACATATACTTGTTCTTTATCATTCTAGGGTCTATAGCTAAGTAGTTCTACATAGGATACTTGTCGTTGTGAGCTTGGATCCTCACTATTGGTAATCATATCTTAGGTTTTGGATAACGTGGAGAATTGACTGTTGATCTTCTCGAGCTACATTGTACCTTTTAGCACTTAGATCGCTAAGGTGAGTTTATGGCGCCCTTTTCCTTTTACTTTTGGCCTGAAAAGCATGTACTGTTGTATACACTATTTATTAAATAAATGATTATTTGCGTGTATGCCATGTGATTTGGCTGCTTAAATCATTTGACTTAAATTTGCCATGTTGACGGCTGTCGAAAATGTGTATACGTGTCATTTATGAAATGTTGAATGAAATGACTTTGAATTGCCGTGTGATGGCTGATTAAATGGTTTCTTGTGTTTGACAAACTAAAATGTTTCCCCTATTGGTTATATTGTCGGATCTAGATATCTCGACTGTCTTGGTTATGGTCCGCACCCACTGTAGAACGGAAATCCTGCGCGAGGCATATTGGTTGATACTGTCGGATGTTGTATTCTGGCTGTCATGTGCTAGTCATAGACATTGTTGTGGTACGCACCCCATTTTAGAGGGAAATCTTGTGCGAAGCAATGTAGCATAGTGACTGATACTACCGGACTTGGCTCCCGGCTGTCATATGCTGTCATCAGATCTAGATATACTGATTGACTTGATATAAGATGAGTTCAGATTTGATATACTGACTATCTTATTATAAATTGTGATATAAGATGTGTCCAGATCTAGATATACTGGCTGTCTTGTTATAAAGTAAAAGAGATGTGTCAGATTTGATATACTGACTGTCTTGTTATAAAAATGTTGTCAGATTTGATATACTGACTGTCTGGTCTTTTATAACTACACGTCATTGCTTTGAAATCAATGACGGTTAAACATTGGTCAAACACACTGTAAACTCACCAACTATTTCGATAGTTGATCCTCTCAAATTTCATGCTTTTCAGGGAACCAACAGTAAGTATTGGAAGCGTATATGGCATTTTAGAAGCCATCTTTTGAACTTTGGACGTACAATTAGCGTCAGACATCTGAGGACTACCGTATTATTAGTCCTAATTGTACTAGACTGTCCAAATGTTATTATTGTATTTAGTGGGCCCAGTTCCAATTGAGGATAGTTTGTATCCGTGTATTGGGGTCCACATCTGAACGATTATACTTGTGATAAACTTGTATTTGGATTAATGGATGTAATAACTATTTACCTTCTGATAAGTACGCAATTATTTGTTAACCCTGTATTTCCGCTACAACGGGGTGTGACAGAACATGAGTGTTTTAGAGAAATCCCACCACCCAGTCTATGTAATGATACAAAAATCATGTATGGATGTTGCAATTTTGTTGTCCTTGGTGGAAAGCTTGCCATTTATGCGAAATCCGAATCAAAATGGTCCCGTGTGGATTTCGAGGTTTGGTTGATGAATGAGTACAGTGTTAAAGAATCTTGGACTAAGATTCCACTTGATATATTTAATGATGACTTTCGTCTGGTGAATTACATGATTTTTGATAACAATGGCAAAATTCGGGTGGCTGGAAATTGTCAAATATTGATATATGATTTTGAGAAAGGAAAATTTTGTAAAAATATTTATGCTTGGAGTTGTAGGTTCTGGCTTTTTGGTAGTTATGTTGAAAGTCTCGTTTCACCAACAGGAAAGGATACAACCAACACAAAACAAATCCCAGAAACAAAAAATGTAGGGTCGAAAGCTAGTGAAGCTGCTCTTCCAGAAAACTTAAACCTCATTTGCCATCGTTTTTGCAACAAATCCTTACGGTTTGCTAAGATTTTGAATGATAAAAAGGCAAGCTTAAGAAAGAAAGAACGCGAGGATAGAAATGCCAAAGTACAAAATAGAAGAAAAAAGGTGAAAAAATCCAAAAAGTACATCTTAGTTGTGGAGGAAGTCGACCTCTCCAACCATGATGTTTCTCGAATCTGCTTTAAAATTTGCTACCGCGGAAGGACTATTCATGCCTGGTAACTCCGAGATGGTGCTACATCGCATTTGGGTGCTTTGTGTTTGTGCAGTTCTGCCTTTTTTTCCCTTCTGAACAGTTTTTTTTTTTTAAGTGTCATGAATGTTGAGCGGTTTAACATCTCGCATGATCCATGAATGAATCTTTATCCAAACAAGGCATTTTTTTCGTAAGATTTTGCAAAACCAGTTTTCTGGGGAATTTTATTGCAAAATTGGTATACCCAACCGACACTAGAAGAGCCGGGTTCATCCAAATCACTACAACCAATTGGCATTGCCAGTATAGATAATACTTGATCATCCAAAACTGATTACACCATTCCGGTTTGACCCTTTAGAGATAATACTTAACCCTTGGCCAGTTCATAAATAAATGATTCGAAAATTTCCATCTCTGGGCCTCATATATGTAGTTAAATTCATGAAGATCTCACTATCTTACCTTTTAATGTCCTTGAAGTTGCAACATATCCTGTTTTTTTGTCAGGTACATGCTCGAATTAAAAATATTTACTTACATACTTGTGCTCATAATTACAAAAGTCCTATAGACCAAATGGAGTAATGTTTTTGTGAAAGGAATGTGAAACATTTCAATCTTCATTGACGATTTATGTTACAGGTTATAGCTAAAAAAGTGTTTAAATAGCGTAATCCATAAACTTAGAAGAGTAATACGCACATACTTGATAGATTCCACTGTTTAAATATGCGTGTAACTGAACTAAGAGGACCACTACACTACCATATGCCCTCCGTTTATTGCTCATTTCGCTGATCTAAAGTCGTTGGAAATAAACCTGAGATCATGCCGGCTTAAGATTTTTGACGAATAGCTAAAAGAACCAAGTGAAAGTTAAGTTACAATGAGTATAATAATGATTGTGCGTGATAAATGTCGGATTAACATGGATTTCATTTGCTGTTAAAACAATGGCCTGGATCTGTATTGAAGCATAATCCTCTCTAGACTATGGGGCTATCTTCAAAGAAAGGATAAAGTCAAGCCCTCTGCCAATGAGCCCATTGGAATTACTTGCAAAGCTAATGGCGGCCTGAATCAGGGGTAGAACCACTTCCAAGTTGCTGGCTAAATACAAACCTGCAGTCCCGTTTTAACGTCTGATTCATTTGACTTGACCTGCAGTGATGAAGCACCAGCTGCTAGGCATTTAGTCTTGTGTACAGAGGTTGATTCTCATTCTTGCTGAAGGATCTGCCAAAGCTACTGACGCAGAGTCAACCGAGGTGATAGTCGAATCTGCTTTGAAATCGGCTATTCTGAAAGGACCATGCAGGCCTGGTAACTCCGTAGTGGTGCTAGATCGCATCGGTGCTGCCTTTGTCATCAAGATTTGCGTTGTTACCTTTGCCGGTTACCCATTTGTCAATAGTATATATCTTGATGTTTCATATGGTTTTTATGTATTGGGA
Organism: Erigeron breviscapus; assembly: GCA_034093135.1. Taxonomy (NCBI): domain Eukaryota; kingdom Viridiplantae; phylum Streptophyta; class Magnoliopsida; order Asterales; family Asteraceae; genus Erigeron; species Erigeron breviscapus. The sequence goes on along the minus strand of CM067170.1, from coordinate 136,515,519 downwards.
AATTCATCGCAGGCACCCTTCACTTTCCTGTTTTATTTCTGTTAGACTAAACTTGGGTAAAAGTAAGTTGGTAAACGATTTGAGGCCTTGAGTATTTTCCAAATTAATGGAACATCTATTATTAGGTAAATTTGGATGCTTTGTATTTGTGCAGCTCTGCCATTTTTTCCCCTGCTGGACATGTTTTGTAAGTTTCATGGAGTTTTGATGAAAGGTGCAAGAGAAACACAAAATTAAATGCCATAAAAGGTATTTAAAGAGTACAATAAGAAACTGAGATGCTACTACTCACAGAAGGATCATTCTAAATTTCTAATAATAATCAAAGTAAAAAAGAACACATATCCTGTAAGAGCTATATGTTGTTTCAAGATTACCTACTAGCATAGTGCTTGCGCTTTATTTCATTTAAAAGGTTTTATAATACTTTTCTACCGTTTTACTCATAAATAAATGGGAAAATTACTTAGATGGTTATATTTTATGATCTATATCTTATTTTGGACACCTACAAAAATAATTACCTATTTAGTCAAAAAATCCTTACCACCTAACACAATTTGGTAAGATACAAAATCAACCAATCAAATGATTCTAAATGTCTATGAGGCCTCCACAATTTATACTAGACTTCTCATCTTCTAGAAATACTCTATTTCTCTTTTTTGTTACCTATTGTTTTGAAATCTTAGATCACATTTGTCTCACCCATGAATTGAAGCATAATATTGAGATTTCATTTTTATCTGATGTTATCACGCTATCACCTCAGCTTTTAAGATATTTTTATAATACTTTCAGATTCCAGAAATGAGTTTTAATATCAAGAAGAATTATATTTAGCATCTAAACCTACATCATCAAGAAATCATGCCTTTTGTTGAGACTATTAATTGTGGGTTTTATAAAATCTGATGGGCCACTCTTTTCTTTCTTTAACTAAAATCCTATTGCATAAATATGTTGATTTGCCTTCTGTTGTAAGTTGGTATATGGTATTGCCATCTGATAAACTGGAAGCATTGAGTTTTAGCAATCTACATGAACACAAGACTCGATACAGTCACTTTATGCGATTTATGATCTTATAATACAATGATAAAAAACCAAATTAATAAAAAGCCACTATGATCAATAACAGTTTATTGATGCAGACAATACCGAGGAGATTTCAGAGACCACAAGATATACACTTACTCTAAGGCTCTTCTCTGCTATGGACATGTGCATTACGCAGCTTGCCTTCATATCAAAAAGGATAAAAGATATCCAAAAGATCAGACCTACATGCATTTGGTAACTAACTGGAAGCCCTTTATGCAAGAAAATGGATTAACTGGAGATAAAAAAAAATCGCTTATTTTGAAGTTTGCTAGAATACTGCTTACTATCATTCAAAACTTGAGTGTTTCAGATTTTTGAATACATCATCATAAAACCTTTCAATTCTCATATTGTCAACTATCATTCAAAACTTGAGTGCTTCTGATTTTTGAATACATTATCATAACACCTTTCAATTCTCATAATGTCTGTAACTTTTTTCTTGATTTCAATTACCTAAGGCAACTATGAAAAATGATGTGATATCTGTTGTGTTACTTTATCCCATTTAAATTTATACTTGCAAACTCTTCCTAATGATGATACATAATATTAGTTGCACATCCAATATCACAAATTCAGGACAAAAAACACATTGTATTACAAATACTATTGAAGATCAAAAATTCAAACAAAGAAATAAACCAGGCCGTGCGGGCACGGGTCTCCACTCTAGTATATTCTATAGTTTTAAAGAATCATCAAACTAAAATGACCACATAGTGCTTGCGATTTATTTGTTATAAAAGGTTTCATATTACTCATAAATAAACTGCTTTTAAATTATACGAGTAGTAGATGAACTGGATATGACTAATGTCTACATTAACAATATATTTTCTCAGATTTTGGGTTTTTTAATAATGGAAAAATTAGTTAACTAAGTTATTGTATCAAAATACATCTCAATTTAATAGAATCAAGGTTCCATAAACCTTAAAATATCTATCATCCCAGCGACCAAACCCAATATGAATTTGATTTATCAGCCCAATAAATAATACTCGTAACATAACCTAACCGACACCAAAACCTATATATACTCATAACGATCGATGATGATGATGTGTAAACGCAGAATGATTCCATCAGATGTCATTACTCAAATTCTATATCGTCTCCTTGGCCGATTCAGGTGCGTTTCAAAGGGTTGGCTGTCTCTACTCACACAACCCGAATTCATCAAAACCCATCAAAAAACCCTTAACCGTAATCACCACATCTTCTGGAACTATGATAGATTCACATATTGTCCTGTATTGTATTCAAACCCGTTTCATCAACATGACCCTTTTATATTATACCCAACTAAATTACCCATTGAATTTGCGATTGATTCTCTTCCAAGTTTCAGAGGTTCTTGTGATGGTCTTGTGTTAGTATCTTATTATAGTGACGACAGGCGTATAGATTGTTTCCACACACTCGTGGTTTTAAACCCAACTACTATGGAATCTATGCAATTGCCGCAATTTGGTGGTTATTATCCTCAAAAAAGAAATGAGGAGTCTGTACACATTGTTTGCACACATGGATTTGGTTATGATTCAGTTACCGATGATTACAAGGTTATTACCCTCACTTATTTTAGATATATTGTACGTGACCATTATTTTGGACCAGGTCGTGTTACTCGTACTACCCTGCGTTTGTCTATCTATAGCCTTAGAAGTAAAGCATGGAGGCAGCGAATCATTGATAGTACTAATTATGACTGTGGTTTTCCGCGTCATGCTGTTTATGTTAACGGGTTTCTTCATTGGTTTGGTCGGAAGATAGATGCGACACAGGACGTAATTGTTGCTTTTAGTTTAGCAGATGAGAGTTTTAGTGAAGTCCCATCACCTCATTTATGTAATGGTACACAAAACATATCTAAAAGTTGCCATTTTGTTGTCCTTGGTGGAAAGCTTGCCATTTATGTGCATTACTATTTCAAATGGTCGTGTGGAAATTTTGAGGTTTGGTTGATGAATGAGTATGGTGTTCAAGAATCTTGGACTAAGATTCCACTTGATGTATTTGATGTCGATTTTCGCTTGGTGAATTACACGGTTTTTGATGATGATGGCAAAATTCGTGTGGCTAGCAAAGGTCAAATACTGACATATGATTATGAGAATATGAGTTTTACTAGCAATTATGTTTTGAGTTGGAATTTTGGGGTTTTTGGTAGTTATGTTGAAAGTCTTGTTTCACCAAAACCAAAGGATAGAACCAATTCAAAAGAAATCATTTATAGTTCAACAAAAAGACAAATTGTTGGCTCAAAAGCTAGGAAAGTTGCATTACGGTTTGCTAAGATTTTGAATGATAGAAAGGCAAGCTTAAGAAAGAAACGCGTGGAAGGAAAGGCCATAGTGAAAAATAAAAGAAAAAAGGTCCAGAAGTCCAAAAAATATACCTTAGTAGTAGAGAAAGACGGCCTCACCAACGACGATGTTTCTCCTGATAATTCCTCTGCAGGAAACAAAGAAAGTGGCAAAGATTTTGAGATTCGGACGATATAAACCAATGAAAGTGCGATACAGCCATGCAGTGATTCTCGAATCTGCTTTGAAATCGGCTACTGAGAAAGGACTATGCATGCCTGGTAACTCCGTGGTGGTGCTACATCCCATTGGTGCTGCCTCTGTAATCTAGATTTGCGTTGTTACCTCAGCCATTTACACATTTGTCAGTACTATATATATCTTGAGATTTTATATGGTTTTATTTACCTATGTATTGGGATATACATTGCGGGCACCCTTCACTTCTTTATTTTGTTCTGTTCAACTATACTCCGGTAAGGATATGTTGGTAAACTTTATTTGAGGCCTTTAGCAATCTCTGTTTTCAGTTTTATTTTTAAAATAAATAGAACATCTATCTTTCAATTTGGGTACTCTGTGTTTGTGCAGCTCTGTAAGTTTTTTTTATTCCTTCTCTACAGTTTTTGTAAGTTTTATGGAGTTTTGATGAACTCAATACACATTGGTGCAACAGAAACACAAAATGACACTTGAAACAAATGGACTTATATTGACTTTTTTTGTCATGTTACATCTTCAAATCAGTTAAAACACTCCGCCTTAGAACCACAACCTTTTAATGCGCAAATAAAACGTGTTACACAATACTAAAAATCATGACAAAACTTCCTTTTTATCAGTTTGCCCTTAATTGTCAACCTGTTTAAGCTAAAAGAAATGACCAGTTGACTTAAAGCTTTAAGCATTGGCAATTCCCTCCTGTGTGCAAATGCGACATTGGGACCATAACCCTAACGATTCTGTCATGTGACCCAAGATCTGGACTGTAAGATGTCGGGAAAATGTGTTACTTGGATGGGGTGTCCATAACAACATCGATACGCAACCACTTGCACTCATTACTGCCGTGTTGGGCATCATGACATCAGTAAAGATGGTATAAGGTGAAATTGGAATGGAGATCACAAACTTTGACCCTTTGGTACAGGTGGAAAGGGTTGGGTGACCCAAAACAACTCTTCATGAAATCAATAGTTTAGGAGGGGTTTTTGGCATTATAACTACACTATTAACGACTTGCCGCATGTTTTTGACCCTTTGGTACATGTGAAATGGGTAGGGTGACCCAAAACAACTCTTCATGATATCGATCATTAAGGAGGTTAGATAATCGAATTAACATATTTATACTGTGACATACTTGTACTCATAATTACATTAGTTCTATCATTCTTATTTCTTTCTCTTTTTTTTGAGAATCGAATAAAAAACCAGCAACATGAATGATCAGATTGGGTAATAGACAAAATGGAATAATGTTTTTGTGAAAGGAATTTGAATGATTTCAATCTTTCATTGATGATTTATGTTACCGGTTTTATTTAAAGAAGTATTCAAATAGCATAATGCATATACATATAAGAGGACCAGTGCATAATGCATATAGATTTCCCTGATCTAAATTCGTCGGAAATAAACTCGAGATGATTTCTACTTTAGACTTTAGACGAATAGCAAAAAGAACCAAGTGAAAAATGAGTTTAATAATTTTAGTAATGATTAAATGTCGGATTAACATGGATTGGGCAACTCTAGGCTGAAAAATGTCTTATTTTTTCCCTTTCTTTTTAGCAAAAATCTATATGTTGCCACAAATAGCAACAAATGGACATTTGACGTGTTAGGTATTTGAATTATTCTAATGCAAACTGTTTTAGCGACACATTCTCTTCTGCTGATACGGTATGTAGGTGAGTAGGTGAGAAACAAGGAGTGGTCAATTTTTTAATAAAATCTTGCGTGAGACAAAGACTTATTCTTGGAACCAAAACTTGATGATTTACAAATGCAATCTTGCTGGGAAACATGTGGTGACAGCCTCATAGATGGTTAAATAAATAATCTTAATCTTAATCTTAATCTTAATATATACTATAAGACAGTTGAACTAATAACTTATTGACCAATCACATCGCTCGATTTTATCAAATTGTAAAATTTCCAATAATCATTATCCAAATATATTATTATATTAGTATTTATATTAATATTCGTAGAAAAAGTCTCATTAATTTACACTTTTTTGTTTTCCATCAATAATTTACACTTTTTAGCCCTAAATACTTAATTTATATTTATTACAATTTTTAGCCATCAACTTGAGAAGATTTTTTTTAATTTCTAATCATTTAATTAATTAAATATTTCAACACATAAAATATTGTATACAAAAAAGTATTTCAATCAAACTACAATAATATAGATATTAAAAATTAAGAAAAAACATAAATACAAGCTAATATGAGTAGATCTTTTACGCAGCTGATGAGCTATTTTTAAAGCAAATTATATAGTTTCATGTGAATGTGTGTATACAACCAGTAACATATCTACAATTGTGATTTAATTAATATTAAAATATAATAATTCTATTATTATCTTAAAAAAAAATATAATTATATTGATATTAACAATCTTTAATTGATTACCAGATTTTAGACCCGTGTCAAATATACGGGTTTTACAACATTATCAATATAAGAATTAACATATGGAAGAAAAAATACCTATACGTTAAAATGTAAAAATATACCTAAAAAGGAATTGTAAACTATAATTGGAATACTATATTACGGTGTATATTCTGGTAAAGAAACTTTAGATTGTCTATAATTGTAATACTATAAGCTTACATTTATCAACTCCTTAAAAAAAGCTACCACCAAACAATCTTCTTCTATATTACGATTCATATCTTTTTTTAATTTGTCAAACTTAAAATTCAACATCCACATTTACACAAACTCATTAACAATATGAACAACAATTCAAGAAATCTTAATGGGAAACAAACACCCAAAAAACGAAAAAATTAATTAGCATATAGTAGATGTAACAAAAGGTAACCCAATGGTTCATCATTATATGAAGTCTCAATCAATTATATGATTAAAACGGAATATCGAGAGATACACATCTAATTTATTTCATTATTAAATAAAAAATACATTATCGTAATATTTGTCAAATACATTGACATGGACGACCCAACTTATATTTGCAACTCATGTCATAAGCCCCGTGTCCAGTATTGGACACAGTCTAAAATCTAGTAAATTAATAAAGCGAGCTAAAATTAATTTTACATGTATCATAATTAAATATACTTATAAATTAAAAATTAGTTAAAAAAACTTTAATTATCAACTATGTTAATAATTACAAAAAAAAAATCTTATTAATTTATACTTTTTGTTTCTCATCACTAAATAATAATTTTTATTCTTTTTTAAAAGAATAATCTTATAAAATATTCAGTTTTTTCATCATTATAGGTACTCAATCGCTAACAACTAACTCATTATTCTAAAAAAATTCATATATAATTGAGTGAATTACATATTTATTCTCACTAAACTTTATACACAACAAATATTAAAGAGTCATCATAAATATAAAATATCAAATATGTCCAAAATGATAGTTACCATATAATATAAAAAATCATTAACTATCATCAAATCATTAAATATAAATTTTATCTGTGGATTGTATAGCAATTTCTTTTTTTGAGTAAATTTGGGTGCTTTGTGTTGTATAATTTTGTCTGGAGTTTTTTCTTATACTATATAATTTTTGTAAGTTTAATGAAGTTTTGATGAACTTTTGATAATTTCTATACACGTTGGTGCAAGAAACACACAAAATGATACATGAAACAAAATGACTTGTTGATTTGGTAGGAAAAGTAAGGGTGGTGTTGAAGGAAATATGTGTGAGAGAGAGAGACCCTAAACCTCCATCCCCACCCCCAAACAGTCGCCGGCCATCCTCATCGGAAAATGATGAAGGCTGGGAGAAGGTTAAGAACTAGGAACCAACTACTCTCGATCATCATAAATCAAAATCCAACTACCACCGCCATCTGCTGCTATTGCTATTTCTCGATCATCAAATCCAAACAACTAATTTCGAGATGTTGTTAGATAAACCGGTATGATTTATGATCCCCGTACGGTATTGGTTGTTGTTGAAGATGATAAGCACCAGCGCCGAAGATGATTGGATTTGCAGGTGGTCGGAACAAATCTCGTCGGAAACCTTGGCCGGAAAAAACGAAACACAACCAAAACTCACCTAATCGATACGGGAAGGTTGAATCAGCTGTATACGGGATAAATGTATATGTATACCATTGTATGTAGTGAATCTCACATTAAGTGCACAAATTGTTGTCCGATGCAATAATTCTAAAAGGCTGAGAAATTCGTACATATATGCCTTACGAACTTTAAGTTCGTAAGAACTAATAAATTCGTATATATATGCCTTACGAACTTTAAGTTCGTAAGAACTTATAAGTTCGTAAGGCCAAGCCCATTTTGTACGAATTTGACAGCCCAGCCCATTTGTACCTATAAATATAGGACTTAGGTTTTCAGATTTCAGTGATGATTTAATAGCTATGTAATTCGTCCATGGCCGGCTGAAGGATCGCGCAAACCTTCAGTCGTAAGTCCACCATATTCATTATTGTTAGTCGTCTTGTTGATTGTGATTCGTAGTCTTCAAGATGTAATCATACGAATTCGTTTTGTATTGTAATCATATGACTAATTGATAATGTTTATTATTTCTCCCATTGTAATTGTTTTCTTATCTTTGTATTATACAAGAACCCTAATAACTAATCTAGATGGATTTCGCACTTCTAGTTTAGGATAGATCACGATTTACGATCAACACACGTTCCTAACGTGTTTTCACAATTGGTATCAGAGCAGGGGAGGCTATTTTGCCTTCGATCGTGATCTGGATTAGGGTTTATGTTCGAAAGTATGAAGAAGATGAAGTTTCTGTCGTTAAGTTCGTTTGCCTTACGAACTTAGCAAAACGAAGTTCATCAAACGAAGATAGCAAACGAACTTAACTTAATTTCATTCTAAAGTTCTTCAAACGAAGATAGAAAACGAAGTTATCTTCATTTTCGTTTTGAATCTTCATCAAACGAATTTAGCCTACGTAATTAAGCTATCTTCATTCCGAACCTTAGCCAACGAACTTAAGCTATCTTCATTCAGACCTTATTCTTACGAAGATAAGAGTGTTTTTGAGCATATCTTCGCAATATGTAACAAGTTCGTGAGAAGATGTACTAAGATAAGTACGAAGATAACAAGTTCGCAGTAGTGAATATGTTTGCAGAAAGATTGTACTTACGAAGATAACACCAATTTGGGTTTATATTCGCAAGAACAAACATGGTTCTTCTTACAAAGATGTTCATACCTGGCAGAATAACTTCGCATGTATTGTTGATTTTCTACATACGAAGTTGGTCATTTAAGTTCAACACATATTACGAATATGTTCAAGCCAGGAGATCAAGTTCGTAGGTATAGTTCTTTAACTGTGCCGATGCTATACGAAGATGATCATAGAAGATAGAGTTCAAGAAAGAGGTTCATATATGTTTCAGTCTGCAGAGAACGATTCCACATCTGATCAGAAGAAACACAGGGTGTCTTTCTCCAACCAGAAGATTCTTATAAAAAAATAAAAAAAAAGTCTTTTGGCGGGAAAAACAATTTTTGCCTATGATCTTATAATCTCGTTTTTACGCGGGAAAATTAATTTGGTAAAGGTCCGAAAAATTTTGGGTCATTTTCGTGCGTTTTTGGCGCAATTTCGGCAAAAAATGACGATTATCAAATTTTTTCTACCATTATTAGATCAAAAGTTAAAGTGAATTTCAAAATTTCACGAGAACATTTTTCCCGAATTGTTTTTGGAGGGAAACACAATATACCCTGTTTAGAACCACATGAAAGGGAGATTTTTGAAACTGAAGGCAAGTAGATGGGCTGATTTTCAAAGTTTTGCAGAAAAATGAGGGGGAATAAAATATTCATTCTGATTTTTGAGCAAAACTTTTCTACATACTCGAGTTACATAACGATCAAAGGTTATTCTGTTGGTGATTATTGTATTCTAATGCTCGAGGCGTTTTGAAGATCATCGAACTATATCAACGGATGATTTTCATATATAGCGGTCGTGGAAACTTTGTTGAAGTATTGGATCATTAAAGCTGGTTATTTGTTGTTCAGTATTTGAAGATCGAATCTTATCCATATTCCAAGATGTAAGGATGAATTATCAGGTGATTCTTGCGGAGGAGTTGCATAGATAAAGATCTTTATATTATGGCAGCATATACAACTGAAGAGGAGATCTGATAAGAACGACTTCGAGTGATTGGTGGATTTGTGAAGATACAAGACAGAGTCAGACACTGCTAGTTGAGACAGGATTTATGCGACTACATTTTGTGATTCAGTTTGCAGAGTTTCTTATTTTTATGGGAGCTGATTGATTTGATGCTGATTGTTGGAAATTCTACTTCTCTATTATATGCCGGTTAAGCACGACATGCAAATTGATCCGAGTGGATGATTGCTTATGTTTAATTCGGAGGTGGTTATTGTTGAGGGGGAGAACTACAATGAGAGGTGTTGGGTTAGTTGGTTGTCATGAAGATACAGAGAGTTTACAGGTTGAAGATCAGAGTGTAGTTTCAGAAGATCGAGTTTCAACATAAGAAGACCCGATATCTTTAGTTACGGGGGAGGCTATTTGTTTAGACTTTCTATAACTAATATCGGATTTTGAAGAATTGATTGCACCTGCCAAGGGGGAGTTTGTTGGTGCACATAAAGTGCACAAATTGTTGTCCGATGCAATAATTCTAAAAGGCTGAGAAATTCGTACATATATGTCTTACGAACTTTAAGTTCGTAAGAACTGTACATATATGCCTTACGAACTTTAAGTTCGTAAGAACTAATAAGTTCGTAAGGCCCAACCCATTTTGTACGAATTTGACAGCCCAGCCCATTTGTACCTATAAATATAGGACTTAGGTTTCAGATTTCAGTGATGATTTAATAGCTATGTAATTCGTCCATGGCCGGCTGAAGGATCGCGCAAACCTTCAGTCGTAAGTCCACCATATTCATTATTGTTAGTAGTCTGTTTTTTTCAAAAAAAAACCCGACGGGTTTTCCGATGGGAAGGTTGAATCTGCTTGTAGTTTGTGGTTGAATCTGCTTGTGGGTATAGTTTTTTCATATACACAAACATTGTATGTAAATCATTATTTTTATTGTGTGCATAAACTAATCCCAAAAAGTTATTGTGTGCATGCCACGTAAGCAGTCAACGGGTCAACGTGAAAGTGGTGACCGGCTAACTTCTTACCCGGTAACTTTTGTTTACTATGGGACTCTTGAAAAAGTTTCCTGAATACAATAAAACAAATCTAGAGTTCGTGCACACAATAACTTTTTGGGATTAGTTAACTGCATTACGGCGCACTTAGCCCATAATCTTTCCCCTACGCTCTCATCTGCAGATCTTAAATAACTTTTCAAAACCCATAACAACCTTGTCGACGCCTACATCGCCAGAAAAAGGATAAATATAACAATCCGTTTGGCTTCATCCGTTTTAGAAATGTATCAGATCCTAACTCATTTCTCACATCCCTGCAAAACAAAAAAAGCAATGGCCTCATCTTAGGTGTCTACCTATCGCGTTTCGACAAACATGGCAACCCTCTAAAAAACAACCATAAAACTGCACCGCCTTCCTATCGCACCACCCTACCACCCTATAACCATTACACCGGCACCCACTACAACCGTCGCCTACAACCACAACCATTTGCAAATAACCAGTCTCAAAAATCTTATTCCGGTTTTTCTTACCGTGATGCCCTTGTAAAACCAGATCACAAAACCCCATTTTCCATTGATCTATCCAATATCGAACCAAAAACCCCCACTTTCTGGAAAAGTACCTCCATCATTGCCACCGCCAAACACATCTCTACCCTCCAGAACCTAGAAAGCATCCTCAAATCCACCCATCCCAACACACAAGTTATCATATACTACATTGGCGACCTAACCATTCTTCTCCATTTCAATACGTCATCTCTGGCAGAAACTTTCTTGCAAAGAAAAACCGAGTTTTTACAAGAATGGTTTTCCTCTTATGAAATCTGGGACGACCATGATAGACTCTATGGGAGAATCGCTCAAACAAGATTTATGGTGTTCCTATATCGTTATGGGATCGCGTTTGTTTTGATAAAATTAGATCAATGTTTGGGCAAATTCTTGAACCCTCATCCGCTAATACCAATGAAGGAAACCTACTTTTCGACACAATCACCGTCCATGTGAACACACACCAACGGATCGATAATGAAGTAACTGTCCACTGGAAAACTAAAACTTTTGGAGCCAGGGTAGTCGAAGAGAAGCATGAATGGCTTCCTCCTTTTTTGGAAACCCTAGATGAAAGAGAAAACGAGACAGAAAAGAGTGATGATCTCAACATGGTTGTGGACCCCATACCTACTGCAGAAAATCCAAAAGACAATATTTCAGAAGAAACTACAACAGATGCTCACATTCCCAAGGTAAATAATAAATCACCTCCCAAACCTTCAGATTTTGTTAATTACCAAAATATTCCTGAGACCCACCAATCATCCCCTCCTTTGAACCCCAAAAACATTCATTCCACACTCTGTACATCTAGGAAACGTCCAAGACGATTCTCACCACCCCTTTATGTTTCACCATCCATGCATATTGACCTCAATACCCCTCCTACCATCTCCAAGTCCAACTTCCCCCAAACGAGATAATTAATCGCTTCCTTACGAAGATAAGAGTGTTTTTGAGCATATCTTCGCAATATGTAACAAGTTCGTGAGAAGATGTACTTACGAAGATAAGTACGAAGATAACAAGTTCGCAGTAGTGAATATGTTTGCAGAAAGATTGTACTTACGAAGATAACACCAATTTGGGTTTATATTCGCAAGAACAAAAAACATGGTTCTTCTTACGAAGATGTTCATACCTGGCAGAATAACTTCGCTTGTATTGTTGATTTTCTACATACGAAGTTGGTCATTTAAGTTCAACACATATTACGAATATGTTCAAGCCAGGAGATCAAGTTCGTAGGTATAGTTCTTTAACTGTGCCAATGCTATACGAAGATGATCATAGAAGATAGAGTTCAAGAAAGAGGTTCATATATGTTTCAGTCTGAAGAGAACGATTCCACATCTGATCAGAAGAAACACAGGGTGTCTTTCTCCAACCAGAAGATTCTTAATAAAAAAAAAAAAAAAAAAAAGTCTTTTGGCGGGAAAAACAATTTTTGCCTATGATCTTATAATCTCGTTTTTACGCGGGAAAATTAATTTGGTAAAGGTCCGAAAAATTTTGGGTCATTTTCGTGCGTTTTTGGCGCAATTTCGGCAAAAAAAAAAATGACGATTATCAAATTTTTTCTACCATTATTAGATCAAAAGTTAAAGTGAATTTCAAAATTTCACGAGAACATTTTTCCCGAAATTGTTTTTGGAGGGAAACACAATATACCCTGTTTTGAACCACATCAAAGGGAGATTTTTGAAACTGAAGACAAGCAGATGGGCTGATTTTCAAAGTTTTGCAGAAAAATGAGGGGGGATAAAAATTTCTGATTTTTGAGCAAAATTTTTCTACATACTCGAGTTACATAACGATCAAAGGTTATTCTGTTGGTGATTATTGTATTCTAATGCTCGAGGCGTTTTGAAGATCATCGAACTATATCAACGGATGATTTTCATATATAGCGGTCGTGGAAACTTTGTTGAAGTATTGGATCATTGAAGCTGGTTATTTGTTGTTCAGTATTTGAAGATCGAATCTTATCCATATTCCAAGATGTAGAGATGAATTATCAGGTGATTCTTGCGAAGGAGTTGCATAGATAAAGATCTTTATATTATGGCAGCATATACAACTGAAGAGGAGATCTGATAAGAACGACTTCGAGTGATTGGTGGATTTGTGAAGATACAAGACAGAGTCAGACACTGCTAGTTGAGACAGGATTTATGCGACTACATTTTGTGATTCAGTTTGCAGAGTTTCTTATTTTTGTGAGAGCTGATTGATTTGATGCTGATTGTTGGAAATTTTACTTCTCTATTATATGCCGGTTAAGCACGACATGCAAATTGATCCGAGTGGATGATTGCTTATGTTTAATTCGGAGGTGGTTACTGTTGAGGGGGAGAACTACAATGAGAGGTGTTGGGTTAGTTGGTTGTCATGAAGATACAGAGAGTTTACAGGTTGAAGATCAGAGTGCAGTTTCAGAAGATCGAGTTTCAACATAAGAAGAACCGATATCTTTAGTTACGGGGGAGGCTATTTGTTTAGACTTTCTATAACTAATATCGGATTTTGAAGAATTGATTGCACCGGCCAAGGGGGAGTTTGTTGGAGCACATTAAGTGCACAAATTGTTGTCCGATGCAATAATTCTAAAAGGCTGAGAAATTCGTACATATATGCCTTACGAATTTTAAGTTCGTAAGAACTAATAAGTTCGTACATATATGCCTTACGAACTTTAAGTTCGTAAGAACTTATAAGTTCGTAAGGCCAAGCCCATTTTGTACGAATTTGACAGCCCAGCCCATTTGTACCTATAAATATAGGACTTAGGTTTCAGATTTCAGTGATGATTTAATAGCTATGTAATTCGTCCATGGCCGGCTGAAGGATCGCGCAAACCTTCAGTCGTAAGTCCACCATATTCATTATTGTTAGTCGTCTTGTTTTGTTTCAAAAAAAAAAAGGTTTTCCGATGGGAAGGTTGAATCTGCTTGTAGTTTGTGGTTGAATCTGCTTGTGGGTACAGTTTTTTCATATACACAAACATTGTATGTAAATCATTATTTTTATTGTGTGCATAAACTAATCCCAAAAAGTTATTGTGTGCATGCCACGTAAGCAGTCAACGGGTCAACGTGAAAGTGGTGACCGGCTAACTTCTTACCCGGTAACTTTTGTTTACTATGGGACTCTTGAACAAGTTTCAATAAAACAAACCTAGAGTGCACACAATAACTTTTTGGGATTAGTTAACTGCATTCGGCGCACTTAGCCCATAATCTTTCCCCTACGCTCTCATCTGCAGATCTTAAATAACTTTTCAAAACCCATAACAACCTTGTCGACGCCTACATCGCCAGAAAAAAGGATAAATATAACAATCCGTTTGGCTTCATCCGTTTTAGAAATGTATCAGATCCTAACTCATTTCTCACATCCCTGCAAAACAAAAAAAGCAATGGCCTCATCTTAGGTGTCTACCTATCGCGTTTCGACAAACATGGCAACCCTCTAAAAAACAACCATAAAACTGCACCGCCTTCCTATCGCCACCCACCCGACCACCATCGTACCACCCTATAACCATTACACCGGCACCCACTACATCCGCCGCCTACAACCACAACCATTTGCAAATAACCAGTCTCAAAAATCTTATTCCGGTTTTTCTTACCGTGATGCCCTTGTAAAACCAGATCACAAAACCCCATTTTCCATTGATCTATCCAATATCGAACCAAAAACCCCCACTTTCTGGAAAAGTACCTCCATCATTGCCACCGCCAAACACATCTCTACCCTCCAGAACCTAGAAAGCATCCTCAAATCCACCCATCCCAACACACAAGTTATCATATACTACATTGGCGGCCTAACCATTCTTCTCCATTTCAATACGTCATCTCTGGCAGAAACTTTCTTGCAAAGAAAAACCGAGTTTTTACAAGAATGGTTTTCCTCTTATGAAATCTGGGACGACCATGATAGACTCTATGGGAGAATCGCTCAAACAAGATTTATGGTGTTCCTATATCGTTATGGGATCGCGTTTGTTTTGATAAAATTAGATCAATGTTTGGGCAAATTCTTGAACCCTCATCCGCTAATACCAATGAAGGAAACCTACTTTTCGACACAATCACCGTCCATGTGAACACACACCAACGGATCGATAATGAAGTAACTGTCCACTGGAAAACTAAAACTTTTGGAGCCAGGGTAGTCGAAGAGAAGCATGAATGGCTTCCTCCTTTTTTGGAAACCCTAGATGAAAGAGAAAACGAGACAGAAAAGAGTGATGATCTCAACATGGTTGTGGACCCCATACCTACTGCAGAAAATCCAAAAGACAATATTTCAGAAGAAACTACAACAGATGCTCACATTCCCAAGGTAAATAATAAATCACCTCCCAAACCTTCAGATTTTGTTAATTACCAAAATATTCCTGAGACCCACCAATCATCCCCTCCTTTGAACCCCAAAAACATTCATTCCACACTCTGTACATCTAGGAAACGTCCAAGACGATTCTCACCACCCCTTTATGTTTCACCATCCATGCATATTGACCTCAATACCCCTCCTACCATCTCCAAGTCCAACTTCCCCCAAAGGAGAGGATAAATACGTGGTAAAAATTCCCTCCCTTCCAACCCACCACCTAAAACAAACGAAGCCCCACGTCTCAATCACACACACTCTAATTTTTCATACTGCTCCACCAAATCCCCCATTCTCTTCCAATCTCTTCAATTTTTTGACGACCCTCCACCCATCACTCACTCTCATATCTCTGAAACTCGCAACCCCCACCAAGAAAACTCCAACCCCCAACCATCAAAACAAACCCGAAAAGACCCAAATTCTGTTGCTTTAAATAAAGAAGTTGGGGCCACCAACGCTATCGGTGATTGCATGGACGTTAACCTCAGAAACTTTGAATATGTTGTAGAGGCCCAAATTATCCAAGACCGTGCTCCAAATCAAGCCCAATGAATTTTCTATCCCTTAATATCCGTGGCATTACTGAAAGTGCAGGGGACCGATCGATTCGAGATTCCTACGACTATGTAAGTGCGGAATCCAAACATAATCGTTATTGAGGTAATTGAATGAAACAAACACGAAATCAATAAGAACAGGAGATAAATTCAGATGTAAAAACTCATATCTTGTATTAATCATAAGATTACAATACATAAAACGAGTAGAACATCTGATTCTTTGGGCGGCATCTCAAGGTATAGATCTCTACCTCGAGAACCTAGTGAATGACTAACGTTGCAACTAAATCATCAACTGAAAACCTAAACCTAAGATCTCTATTTATAGGCTGAACATGGGCTGGGCTTCAAACTCGTGGACCAAACACGTGCTACAGTAACACGTGATTGGCCAAACTCGTGTTACTGTTCACACGAGTTTGTCCAAACTCGTGGTACTGTTCACACGAGTTTGTCCGGTTGTCTGGAAAATCTCTGTAAAGTAACAGCCCTTTAATTGAGATGCATCGGACACAAATTGTGCACCAGAACGTGCACTTACAGTCTCCCCCTTGACCGATGCACTCAATTCATTCACCGATAATCATTAGCAATCGAAAACCTGCAAAAGCAAACTCCCCCTTAACTAATGATACCGGGTCTTCTTTTGTTGAGACTCGATCTTCTGACACAACATTCTGATCTTCAAACTCCAAAATCTCTGTATCTCTGTGACAACCAACTAACCTAACACATCTCATTGTAGTTCTCCCCCTCAACAGTAGCCATCTCCGAATTAAACATATGCAATCTTCTTCCTGCTTAGAACTTTGCTCGAGACATTCCTCGACTTGCTTAACCGGCATATAATAGAGAAGTTGAATTTCCAACAATCAGCATCAAATCAATCAGCTCTCACAAAAATAAGAAACTCTGTAGCTTGAATCACAAACTGCAGTACCATAAATCCTGTCTCAACTAGCAGCATCTGACTTTGTCTTGTACCTTCACAATTCACCAACCACCCGAAGTCTTTCCTATCAGATCTCCCCTTCAGTTGTATACACCGCCAAATATAAAGATCTTTAATCTCGCAATCACAATAAATGATCGCCTGATAATCATCTCTATTCTTGGAATATAAATAGGTTCAATCTTCAATTACTTAACAACAGATGACCAACTTCGTTGCTCTTAATATTTCGACAAAGTTTCCACAACTGCCATCTATTTGATACTTGAGCATATTTCACATTAAGCACACCATCATCTAAACACAGATCTTGGTTTGTCTCTCAAGTAGCACAGAATTTTACTCAGAAATCTGAAATTTTTTATCTCCCCCTTTTTCTCTGCAAAATTCTGAAATCTAGCCCATCTTAGGTTTTAAATATCTCCCATTCTGAGGTTCTTCAAAAAGCTTAGAGCTCACGACGGTTAAAACTCTTCGCCAAACAGGGTATATTCGTTTTCCCTCCAAATTTCCGAGGAAAAACACATTTACGTGAAACATTGGTATTCACGTAAATTTTTATTTCTAAGGCTGTGGGGAAAATTTGATAATTGCCGAAAATTTTCATCCAAAACGTGCCGAAATCACACAAAAACGGACCGAAAATTTTTCGAACGCTACCAAACTTCAAATCTCCATGAATCATGCCATTTTAAGACCATGGACAAAAATTATTTTTCCCGCCAAAATATTTTTTTTTTTTTTTTTTTTTTTTTTTTTTTTAGCTTTTCTACAACCCTGTCTTCTATGCTTCAATGTATCAGACGATCTGCAGTGATCCTTCCACACCGAAACATACTTGAACCTCGATTCCATTTCGACAACTCAAACACGTTCTTCTATGCACGTGCTTGGACATAAAACGCGTGCTAGTGTTACAGTAACACGTGCTTGGACTCAAACGCGTGGTACACTAATCTCAAACACGTTCTCCAAACCAAACGCGTGCTACAGTGACGCAGTTTTAAACCAAACGCGTGGGCCTCCGTCAAACACGTGGTCTAGCATCAAACACGTGGTCCAAAGCCAAACGCGTGGTCTAAATCCAAACGCGTGTTACCAGTACCACGTACGTTTCCAAGTGCGTGTGATCTCATCTGCACAGAACAGATCTGATCGATGTTCTTCATCCAAAAAACCCTAAAAACGAACCACGAATCAGAGACATAAAGCCTCTCCTGCTCTGATACCAATTGAAAGTGCAGGGTGATCGATCGATTCGAGATTCCTACGACTATGTAAGTGCGGAATCCAAACATAATCGTTATTGAGGTAATTGAATGAAACAAACACGAAATCAATAAGAACATGAGATAAATTCAGATGTAAAAAACTCATATCTTGTATTAATCATAAGATTACAATACATAAAACGAGTAGACATCTGATTCTTTGGGCGGCATCTCGAGGTATAGATCTCTACCTCGAGAACCTAGTGAATGAATAACGTTGCAACTCAATCATCAACTGAAAACCTAAACCTAAGATCTCTATTTATAGGCTGAACATGGGCTGGGCTTCAAACTCGTGGACCAAACACGTGCTACAGTAACACGTGATTTGCCAAACTCGTGTTACTGTTCACACGAGTTTGTCCAAACTCGTGGTACTGTTCACACGAGTTTGTCCAGTTGTCTGGAAAATCTCTGTAAAGTAACAGCCCTTTAATTGAGATGCATCGGACACAAATTGTGCACCAAAACATGCACTAACAATTACGGACCCAAGCAAACCTAGATGGGTCCAACAACTGAAAAAAGATAATCAAATTAATTTCAAATGTTTGCAAGAGACTCATAGGTCTGATGAGCGCAACCTGCATCCAAGTGCTCTTTGGGGCAACTCTCAGTACACTTTTGACTTCATTCCTTCCACTGGAATTTAAGGTCGTGCGGGTGGCATTGTCAGCCTCTAGGACCCCTCTACTTTCAACCACGAAAACACCACCAAAGCAAACCACTTTCTCATTACAACTGGTAACATTAATGGTGTTACCCCTCGCTACAATATTGTAAACCTTTATGCCCCGCAAGAGCTCCAAGCAAAATAGCACCTCTAGGATGAATTATCTGCTCTCATGTCAAATTCACAAGATCTCTGGATCCTTTTGGATGACTTTAATGCAGTTCGCAGTCGAGAAGAGAGACAAAACTCTACTTTTAATGATGCATGTGCACTTTCTTTCAATGATTTTATCCACCGAAATGGCCTTTTGGAATATACAATGCATGGAAGACTCTTCACATATGTGAAAGATAATGGAACAAAAAAGAGCAAGTTAGACATGATTCTTGTTTCCCCTAACTTCATGAACACCTGGCGCTCACAACCCTTCCAAGAACACTTTCAGACCACCGAGCATTAATCCTAATTACCACCTCCCTTGACTTCGGCCCAAATCCTTTTCGTCTCTTTAACTCTTGGTATTCCAAACCAGGTTTTGAGGAGATAGTTACAAACAGCCTCGAGTCAGGACTCTATATAGGGATACATAGATTTCTGGCGGGAAGATATCATGGGGAAAGATGACAGACGGATTTTCTGAAAGAAGGCTGTTGCAATGTGTCACCTAGTCATTGTCAGTTGTCAAATAAACTTCTAAAAATATCATCAAAAAGGCAATTTTCACCCAACTCTCTCCTTTTCTTTTCTTCTCCTTTTTTGTTTTTTTAATCTTCTTTTCTTATATTACCCAATGGTCAATTCTATGACTCTACAAGTTGAAATATTTACATATACTTTGGATTATAATCTCAAGCTTCATAAATTTAAAATATGAAAAAAAAAAGATAAAAATTATAAATATTAACAAAAATGATATATTTATTTTAACTTGTAAGTTTGATTGTTGTTCTAATGAAATTCGTCTATAAACTAGTTAAATATAAGAGTAGCATCATGAAAGCAAATATTTATATTTTTCAATTTAAACGGGGCTTGATTTGGATGCCACGTTTGCATGCCATGTAACATTAAAAAATAGATTCACAAAATCCTTCCTTATTAATCATGTATCCTTTTTTGTTTTCACGCATACAATAACGGAAAATAATTGATCCTTTTAAATATTAGCCTAAAAATCCTCCTAAAATCTTAGGAATGTGACAAGTGGATTCCACTTAATCTCTTTCCTAATCTCCCTCCTTGAATTTTCACATGTCACCATCAAATGAATTAGGAAGATTTTTAGGCTAATAAATTAGGAGGATTAATCATTCTCCTACAATAACATTTTATAAACCATATGCTCGTATCATCAACACACATAAAATTCAATTATGTCGTTTTTCTTAATACACACAAGTGTTTTACTTTGTTTTAATCATGTATCCCTTTATGTTTTCACACATACAAATACTAACATATTACAAGCCATATCATCAACACACATAAAATTCAATTATGTCGTTTTTCTCAATACACACAAGTGTTTTACTTTGTTTTAATCATGTATCCCTTTATGTTTAACAAAAAACTCAAAACCGACTTGAAAGAATGGTTCCGCAACACCACAATCATGGAAAAATAAGAGTTTGCTTCACTTACTGATCAACTACATTCCTTGGATGCTATCATTGATCTTCGAGACTATACGGGGACTAAAATAGATCTTTGGACAGAAACAACAGAAAAGTTGCAAGCACTTGAGCGCGAAAAAACCAGTGATCTTCAACAAAAATCCCGAGCCAAATGGTTAAAAGAAGGTGATGAAAATTCTGCCTTCTTTCACGGCTTCATCAATTGTCGATTATCAAAAAAACGAATCAATGGCTTGGATATTGACGGAAACTGGCATATTGATCCCCCATCTATTCGTGAAGCCACGTTCAACTTCTTCCATGAGAAGTTCAAAGAACCGATGAAGAGAAGGCCACATGTCTCTTACCTTGGCTTAAAAACCCTCCCCTTTGAAGACGCAACCTCCCTTATAGCCCCTTTGTCCCTTTGAAAGATTATAGAAGCGGTATGGGAGTGTGGAAGCGAAAAAGCACCAGGCCTAGATGGGTTAAATTTTGGATTTATCAAAAAGTTCTGGGACCTTTTAAAGTTGGACTTCCTCAACATTATGCTAGACTTCTATCATACAGGCACCATAAGCCATGGCTGCAGCTCCTCTCACATTGTCCTCATACCCGGAAAAAACATCAGTTGCATCTTTGAGTGATTACAAGCCCATAACTCTGATTGGATGTATTAGAAAAGTCATCTCAAAGGTTCTAGCTAACAGACTCAAGCAGAAGATAGCTAAGGTTATTTCACCAACCCAATCGGCCTTCATCAGTGAAAGAAATATTTTGGACGGTCCTCTTATGCTGAACAAGATCATATCTTGGCTCAAGAAATGCAAACGCGAAGCCTACTGCTTTAAAATTGATTTTGAAAAGGCGTTTGACACGGTTAACTGGGATTTGCTATTGTCTATCATGGTGCAAATGGATTTTCCAGACCGCTGGATATCATGGATCAAAGGAATTCTTTCGTCAACAAGATCTTCTGTTCTTGTAAATGGCTGCCCAACCCCAGAATTCAACAGTGAGCGTGGTGTTCCCCAAGGTGATCCTTTATCACCCTTTCTAATTCTAATTGCCATGGAGGCCTTTTCTAACATTATCCACCGGGACACAACTTTGGGCCTTATTACCGGAATTAAACTACCCAACTATGGCCCAACCGTCTCACATTTACTCTATGCTGATGACGCCATCCTACTCGGATCTTGGTCCAACACCCACCTCCAAAACATCTCAAGAATTATGAGATGTTTCTACATAGCCTCTGGACTGAAAATCAACAAACACAAATCATGCTTTTACGACATTAACCTCTCCCTGACCTCATTAACACTTCCGCCATCACACTCAATTGCCAGGTTGGACAATTTCCCATCACATACCTTGGTTTACCCGTTGGAGCCAATATGAACCTCTTAAGGAACTGGTCATCTGTTATCTACACCTTTGAATCCCGTCTTTCTTAATGGAAGGCTTCATCCCTTTCTTTTTCGGTAAAAGGCAGTCACCCCTTGTTCACTTGTATTAATCACAATATAAACAGGCGATGTAACTAAATGCTACATCGACTATACAAAAGATGCACAAATAGTGCAGAACATCCACGACCAAATTAACTACCAGCTAGACAATAAAGCAATCAGAGACAAAAAATGGAAACATAGTTCTAAGTAGCGAATTTGGTAGCTTCCATATCTTTAAGGCATCCTCCACCATTTTCGTTTGTTTGAAACGGAAAGTCATTAGCTTTAATCTAACATTCTCCAAAGTTAGATCCACTAGTTGCGTAGTAGTTCTCTTTGATTTCATAAAGAGTCTTGCATTCCGTTCCTCCCATATATAATACGTAGAAGCAGCAAGCAGAAGGCGGGAAACAATACTTGATACAAATCTTTGTTTCCGAAAGGCACTGAACGCAGCAATAATAGTTCTCCAATCCGATGAAACATGTTGAATTTGTGCCTTAAGATACACAACTTGACCAAACCTGCATGGAAAATTGACATTCAAAGAAAAGATGATTATGCGAATCCGGAATTGATTCACAAAAAGGGTAGGTCAAAGCAACAGTCGATGACTGATGGATATCCCACGCTCTCAATCGATCTTATGTTTTGAGTTTCTGTCGACAAACCAGCCAAAGTAAAAAGGCATGCTTAGGAATCCTATGAAAAAACCACACCAAATCAAACCAATCCACAGTACTAGCTCGTGGTATAATATCCTCCCATATAACTCCCACTGAAAAATCATGAAGTAATCTATTTCGATCCTTCCATAGAAGAATATCAGGCCTTGAATCATCCAAAACCGGGGGCACAGGAAACAAAAACTTCGATGACCATTCACTCGGCCAACTCCAATTCGTATTGATGCACACATCTTCGAGTTTCACATTTAAAGAGAAACCAACTCGAGTAATGTCTCTAGGAGACAGGTGGGTACTAAGAGGGCATACATCATCCCAATTATCATGCCAAACATGAATCAGATTACCTCTCCCAATACGAAAAGAGAAAAACAGTCTTACCAGTTGTCGAACTTGTAATAATTTCCTTCAAGACCATGTCATGTTACCACGACAATGAAGCTCCTACCCTTTAATTTGTAGGTATGTATCCAACGAACCCATAAAGATTCCTTACAAGAAACAATGCTCCAAATATGTGAAGCAATAAGCGCATTATTAAAATCATGAAGCCGACGGATACCAAGACCACCTTCTTCTTTTGGAAGACAAACTGCCTCCCATGTACCTTTGATTTGCCCTTTTTAATCTCACCTTGATTCCAAAGAAACCCACGCATAATTTGCTCATTCTAAAAATTAACTCGACTTGAAAGAATAAACACAGACGACCAATAGACATGGAGTGAAGATAAGACAGATTAAATAAGTTGCAACCTCCCAGTGAAGGACAAGAACTTCGTTTTCCAATCTAAAACCCTCTGCTAAACTTTATCAATCAACTCCTTACAGTCACGATAAACAAGTCTCGAAGATACCAAAGGAACCCCAAGGTACTTAACTGGTAACTTACCTTCTTCAAAAGGCAACAGATTCAAAATAGCTAGCTTAACAGAAGAAGGGACATTACAAAAATACGCCATACTCTTAGGTAAACTAGCAGCAAGACCCGAAACATTCTTGAATTCTTGGAGAGCACTCTTAATCACGCTCGCAGACTGCACATATCCATGAAGAAGATAAATAAATCATCAGCAAAGCACAATTTAACAATATCAAGTTTAGAACAATTGCGATGAAATTTAAAATCGGCCACTTCCACCAATCGCCTTTGAATAATGAGCGTCAAAACCTCCATAACCATGGTGAACAGGTATGGAGAAAGCGGATCACCTTGCCTCAAACCTCTTTTGCCTTGGAAGAAACCATGTAAATTGCCATTAATACACACCAGAAAGACGTAGTAGTGACACACTCCACAATCCATGCAATCATTTTAGGATGGAAACCAAAACCAACAAGGACCTGTTTCAAAAAGATTCAATCGACAGTGTCATAAGCTTTTTGTATATCTACTTTGAAAGCACAACGAGCCGGTCCTTTATTTAAGTGATAATTATGCATAAGTTCTTGTGTTAATAAAATGTTGTCAGAAATGCTTCTCCCCGGAACAAAATCAGATTGGTTATCACTAATCTAAAAATCCAAATGACTTTTAATCCGATTTGCAAGAATCTTTGTAATGCATTTAAAAATGACATTACAAAGAGCGATCGGACGGTAATCGGAAACACGAGTAGGAGAAGAAACCTTGGGTAATAAGGATATGATGGTATGGTTAACCTCCTTTAATAAATTACCTCGATCAAAAAACTCCTTGACGGCTTCAACCAAGGTCGCTCCAACAATATCCCAAGCCCCTTTGAAAAAAGCAGGAGAAAAACCATCTAGACCAGGAGCCTTATCATCACCCATATCAAACATAGCAAGCTTCACCTCTTCTGCAGAAACCTCCGAAATCATCTCTAAAGCTTGATCATCAGATAATCTAGCTTTGAACAGATTAATAACATTCAAAGTATCGGTCACTCCCGGTTTACCAAAAAATCAGAATAATGTGAAACAAAAGCATGAGCAACCCCCTCGCCATCCACTAATTTGCCCTCCGCATTCAACACATTATTGATCTGTTTTCTAGCAGCATTAGCCTTAACAACCTTGTGAAAATAGGTCGAGTTAGAGTCGCCCACCTTCAACCAATTTATCTTTGCTTTCTGTTTCAAAAAACGCTCTTCAGTAAGCACATCATCATTAAAAGCATTTAGATAAGCAACCTCCTCTTCCCTAAGAATAGGATCAGTAGGTTTCTTGTCTAGTGCTTTTTGTACCTCATCTAGTTCATGACGGAGCTTAGTAACATTTTCATGCAGGTTACCTTGATCACGAAGTAGCTTCCTCAGAGGTTTCTTGAGCAATTTCAATTTCTTTACAAGACGATACATGTGATACCCTTCAACATCTTCCTCCCACGTACTTGCAACCACCTGTTTAAATTCAGTATGATGAATAAGGAGATTAGCGAATTTAAATGGCTTTGGAATGAATTTAGAACCCAAAGGGATGCGCAAAATAGCAGGCGAGTGATCAGATATACGATATGGTTGGAAAACCGCACTAGCCTCCTTAAATCTATCAGAAAATGCCAAATATGACACGATCCAACTTTCTCATAATGCCATTACTTCCCTTAGGTTTTTGATTCCATGTGAAATGCAACCCTGATTTGTTAACATCAGCCACTTCAATAGAATCAACACATTCCCTAAATTCTCGCATAGCAATATCTGCAGATGCACCTACATCACTGTCTTCAAGATTTAACATAGCATTGAAATCCCCCAGCAGGCACCAAGGACGATCATTGACAAATGCTTTATGAAGATTAAGTTCAGTCCACAAACTCCTTCTATCCATGTACCTATTATGCGCATAGACAAAAGTGCAGAAAGCATCTTCTTTTCAGCTTTAAATAAAATCTGAGTATGAACCGCTTGGGCAGATTGAGATAGAACCATAAGATCAACATACTCTGGATTCCATCCTACCAGAATACGAGACCCCTTAGGACACAAATTTTCATTAGAACTCCAATCCCAAAACCGAAAAACCTTTTTACACAACATATCCATTTTAGAAACAGAAACATGTGACTCTAATATTGCACAAACAACTAATTTATTTTCACTAATAACATGACGAACCTCACTTTGTTTAGGGGTTTGGTTCATACCCCTAATGTTCCATGAAGCGATGTTATACATTTTGAACCGTTCCACCAGGAGTGCTTGCCCCCGTAACATTATCAATCCCTACATATGTCTCTGATTCCTCAACCACATTATCAACCTCGTCATCATCACTGAAATCATCAAAAGGAGTAGGTTTTCGACCTGTGCCCCCATCCATATTACTCGAATCTTTCTTTGGATCAGTAGAAGACTTAGTCACCTCCTTTGGATTATCATCAATACTATTCACTGTCTTAAGACCCTCATCTTCCAAACCAGAATACATATTGCTTGTAGGCATATTGATACTCTGATTAGAAGAACTCGCAGCCTCTTTGGTATTAGAATCTTTAGGTTGATTTACATTAGACGTATCGCCCACCTTTTTTTGCTTAATTCTGTACTCAACCTGGACTTTAGGCTTAGGCAATCTCATTTCCATATTCTGTTTCTCATTCCCTTTTCCTCTAGCTTTCCTACGTTTAACATTAGTAAATCCATCATCCTGCGCATCATCCTGTTTACTAGCAGCCTTTGATTCCTTCACCTAACTAGGACATGTCACCAATGCATGGCCAAATACCTTGCAATGTGAGCAATGGGGCGGTTTCCACTCATATTCAACATAAACTTCCTCCTTTGAAACCCCATCACCATGCACATTTAGGATAACAATTACCATTGTATCCTTTAGATCCCTCCTAGCATCCAATTCAATAAGAGCTCTAGCATAGCTATGTCTACCCCATGAGTTTAGACACATTTGGCTAGTGTAGGCATCAAGATGGTTTGTTATAACACTATTTTAACTACTGAATTCGATTCATCAATGGCGGATTTGGTGAGTGTGTGTTCTTGGTGTTTGTGTGTGTTTTGAGAGAGAATCGTGAGACTGTGTGTAGATCTGGTATTAAGATAAAGTTATGTGTAAAAGTTATCAAAGGTTTTCAAAGGTTATCAAAGGTTATGATCTCTAAGGTGTGAGAGGGCTATTTATAGTCTAATTACACAATTATGCTAATTGTCACAATTAGCCCCTCAACCTTAGTGATCATTTATCTATGACTTAACAACAAGAAATTTCTCTAATCTAGATTACAATTTATCACTATTTTTGGATTTCTAACATTCTCCCCCTTAGTGATATTTTGTAATGAATGAAGTACGTGTTATATTGTCTTGTAGGAATGAATTTGATGAGCCCGGTGGTGAAGACAATTGGGTGTTGAAACAAGTCTTCAAAGCTTTCTCTTTTGTCTTTGGAGAACTTGATTCAGTCTTGGTCTTGGTCTTGAACGTCTTGAAGTTAAATCATGTGAGGATTCTCAATGTTCTTTTAGAACAGAGAATAATGAATGCGTGTGAGTCTTGAAGAAAGAGAATAATGAAGTCGAACAAGTGTGTGACTTGAATCTTCAAGAATTGTTGAATCATGAACCAGAGTTGTCTTTTGAAATGCGGAAGGTATAAATCTTGGTTTCGACTGTATCAATCTTCGATTCTCAAGTGAGATTCAACTTTTTGATTCTTCGGTTTTAATTCTTGAATGAAACTCATCTTCTTGAAATGAAGTTTCATGAATATGAACTCTCCCCCTTGATGTATGCATTGGAGTTTCTTGACAAAATGTTGTTGTATGACTTGAAGATCTTGAATGAAGTATGTTTGATGAAGACTCTTTTGAAGCTTTGATCTTGTCACATCAACTTGAATACTTTGGAGAGTAAGCAATTGAATGAAGTTTGGATGAAATTCTTATGAAGTAATCATGCTCCCCCTCAATCCATGAGTATACATTTTGGAGCATTTTTGAACTTTTGAAGCATCTTGAGTGAAAATCTTTTCATCTTTGGTTTCATTCTTATCTATGTCATCAATTCAGATTCCCCCTTTTAAAATCAAATTCTCAATCAACAAAAATCTAGTGAAAATCTGAAACTATTGACACATCATGAAGAATTTTCTCCCTCTATACACAAACTTTGATAATCCTAGAACTTTGAAAAGCCTAACACTTAGTGAAACAACCAAACCAAACACGAACTTTTCTCCTTGTTTCCTTATCAATCAGTAAATCAATCATAAAATTTTCCCCCCCTCATAATGACAAGATTGGAAACCAATCTCATTATGTACACATTGATTGATTAATTGTCAACAAGAATAACATGATCGAATGTACACATGGAGAAATATCAAACCATCAAAACATCAACCCGAACCCTTAGCCCAACCCAAGAAATCCTAGGGGTGACTAAAATGGAAGATTGAAGTTGTTGGGACAAACGTTATAGCATGGTGTTGGTGTTTTCTGTGTTTGTGTGATAAGAAATGAAACCAGATAAGAATGATCCGTTAGCATGTTCAAAAATCAAAAGGATTAATGAAATGACCGATTAAAATGTATAACATTTTTCGGATTTCCTATGTATCATTGAGATATGCACAAACAAGTCTCTAACATAGTTCGATCTGCGGCTTTGCAACCACGAGATTGCTTCAAAGAATATAAATCATGGTTAACACTACCGAAGCATTTGATAACCACAATTTTATCCTTAAAGACTTTTTGGGAAATAACATCCGAGGTCACATAGACTTCTTGTTAACTCAACAAATTCATAAATGAAAATGTGAGACCTACGTTCAATGTTGGAAAGGATGTTAGCATTGGTAGGATTTCCATTCGATCATCGTGGAATATCAATTAAGATATCACTACAAATGTTCCGGCTATATCACAAAGATAAGCAATAATATCACAAAGACATGACGCTAATGTGTCCTAAAAAAATGAATGATAATCAAATCAATGATCAATCAAAGTAGCTCTAGACACATCGTGATCAAATGAAGTCGGGGACTGGAGCAGAATGTCGCCCTTTTTCAATATCAACATCTTCCAAATGAAGAGTCAATAGAAATGTGAAAATCTCCGTGAGAAGTGAAACAAGTATTTGTTAAGAAACACTTGAGTGGTTAGGTAAAAGATGTGCATTGCTTCACTGGGTCCATGAAGACTTCTTCAATATCGAGAAATCAACAAATGAAATCCGATAGAAACGTGTTTACCCGGCTTTTTGAGAATTTAGGGAGGACTTTTGTTTCTTTTAGCCCTTTCTCACATCATCATTTCACCGTAACCTCTCACTTTTCGACTTTACTCCCTCCATCCTAGTTGCACGTAAACAACAACACTCAAAATACCCTCACTATCTAATGAAAGAAGTGAATACTCCGGGGTTAGAATTCATCGGCGATGATGAAATTCATGGAGTATAATTTGAGAAATACTTATCACTCATGTGCAAACTAATCAACGAACTCCATTTGATTGAAAATCATTGGAAAAACATCAAATGTGTGCATGAAAAAAAATTTGAAACACATTTGAAGGTTTGAAGGTTGTTGAAATCACAAACTCCTCCTTAAGCTATGCAAGAATAGATCAAAAATTTCATAGAAAGGTGGAGCAAAAATTGGTTTTGTGAGATCAAACATGAGTAAAATCTTTGTTGTGCTATTTCGGAAAAGTTTTGCTTCAACAACAATGTTGAATGTAAGACAGCTAGGGAGTACACAAAGGCGTTCAATCCGTCGCAACTTACAACAACACATTGGAGGCAATTAAAACATTTAAGCAATTTGAAAATCCAATCAATTGTATAAAATGAGACAACAAGGGAGTACACAAAGGCGTTCGATCCTTTGCGTCGCATATCAACAATTGAGAGTTTTGAAAATGTTATTTGAACAACTTTGATTGCTATCACACATACATATTCATATAAGAACACTTGGAAGTACACAAAGGCGTTCGATTCCTTGTTATCTTATATCAATTTGTATGTATAATAACAAAAAGCTTAGAATGTAAAAACACTCTACAATAAATATATCATTTAAGAACGGGTTGCATACATAGTATATGCAAGCCACTGAAATAAATATCTTTTTGTTTATTTTTTTTAAATTTTATATTTTGTTTTTGATTTTCTCTTTTCAAATTTTGTATTTTGGTTTTCTGGAATGTGTCAAGAATTCCTTCAAATGGAAAAGAATTAAGGTTTAAGATTTAACATACCAAGCTTGGAGATAAGAAAGTTAAACCTCTTTTCATCCAATGGTTTTGTGAACAAATCTGCAAGTTGAAAGTCAGTACCCACAAAGTAGAGCTCGATGTCACCTTTCTCAATATGATCTTTGAGAAAATGATATCTAACATCAATATGCTTTGAGCGAGAGGGGTTTACTGAGTTGACTGCAATGGCAATGGCACTCTGAGAATCACAATAGATAGGAATATGATCATATTACAGACCATAATCAGTTAGTTGTGTCTTCATCCATAAAACCTGAGCACAACAACTAGCCGCAGCCACATATTCAGCTTCAGCCGTTGATAGTGACACACAATTTTGTTCTTGGAAGACCAACTCACAATTTTATCGTCCTAAAAATTGTAAAGTACCGGAAGTGCTCTTGCGATCAAGTTTACAACCAGCATGATCTGCATATGAATATGCAGTTAGATTGAATCCAGTATCCCTTGGATACCAGAGACCTAAATCGGGTGTCCCCTTCAGATAACGAATAATTCGTTTCACAGCTTGATAATGTAAATCAGTTGGAGCAGCTTGATATCTAGCACACATACATGTTGCAAACATTATATCTGGGCGAGATGCTGTTAGGTACAACAACGAACCAATCATACTTCGATATCTCTTTTGGTCAAATGGTTTCCCATTTGTATCAGCATTTATGTTTGTTCGAGCAGCCATTGGGGTAAAAATTGAAGAACATGAAGTCATATCAAACTTTTTCAACATGTCATTTATGTATTTACCTTGTGATATAAAAATACCAGTTGGTAATTGTTTGATTTGAAGACCCAAAAAGTAATTAATTTCCCCAATCATGCTCATTTCAAAATGATTAACCATAAGAGATGAAAAGTTTCTGCAAAATGTTTGACTGGTCGACCCAAATATAATGTCATCAACATATATTTGAACAAGTAGAACATGCTTACCTTGTTTGCGAATGAACAAGGTAGGGTCAATTATGCCTTTGGTAAATCCACCTTTAAGTAAGAAAGTAGTTAAAGAATCATACCATGCTCGGGGTGCTTGCTTAAGACCGTAGAGAGCCTTGTCCAATCTGTAGACATGGTTTGGTCTTTGAGGATCAACAAAACCTTCTGGTTGATCAACGTAAACTTCTTCTTTGAGATCACCATTCAGGAAAGCAGTCTTCACATCCATTTGAAACACAGTAAAGTTTCTGAATGCCGCATAAGCTAAGAATATCCGAATGGCCTCCATTCTTGCAACTGGAGCAAAAGTTTCGTCGAAGTCAACACCAGGTTGTTGGCCATAACCCTTTGCAACAAGTCGAGCTTTATTTCTTACTACCACTCCATTCTCATCCTTTTTGTTTTTGAATATCCACTTTGTTCCTATTGGATCATCTTTTCTAGGATTTGGAACTAATCTCCATACCTTCAGTCTTTCAAATTGTGCGAGTTCCTCTTGCATTGCCTTAACCCACTCTGGATCTAGAAGAGCTTCAGATACTGTTTTGGGTTCGATATTGCTAAGAGAAAGTGCAACGAGACACTCATTCACTGAAGTACGAGTAGTTACTCCTGCTTGTGGATCTCCAATAATTTGTTCAGTTGGATGGTATTTCTGCATACGTGTCCACTTGTGATCATGAGGAAGGAGATCTTGTTGTTGAAGATCAACATCATCATCATTAAAGCTTGAGTTATGTTGAGAGATGTTATCATAACTTGGTGTAATTCTTTCCTCAAAAGCTGGATGATCAAAGTCAAGTGGTACATACACACTTGGAGTGTTCAATGGATTTGTTGTCTGAGTTAATCGAGAAGGTTGTTCTTGAACATTCACTTGAGAAGAATTATTCTGAGAGAATGGTGGGGAAGTATCAGGATACGATGATTCTTGCTCTGAAGAATTTGATGAAGATTCATGAATATTGTCAGGAACTGGATCGTTGTTATGAAGAGGTTCATTGGGTTTAATTGGTTCAACGATGACTTGAGGTTCTTGATCATGAATCGGTTTTGAATTGTAGAATTCTTCAAAAAGAATATCTAATTCATCACTGGTAGGAGTTGGAAACTTCTTGAATTTAGAAGCTAAGGTAGTTCCTTGTAGAAGGACTTGAAGCACTTGGATCATTACTTGTTGGTAGCAAACTTTCTTGCTCAAAAATCATGCCTGACATCTCATCAAACCAAACATTCATTGTTTATTGAATTGTGTTGGTTCGACGATTATAGATTCGATAGGCAATTGATGTTTTGGAATAACCAACAAAATATCCTTCATCACCTTTCTTCTCGAACTTTCCAAGATTCTCCCGATCATTCAACGTGTAACACACACACCCAAATATGTGAAAGTAGTTGATGTTGGGTTTGCGTTTGTTAACAACCTCATAAGGAGTCTTTTCGAAACGCTGATTGATAATGGACCGATTCTGAGTGTGACAGGCAGTGTCAACAGCTTCAGCCCACAAATTGGATGGTAATTTGGAATAAGCAAGCATTGTCCTTGCTGCTTCTACCAGCGATCGATTTCTCCTTTCAACAACACCGTTTTGTTGTGGGGTGCGAACTGCTAAAAATTGATGAGTGATTCCTTTGGAGTTGCAGAATTAATCAAAAACAGCATTCTTGAACTCAGTTCCATTATCCGAACGGATGTAACGAACTGGAAGTTGAAGATTTACTTGAGTATTAGTGATGAAATCTATCAACATCTGAGTTGTCTCATCTTTGGATGCAAGGAACTTGACCCAAGTATATCTTGAATAATCATCAACAATAACCAAGATGTATTTCCCATTTCGGCTTTGTACTTTCATCGGCCACAAAGATCCATGTGAAGCAAATGAAGAGGTGCTAAAGAATTTGGAGATTTCTTCGGTTTATGAGAAGTTCTTTGATCTTCCCAACAGCACAAGAAGGACAAACATGCTCACTTTCATACTTATAGTCAGGTAAGCCTTCAACAAGATGCTTATTGACCAAAGTATTGATAGTTTGGAAATTCAGATGAGAGAGCCTTCTATGCCATAACCAAGAATTCTTTGAAGTTGCCTTTGAAATGAGACAAATATTATCAGTTGGTTGGTTATCATCAAGATTGACGGTAAACAGGTTATCATCACGATCACCACAAAGAATATCAACTCCATTTAGAGTTTGGACTTTGCAAAGAGATTTTCGAAACAGAACTTGAAGATTGTTATCACAGAATTGTCCAACACTGAACAAGTTGTGATCTTAATCCTTCAACATAGTGAACTTTCTTGATGATAATTCCATTTCGTTCAATGTCTCCATAACCTAAGATAGGAGCGAAATTGTTGTTTCCAAAGCGAACTGTTCCCATGAATCTTTCAACGAAATTCTTGAGCAAAGATTTATTTCCAGTCATGTGTTTCGAACACCCAGAATTGAGTATCCAAACACAGATGGTTATTTCCTGCAATCAATGAAATTTAACCGTTTTTAGGTACCCACTTGAGGACGGGTCCTTTATGGTTAGTTAAAACAGGCAGGAGATATAACTTAGGATTCGCATTCAAACATGTTGTTGAATCAACATAAGCATTGACAAGCACATTATCAACAAACACATTTGAATAAAAGGTACAAACATTCACATTAGAGTTAAAAGTAACATGTCTACAAGCATTCCACACGAGAATTAAAATTGTTTACAAGCTCACAAGGCCTTGCCTTGGCACATTCAACATTATTATCCACAGATGAATTGTTTTGATTTACAGTAACACCTTTCCTCCCATTGACAGATTTTCTCCTCCTTCTTTTCATCTTTTTCTCAACATTCTTTAGATTACTAGTGATCTTAGGTACTAAAGTATTAGCAACCCATCTAGCACCACTAGTTAAACTCTTTCCACCTGTTGAATTGAAATTTAGAGATTAGAACTAGGAGTTTTAAACACTCTTATCTTTTTGGAATCTTTTGGATGTGAGGAAACTTCTTGCTTCTTTGGTTTATCATGAGAAAACCACCCATATCTATCTCTATATCTAGTTGAACCATTTGATGTATCTTTAGTTAGCGAAACTGAGCTAGACTTAGACACCTTAGGTAAAGCTAGATTGAGAGCTAGATTGAGAAGCATTAGGATAGTCTTTCGAAAGTTTCACTTTGGTGTACTTTGTCGTGTGTGGGGTTTCAGCTTGTTCCTTTTTGACATGTTTCACTGGGGTAGCAACAAAGGTTTCTAACTTAATGGTCTTTGGTTCAGTCTTGACGAGTTTGGTCTTAACTCGTTTCCTTTGAGTAATATGAAGTTGGAGCTTTGGACAATGGTTTTTGAGATTCCACTTTTGTTTCCACTTTGTTTTTGGTAGATTCAATCTTTTTCTCAGTTTCTGAATTAAAAACATATTCTCCCTCCATGAATTTATCAAAATCATTCTTTGTGAAATCTTTGGAAAATGAAAATTTCAATGGAGATTGATTAGTTTCAGATTCATTTGAAAGTTTTGAAAAATCAGGAATCTTTGTGTCCAACTTCACATCATGGGTATTCTCAGAAATTATGTCAACTTGAACTGACACATCTTTGGTCTCACAAGAAAATTGAGTAGATGTATCAACACCTATACTAGCACTAGGCTTAGGGTGAACAACTAACTCATCAACATTGTTGCATGTGAAAAACCTATAGAAGTACCATATCAAAACTAAACTATGTGCAAGTTCGTCATCAGAAAGATCAGATTGCACACAATCATCAGCTATAAAAGTAGCAGTATTTTGACAAGTACATTCAAGAGAATCAGTCAAGGTCTGGGTAGAGGTATTGGTGGATGAATCAAAAGTAGTTTGGGTAGAATTTTCTACTGAGGCTTTTTGGTCAGTTTGAGTAGAAACATTCTCACAAACTTTCTTAGTATCAACAGCAATACATTTATCCTCTGAAGTTCGGACTTTGAGACTTGAGGTGATTAATAACTTTTTGTTGAGATTCCACCTTTTGTTGTAACCCTCTATTTGTTTTTCCAAAAATGTGGTTGGAAAGTACATTTTAGTTGGTTTGGGTGGATTACCGACAGATTCTTAGTTTTGAAAATTTGATTCAATTTCTTCCAATTTGAAAATTGAAGATTCTTTTGTTTTGTATGAATCATTTATTGCATCATAATTAACCAAAAATTCCTGTTTTGGTGTTCTCTCAACGTCATCAGTCTCAAATTCGTCATCCAATGGACGAATAAATTGTTGTATCATACCAAGTCGTAGAATTTTTCATCATACAAGGTTCAATTTCCTCTTTGGCTTTTTGCAATGGTGTGATATTCTCAAATCCCAACCCGAGAAGAAGTTCTGTTTTGTCAATTTTTGACTTGTTGAAATAGGCAGTGAAATTCAAGAAAGGATTTTGTTCAACTTTATATAGCTTTTCTTGATAGAAAAGTATATTCTTTTTAAATTCCTCAACTTGTTTTTCAAGATTCTCTATCTCAATGCCTTTTAGAAAACAATTATGATTTAAATCAGAAATCTTCCTTTCGAATTCAACATTGTTTGGTTTAGCTTCTTGAAGCTTTTTATTAAGAATATCAACATCCATTTGTCTTGCATTTGCCCGAAGCCATTCATTGGTCTTTTGAATTTCAAGATCTTGATTGGTCTTTTCAAGATCTTGAATGGTCTTTTCTAGATTTTGACATTTTTGTAATAACTTAAAATCAGGAGAGACATTAAACTCACATTCTTTAACCAACATCTTTTCTTTGTAAGCTTGAAAATCTTGTTTAATAGCATCATATTCAAAAAGTAATTTTGAATGTTCTTCAAGAAGTTTTGTAAATTCACTTTTAGAAAATGAAATACTATTTTTCAACTTTTTGTTTTTGTTGGCTAAAGAATTGATATGAGTTGTTAAATTAGATAAAGCTAATCTACAAGACTCTTTGTCCTTAATCAAAGAAAAAGTAGAGTCGAGATTTACCTCATCATCTGGGTATTCATCATCAGTGCTTTCTGCTTCAAGGACTTTGTTCTTGGCCAACCTTGCCATATAGCAAACATTAGCAGAGAGATCTTGATCTTCATCATCAGTGAGCAACAGCCATTTGTCATCTTAGCAAGCAATGCATGTCCTGCTTCAACTTGTTTGGCTAACAGCATCTTCTGCTTGTAGTACTCATAGTCCCGCTTTCGAGGTTGTTTGCAGTCAACTGCAAAATGTCCAGGAATACCACAATTGTAGCACTTTTTGTCTGATGCCTTACCCTTCTCAACAGTTGGTTTCTCATAGGCTTCCTTCTTTTCACCATACCTTGATCCATTAGCTTCACCTTGCTCATTGCTCCTTGGATGATAGTGTTCCTTCTTGGGAAATGCACTTGTAGAAGAAGTGCGGAGATTGTTGTTTGTTGGCCTCGCTTTGTAAAATTCCTCTTGAAATGCTTTGTTACCGCGGCAAGAGCTTGATATAGTTCATCTGAAACACCGTCTCTTGTAGCCATCAGATCATCTCCCTCCTCATCAGACGAAGAAACAACCACCATTTGCCTCTTAAGAGCTTCAGAAATCTTCTTCTCAACTATCAATGCCAAAGGATCAGAAGATACAACTTCTGGCATTTTGTTTGATGAAGCTTTGCTTAGTACTTGGTTTTCATTGAGTTTGAAGGATTCATAAAGAGTATGAATGGTGAACTTGGTCAGATTTTGATGTTGCTTGATCTGTGTTCCAAAATCTTCCCATTCTGACCAAGAGCTTTGATGAATTTGATGTTTAGCTCAATCTCAGTTTTCTTGACATTGTTCTTCCTTAGCTCATTTATGACATTGAAGAATCTGTAGTAGACAGTTTCAAGAGATTCATTAGGCAATTTGGAGAAGTTGTCAAACTCAGTCAGAATATTTGTCAATCTTATGGTCGAAGTCA
This sequence comes from Erigeron breviscapus, assembly GCA_034093135.1. NCBI lineage: Eukaryota > Viridiplantae > Streptophyta > Magnoliopsida > Asterales > Asteraceae > Erigeron > Erigeron breviscapus. The sequence continues at coordinate 136,478,447 of CM067170.1, read as the reverse complement.
CGTCAGCTCCTCCATCTGTCTAGCCACCTCATCCCATATCTCCTTGGCTGTATCATAAGAATCAACAGAGCCATAGATTTCATCCGGTAGAGCTTTGTATAGGCATGACCTAGCTCTGTTATCTGTAGCTGTTCGATCCTTTTGTTCAGCATTAAACAGATCAGGAGTCAGAATAATTGCATCAGTAGTGGGATGGCGATGAACGGCAAGTCCATTAAGGATGGAATCTTTCATCATGTGACCATTTGTCTGACTTTCCACATAGTCCATAAATCGTTTCTTCCATAGTCCGTAAGAACCACGGTAGAGAACTGGAGGTCTTGTATCTGAACCCAATGCCAATGCTTCACGAGAAGCCATTAGAGATTGATTTGATTTGAAAAATTGTATTGAATTAAAAGTGGAAAATGAAACGATCTTGATAAGATCAGGAAATGAAACGATCTTGAGTTAACCAGGAAATGAAACGATCTTGATACAAACAGAAATTGAAACGATCTTGAGTAGAACAGAAAGTGAAACGATCTTGACCAATTAGCTCTAGGTAAGATCATCTTGAGCTAGATCGTTTTGAACAAAATCGTCCTAGGTGAAATAGTCCTAGGTGAGATCGTTTTGGAATCTTGATGAAATTTGGTTAAGTATTGAAAATGAAACGATCTTGAATTGAAACGGTCTTGAAGATGAAACGGTCTTGAAAATGAAATGATTTTGAATTGAAATGATCTTGATGTGAAACGGTCTTGAATAAAAGTGATTTTGGTTTGAAATTATTCAAGGAAATGAGACGATCTTGGTGAAGATCGTCTTGGGTTTTGAAGGTATGAAACGATCTATGTGAAGATCGTCTTAGGTTCTAAGAAATGAAACGATCTTGGTTTAAGATCGTTTTAGGTTTCTTTCCAAAACTTCTAAGTATTTGAAATGACCCAACCAATCCTTTCGGATTAATTAGCCAGAATCAAACACTACCACAACACACTCTTGTTTAAAACGATCTTGTGAGGATCGTCTAACAAGTCACAAAACACAAGTAAGTGAAACAAGCTTTCAAAGACTAAGACGATCTTGATAAGATCGTCCTAGTGAAGATCGTTCTGGTCGTCTTCTTCAATTCAACAGTTTTCCAGAAAAACTCCATTAACAACTTTTTAAAACTTCAATATCTTTTGAATTACTAGGAGTTAGATCACGAATTCACTGGCAAACTGTTTGAATTCATGTCCGCAACACGTTTATGAACAAAATTCAACACAAAACACAACAGAATCAAATCCCAAAAATTCGCGCCAAAACTCAAAAATTCAATCTCGAGATTTAGATTGAATTGAACTTGAAACTTGACAGGATTATGTTTTCAACTACCACAAATCTATTGATGAACAAATAATTGTGATTTTATGTGATTTGAAGTGTGAATTTTGAAGAACCAGACGGTGAAAAGTTCGAACAGAATTTGTGAATAAATTTGATTTTGATGAATTTGTGATTGAATTCAGGTATGGATCGTCATCAGATTGATGTTTTGCTCTGATACCACTTGTTATAACACGATTTAAGCTCTGAATTCGATCTAACAATGGCGGTTGGTTAGTGTGTGTTCTTGGTGTTTGTGTGTGTTTTGAGAGAGAATCGTGAGACTGTGTGTAGATCTGGTATTAAGATAAAGTTATGTGTAAAAGTTATCAAAGGTTTTCAAAGGTTATCAAAGGTTATGATCTCTAAGGTGTGAGAGGGCTATTTATAGTCTAATTACACAATTATGCTAATTGTCACAATTAGCCCCTCAACCTTAGTGATCATTTATCTATGACTTAACAACAAGAAATTCTTCTATTCTAGATTACAATTTATCACTATTTTTGGATTTCTAACAATGGCTAAGAAAACAATGAAAAATAGTTAACATAATTAAGACAAGTTAAGATAATACTTAACTGTAACATCCCGAACTTTTATTTAATGTTTGACTAATGCCGTTAAGTCAATTTGGGGTGTCGTTAAGTTTCTACTTAATATTTGAATGTAGTTATGTGTGGTTAACGTAGATAAAGTAGTTAGGTTCGAGAGCCTAAATACTAAGGACGAATAAAAGTGTGTTCAATGTCGCTTAAAGGCTATGTAGTGCCTTTTAATGAAGGACTAATGTTGTATATGGTCAATAATGCAGTTTGTGACCAATAATGAAGGATATAGAAGTCCGAGGACTGATTTTGACATAGGTGGAAATTGAAAAACGGGATTAAGGGTTTAGGGCTGCCATTAGATGTGATTAAGCAGCCATTAGTAATTAACAAAGCAATTAAACCCTTTCTGGAATCCTAAAGCAGCTAATTGAGTTTTGATCAAACGATTTGGGTGTTGTAATTGATCGATCATCTAAACAAGCAGGTAATTATTGAATCATTGAATGTATTTTCGAGATCTAAGGTCGAATTTTATGGATTCAAATCTGATTTTTAAAGGAGTTTTCAAAGAATTAGTGTTTAATGGTGTTTTGATTAATTAATGTTCAAAATGGTGTCAATCGAGTCCTTAGCCGATTTGGTTGATCAAAAGGGTGTTTACTGGTGTCGAATACATGTTTTGGAAGAAGTTTTGATGAGTCGGTTATTGGAAAATCGAAGATTTTGGTCTGTTATCTTCGTAAGTTGAAAAACTATCTTCGTTTTCACTAAGTTCGTAAGAAGAAGTGTTATCAAATTCGTTGGCTAAATTCGTAAACTAGAAAGCAAAACGAAAATGAAGTTTAAATTCGTTTAAAGCCTATCTTCGTAAAGTGTGAATTAAGTTCGTAAGAACCAAACGAAGATAAGGTCTATTTTCGTAAAGAAGCTATTTCTAAAGGAACGAAGATATAGTTCGAACGAAGATAGAAATTCAAACGAAGATAAGGTTAAGTTCGTACGAAGGTCTAAATTCGTAAGGTGTAATTCTGGAATTTTACGTAGCCAGTCTTAAGTTCGTACGAGGGTCCATTTAAGGTCCTAAATGACTTATACTTTATATGTTAACGAACGATAGGTGTCGGAGGTTACTGATAAGCATTATTAGCTACTTGTTTGTGCGCGTGTACTTCTATCAGGTAAGATACACTACTTTGTCACGCTGGGGGATCAACTAAAAGCTGGTTTCAAATCATATACACTTCCATTCGGTACCTTATTATTGCATGTGGGCATATGGGTTACTTGGGAGGTATTATGGGTTATGCAGTTGACCATGAGACCTGAGATGCAGTCCCTATTGTAGTGTAATGCAGTATTGCTTAATGTAGTATGTAGCTATGCAGTTGATGTAGTTTAATGAAGTATCTTGATATGCATGATATATAGAAATGAAGTTGATGTGTGATATGCATGCTTGACTTGTACGCCTAGTTCACTAGACTTGCTAGGTTGCTATGTCACTTGCACGTTTAAGGATCCAAACGTAATGAAGTTAAAGTGTGTGAATGTCTAGGAATGTGTGTTACCTAGACTATTTGTGTGTGAATGTTTGGGAATGCAGGGACCCAATCTATATGTGTGAAATTGAGCTCATAAAACAGATGCAGGGAAAAGTGTTAAGCTTAACCCGTACTAGCCTTAGCCGGGCGAGTGCGTAGATGCAGTTGTTGCTTGGGTGGCTCCTCGCAACATGGTCTTTATAACGCAGGGCGAGTAATACGAGAGGGTTGACCAACCTCCACATACGGATTACTCAAGGATTGGCTTGCCATTCCTTAACGACGTAAGATGAGTAGTCTTTGACTAACCATCCAGTCGGGTGTGATGCAGGGCACACTTATATGCAGTTAACGAAGATACGTGTGACAATGTGTGAACTAATAAAGCAGATAACGAAGAAATGTGTGATAATGTGGGAACTAATGCAGGATAGGCACATTTAGGATGATTATCCTAATTGAAACGAAGTTGAAATGCAGTATATGTGTGAACGTGTGATGTGTGTGGTGCCTAATAAAACTTGTCTAATAATGAAGATTGTTTTAATTGGACAATTGCTTTCAAATTAAGTGTTATCTTACTTAGCTATTCTTATAGCTAACACTTGCTTCTTAATGTGGTTGTTCCCTCAGGTTTAGCTTGATGGAACTAGATGCAGGACGTGTGAGCTTGGGTAGATGCAATGCAGGAGCCTTAGCTACCCTTAGACGATGCTTATTTTAGACATTTGTTACATTTCGTATTTAATGTCGAATTTATGTAGTGACGTGTGAACGGTTGTTTTATGTTGGGCAACCGTTGGGTTTTCATTTGAACTATTGTTTGATATGGCATGTAACACCAATAAATGCAGAAACCGAAATGTTTTTATCGGTTTTGACTTTTACAGTCTTTACTTCCGCAATTTAACACCGTTAGGTGAAAAGTTTTGAAACCCATATTTTTAAACGACGGGTGTTAAGTTGGTATCAGAGAAGTGGTTTAAGTGAACCAAAGGCCTATTGACCATAGGATTTGGACTTAAACTTAAGGTGTGCATGCTAGGTACTCGTAGGATGCCTTAGCTAGAGATGACATGTGATGTAGGATGGGTTGGGATGAGTGCGAGTGTTGTAGGGCTTATGAGATGTTTACGTTACGATGATATGTTTTAGCCTTATTTCGACGAGCTTTTGTTTATCTTGCGCTTATCGACTCCACCATTTTATTGAAGGAAAATGGTTAACACTCGCAACCGCAACATCCAACGCGACGGAGCTACTGCTAGCGTTACTCCACCTGTCCATCCGGGTGCAGGCGCTTCTAATGCTGCTAATGCTGCTGCTAATGCTAATGTGGATCGTGTGAACCCCCGCCGTGTTAATCAACCAGGCTCATTGGGTCCGATGCCTCCACCACCTGGCAATCCTCCGAGAGTTAACGATGTAGTGGTGGATCAGATTCCCAATCAGATGGAGATGTATAATCTTGTGCTAACTCTTCAGGCCCAGTTGGCCCAAACGCAAGAACAGTTGAACCAGGCGTTGGCAGCTAACGCAGAAGGAACTAGTAACAGTCACTCTGTGCCTTCTCACTACACTGAGCCACCGGTCGATGATGTTGTTATTCCCCATGCTAATGTTAATGTGGTTCCTCCTAATGATGTTCACGGCCCTCGATTCAAGTTTGAAAGTTTCCAGAAGTGTGGAGCTCAGAAATTCTATGGAACACTTAATGCAGTAGGTTGCATGGAATGGCTTGATGATATTGAGATGGTTTTTGAAGCTTGTGATTGTCCCGAGGATAAGAAAGTGTTGTGTGCTAGTAGGATGTTGAAGGAAGGTGCTCGGGACTGGTGGAAGAGCATTACTATTTCGATGACTCCGGCTATGGTAACTGCTATTACGTGGGCTGATTTTAAGCAGAAATTCATTGAGGAATATATTGGAGTACATGAGCAGCGTAAAATGGAAAAAGAGTTTCGTGCTTTGACAGCTGAAGTTGGCAAAATTAATGATTATGCTCGTTCCTTTCTGGAGAAGATGAAGTTCGTAGGCCATCTGTTTCGTACTGATGCAGATCAGGTTGCTTGCTATGTTGATGGTTTACCTCCGAGTTATCGAGGTATCTGCAGGCAGCACAAGACTCTAACTGAAGCAATCAAGGAGTCTAAAAAGCTTGATGATGATTTTGCTTCGGACAAGAAAGTAGTTGAGAAAGTCGACGACCAGAAAGTGGGATTTAAAAGAAGGTCAAATTGGTCTTCCAATAACAATAATAATAAGAAGTTCCGTGGAAGTAGTAGTTCGAGCGGTGACAAGGATAAAAAGAAGAAGGGTTCATGGTGTACATTTTGCAAGACAATTCATGAAGGGCATTGTACCGACAAGACAAGAAGGTGCCATAAAGTGTGGGAAGTCGGGACATCTTGCCACTGAATGTAGGGACAAGACTCGTTGCTACAAGTGCCAAGAAACGGGTCATCTCATTGCCGATTGTCCACAGATGAGGAATGCTGGAAAGAAGACCGCCACGACAGCAACAAAAGTGAGAGCTCTTCAAATGACGGTTGATGACGCAAGGAACAACGATGAAGTGGTACGTGGTACTTTCCTTGTTAACTCAAAGCCTGCCTCTGTTTTATTTGATTCAGGTGCAAATAGGTCGTTTGTGTCCACATTATTTGCTCCTAAGCTAGAGAGAGTCACTACTCCCTTAGATTGTTCATTAGAGGTAGAAATTGCTAATGGTACGGTTAATAATATACGTGTGGGTTATGACGATTGTGAGATTGAGATTGAAGGTTGTTCTTTTCCGGTTCAACTATTGCCTACTACCTTAGGTGGTTTTGACGTAGTGATTGGTATGGATTGGTTGGCTAGAAATGAAGCTAGTATTTTATGTTCCCAAAAGATAATTCGATTGCCTATATCCGAGGGTAAAGTGATAACGGCGTATGGAGACAAGAAGAGAGGAGGAATAAAGATTATTAGTATGATGAAAGCTATTAAATGTATAAGGAAAAACAAGAGCCATTTCTTGGCTTATGTCCTAGATGCAAGAAAAGAGAAGTCTCCAATCGCTAGTGTTGGTAGTATCCAATTTCCCCGATGTGTTTCCCGATGATCTACCCGGTATTCCTCCCGATCGTGAAGTTACTTTTCAGATAGATCTTATTCCCGGTGCTACACCCGTTGCTAAAGCACCTTACCGATTAGCTCTTACAGAAATGAAGGAATTAATGACGCAACTACAGGAGTTACTTGACAAGGGGTTCATACAACCTAGTTCCTCGCCTTGGGGAGCTCCGGTTCTCTTTGTTAAGAAGAAGGATGGATCAATGCGCATGTGTATTGACTACCGTGAGATGAACAAACGAACGGTCAAGAATAAGTATCCTCTCCCGAGAATTGATGATCTTTTTGATCAACTACATGGTGCTTCGTATTCTTCAAAGATTGATTTGCGGTCCGGTTATCATCAGTTAAAGGTAAAGAAGGAAGATGTAGCAAAGACAGCTTTCCGGACTAGATATGGTCATTATGAGTTTTTGGTCATGCCATTTGGGTTGACTAATGCTCCAGCCGCGTTTATGGACTTAATGAATCGGGTATGCCGCCCCTTTCTAGATCATTTTGTTATTGTGTTTATTGACGATATTTTGATCTATTCTAAGTCAGAGGATGAACACCGTGAGCATTTGAAAGCAGTGTTGGAGGTGTTGAGGGAGAAGAAGTTGTACGCAAAGTTTTCTAAATGTGAGTTTTGGCTCCGAGAAGTGCAGTTTCTTGGTCATGTTATTACATCGGAAGGTATTAAAGTAGATTCTTCAAAGATTGAAGCTGTTTCAAAGTGGGAGCAGCCAAAGACTCCTACCGAGATTAAGAGTTTTCTTGGTTTGGCTGGGTATTATAGAAGGTTCATTCAGGATTTTTCCCGAATAGCCAAGCCTATGACGGAATTAACAAAGAAGGGTTTGAAGTACGAGTGGACTGAAAAGCAGGAAAATGCATTCCAAACGTTGAAAAAGAAGTTGTGTGAAGCTCCTATCCTTGCCTTGCCTGAAGGTACTGATGATTTAGTGGTATATAGCGATGCTTCTATTACGGGTTGGGTTGTGTCTTAATGCAGAGAGACAAAGTAATTGCCTATGCTTCACGTCAGTTGAAGCCTCATGAGAAGAATTACCCTACCCATGATCTTGAGTTAGCGGCGGTTGTGTTTGCATTAAAATTATGGAGACATTACTATATGGCACTAAATGCACACTTTACACCGACCATAAGAGTTTACAATATATGTTTACTCAAAAGGAGATGAATGTGAGACAAAGAAGGTGGATGGAATTACTTAAGGACTATGATTGTGAAATCAAATACCATCCGGGTAAAGCCAATGTAGTGGCGGATGCACTAAGTAGGAAAGTGCAAAGCTCTTCTTGTAAGTTGATGAGCACTGCAAGTTCAGGCCAAGTCGGGTCTATTAGATCGAATTAAAGAAGCACGATGGTTAATGAAGGATAATATTGATAACGAGAGTATTGGAAAGAAGAAACGACTTGTGATGGAGACTAATAGCCGTGGGTTTAAAACATACAAGGGTCGCATTTGGGTGCCACTGCTTGGTGGTAACCGAGAGTTGATCCTTGAAGAAGTCCATAGAAGTAGGTATTCGATGCATCCGGGTGTCACCAAAATGTATGCAGATTTGAAGCCGATTTATTGGTGGCCGGATATTAAAGGTGAAGTAGCTCATTTTGTAGCAAAGTGTTTGACGTGTGCAAGAGTGAAGACGGACCATCAAAAGCCGTATGGTTTGTTGCATCAATTAGAAATTCCCGAGTGGAAATGGGATCATATTACCATGGACTTTGTAACGAAGATACCTAAAACGCCGAAAGGGAATGATATGATATGGGTGATTGTAGATAGATTGACGAAGAGTGCTCATTTTCTAGCTACCCGACAAGATGGGCCTTTAACGAAGATGGCAAAGATGTACATTGATGAAGTAGTTGCGAAACGGAGTTCCTTTATCTATTGTTTCGGATCGAGACTCGAGGTTTGTGTCAAACTTTTGGAAGGGTCTTCAACGGGAATTGGGTAGTAGAATAAATTTGAGTACCGCCTATCATCCCCAAACCGATGGGCAAAGTGAGAGAACCATTCAAACCTTGGAGGATATGTTGAGAACGTGTGTACTTGAATACGGTGGAGCATGGGATGAACACTTGAAGTTGATTGAGTTTGCTTATAATAATAGTCACCATGCAAGTATTGGAATGCCACCATTTGAAATGTTATATGGAAGGTGTAGGACTCCAAGTTGTTGGATGGAGCCCGGTGAAAAGCAATTAACCGGTCCCGAAATTATTGAAATTACCTCTGAAAAGGTTAATGTAGCTAAAGAAGCCTTACGTGTGGCAAGAGAAAGGCAGAAAACATATGCAGATAAGAAAAGGAGACCGATTGAGTTTAATGTTGGTGATTTAGTGATGCTGAAAGTATCACCTTGGAAAGGAGTTATCCGATTTGGAAAGAAGGGAAAGTTGAGTCCACGTTTCATTGGACCTTTTAAAGTGGTGAAGCGCATTAAAGATGTGGCATATCAGTTGGAATTACCTCCAGAATTGGATGGAATTCACAACACCTTCCATGTATCCAACTTGAGGAAATGTTTAGCTGAGGAGTCAAGTGTGATTCCTATTAAAGACGTGAGTATTGACCCAATGAAGAGAATAGTAGACGAACCGGTAGCGATACTTGGAAGAAAGCAAAAGAAGTTACGCAGGAAAGTGATAGATCTTGTTTTGATAAAGTGGAACATAATCATGGAGAAAGCTTGACTTGGGAAACTGAAGCAGTAATGAAGGAGAAATATCCCGAGTTGTTCCTATCTGATGAGATTCCGGGGACGGAATCCTCCTAAGGGGGAGGTAATTGTAACATCCCGAACTTTTATGTAATGTTTGACTAATGCCGTTAAGTCAATTTGGGGTGTCGTTAAGTCTTTACTTAATATTTGAATGTAGCTATGTGTGATTAACGTAGATAAAGTAGTTAGGTTGAGAGCCTAAATACTAATGACGAATAAAAGTGTGTTTAATGTCGCTTAAAGGCTATGTAGTGCCTTTTAATGAAGGACTAATGTTGTATATGGTCAATAATGCAGTTTGTGACCAATAATGAAGGATATAGAAGTCCGAGGGGCTGATTTTGACATAGGTGGAAATTGAAAAACGGGTTTAGGTTAGGATTACCCTAATCTAGAGTTAATTGGCAGCCATTAGCAATTAACAAAACAATTAACCCTTTCTGGAATCCTAAAGCAGCTAATTGAGTTTTGATCAAACGATTTGGGTATTGTAATTGATCGATCATCTAAACAAGCAGGTAATTATTGAATCATTGAATGTATTTTCGAGATCTAAGGTCGAATTATAATGATTTAAATCTGATTTTTAAAGGAGTTTCAAAGAAATTGTGTTTAATGATGTTTTGATTAATTAATGTTCAAAATGGTGTCAATCGAGTCCTTAGCCGATTTGGTTGATCAAAGGGTGTTTACTGGTGTCAAATACATGTTTTGGAAGAAGTTTTGATGAGTCGGTTATTGGAAAATCGAAGATTTTGGTCTGTTTATGAAAAAACTGTCGAGCAGGGATGAAACGAAGATAACCTTCGTTTCTATCTTCGTTTTCACTAAGTTCGTAAGAAGAAGGGTTATCAAATTCGTTGGCTAAATTCGTAAACTACAAAGCAAAACGAAAATGAAGTTTAAATTCGTTTAACGGCCTATCTTCGTAAAGTGTGACTTAAGTTCGTAAGAACCAAACGAAGATAAGGTCTATCTTCGTAAGGAAGCTATTTTCGTAAAGTAGAACGAACGAAGATAAAGTTCGTACGAAGAATAACTTCGTAAGTTAAGTTCGTACGAAGTCTAAATTCGTAAGGTGTAATTCTGGAATTTTACGTAGCCAGTCTTAAGTTCGTACGAGGGTCCATTTAAGGTCCTAAATGACTTATACTTTATATGTTAATGAACGATAGGTGTCGGAGATTACTGATAAGCAGTATTAGCTACTTGTTTGTGCGCGTGTACTACAACCAGGTAAGATACACTACTTTGACACGCTGGGGGATCAACTAAAAGCTGGTTTCAAATCGTAAACACTTCCATTCGGTACCTTATTATTGCATGTGGGCATATGGGTTACTTGGGAGGTAGTATGGGTTATGCAGTTGACCATGAGACCTGAGATGCAGTCCCTATTGTAGTGTAATGCAGTATTGCTTAATGTAGTATGTAGCTATGCAGTTGATGTAGTTTAATGTAGTATCTTGATATGTATGAGATATAGAAATGAAGTTGATGTGTGATATGCATGCTTGACTTGTACGCCTAGTTCACTAGACTTGCTAGGTTGCTATGTCACTTGCACGTTTAAGGATCCAAACGTAATGAAGTTAAAGTGTGTGAATGTCTAGGAATGTGTGTTACCTAGACTATATGTGTGTGAATGTTTGGGAATGCAGGGACCCAATCCATATGTGTGAAATTGAGCTCATAAAACAGATGCAGTGAAAAGTGTTAAGCTTAACCCGTACTAGCCTTAGCCGGGCGAGTGCGTAGATGCAGTTGTTGCTTGGGTGGCTCCTCGCAACATGGTCTTTATAACGCAGGGCGAGTAATACGAGAGGTTTGACCAACCTCCACATACGGATTACTCAAGGATTGGCTTGCCATTCCTTAACGACGTAAGATGAGTAGTCTTTTGACTAACCATCCAGTCGGGTGTGATGCAGGGCACACAATGCAGTTAACGAAGATACGTGTGACAATGTGTGAACTAATAAAGCAGATAACGAAGATATGTGTGATAATGTGGGAACTAATGCAGGATAGGCACATTTAGGATGATTATCCTATTGAAACGAAGTTGAAATGCAGTATATGTGTGAACGTGTGATGTGTGTTGTGCCTAATAAAACTTGTCTAATAATGAAGATTGTTTTAATTGGACAAATGCTTTTTAATTAAGTGTTATCTTACTTAGCTATTCTTATAGCTAACACTTGTTTCTTTAATGTGGTTGTTCCCTCAGGTTTAGCTTGATGGACTAGTGACGCAGGACTTATGAGCTTGGGGAGATGCAATGAAGGAGCCTTAGCTACCCCAGACGATGCTTACTTTAGACATTCGTTACATTTCGTACTTAATGTCGTATTCATGTAGTGACGTGTGAACGGTTGTTTTATGTTGGGCAACCGTTGGGTTTTCATTTGAACTATTGTTTGATATGGCATGTAACACCAGATAAATGCAGAAACCGAAATGTTTTTATCGGTTTTGACTTTTACAGTCTTTACTTCCGCAATTTAACACCGTTAGGTGAAAAGTTTTTGAAAACCCATATTTTAAACGACGGGTGTTACAAGTTGGGATCGAGTATTGTTTAGTCAAACCCACATTCGGTGTCCATTCACTAAGAAAAATAGGAGTTGATCTAAACATCCAAGGCCCTCGTTGGAGGACTTGTGCCATTCCTTCTTTCGAACTAAACTTAAAAAAGAAAAACCCCGCAGCGTTCATCATAACTTTTTGAAGCCCAAATTTCGCCCAAGTGTTTTTCACATACATTTCTACCACTGGGAATGCAAGTCTATCACCCAAAAAATATCCATACAACGAATTAGAAAACCGATTGTTAACATCAAGCACCGAAGCTAAAGGAAGGACAAGAGCAACTCCCTCCAAATTACTGTTAACTTCCATTTGTCTAAAATTGACTTTACGTTTAACAGGCTGCGTCTTCAATGCGTTTGCATAAGATCCAGCCTCCATCCCCTTAGTATCATCAAGACCATCAGTAATAATGGATTTCTTTTTCTCATCATTAATAAATGGGAGTAGGAGTCTGCACACGTTCAGCCTTATCCTCAAATTTCCAAGTAGAAGCACTAGGTTGTGCAGGAGGAAATTTAGGAATATCAGGCATGGGAGGTACCTCACACTTCGAACCAGAACCACTCCAATACTAGTATTATCAATATTAGGGTTTTCTTGACTCAAAACCCTAATCGGCTTTTTAAAACCAGATTCAGTCATGCTACTAATCTTATTAAAACGCTCACGAAAACTATCAAGATCAAAAGCAGGACTAGACAAAGCTCTCCTCATGCAACACAAACATACAGCATCGACAAAGAACCGAGAGAAAAATAAAGCACTAGAAAATGAACAAAAAAAAAAACCCTAACCCTAGATGAAACCCTAATCAGACAATTAACCGTAATCGAGTAGGGTTGCAGGTACGATACTAGGTGTGTTCCCGCAGGACCGATCAACCCGCAACACTAAACAATCAGGAAATTGAAACAGAAGAGGAATTCTAAGCGACAAAAAAGAAAAAACCCTAACTCAATCGTCCAAGTGAAACCCTAATAACGAGAATAACAAGGCAGATTATTCCCGAAATCAAGAAAAAACAAAAGAACCGATTGAATTAAGGGGGAGAGAGCAGCGGGTTTTTTTATTCATAATTTGTTACTTTTCAGATGAAGTTTGGCTTCATCCCTTTTCATTGGTGGAAGAATAACCCTTATCCGTGCAGTGCTTGACAGTCTCCCAACCCATTATTTTTCGTTGTACAAGCCGGTGTGGCGCTATCGTAGTTAACCGCAAAGCCTCTGGGCTAAAGTTATAACCTCCATTCACCTCTCTAATCGCAACTGTTCATATGTCCCTTTAAAGTCGGGCTTGGTGGGAGTTTGGAAAACCATAGCCAAACAAAACTCCCATCTCTCCCCTTTTAATGTTTCTTTGGAGAAACTGATTACAGGCTCAGTCGGAAATGGGAACTCAATTCGCTTCTGGATTGATTTATGGACTGGCGACACACCACTTTGCGAAGCATACCCGGATCTCTACAAACTGGAACGTCACAAGGGATGCCTTATCAGTGAAAGATGCATGGGCTGGGACACTCAACCTCAATGGGAATGGACCTGGTCACGAAATCCAGCCAACAACAACGAGATTCAACAACTACAAAGTATGCTCACACAGATTTCAAACCTCACCGTCTCGAACTCTCATGATACTTGGAAATGGAAGCATGACTCTTCTGGTCGTTTCACAAAAAAGTCAATGAAAGCTCTCCTTCAATCTGCTTCCTTCGGACCCCACCATTGGAACTTCCCTTGGAATCGCCTAGCACCCGTAAAAGTTAACATCTTAGGATGGAGACTCGAGATGAAGAGGCTACCTACAAGTGACCAGCTCTTGAAAAGAAACATCCCTAACATCTCCACCTCATGCTCTTTGTGTGGATCACAAGACGAAACCGCGGAACATTTGTTTTTGCACTGTAATTTTGCAGACTCTTTATGGAGTTTTACTCTCGACTGGTGCAAGCTTCCCCTTATCAAACCAGACTGTATCAAAGATTTATTCCTACTGCACAAAACACTTCACCTCAAACCTGAAAAAAGTACACTTCTCAGCTTGGTGATATTAGCGTAGTGCTGGGTACTCTGGAAACTAAGAAACGAATGCACCTTCCGAAATAAAAACCCTTCTCTACGTTTTGCAACAAAAGATCTCAAAACAACAAGTTTCCTCTGGTTGTCCAATAGAGCATCACGTCTCCGTTTAGAATGGGAATAATGGTTTAATTTCGATTTATAAGCACTGCTTTACTTCCTGTTTGTTCCTCTGGATTCTGACTTGTTTGTATTGCTAGTTTCTTGCTAGCCTTTTCATTAATAAAAATGCTTAATGTTCTAAAAAATATATGGAAAATGATTTATCCTGTTAAAGATACTCATAACAATCCTCTTAACACCATCAAAATAGGACATGTGTATTCAACTAAAATATTTTTTTTTAAGATTTAATTGCAGGATTCGTACCTATGCTTTACCAACTAGTCAGATCCTTTGCACTTTACGTCCCTGTGGCTAATGGCGTTAATATATATCCGTTAAGTCATGGCACATTGTAACACTCGTCGTTTAAAAATATGGATTTCCAAAAACTTTCGCCTAACGGCGTCAAAGAAAGCGGAAGTAAACTTTTAAAAGTCCAAACCAACAAATCTGTTTGTTCATTCATAATGGTGTTGCTAGCCATATCATCAAAACAAGTTTAAATGGAAATCCATCGGTTGCCCAACATTAAACAACCGACATTATAGTAAATACAAATCATAAATATCTAAACATAAATCAATGTCTAAGGCGAGCAGCCACTATGGGTAACTACAGCCAGCTTCAAGATCATCTACCCATGCCTCACATCTTCTCACATCTACCTGCTCACTAATGTTGGACCTGAGGGCACAACACATTTTAAGAGCAAGTGTTAGCTAACGAATTAGCTAAGTAAGATAACACATCATTATAAAACATTTGTCCATTTAAAACATTATAGAAAAGTCATTAAAATCGTAGGCACATAATGCCTAGTCATCAACATCTTTCATATTAGGATGAGTCATCCTAAATGTGCCTAGTCATCTTTTGCATCTTCACATATAACATCTAAACATCTTTGTAGTTGTGACATAAGTCACACATCTCATATAACATATAACATCTTTATAAGTGTGACATAAGTCCCACCCGACTAGATGGACAAACCTTACGGCTGTACATCAATGTCGTTAAGGAATGGCAAGCCAATCCCGGAGTAATCCGTATGTTCAAGACAAGTGGGGTTGGTAAGACCTCCCGTGCAAGGTGCCACCCAAGCAACCACATCAAACGTACTACCCTGGCAAAGGCACGTACGGGTTAAGCTTAACACTTTCATCTCAGTAAAATAGCTCGAGCATTTTCATCACATATAGTTTAGGTGTCAATTATTACCTAAACACTAATCACATATCACATCACATCACATCTCATTAACATTTGGGCCCTTAAACGTGCACGTGTCATGGCAACTTAGTAAGTCTAGTGAGCTAGATGAACAAGCCATACAATCATGCACATTTCATTTATCATCAACATATAATCACATTTCAATACATCTCAAGACATTACATAACATTTCATAGCATATCATTACATCTCATATCATTGGGACAACTTTTCAGGTCTCAATAGTCATTTACATATCCCATACCACCTGCCATGTAATCCCGAATACCCATAAGCAAACAAGATAACATTTGGGAAGTTATTATATGAAAACCATGTTTTTGTTGAACCCTCAGCATGTCAAAGTAGTGTATCTTACCTTGATACAGCTTACCAACGAGTTAAGTGTCTTATGGTGCTTGCTAAGTGCTCCCGACTAACTATAATGAGCATACGATCGTTCTATAAGCTTAACGAAACTTAAGTACCAGACTGGACCTATTTGTGTGCCGCATGGAAGCCCTGTGCGCCGCACAAAACCAAATCTGGGCATCTATGCGCCGCATAGAATAAGTATGCGCCGCATAAATCATCGAATTTTGTCACAGAAAGTTATCCAAGACCATCAGTAGTAATGGACTTCGTTTTCTCATCATTAATATTAGTGGGAGTAGGAGTCTGCACACGTTCAGCCTTATCCTCAAATTTCCAAGTAGAAGCACTAGGTTGTGCAGGAGGAAATTTAGGAATATCAGGCATGGGAGGTACCTCACCTTCGAACCAGAACCACACCAATACTAGTATTGTCAATATTAGGGTTTTCTTGACTCAAAACCCTAATCGGCTTTTTAAAACCAGATTCAGTCATGCTACTAATCTTATTAAAACGCTCACGAAAACTATCAAGATCAAAAGCAGGACTAGACAAAGCTCTCCTCATGCAACACAAACATACAGCATCGACAAAGAACCGAGAGAAAAATAAAGCACTAGAAAATGAACAAAACTAAAAAAAACCCTAACCCTAGATGAAAACCTAATCAGACAATCCCTTAATCGAGTAGGGTTGCAGGTACGATACAAGGTATATTCCCGCAGGACCGATCAACCCGCAACACTAAACAATCAGGAAATTGAAACAGAAGAGGAATTCTAAGCGACAAAAAAGAAAAAACCCTAACTCAATCGTCCAAGTGAAACCCTAATAACGAGAATAACAAGGCAGATTATTCCCGAAATCAAGAAAAAACAAAAGAACCGATTGAATTAAGGGGGAGAGAGCAGCGGGTTTTTTTATTCATAATTTGTTACTTTTCAGATGAAGTTGCTTACTTTCAGATGAGCTTCATCATCCTTTTCTGGTGGAAGAATAACCCTTATCCGTGCAGTGCTTGACAGTCTCCCAACCCATTATTTTTCGTTGTACAAGGCCCCGGTATGTGTTATCTCTAAAGTTGAATCAATCCGCAAAACTTTCTTTTGGGGAGGATTGGTTGCATATAAAAAAACTGCATGGGTTTCTTGGGATAGGATCACTTCTTCCATGAGTTCGGGTGGGCTTGGGTTGGGTAATCTTCACTTAAAAAACCTTGCTTTACTTGCAAAATGGTGGTGGCGCTATCGTAGTTAACCGCAAAGCCTCTGGGCTAAAGTTATAACCTCCATTCACCTCTCTAATCGCAACTGTTCATATGTCCCTTTAAAGTCGGGCTTGGTGGGAGTTTGGAAAACCATAGCCAAACAAAACTCCAATCCTCCCCTTTTAATGTTTCTTTGGAGAAACTGATTACAGGCTCAGTCGGAAATGGGAACTCAATTCGCTTCTGGATTGATTTATGGACTGGCGACACACCACTTTGCGAAGCATACCCGGATCTCTACAAACTGGAACGTCACAAGGGATGCCTTATCAGTGAAAGATGCATGGGCTGGGACACTCAACCTCAATGGGAATGGACCTGGTCACGAAATCCAGCCAACAACAACGAGATTCAACAACTACAAAGTATGCTCACACAGATTTCAAACCTCACCGTCTCGAACTCTCATGATACTTGGAAATGGAAGCATGACTCTTCTGGTCGTTTCACAAAAAAGTCAATGAAAGCTCTCCTTCAATCTGCTTCCTTCGGACCCCACCATTGGAACTTCCCTTGGAATCGCGTAGCACCCGTCAAAGTTAACATCTTAGGATGGAGACTCGAGATGAAGAGGCTACCTACAAGTGACCAGCTCTTGAAAAGAAACATCCCTAACATCTCCACCTCATGCTCTTTGTGTGGATCACAAGACGAAACCGCGGAACATTTGTTTTTGCACTGTAATTTTGCAGACTCTTTATGGAGTTTTACTCTCGACTGGTGCAAGCTTCCCCTTATCAAACCAGACTGTATCAAAGATTTATTCCTACTACATAAAACACTTCACCTCAAACCTGAAAAAAGTACACTTCTCAGCTTGGTGATATTAGCGTAGTGCTGGGTACTCTGGAAACTAAGAAACGAATGCACCTTCCGAAATAAAAACCCTTCTCTACGTTTTGCAACAAAAGATCTCAAAACAACAAGTTTCCTCTGGTTGTCCAATAGAGCATCACGTCTCCGTTTAGAATGGGAATAATGGTTTAATTTCGATTTATAAGCACTGCTTTACTTCCTGTTTGTTCCTCTGGATTCTGACTTGTTTGTATTGCTAGCTTCTTGCTAGCCTTTTCATTACTAAAAATGCTTAATGTTCTAAAAAATATATGGAAAATGATTTATCCTGTTAAAGATACTCATAACAATCCTCTTAACACCATCAAAATAGGACATGTGTATTCAACTAAAATATTTTTTTTCCAAAAATGGCATCTATGCGCCGCACAAAAGTCCTGTGCGCCGCATATAGCCCAGTTCGACCAAAATTCCAACTTTTTAATCCTTTAATCGAATCCCATACGAACACCAACCATTATTTCGACCTGGAGACATAAAATTAACCTTTTTGACAACACTTTTAATGACTTTAATCCATCAATCAATCCTTTAATCCTTTACCACATAGATCATTCATTGAATCACCCGAATAACATAAAATCGGTAAACGTTTAATCAAATAACCCAACCCACACCCCATAGCCTGGGTTGAATACTGCATCTATGACTCAAACCATCAGATTTCAAAGAGGATTTTACTTATATTACCTGTAGTTGACGTAGGGGACTCAAGATCTAAACAATCCTTGAACAAATCGGCACAAAACGATGAATCTTTGCTTGGAGAGGGGAGGGAGATCGGCTGGAGGGTTTTCACACACAAAATGCAGAAGTTTTGTGACAATTAGGGCTGCCTAATTGCCCTCTAACCCCTGGCCATCCACCCATTAAGTTACACTTAGGACCCCTCAACTTCTAAACTTAATTTCCTTAGCTTAACTTTCTACCGGGAGTCTTAACTCACTAACAAGCACTTAATTACTTAACTATACTTTGATTACTTTCATTAAATATCATATTAATCATTTCACATTAAACATATAAGCATTTAATCACATATAAGGCACATAGCTTAACGAACCTAACGTTAACTAACGGAAAGTCAAATAGTCAATCACGAAACGTTTGGGATGTTACAATTACCTCCCCCTTAAAAGGATTCCGTCCTCGGAATCTCATCAGAAATGAACAACTCTGGATACTTCTCCTTCATCACGGATTCGGTTTCCAAGTTAGACTTTCACCATGGTTATGCTTCCATTTGATCAACACAAGGTCAATCATTTTCCGGCGTAGCTTATTTTGCTTTCTCCCAAGTATTGCTACCGGTTCTTCAATCATTCTTTTTCTTGGGTCAGTACTCACATCTTCAATGGGAATAACACTAGTGTCCTCCGCTAAGCACTTCCACAAATAAGAAACATGAAATGTGTTTTGAATTCCATCCAATTCAGTGACTCCATCATTCTCATCTTCACTTCATTCGGATCAACACAGACACAGTCTCACAAACACACACATGTCGTGATACATTTACAATTACGTTCGCGACCGGAATTGTAACTATATCCTTTCATACGTGTGCCAGGTAACCCTTCTATGCGTCACCTACTTATAATCCTTCAAGTATCCAGCATCAACTCCACTCTTCAAACTTCAAATCCATGTCTTTTAAACTAGTAGACTCAACAACATTGACTACCAATCACTTCATTTAACTTCATGTACATCATAATCATCTTAAACATTTAATCCGGCTATCACTTTCCACCGATCTTCATACATTCCACACACTTGAAGCATCAACATCACTAAAGTTGTAACACGATGTTCACTCTTGACAAATAGGGGTACAATACATAGAAATCTCTCCAACTTCATTACTTTGTACACCGGTCAACACAAGCATGGCCATACAAACACGCTCGTGTCGTGATACGCTTGCAATTATGTTCCGGACCATAATTGTAATTGTATCCTTTCACACGCGCGTTCGTTCCCACATTTGTGTATCACCCTTTTTCCATCAATTCCTTTCACGTGATTTTCAGCACACATACTACATCTCATTTCCTTTGCGGTCCTTGTCACTAACCCCATGGGCTAGACAACATTGATGGAATACCATTTCACCTAATTCCCCACTTCCATTCACCTCAGCTACTTCACACATAAATTATATCACACGTTTATTAAATTCAGTTAGGGAAATGGTACATTACCTCGGGGACCGTCTATGGTAGCAATAGGATAATTAGCGATGGAGAAGCGAGAAACGGGAGAATAAAGGCTAAAACACATATTCACATATCAACAAACAATCATCATATAGCCTTATTCCTACACTTTCACTCATCCCAACCCGTCCTAAGGCATTTCATCTCAAAGGCTAAGCATACCTACTTAAGCCTACTTATCCTCTATCGGTTTAAGTCCAATTCCTATGGCATACCTATAGTCATTGGTTCACTTAAACCATTTCTCTGATACCAACTTGTAACACCCGTCGTTTTAAAATATGGATTTCCAAAAACTTTCGCCTAACGGCGTCAAAGAAAGCGGAATTAAACTTTAAAAGTCCAAACCAGCAAAATCTGTTGGTTCATTCATTAAATGGTGTTACTAGCCATATCATCAAAACAAGTCTAAATGGAAATCCATCGGTTGCCCAACATTAAACAACCGACATTATAGTAAATACAAATCATAAATATCTAAACATAAATCAATGTCTAATGCAAGCAGCCACTATGGGTAACTACAACCAGCTTCAAGATCATCTACCCATGCCTCACATCTTCTCACATCTACCTGCTCACTAATGTTGGACCTGAGGGCACAATCATTTTAAAAGAGATGTTTTTCTTTCTCAATTCTTCAACTCCTATTACTTATATTAATTATAATAAGTTATTAACATGAAGACTTCAAAAATTTGAGTTTACGATCCGAAATCACAAGGCTATTTGCCATCATCCACTATGCTTACAAGTTCCGATTTTGATGTGGTTCTAAAAATTTAAGGTGAATCCAAAACTCTAACTAAACATATATTATATTTATCATTAATGTTTATTATAATTTAGTTTCGATCATCGATTTACTCTAACCACAATTTATTTGATACTCACGAATCCTGTATGAGGCATATTCGAATTTCCTTATGATACAATCAATATAGCTACCGTACATCATACGGGTATTAGGACTAGTAGTTAGATATATAAATACTTTTAACTTCTAATTGTGCTTATATTCTTTCGTTCTATTTGGAAAATAATCAAACATTTCATTTTGTTATCTGGGTTTT
>CM067170.1:136381773-136456368 GCA_034093135.1 Erigeron breviscapus | reverse complement strand
AATCATCTTTACCACCTGAGGCAACAACCCATCTTGAATGGTTCTAAGAACTGACCCAGAAATCTCTTCAGTGATTTCTTTCAACATGCTGTGTCTAAACTTCTTAGCACACTCATCACTGATGTTACTGACAACAGAGTTCTGGTCAAGGGTTGGCCTGCTTTCTAGATTACTAACCCTGGTAATCAACTTCTGAACCTCATCTGTCAGACCTGCCAGTGGTTGAACAACTTCAGCTTTCACTGCAGTCTGAACATAATTCACCAATTTTGCCTCTAATCCCTGGACTGCCACTTTGATATTTTCAGAATTTTTATTTGTGGCCAGAACCAGTTCATTCATCTTCTCAAATACCAGCTTCTCATTCCCAGTAAAAACATTCATTTCTGATGCAAGGTTATTCGATGATAAAGTCTTAAAATCAGTAAGGCACGATGTACCTATTACCACCGTAAGGCATGATGTACCTATTACCACCGTGAGGCACAGGTTATGCATAACACTTAACATCTAATTAGCTCGAGCATTTATCATGTTTAGTTTAGATTTCCACCTTTAGCCTAAACTAATCCACGCTATCATCTTTTCACGTTAGGGCCCTTAAAACGTGCACGTGTCATGGCAACCTAAAAAGGTCTAGTGTTCTAGATGAACAAGCCACATATACATGCACATAACAACATTACAACATATCATTAACCACCGCTCATCATAACATATCATATCGTAAACATATCATTAACCACCGTTCATCATATCGTAAGCATATCATTATCGTCACATAACATATCGTAAACGTCTCTACGGGGAAGCATTTTAGGCATAAACAACGTCATCATTAATCCCCGAGTACCTCCCACATCAACCCAACCACATATGAGTTATACATTACCGTTTTGGAGGTTATAGTTTACAAACCGTTTTTGTTGCACCCTCAGAGTGACAAAAGTAGTGTATCTTACCTCGTAGTAGTGTATGCGCGTAAACAACAGCTAGTAGTGCTTAACAGTATTCCCCGACACCTATCGTACAATAACATATGAAGTATAAGTCATTAGGGACATTAAATGGACTTTCGTACGACTTTAGGACTCATAGAATCCATCGAAACTCGACCTTCATTCACTAATTCAACCTTTCAGGAAACTTGACTTCAAAATCATCCTTTAAAATTATTACCATTAGAAAATAGACTCTCTCACGATTCTAGGGATAGTTTATTTGTCAAAAAACGGAGTTACGGTTCAAGAGATATGGCCATTTGAAAAATCAAACGAATTTAGCTTCCTGAAACGAATTTAGGCCATACTGAACGAACTTAGCAATGCACAAACGAACTTAGGAGGCTCCATATGAACTTAGGACCTCACCAACGAATTTAAAACACCTCAAACGAAGTTCTTCTTCGTTTGAGAAACGAATTTAAGCATTAGAACCACTTAGACTTCACTTAGGTTTCAAAACGAATTTAACTTGAAAACACTTAAACTTTCACAAACGAATTTAGCTCATAATCCACTAAACGAATTTAAACTCTTGCCAAACGAATTTAGACACCCATGAACGAACTTAGAGAGCATCAAACGAACTTGAAGTTCGTTTGGGAAGCAACAGAACGAACTTAGCACCAGAAAAACCCTAACTTCGTCCAGAATTTACAAAACGACTTGTTCTTCGATTTTTCCAGAAATCCATCGACTTGGGCTTCACCCAAAACATGTTTTGACATATATAAACATATTTTGATCATTCATATCGATTACAAACTCGTTTGACACCGTTTTGATCATTAATTTGCTTATTCGTATTATGAACCCTAATTATTTATAAACCTTTATTAAAATCAGATTTGCTTAACATAGAAACAACCTTTGAATATGAAAATGTGGCCAATAAAACATTGATTACCTGTAGAAACGATAGCCAATTCGATTCAATACAAAAACACCCAATTGATTGACCAAAACTTGGAGATTCCTTAAGAAATCGATTAGGGAATTGAAGGAACTGTATGTGTGTGTTTAGGAAATGTAATTAGGCTGCAATTAATTAGAGATTAGGCTAATTGTAACCCTAATCCCGTTTTTCAACTTTCAGTTTTTGTCAGATTTAGTCCCTGGACTTCATATTAGCTTTATTACACCTTTAAACACCTAATGGGGATATACATAACACATGGAAGCACTTTCGCACACTACATAGACCTTTTACACATCATTAAGTCTACTTTATTGTCACTCATTAAAGATAATTAAATCTCACATATAGGGCACATAAACATATAAACACGTATTTCCACGTAAACATATCACGGACTTAGAATTTGACCTAACGACGTTAGTCCACATGAACGATTAAGTTTTGGGATGTTACAGTTCAGCACCAAAGAAATCACTTGTGATTGGGTTTTGACATTCAATGAATCGTAACCCGACTTCTTATTGCTCAAAGCAACAAGAATCACATGTGAAAATAATTTCCACCTGCCCAGCAAACAATTCTTTTGGAATGTGTTCCGATTTGCAGGACCGACATACCCCATTCTTCTGTATGCTCCCAATCTAAGCTCTTGGGGATATGTGGTTGGACCATTCACGCCTCCTTCTTGGTCTTCATTTCCCAAGTCAAGAATACCAATCAAGTCTGAGGTAGTGAAGTGGAAGGTCTGATTGTTTACCCTCGCTTCAATACTTGGGACAACACCGGGTAAAAATCATGCAGATTCCCAGAATTGACTTAAATAAGTCAGATAGATAACTGGGTCAGCGGTGAGAACATGTCTGATTCTTGATTGCTGCAGAAACTCAAGAATCCGGACAAATCTCCCAGCATTGCCTTGATTCATGTCCAGGTCAATCAAGTAGTTATGATTCTTGTGGAAGTGTCTCTCGGCCATCTGCAAAAAGGATACAAACAACAACAAACAAAAGGTTAGCATCAACAAATAAAGTCGAACTTTAAAGCTCTTAACATTTTCTAAGCTCCTGAAACCCTTTGTTTCACAAACTATGAAAATGTTATCAACTTTAACCATCGACAAATAAGGTTGAACAATAAAATTCTTAACGTTTTCCAAGATAGTGAAACCATTTGTTTCATAATCCTCCAAAACATTACCAATTTTATTGAATCAACACGTTGAAATTAAAACTTTTAACGTTTTCCAAGGTCGCGAAACCGTTTGTTTCATAACTTTCCAAAACATTCAGTCTCCGTTTGAATAACAAGATAAACAAACTCTTAATCTTCATTTCGTCTCCGTTTGAATTTTGGTGAGTTGTCGGTGTGTAAGTGTACTCTGCTCGACCTACAAGCTTGAGCTTTCTCCATTCCGGACTGGATAGACTCAATTTTCATACACTTAAGAGACCCTTATCTTAACGGTTGACACACATCCTGTTAAGATAAATAATTCTGCACACTCAAACAAACTCGTGAGATCTACACAACACATGTATTAATCTCAATGGTAAATAATTGAACTCGAAAACACTTAAATAGATATATAACATATAACAAACAACAGATTCTACCAATTAAGATTATAATCTAAGAAATTATCATGTTAGCCCACACAATAAGTATTTTCTATTCAATTATTCAAAGTAAATTGCAAATCAAAATATCAATCAAATATATCAACTAAGTGACTTTGTTTGACCAATTTTGACCGAAACCTTAAGTATTAAACCTAACCTTTCGAACAATTTACATCTAAGACCTAACCTAAGGTGTACTAAACACACTTAAATTAAAGTCTTAAACTACACTACATCCCTATCACGACACACACTTATTCGGTGTTCAATAAGAACGTAGTTGAGTCCTCCTAGAAACTAGATACCCTATTTAGCAATGTCTCTCGTGCAATAGAACCCTATTATTAGCAATATACATTACGGAGCATAAAGTTATAAAATAAATCACATTAATTTGATTCAAATTAATCTAATAAATCTTATAATAGTCATGCTTAATACTGTATATTTAACAGGTATTGGAGAGACTAGTTTCTGCGGAAGAGATCAGATGTGGCAATTACATAAGTCTAAGAGCCACTAGTTATCCTCACGTCTCTACACTAAAGCAGTAACTACTCCCCCTTAAACCATTATTATATTTTTTTTGTTGCATTTTCTGATTTTTCCTTTTTTTTTATTTTAAAATATAAGAGATTCTAGAGAGACAGTAGCTAAGGGTTTCTCATTCCAGTCAATTGGACTAGCAACTCAAAATGCGATCGATCAAAGGCCTTAGTGTAAAAATCATATATAAATCAACTTGCACATTCATCATAGGATAACAAACATTAAACAAATAACAATGCTATCACAAATGATTTATTAACAAGCATAAAATAAAGTAATTCAGATTACATCTTAACTACACAAGGAAAGATTTCACCTGACATGTGATCAGAAGTGATCAACATAAAACACCTTATATATACTCGTTTTTCCCAAATACGTTCTTTTATAAACAAATTATAAATAACATACAAGGGACTTGCACCATGATTTACAATGAAGAAATAAAACAAAAGTTCGATAACCCACTATGTTATCTAATTAAAAATGTGCCTAGGACTCAGTCACCGATCACCGAAATACATGGTCTCTCTAACTGTATCCTCCGCACGAAAGATAAACGCCTAGTTGCGAAACGGCACCCAAGCCTCAGTAGACTTGAATTTACCGTCCTTATCTTTCACTGAGATATTCGTCCAATATCTATCACTCTCAGTGGGAGTCTTGGATTTTGAAGTCTGTCTGTTTTTTCTTGGCACCCTCTCAGGAAATAACTCGGTCTTTCTCCTGGGACTATGTTTCTGAAACATTGAAGAACGACCAGTCTTAACCGTTCATGTGAAACGATCATAAAAACATGTATCGTCTTCACCAACACGATTAAAGACTTCTCGTTTTGGAGTGAGATTCCTCTTTGGAGTCTTGCTACGAACTTGGCCGCCATTTGAAGGCTTCTTTGGAGATACACTTCTTGGCTTTCCATGCTCCTTAGCAACATAACTCGAGGAATTTCCAGGTGAACCACTCCATGAAGGTGAGTTCCTTTGAGAAATTCTTTTAGGTGAAACACTCGTTGACCTTTCTTCAACATGTTTACCTTTGTTCTTTCTCAACTGAACATCCATATCTTTAACATCTCTGTCACTTGAATCATTAGACTGCTTTGATTTGCTGGATTTACCCTTCTGAGGACACTTACTTGCCACATGTCCCTTTTCTCGGCAAATTAAACAAGAGATTTTTTTAATGGACTTCTTTGATCTGTTAACAGCCGGACCACTTGTCCTTTCAAAGTGTGCCCTTTTAACTATGTTCTCTTGTTCAGGAATTAGTATAAGAGGAACAACCATTTTTCTAGTTATGAACTTAGGATTTAACACTTCCTCTGTAATATCCACATCCCAAAGCTTATCAATTAATACAGGATTCATGCACTCAATCGAAAACTCTCGCTCTGTGAAAATTCGATCACTACCTTTCAATGTAAAAAGCTTCAGCATAAGAGTTTTTGAGCTTAAGTCAAAGATTTCATTCTTTCGAAATTGCTCCATTGTATGTGCTTCTGTGCGTTCTTCCTGTTCATTAATAGACAGATTTTGAGATTTAGCATTCTTTTCATTCTGAATTGGATCCGACTCCTTTTCTTCAAGTTGCTTAGTTGATTCTGTGATCAAGGATGATGTTCCTTTTTGTTGAGTCATATCTTCATATGTGTGCTTCAGGTCTTGCTGATTACTAGTACTTTTAGATTTAGAAAAATAGTTTATCATACATCTCATATCTCTCATTTTGTTGAGTTTCCCATTTAGATGAGTTATTTCAACTTTAGCATCCGCCAATTCAATTTGTTTCTCAGTAAGTTTCTTCGATATCTTTCCAGAGTTTTCTTGACATAACTCTTTTCTAAGAATTACTTCTCTGAGCTCTTCTTTCATAGCGGTCATTCTGCCTTGGTCTGCTTTAACTTGTCTCTTTAACTCACCTTCTTTTTGGGTCAACATAGCAACTTGTTGCTTGAGAGAAGATCTATCTTTGACTGAATCATCAAGTAATGCCTTTATGTCTCTTATAACATTTTGAAGATTACTGACTTCAGAGGATAACATGTTGTTGAACTTGCAAATTTTCACCAATGAATGTAGTGAGAACTCCATTAATTGCTCAGGTACGTCTAAATTAGAAATGAAATCAATAAGTTCCTCTGTACCGAGTCTTTGAGGAATTTCCACCTTTTGACAACTTTTGTCTTCTTCTGACTCCAATATCTCGTCATCCTCTGAAAGAATACTTGTGTCAAGAGCTTTCTCCTTGTCTTGTTCTGTCTTTGTAGGATAATCTTGCTCATGTCGAACAGGAACATTTGAATCATCAGATAACATTGTAAACTCAATGGCACTCATATCTTCCTCATTTTCTTCTTGATGATCGTGATCAGCTTCAATTTTCATGGTGTAATCTTCCTCAGGGAATTCATCGTCTTCATTCATCTATGTCTACATACTCATCATCTTGATAAGAATCATCGAGATCACCAGTTATGGCAGTGTCTGAGTAAATTTCAGCAAGATATGCATTGTCTTCTTCATTGACTTTAGTACTCCAGTCATATGATCCGTCTTGTTGTTGGACCACCAAAGCTCTTGAGTTATTCTAATCAACTGAGCCTTGATTTCCATTAGACCTATCATTATATGACCTTTGTTTAGAGGTGTTTGAAGATGAAGGTACTGTTCCACCTTGATTGAAGTTCTGACGAGTCACAATAGACCTGTCATCCTTCTTGGGTCTCTGGCATTCCCTAGCAAAGTGTCCAAAGCCCTCGCAATTGTAACACTTTACCTTTGACTTATCAAAGACAAGATTGGAACCCACAACCTTTCGCCCTGTTCTTGCCAAGAACCGTTTAGCCCGAAGAGTCAACATGGCCATTTGCCGTTGCAAGTGAATCTCTTCTAAGTCCAAAGGATCAATTTGTTCATAGTCTTCATCTATAAAACTGGGATCTTGAACCTTTCCTTGGATAAACTGTTCATACGATGTCACGAATGACGCAAGAACGGATAAGTGACTTTCCGCACATTTGACACTTATAGGCACGGTGGAACTAACACTGGAGGTAGGATACTGAAGGTTGCCTTGATTGTCACTCTGACTTGAAACAAGACATATGTTCCCCTCAGAGTCAAACGAGATTCTCTGTAAGTCAACATCTTCACTCAGGAAAGCACTTGTGCTTCCACTAGAACAACCTTGACCCACATTGATCGTAGGCCTACCGTAATAAAGCTCGGGAATCTCAGCATTATTATATCCTTCTTCCCTCCTCTTTAGTTTCATTTCTTGTCCCCGAAACTTAGCAACTATCTGAGTCAAGAACATATCTGAGAAATCTGCTTTCTCCTGCCAAGTGGTAATATAATTACTCCACTTTTCCGGCAAGGTGCTCAAAAATTTCTCGACTTTTTCCTCCTCATAGTAGGTAACTGTTTCGGACAAAAATTACCTATGATAATTTTGTAAAATGATTCAAGATAATTTTCTGACCAAAGATTTGTAAGTGAGGTCGGGTGCTTAGGATCCTAAAATAAAATAAGACATATGCTAATGAAAATAATGCGAATAAAGGATTTTATGTAGAAAAGTTTAGTAAGTGTCTTGAAAACAGAATTCTGAAGAAAAAAGAGAAAAATCGTTGAAGATAAAGATAATAAGACTCAAGATCTAGACTATGATCCCTAAATAAACGATTTTATAGCAATAACACTTATGAAAAACGGCTTTAATGCATAAAGTGGAAATAAGTAAAGTGTTTGAATGTCAACAATTCAAGTAAGTTTAAGATAAACTTATAACAATCATTTAAATATAAGCGCAAGTAAAATAATTTGCAAAAAGTGTTAATAAACTTGTAAAAACGATTCGTAAATGTAAAATAAAGCAAATAAAAGGTAAAGACAATGAACACATAGCATTTTTACGAGGAAAAGCCCTTAATCCATCTGGATTGCCGGCATAAAAACCTCGGGAGGAAGCAATTGCTCCTGCCTTTGTTATTTTATTATTAGAATTTCAAGATAATTACAATACGAGAGCACAAGTGATCGTTCTAAGTGATGAATTTGGTGTTGAATCTTGGTGTGAACGAATTCTAAGTGTTTTTAAATGAAAAGTAGAGAGAAAAAGGTGTTTTGTGTGTGATTTTTCTGTGGAAGAACGGATTGATCAGCCTATAGATCACTTGCCCCTTTTATAGGGAAAAAGTACAACTAACTTTCCTAAAAATCTGGGATCCTGACAAATTCTTCTCTTGACTTGAAGACTTGACTCTTGAACGTTAAAGGACTATTTCCACACGTTTTCCAGCAACTAACTCCGACTTTGGGGGCAAGAAAACACCTTTACACGTTCCTATATTGCTTAGTCAAGATAAATAACGGTTAGTAATTTCAGAGCTCAAGATCCTGGACATATTTCGGATCTTGGCCCATATCTTGAGATCCTGGCCATATGTTAACTATTTGAACATATATTATGATCTTAAGCATGTTTTAGGATCTTAAGCATGTTTTAGGATCTTAAGCATATTTTAGGATCTTTCTCATTTTTCATATTTATGATCCTGAAGTACAAAGTTTAGCCATGAACAGTAGTTAAGATCTTGATACCCTAAGATCTTGAATGTGAAAATCTCATCCCAAACAATTGTCCCCAAAATTTTAACTCACGTTTATCTTCTTAAATGGAGTTGAAAATTTTCAAAACAGTTTTGACGGTATCAAGATCAAAGCAAATAATAAACAAAAGTATTAGGGATAGAATTGACCGTTCGTAGAAGATCATTTCTCAAATCTCTCTTTGTGTCTCATTGTTCAGAAGACTCATCATTCCAAGCATAACTTCTTGATTCGCTTAGTTTTGATGATTCAGAAGGACTTCTTCAAACCTGGTGAAATATCCGAATGAAAGATGTAAATTGTTAACAAAGTTTTTGTGGTGTACCTTTGTAAAGTCCCAAGCTAGATGGTTTAACCCAGAAGTGTAAAATATAGCAAGTCTAATAAGCACTAGATTGGACTAGTATTACTTGAATATAAATGCAAGTATATAAACAAAGTAATACAAGACTAAAAGCAATAAAATAAAGGTGGAACACAATGTAATATTTTCAAGTGTATTTTATTTATGATGTTAAATAAAATACAAGATTGTGCGGAATCAAGATAATACAAATATGTAAGTATCCTAACAACCTATGAATTATAAATGATCTATATTTGCCAAATAAACTCTTTGGATCGAGATACTTAAAGTTGTGAAGTATCCCTGTTACGATCGAGAGTATTTAGACAAATTTACTTTTAATGCTAAAAGTAATTTTAACAAGGAAATGACTTTGTATTTATAGGCAAACAAATTCACCAGTGAATTTGTGCCGTACAAATATGGTTGCATGCATTTAATGAACCGACAAGGTCATTAAATGCATTGGTTAAGGTACAAGGATAAAGTCACATCAATATGACAATAATCCTTTTAACCAACCACCTTTACACACGTAAGCACTTTGGTAAAGAACAAGTGGAATGTTCTTTGGAAAGTGTGTAAAGGCAAAAAGTCAATTCCTCGTAATCAGTGTTCAGACTTGTAAGGTCTAGAACACTGACAATCCTCCAGTGTTCAGATCTGGTAAGACTTCTAGTGGACTCCGCCATTTGAAAATCTTCTTTATTCTAACTTCAGTCTTTGACTTCAGTGAGAATGTCTTCAGTAGAATAGATCTGGACTGGGATGAAGTCCAGTGAGCTAATCTGGAATACTCCAGATTTCCTATACAAGTATTTCTGAACAAATCTTCAGAGGGACTCCAGTTTCCAAGTCTGGAGTAGGTCCAATAAATACATTTCTGGACAGATCTTCAGTAAGGCTCCAGTAGTCGAGTCTGGAGCGAGTCCAGTAAATCTGGACCTAACAAATTCCCCCTATTTGTTTAGAAATAATGCAAGGTTTTTCAAGCTTATATCTATACAACTTTGTATGCTTGAAAAACACTTGTTTTGACTTAGTCTAAAAAATTTAAGTTACTGAAAAACACTTTATAGATCATCAGTGTTTCAGTTTCATCTTTTAATACTAACTTAGACTAAATCTGATCACTTACTTTATGAAACAAAATATGCAACTATATTTACAGCCATCAACAGAAAATAAGTTACAATTTTGTGAATTTAAATACAAATTACAAGTAAATGATACAAGAGTTAGGCCCTTCTTTTCAACGTCTGTCCTGGAGCATCTTCAGAAGCCTTTCTCTTTGGAGATGGAGAGGATGGTACAGACTCTGGTGGCTTCATGCCTATTGCAACTTCTATCTGTTGCTTTCTCCTCCATACCTTCTCAATCCTCTTCAAAAATGCTTTAACATCAGTCGACAAATCAGTCTTCCCCTTGAATGTTAAGGCTATCTCCTTCAGTTCAGTCCATCCAAAAGCTTAGACTGAAGCACTTTTCCTTTCATCAATAAAGTTACCTTCCCTGGTCAACTTTACTTCAAACCTGGACATGCCTTCATGATTATTAGCAAGCTTAATCTCTGCACCAATGATTTTTCTGGCATCAGCCCTGAAATTCAACATTTCTTCAGATTTGGCTTTTTGCTTAGCCATCTGGATCATATATTCAGTTTCCTTAGATACTTTCTGCTGTTCAATGGCAGACTGGAATGCTTCACGATTGATTCTTTGTGAAGTATCCAGAGGAATGAATGTGCTCAGATCAGCATCTCTGATTTCCTTGATCTGTTTGGCAGTTAGTTTGGGTAAACCTTTTAATACGTCCCACGGTGTATCAATATACCAAAGTATATTGAACACAGAACAGTTGTAGAGGGGGGTGAATACAACTTACTTCAATCTTTACAAACTTTTAAACACAAAACGTTTTAAGATTCAGTTAATGAGTATTAAGCAAGTAAGTAAAGAACAAGAATCATTAAAACAGTAAAGCAGTAAAGAAACAAAAACATTCTCGAACACAGATTGTGGTTTTCAAATGTAATCCTTTATTAAGAAATAATCTATACAAAGAATTACAGGGTTGTAGCGGAATAAAGATAGCCTATAGATATCTAAACAACCCTATGAAATGACAAACAACAATCAATAAGTTTCAGCTCAAGAGAATCAGCCCAAGCTGATCTCGTACAGACTAAGCTGTGTGTAAGAGCAGAGAAACTAGTGTGAAGAATGATTCTCAGGAAATGCCACCCATATGCAATCCATGAATGAGGCTTTTATAGGCAAAAACGCTCCTTCATTAGGTGTCCGTTGCAGCTACGTGTAATTCGTTCAGTGGTTGATGAAGGAATAATCAATCGTGCCTTTCATGGTACTTGTGGTCCCCCACGTACTGACGCACCTTCTTCATCTACCAATAGGAGTATGGACACGCATATGTAAAACCAACCACCAACCTGGATCCTTGGATTCTTCCTAGTCACGTCATTTGTCCTTATCTTCAATCCATGTTGTTATCTTCACTTGATTGTCAGACACAGATTGGGCCGTTTTTCAAGGCTCCAATCTGCCTAAGTGTTTCCAAACTGACTGCTAATCCCAAGCTGTCTTCCACTAACATCTTGGTCTTCTATCTTCAATCCTCCTCTTCGACTTGGACTGAATGCTAATACATTGTTGATGCAGCTTGAGTAACACTTGCTTCCATAAGATATTACAATTACAAGTATGAAGCATGATCTGGGTCAGAGACAGATCGTAAGCTGTGTCAGCTTAGTCTGACCCAGATCAGATTACAAGAACCAAAGATTACCAAGTGTTTATAGGTCAGATTTGTCATCATTAAATTTACAATTAACATTGGGACTCAACAATCTCCTCCTATTTGATGATGACAAAACCCAACTACACTTCTAACTTATCAGCTTACAAAGAATCAAACGAAAATATGACTAACAGCTTGTGACCCTTTGAATCTTTTGGGTTCTTTTCAATCTGATATGAAATTTTAACAAGACAACTGAATTTGTACAAATACTTGTATATATTGAGAAATACAAAGTATTACAATAAGACTTTATTCCCCAATCAACTCTACAGTTTCTTGCTTAACTTCAAAAGATGGAGTAATTCTCACATCTACTTTTCTATCTAAACCTTCATCTATTAGGAACTGTTCATACCCATTACCTTGTTCACTGAAAGTAACACAAAATCTGTACAAGGTAAAAAGGTGCATAGCTGGTACCTCTTTCAGCTCAGCAGTCCTTTGGAATACAAGTTGCCCTCTTGCATCTACAAGTTTCTGAGGAAGTCTGTGTGATCGCCTTCAGGAGCTTTGAGCTTAACATTTCTTCTCCTCTTCTTCTTGAGTGGCTCTTCTGACTCATCTTCATCATCCAAATCATATGCTTTTGGTCTTGGAAGGCCAGTGATATCAATCTTGTATTTTACAATTGCAGCCAACTTTTTCTCAATGGCTTCCAAGACAGTCTCTCTATGAATTCCAGGCATACCAGTGATGATATCATGCAATTCAACCCACTTTGTGTAGCCTAACTCATACAGATTGTCAAGATCATGAGTCTCCCAGCTTGTCTCAAATCCTTTTCTTGTGAACCTTATGCTTGGAATGGACTTTCCCTTTCTTCTTTTGAGTTGAACCTGGAGGATTGGTTCTGGATGCTTTCTATAGTTGATCTTTTCTGTTACTTTTCTTTTCTCCATAGCATCAAACCAATTATGGGCTTTCACACTTTCTTTCACATCTTTAACCTTCTGTGATGGTGTAGAGTGAACCACCACCTTTTCTTTCCTTATCCTTTGCTCACAACTTTCTTTTTGGAACCAATGGCTGTAAGATCTTCTTCATCTTCCTTATTTAATTGTTCTTGAACAGCCTTGGCAATTTCAGAATCAGACTTAGTTGCAGCAATTCTTTCTCTTTCTAATCTGTCCTCCTTAGTCATTTTATATGCCACCTCAAGTGTTACCCCAAGCTGTGGAGCAGTTTCTGTTGCAATCTCCCAATCCTTTTCTTTCTCAGTTAAGATCTTCACACCACTTGACCCAACTTCTGTAGTTCTTTTCTTGATCATGAACTGGGACAGAGTGGCTGTGTCTTCACTAGATGAAGATTCATCAATTTGTTCTTTGGGAGCTGGGTCAGCTTGAGTTGGCACAACTTGTACAAGATCAGCTTGGGAGGACTTTCTTTTCTTTTCAGCTTTCTTATCTTTTTCAACTCCAACATCCTTCCTTATATCTCCCATTTCAGCATTAACAGTCTCCCCCTTGGTTGTATTACTCTCCTTTTCAGCTTCTTCATTCAATTTTCCAACATTTTCACCACCAGACTCAGATTCTGGTCTTTTTATCTCCTCTACATTTTCCTTCTCACCTTCCACCCTAGAACCATGCACAACCAATCTTCTATCATTTAGTGCCTCCTCAGCTCTGGCCTTATTCCGTCTCTCTTTTAGCCTTTCAAAGTATTCTTCCATTTCCTTATCAACCTGAGCTCGTTGTCTTTCATTTTCTAGCTCAATTTCAGCTTCACTCATAGCACTCCTCTTTCTCTTAGTAGCATTCTTCTCCCCCTTTTTGTCATCATCAGCAGGGAAAGAGCTCACTGGAGTAGCAAAGAGGCCTTTGAGATCCTGGTTGATCAAGTCTATTTTGACATTTGTGAGATAGCAGGCTCTTCTTAGCTCAACATAATCCTCATGGAGGAGTTCAATCTTGGATTTAACACCCTTAGAAACTTCAATCAGATCATTCTTGAAATCTGCTTGTGACTTGTTTGCAGATCGAAGTTCTATGGTGACTTCCCTTTTAAACTTGGTTGCAACATTCTCAATCTGACCCAGAGTACTCTTGTTTCTTTCATTTTCTTCATTTACTGCCTTTGTAAGACTATCAAGAGACTCTGTCAGCTTGCTCTGGTTCTGCTGCATCAAATCAATTGCTTTCTTAACATTTTCTTCCAATGCAGTCTGATCTTGACTCAGCTTATCCACCTTTTTATCCGTCAAATCCTGATCCTTTTGGATCTTTTCCAAGCATTTGGTCAGCTTTGAGCTCTCAACCTTAGAGGTTGAAATGAACTCAGTGAGCTGACCCACCACATCTGAAAATGAGATGGTGGCAGCTTGGGAAGAACTTACAGTTGTCTTAAAAGCCACTGACTCTGGAAAGAGCAGCCTGCAATCCTTAATATCAGGGTCATTGGGCATATTTAGAATGGGGCGGAGGTTTAAGGAGTTTTGGAACATTTGCTCATGAGAGTGAGTCTCATGAGTGGATCTGTCAGAATTGATGATGAGTTGGTCAGCCTGAGAAAGATTAACGTTTAATTCAGGCTGAAAGCCAGTGGGAATGTGTTGATCTAGATTTTGATCAACTCCTCCACTGGCATCTTCCATCAGAGCATCCCTTGAGGATGGATGGGCAAACTCATCATCGAATGAAGAATCACTTCCGGAGATAGTGATCAAATTCTCATTGACATCGTGAGGACCATCAATGGTTCCCTTTGCTGCACAAGGGGCTGACATGACTGCCTTAAAGACAGCCAAGTAACCTGCAGAATCCCTCTGTCCGAGGACAGATGCAGACACAGACTCTGCAGGTGTAATGTTTTGTGCATTTGATTGCCCTTCAACAGAGGTGTGTTGTTGCACCAAAGTATCCTTAGGGAGAATTGAGGCCTGTACCCCTCCTTGTGACATAGAAGGGGCATTGACAGCCTGTGCAGACTCAGAGTGTAAGAGAGAAGGAGTCTAATCAGCTTGGGGAGGAGAAGCAGTGTCACCAATGCGTTCGATACTTCTCTCATTTGGCTGACCATCCTCAGAAATGATGTGCATTGACTCTGACTCACTTTGGATCTGGGCTAGATCCTCTGTTATCCCTTTAATGATATCATCAACCTTTTGGGAGGCTGATGATGGCGATATCAGTTTAGACACAGTATGACCTTAGGAGGAGGTCTTTTTTTCAATACCTTCACCCTGTTTGGAGGGTTGGGTAGCAGTAGGTGTTCCCTTTAGCTCGTCTACACTCTTTTGGGAGAGTGCAGATGGGTGTGGCGATTTCGGCTTGTCAGCTTTGGTGACAGGGACAGCTTTGGAACGTTCCTTAGCTTCCCCTGCACCTTGGGGGATCTCAAGATTGGATGTTGCATTATCAACCCCAGAAGCTGACACAGATTTCTTTTGCGATCTTTTCTTTTTGGCCTTGTGAGGTACTAAGTCCTCAACAAGGGGTCTTTTAGAATTGGATTTTGAACGAGTGGACGAAGGTGTGGCTAGGGTGGCTGATGTTTTGGCCAACCCTTCACCCTCTTTTGTAGGAGTAGAATGTTGAATAGATTCAGAAGAGTTTGAGGGTTCAGAAGCATGTGTACCTGGGTCCCCCTGATTAGTAGATTTAGTGTCAGACTCAGATCGCGTCGAAGAAGGGACAGCTTCCCCAAGTGCTTCTTGTTCCTCTTCTCTTTTCCTGTAAAAATCAAGGTAGATCTGCATTGCTCAGGTCAGACCCTGCACAGATACCTTGGGACTATTGAAGATGTTGTTATTGATAGACTTGCATTCCACTGTCTGACCAGTTGCCAGACTATAATCATTATCAAGTATTGCTTCAATGATAAGAGCAAGAATCCTACCATAAGGTATGGTAAGACTCTTCTTATGAACGCGATCAACAAGGTGCTTAAAGATTAAGCCAGCAAAATCTATTCTGGTCATAGTGACCATTGCATGAAAAATCTGCAATTCTAGAACATTAGGCTGATCAAAGCTGCCTGCCTTTACTTGTAAGGTTTTAGAAATTGTGCTCAATAAGTAGTTCCAAATACCAGTTAAATGTTTCATTTTAACCACCGAAGCCAATGGACTAGTATATCCAACTTCTTGTAAAATATTTTTGGCTTCAGTATGAGACACAACATTATCATATTCATCATCAGGCATATATGACAGCTCAAAAGCAGACCTAAGCCTCTCATAAGAAATATATACCTTTTTCTTACCATTGAGGATTGAGCCATAGATTGCAGCATCTCCTTTCTTGTTCTGTTTCACAACACAGCTTGCCCAAAATTCACACAAAAGATCTTGAAACACCCAGTCTGGCTTCTCAATCATCACCTTGCTGAATGGATGATGCCATAAGAAAGCCACAATCTCATCGTATCCTTTTGCCCATGAAGGAGGATGAATATTGGCATAAACCAGACTGCCAATCTTGATTTTACCAGTATCAAGATCAGCCGGAACCACTACTACCTTATCTCCCACCACATAAGGTGAAAGCTTATTGGCGTTTATCAGAGCTGGGTATTGACTTTCAGGTTCAGAAGAAGAACTAGATTGAGAATCATTAGAATGAATAGAAACAGATGATGATGCCATTTTGAAAACAATTTTTTAGAAGAAATTAAATTTAATAAAACAGTAATCAGATTAGAGAAAAAAATTGATTTAAAAGAATATGAACAAGTGATTTGGGATTTAGGTTAATTTGATATTATATACAAAACTGAAAATATCCCGTTTGAAAAAGTTGGAGAGAGAAAGATTTTGATTGGAGGATCAACAAGTAGTGGTGGTACTTTTTCAGTAACCGGCTGTGACCACTACACGTGTCACACTCCAATAGGATCAGCAAGTACACTAAATAAAATAATGAAAGTAATAAAATGCACTGAGATATTTAATAACAAAAATAACCACGAAGCTGGGTCAGACTCAGCTTACCCTCTTTCACTTGAAATGCACCAAGTGGGAAAGGGTAGTCTGGGTCTGACACAGCTTACCCTCAAAATTGTAGTATAACTCTAAGGGGTCAGATTTGCTATTACTTAGCTCACTACATTTTACAAATTAAGCATACCTAGCTTACTTATGAGGTAGTTGAACCTTGATTCATCCAATGGCTTTGTGAACAAGTCAGCAAGCTGATTGTCTGTTGGAATGAAGTGGAGTTGAACATCTTTCATTACACGATCCCTGATGAAATGATATCTTATATCAATGTGTTTTGTCCTTGAATGAAGCACAGGATTGTTTGAAATTGCTATGGCACTGTTACTGTCACAAAAGATTGGAGTTTTTGTTGCAGTGACACCATAGTCTTGAAGCTGATATTGCATCCAAAGAATTTGAGAGCAACAACTTCCTGCAGCAACATATTCAGCTTCCGCAGTGGATATAGAAACTGAATGCTGCTCCTTGCTGGACCAGCTTACAAGTCTATTGCCAAGCAATTGACAAGCTCCTGAAGTACTTTTTCTGTCAATCTTACAGCCTGCAAAGTCAGAATCTGAATAGCCAATTAGATCAAATCCTGAGTCTTTGGGATACCAAAGACCCAGATTGGGACTACCTTTAAGGTATCTAAAGATTCTTTTAACAGCTTTAAGATGAGATTCCTTAGGACTAGCTTGATATCTTGCACAAAGACATGTAGCAAACATGATACTTGGTCTACTAGCAGTCAAGTAAAGTAATGATCCTATCATACCCCTATAAGCTGTGATGTCAACAGATTTGCCATTTTTATCTTCATCCAGCTTATCACCAGTACCCATAGGAGTTTTCATAGGTGAGCAATCACTAAAACCAAATTTGTTTAAGAGATCTTTAACATATTTTCCTTGGTTTATGAAAATTTCATTTTTAGTCTGTTTAACTTGTAAACCCATAAAATAGTTTAGTTCTCCCATCATGCCCATTTCATACTTTTTAAACATTAATTCAGAAAATTTTTTGCAAAGTCTTTCACTGCTAGACCCAAATATTATATCATCTACATAAATTTGTACAAGCAGGATATCACCATTATACTTTCTCACAAACAAAGTCTTGTCAACATTACCTCTTTTGAAGTTATTAGCCATAAGAATTTAGACAAAGTATCATACCATGCCCTTGGAGCTTGCTTCAACCCATAGAGAGCCTTGTCAAGCTTGAACACATGGTCAGGAAACTTTGAATTTTCAAAACCAGGAGGTTGTTCAACATAGACTTCTTCTTCCAATTTTCCATTAAGAAATGCACTCTTCACATCCATTTGATAGACTTTGAAACCCTTGTGAGCAGAGAAGGCCAAGAACATTCTGATTGCCTCTAATCTTGCCACTGGTGCAAAATTCTCATCATAATCAATTCCATCCTCTTGTCTGTAACCAAGAGCTACCAATCTTGCTTTGTTTCTGGTCACAACTCCCCTTTCATCCATTTTGTTTCTGTAGACCCACTTGGTTTCAATCACAGTCTTGTGATGAAGTCTTGGAACAAGTTCCCAAACCTTATTTCTTTCAAACTGTGTTAACTCATCTTGCATTGCATTTACCCAAGAAGGATCTGCCAGAGCTTCATCAACCTCAGTTGGTTCCATCTTGCTTACAAAATTGACAAACATGCAGAAATTGCCTGTTGCCTTTCTTCTTGTTTTCACACCAGAGAGTGGATCACCAATGATTTGGTTAATTGGATGACTCTTTGTCCATCTAGTAACTGGGACAATGGACTGATTCAGATTAGATGGTTCAGCATGATCAGCTTGAGGAAAAGGCTGATCAGCTTGGACATGAATGGAGTAGTCTGAACCAGTTGGATAGTCATTTAATGGATTCTGAACAATTACTTCAGTAGGAGCAGGATCAGCTTGTGCATTTTCAAAGATTGGAATATCTTCTTCTTCTTCTATAAGTTGCTCCCCCTGAGTTTGAGCATTATCAGCTCCAACTGGAGGATTGGTTGGAGGCTCATTCTCAGGTACAGCTAGTTCTTCAAAATTGAAGTCTTCATCTTCAGGAGGAGAGCACTCTGGCTTAGAACAACCTTCATCAATGCTTACATTAACAGAGTTCTCAATTGTTTTAGTTCTCTTGTTGTAAACTCTGTAGGCCTTCATCATTGTTGCATATCCAAGTAGGATACCTTCATCTGATTTCTCATCAAACTTTCCAAGATGGTCTTTCTGATTCAGAATATAGCAAGGACTTCCAAACATTCTTAGGAAGCCAATTTCAGGTTTTCCCCCCCTAAGAAGTTCATATGCAGTCTTCTGGTGTCTTTTCACAATGAGGGATCTGTTCTGGGTAAAGCAAGCTGTGTGTACTGCTTCAGCCCAGAAATGAGACTTGACATTGTTTTGAGCCATCATAAATCTGGCAGCTTCAATAAGAGTTCTGTTTCTTCTTTCTGCAACACCATTTTGTTGAGGAGTTCTGGCAGCTGAGTAGACTTGTGAAGTTCTCTTTTCACTTTAAAATGAATTAAGAGTGATATATTTGAATTCAGTACCATTATCACTCCTTAATTGCCTAACAGGCCTTTTGTAGAGAATTTCAGCTTGCTTGATGAAATGAATAATGCTATCAGCAGCTTCACTCTTGTGTCTTAGAAAGAAAACCCATGTGTATCTTGAATACTCATCAACAATTACCAAGGAGTACCTCATTCCAGTGAATGATGGAGTACTGATTGGTACAAATAAGTCCATATGAAGCAGATCCAAAAAATTATCAATGGTTGAGCATGTTTTAGACTTAAAAGTAGCTTTATGTTGCTTGCCTTTCTCACAAGCACCACACAGCTTGTCCTTCTCATAATTGATCACTGGAAGACCAGACATCAACTCTTTCTTACACAGCTTGTTGATGTCTTTGAAATTCATATGAGACAGCCTTTTATGCCACAACCAATTCAGCTCATCTTGAGACTTGACATGAAACAGACTTCTCTTGTGACAGTTGGATTTCTCATGTCAAAAGAATACAAAGACTCATCCCTCTTTGCAATAAGAACCACATTGCCTTCTAAATCAAGAACAATACCCTTATCAGACCTGAATCTCACTTCATAACCAGCATCACACAACTGACTCACACTGATCAGATTGTGCTTCAAACCATTAACATATGAGACTTTTCTGAAAGTAAGAGGACCATTTGAAAGTACACCAAAACCTTCAGTTTTTCCTTGAGAGTCATCTCCAAAAGTAACATTAGGACCAGCGCGAATCCTAAAGCTACATAGCAGGGACTTACATCCGGTCATATGCTTGGAACATCCACTGTCCAAGTGCCAGGTGTTATCATCATGACTGCCCTTCAATTATGATAAGAGTTTAGTTCTTTTTGGGAACCCATCCAAAGATGGGTTCACCAGAGCTGACCTTCTAGTCTGACTCAGATTGGGAAACTAAACACAGACTCTTATCACATTTTGAAACCCATTGTTGCTTGGTCTGTCCTTTACCAGATTCAAAGTTCTTTCTAGCAACATTTAGAGTTTCCTTATGAACAAAACCTTTCCCTATTCCAGCTTTCTCACATTTAGCTCTCAATTTTCTTTGATCAACAATTTTTGGATCAAACACATTTTTAAGAAAATTTGCTTTCATTGACACCTTGTCAGTTTTGGACTCAACATATTTTAAAATCAACTTGTCAGAGTCAGACTTGGTGTTACTTGAAACAGACTCAGATTTTGCTTGTGACTCATTTCCTAGAGAACCAGACTTCTTACTCTTTAAAAGCTTTATTTTCTCTTTAGGAACACTGTGATCTCTAACCTTTCTTTTATTTCTCTTTAAACTATTCTTGTTTTTTTTAGACTTTGAATCTGACACAGATTGGGTGATGGTCAGCTTGGACAAGTCAAGACTTTCTTCAGGTTTTAACTCAACAACCTGATCAGCTTCAGACACAGCTTCAGCAATGGTCTGACCAATAGTTTCAGGATCTTTAAACCCAATACCAGATTTCTGAACCAACTTAATTGGTTTAGAAATAGTTTCTTTGGTTTGGACTTTTGGTGGTGAAGGAGGCTGATAACAAGGCTCCATAGCACATACTTCAGCAATGGCTATGGCCTATCATAATCACCATCAAAAATAGCTTGGATCTGATGAGGTATTTGTTCATTTACACACTTAGAAACTCTTTTAGAACTTATACACCATGTTTCAGTAATTTGTTTTACCTTAAAAAACTTTTCTTCTGCAGTTTTAGCTTCTTTAATTAAAATGAAGTTTAATTGCTTTTGAGCTTTAACTTCAGATTCTAATTTATCAATGGTGTGACTCTTAGAGCTGTTATCAAGTTTCAAAATATGTATTTCCTTTTTGAGTTCTTGATTAAAGTGTTTTTGTAGCAAAACCTCATCACCAAGTTTGTTCAGTCTGGACAGCTTCTCATTATCAGACAGATTGGAAAAAGAAGTTACCTCAGGTGGAGCAGTCTGACTGGTAGATGCCTGGTGAGCTGACTCAGATTGCTGTTGTATTTTCACCAGATCTTCAGCAAATCTTTGAGTAGCTTCTTTAGCCATGAAACATTTGGCATCTTTGTACAGCTCATCATCAGATGATGTGGCACTTTCAGCCCAGTCTTTGGCTACCAGACTCTTCTCATTTTTGTTCACCTTCTCAGTCAGCTCAGCTACTTGTGCTTTCAAGGCTTTGTACTTAGCCTTGAGTTTAGAGTATTTTTCACCTCTTCCACCTTTGGCTGGCACAGCTTGAGCAGTTTCTTTGGATCTGCAATCTCCAGCCATATGTCCAGTCTTGCCACACTTGTAACAAGTGACCTTGGACATATCAAATGTCTTCTTGGTCTTATCAGCTTGGCCACCTCTTCCTTTTCCTTTAAACTTATTAAAGGATCTCCTTCTGATCCTTTCAGCCAACATAGCTACTTCATTAGCTAGTTCATCACCATCAGATTCTCACATTCATATTCAGCACAAACAGAGTTATGATTTGACATCACAGGAATATCATCATTAACACACGGAATGATCTCATTACTAATTGAACTAGGGTGTTCAGTCATAGAAGCAACAAGTGCAGCAGCAGGCTGACTATAAGAATCCCCATAGCAATTAACTTTTCAGCCTCTGAACATTCTTGGTTATGAAGCAAACCAAAAAGTCCAGGGAGATCAAGATCATGATAAACAGAACTTAATTTAACAGAAGAAATATAGTTGTTCCATTTGGGTGGTAATGAATCAATAAATTTGCTCTTTAAAACCTCATTTTTCTTATTAATTCCAACAGGCTAAATCATTTACCAAAGCATTAAAGCGGGTATGAGTGTCAGTCAAGGATTCATTTCTCAAAGAGAAAAATATCTCATACCTCCTGGTCAATGTAGTAATTGTGGATTCCATGGAGGTAGAGCAACCCTCAAACATAACAGTCAATGTACCCCACATTTTCTTAGCTGTTGAACACATTTTAATGGAATGGTAAAGATCTTTGGGCACAACTTGGACAATGAAATTTCTAGCCTTCACATCCAAGTTTGCCAACCTCCTATCCTCATCCCCCCAATCTGCCTTGTCCTTAACAATAGATTTGACTGTGGCAGGAATGGTTGGTTGACCTTCCCTGACCACAGCTTCTACCACAATGGTTTGTGTAGGAACATAAGGACCATCCGCAAGGATGTCAGGCATATTGTTATCGATGGATTCAAGGAAAAAGACATTCTACCTTTCCACCCACTGAAATCATCTTTGTCCAACATGGGTGGTCGGGTTGAAGAACCATTATCAATATATGATGACATAATGCTTTACTATAAATGAAAATATGCAAGGATCAAGTCAAGTTAATTCTCAACCACCGCTCTGATACCAATTGATACGTCCCACGGTGTATCAATATACCAAAGTATATTAAACACAGAACAGTTGTAGAGGGGGGTGAATACAACTTACTTCAATCTTTACAAACTTTTAAACACAAAACGTTTTAAGATTCAGTTAATGAATATTAAGCAAGTAAGTAAAGAACAGGAATCATTAAAACAGTAAAGCAGTAAAGAAACAAAAACATTCTTAAACACAGATTGTGGTTTTCAAATGTAATCCTTTATTAAGAAATAATCTATACAAAGAATTACAGGGTTGTTGCGGAATAAAGATAGCCTATAGATATCTAAACAA
This sequence comes from Erigeron breviscapus, assembly GCA_034093135.1. Lineage (NCBI taxonomy): Eukaryota > Viridiplantae > Streptophyta > Magnoliopsida > Asterales > Asteraceae > Erigeron > Erigeron breviscapus. The sequence goes on along the minus strand of CM067170.1, from coordinate 136,433,362 downwards.
CCCTATGAAATGACAAACAACAATCAACAAGTTTCATCTCAAGAGAATCAGCCCAAGCTGATCTCGTACAGACTAAGCTGTGTGTAAGAGCAGAGAAACTAGTGTGAAGAATGATTCTCAGGAAATGCCACCCATATGCAATCCATGAATGAGGCTTTTATAGGCGAACACGCTCCTTCATTAGGTGTCCGTTGCAGCTACGTGTAATTCGTTAAGTGGTTGATGAAGGAATAATCAATCGTTCCTTTCATGGTACTTGTGGTCCCCCACGTACTGACGCACATTCTTCATCTACCAATAGGAGTATGGACACGCATATGTAAAACCAACCACCAACCTGGATCCTAGGATTCTTCCTAGTCACGTCATTTGTCCTTATCTTCAATCCAGGTTGTTATCTTCACTTGATTGTCAGACACAGATTGGGCCGTTTGTCAAGGCTCCAATCTGCCTAAGTGTTTCCAAGCTGACTACTAATCTTAAGCTGTCTTCCACTAACATCTTGGTCTTCTATCTTCAATCCTCCTCTTCGACTTGGACTGAATGCTAATACATTGTTGATGCAACTTGAATAACACTTGCTTCCATAAGATATTACAATTACAAGTATGAAGCATGATCTGGGTTAGAGACAGATCGTAAGCTGTGTCAGCTTAGTCTGACCTAGATCAGATTACAAGAACCAAAGATTACCAAGTGTTTATAGGTCAGATTTGTCATCATTAAATTTACAATTAACATTGGGACTCAACACCTTTCAACTTCTTTCTGTACTCTATCTCCAGAGCACCAGCATTCTTTCTTATTTTTTCTGGAGGTTCACCAGTTCCTCCGTTCTCTGTCTGATCAGTTCAACTACACTGACTCCATACGTTACAGCATCATAAGTTTGTTCTTCTTCAGAGTATCTGGAGCGAATTTAAACATCATCCAATGCATCCAGACATTGATGAACTCTGGGGTCTTCCTTCATTCTTTTATAAACGTCAATATGTATGCCCAACCTGCCAGCATTGTAAGAATCAAGAGTCCCCATGATTGCCATCTCCCTTTTGTGGGCCAGCAGTTCATCTTTTTGATTTTTCTTAAAAATTTCTATCATGATGCATTCTTGTTCCAGTCTCTTCTAAGTATCTTCATCAGTAGTAGGAATTTCTGATGACTTTCCAGCAGTTTCACTCTCTTCTCCAGATACCATATGTTCCTTTCCTTTTACTGACTTTTGAGTAGTTATGATATCTGGGAAAGATTCAAACTGGGGCTCACTGGCAACAGTACCAGCAGCCTCTTCAACCTGCACAATGGCTTCAGTGCCAAGTGCCTTCTGTGCTTCTTGTGCACTGGCATCAGTACCAGTCACTTCTTCTTGTTGCACAATAGCTTCAGTGCTAAAGGCCTTTTCAATTGCACTTGCAACAACTTCTTTCTTTTTCCTCACCAATCCTTCTGGAACAGATTCAGTGGCAACAGACGACTTTTCTCCCTTGGAATGTCCACCAGTCTGAGACTTGTGGGCAGACCATAATTGTTCCAGCATATATCTGTCTATAGCACCAAATGTTCTGCCAGCCACTGGAGTTGTAATGTTCACAGTTTTCCTGAGAGCCATCACTTCCTTCTTAACAATTTCAAGTTCTTGAGGCAAGTGCTTTGGCATTTCAACTTCAATCATTTTCACCACCTGTGGCAACAACCCATCTTGAATTGTTCTAAGAACAGACCCAGAAATCTCTTCAGAAATTTCTTTTAACATGCCGTGTCTGAACTTCTTAGTACATTCATCACTAATATTGCTAACAACAGCATTCTGATCAAGTATTGGCCTGCTTTCCAGACTACTAATCCTGGTTGTCAACCTCTGAACCTCATCTGTCAGACCTGCCAGTGATTGAACAACTTCATCTTTTACTGCAGTCTGAACAGATTGTACCAATTTTGCTTCTAAGCCCTGGACTGCCACTTTGATATTTTCAGAATTGTTATTTGTGGCCAGTACCAGCTCATTCAACTTCTCAAACACCAGCTTCTCATTACCAGCAAACAGATTCATTTATGATGAAAGATTATTCGATAATAGAGATTTGAAGTCAGAAACAACCTGAGATGAAGACTGGAGTGATCTCTCCAGGTCCGCCACCTTACTTAAAAGGCCTTGGACCTCGGCTGAAGACGAATTAGAGAGACCACTGGGAGGTGCCAATTCAGAAGCCAGTCTGGTCACCAACGCTACTTGTGCCTAGACCTCTTCATTTGAAACTTCAGAAGTAACGACAGTGGAGTCCAGCACACGTTGTTCAGATAAATCAATGGAAGTTTCAAGTGGTGGTGGTTGATTTGTGAAATTTGAATTGTGGGAGGATTGAAATAAGGAGTGGTTTGTGGAATTGAAAGTGGTAGTGGTGGTGGTGCAGTAGTGGATTCTGGTGGTGAAACATTTGATTCTGGTGGAGGTGGTGGCATTTCTGGTAATCGTTCTATTTCTACTACATCATCTCCAAGAAAACTCATGTCAGTATCAAAAATATTACCTTCTGACATGGGTGAATCAGCCTCATTGCAAACAAATGTTTCATCAACTGTCTGATCACCAACTTCTACATTCAAATCCAGTTGACCAGCCTGCTCAACATTTTCCTCTTGTTCAAAAATAGGAGACCCATCTATATTCATGACATCACCAGGATGGCTTGATTCGACTCTATCTGGATTTACCTGAACTCTAGCCCTCATAAGACGTCTATTTGATCTTGGTCGTCTAGGAGGGTCAACATTTTCTGGTTGTTGTTGGTCAGGGGCCACTTGGGTTACTGGTTGCACAATTTCAACATTTAGGTCACCAGAGGGTCCTTCACCAACTTGGTTCCCTCCTGGAGCCTCTTCAACCTCATCAGATGATGAACCATCATTTTCTTCCCTTTGGAAAGTAAGCATGGTCTGAGGGATGTTTACCTCATTTGGTGGAGATCTAAGGTTGGTCAGATCACACATATACTCACATACAGAAAAGTGAGTAGTTTCAAAGTCATACTGGTCACCTAGAGCTCTTTTGAAAATTAGTGAAAGGAAACGGATATAAGGTACAAATGCTTTTCTACCTTTCACCTTAAGACGCTCTACCAGATCATCAAATAGAATCTGAGCAAAATCCACTCTATAACCAAACCAGAGGCAGTAAGCAATCTGGAGATGTGTTTGATTTATCTGGTCAAGTCCTCCAGAACTGCCTCCCAAACATTCAACTATGTGAGTGAAGAAAAATCTCCATGAGTCTGACAGTCTGCTCATGTAGATTGTTCCTTTTCTGGATAGCTGGCCATGCTCATCCAGTATGTCTGTGTGCCCCATCAATCTGCACACTTCCCTTGTATTTATGCCAGAGGGAAGTTCAATGGGAAGTTCAAAATAGTTCAATTGAAGAACAGACCTGAGTGTATCTACAGTGAAAGCCAAGGATCTGGTACCTTGCTTAAGAGAATAAGAAATTGAGGAAGTTGTATCATCATATACTGCAGTGTACCAGATTTCACAAAGATAGTCGTGGTACATCTTCCCAGGATTCAGGGTCAATGCACCATAAAGAGGACATGAGAGAAAAAAGGTATTTAATCTCCCAATAATGGATTGGGCATTATGAACACTGGAAAGTGAGAGTTTGTCCATCCAGTTATTCATGTTCATTCTTATTGCCTTTGCCTCTAATGTAATATGAGGTGCCTTTGTAACACTTGGAACATGAGCATATTCAGCAGCGAGCTGATTTTTCGGTGAATTAGATTGTCTAGGTGCCATTGAATATGATAGATATATGAAGATGAAATTGAAGAATTAGGGTTTATGAAGATTTGATGAATTTAATATGAGAGAGATTTATGATTGTGAATTGAATGAAAAAGAAGTAAATGAAGGAATTTGAAGAATTTGGGAGTAAATATGTTTGAAGTAAATGCTTATGAAAGTGAAAGTGGGTATTTATATAGGAGAGAGAATGTGGAACTCAAACGGTTAATTTGAATTTATCAAATATAATTGTTAGAAATCCAAAAATAGTGATAAATTGTAATCTAGAATAGAGGAATTTCTTGTTGTTAAGTCATAGATAAATGATCACTAAGGTTGAGGGGCTAATAGTGAAAATTAGAATAGTTGAGTAGTTAGACTATAAATAGCCATCTCATACCTTAGAGATCATAACTAACACATAACCTTGTAATAATCATTACACCTTTAATTCCAGAATTACACACAGTTACTTAATTCTCTCTCAAAACACACACAAAACACACCAAGAACACACACTGAAAACCGCCATTGTTGGATTGAATTCAGTAGCTAAAATCATGTTATAACAAGTGGTATCAGAGCGAAACATCAATCTGATGTCGATCCATAACTGAATTCAATCACAATTTCATCAAAATCAATTTTAATCTCAAATTTGTTCGTAATATTTCACCTACTGGTTCTTCAAAATTCACACATTAAATCACATAAAATCACAGTTGTTTGTTCATCAATAGATTCGTGGTTATTGATAACATAATCCTGTCAATTTTCAAGTTCCAATTCAATCTAAATCTCGAGATTGAATTTTGAGTTTTGGCGCGTAATTTCAGGGATTTGAATCAGTTGTATTTTGTGTTGAATTTTGTTCATAATCTTGTTGCGGACATGATTTCAAACAGTTTGCAAGTGATTTCGTGATCTAACTCCTAGTAATTCATAAGATATCGAAGTTTTAAAAAGTTATTAATGGAGTTTTTCTGGAAATATGTTCAGATGAAGAAGATGACCAAGACGATCTTCCTAAGATCGTTTTAGTTCAGTGATTTGTGGCTTGTTAAGACGATCCTCACAAGATCGTTTTAGTAAAGAGTGTGTTGTGGTAGTGTTGATTCTGGCTAATTAATCCAAAAGGATTGGTTTGGTCATTTCAAACACTTAGAAGTTTTTGAGAAAGAAAACAAGACGATCTTCATACCAAGATCGTCTCATTTCCTACTTACCCAGAACGATCTTCAAACCAAGATCGTTTCATTTTTTTTACCTAAGACGATCTTCATCTAAACCGTTTCATACCTTCAAATCTCAAGACGATCTTCACCAAGATCGTCTCATTTCCTTGAATAATTTCAAACCAAGATCATTTTTCATTTCATGACCGTTTTATTTTTCAAGACCGTTTCATTTTTCATACTTAACCAAATTTCTCATAATATTACCTAAGACGATCTTCTCAAGATCGTTTCACATTCTGTTCTTCAAGATCATTTCACTTTCTATACTTAACCAAATTTCATTGAAATCCTAAAACGATCTAGCTCAATACGATCTTACCCAGAACGATTTTGTAAAGATTGTTTCATTTCCTTGTTAACATAAGATCGTTTCAATTCCTGGTTAATCAAGATCGTTTCAATTCCTGGTTAATCAAGATCGTTTCAATTCCTGGTTAAATCAAGATCGTTTCATTTCATAATCTTACCAAGATCGTTTCATTTGCAATAATAAATTCAAGTCATTTTTTCAAATCTAATCAATCTCTAATGGCTTCTCGTGAAGCATTGGCATTGGGTTCAGATACAAGACCTCCAGTTCTCTACCGTGGTTCTTACGGACTATGGAAGAAACGATTCATGGACTATGTGGAAAGTCAAACAAATGGTCATATGATGAAAGATTCCATTCTGAATGGACTTGCTGTTCATCGCCATCCCACTACTAATGCAGTTATTCTAACTCATGAACTTTTGAATGCTGAGCAAAAGGATCGAACAGCTGCAGATAACAGAGCAAGGTCATGTTTATACAGAGCTCTACCGGATGAAATCTATGGGTCTGTTGATTCTTATGATACAGCAAAAGAGATATGGGATGAGGTGGCTAGACAGATGGAAGGAGCTGATGTGACTTCGACAATCAGATTGACCAACATTTTGACTGAGTTTGACAACTTCTCCAAAATGCCAAATGAATCTCTTGAGGCAGTTTACTACAGATTTTGCAATGTCATAAATGAACTGAGGAAGAACAATGTCAAGAAAACTGAGATTGAGTTAAACATCAAGTTCATCAAAGCACTTGGTCAAGAATGGGAAGATTTTGGAACCCAAATCAAGCAACATCAAAACCTGACCAAGTTCACCATTCATACTCTATATGAATCCTTCAAACTCAATGAAAACCAAGTACTAAGCAAAGCTTCATCAAAAAAAATGCCAGAAGTTGTATCTTCTGATCCTTTGGCATTGATAGTTGAGAAAAAGATTTCTGAAGCTCTCAAAAGGCAAATGGTAGTTGTTTCTTCGTCAGATGAGGAGGGAGATGATCTGATGGCTACAAGAGATGGTGTTTCGGATGAACTATATCAAGCTCTTTCCGCGGTAACAAAGCATTTCAAAAGGAAATATTACAAAGCGAGGCCAACAAACAACAATCTCCGCACTTCTTCTACAAGTGCATTTCCAAAGAAGGAACACTATCATCCAAGGAGCAATGAGCAAAGTGAAGCTACTGGTTCAAGGTATAGTGAAAAGAAGGAAGCATATGAGAAACAAACAGTTGAGAAGGGTAAGGCATCAGACAAAAAGTGCTATAATTGTGGTATTCCTGGACATTTTGCCGTTGACTGCAAACAACCTCGAAAGCGGGATTATGAGTACTACAAGCAGAAGATGCTGTTAGCCAAACAAGTTGAAGCAGGACATGCATTGCTTGCCGAAGATGACAAATGGCTGTTGCTCACTGATGATGAAGATCAAGATCTCTCCGCTAATGTTTGCTATATTGCGAGATTGGCCAAGAACAAAGTCCTTGAAGCAGAAAGCACTGATGATGAATACCCAGATGATGAGGTAAATCTCGACTCTACTTTTTCTTTGGTTAAGGACAAGAGTCTTGTAGATTAGCTTTATCTAAATTAACAAATCATATCAATTCTTTAGCCAACAAAAACAAAAAGTTAAAAAATAGTATTTCATTTTCAAAAAGTGAATTTTCAAATCTTCTTGAAGAACACTCAAAATTACTTTTTGAACATGCTACTATTAAACAAGATTTTCAAACATACAAAGACAAAATGTTGGTTAAAGAATGTGAGATGAATGTCACTCCTGATTCTAAGTTATTACAAAGATGTCAAAATCTTGAAAAGACCATTCATGATCTTGAAAAAGCCAATCAAGATCTTGAAATTCAAAAGACCAATGAATGGCTTCGGGCAAATGCAAGACAAATGGATGTTGATATTCTCAATAAGAAGCTCCAAGAAGCTAAACCAAACAATGTTGAACTCGAAAGGAAGATTTCTGATTTAAATCATAATTGTTTCTTAAAAGACATTGAGATAGAGAATCTTGAAAAACAAGTTGAGGAATTTAAAAAGAATATACTTTCTATCAAGAAAAGCTATATAAAGTTGAACAAAATCCTTTCTTGAATTTCACTGCCTATTTCAACAAGTCAAAATTGACAAAACAGAACTTCTTCTCGGGTTGGGATTTGAGAATATCACACCATTGCAAAAAGCCAAAGAGGAAATCGAACCCCTGTATGATGAAAAATTTCTTCGTCTTGGTATGATACAACAATTTATTCGTCCATTGGATGACGAATTTGAGACTGATGAAGTTGAGAGAATACCTAATCAAGATTTTTTGGTTAATTATGATGCAATCAATGATTCATACAAAACAAAACAATCTTCAATTTTCAAATTGGAAGAAATTGAATCAAATTTTCAAAACCAAGAATCTGTTGGTACTTCACCTAAATCACCTAAAATGTATTTTCCAACCACATTTTTGGAAATGCAAATAGAAGGTTTACAACAAAAGGTGGAATCTCAACAAACAGTTATTAATCACCTCAAGTCTCAAAGTCCGAATTCAGAGGATAAATGTATTGCTGTTGATACTAAGAAAGTTTGTGAGAATGTTTCTACTCAAACTGACCAAAGTGCCTCAGTAGAAAATTCTACCCAAACTACTTGTGATTCATTCACCAATACCTCTACCCAGACCTTGACTGATTCTCTTGAATGTACTTGTCATACTGATGATTATGTGCAATCTGATTTATCTAATGACGAACTTGCACAGAGTTTAGTTTTGATATGGTACTTTTATAGGTTTTTCACATACAACACTGTTGATGAGTTAGTTGTTCACCCTAAGCCTAGTGCTAGTATAGGTGTTGATACGTCTACTCAATTTCTTGTGAGACCAAAGATGTGTCAGTTCAAGTTGACCTAATTTCTGAGAATACCCATAATGAGAAGTTGGACACCAAGATTCCTGATTTTTCAAAACTTTCAAATGAATTTGAAACTAATCAATCTCCATTGCAATTTTCTTTTGATAAAGATTTCACAAAGGATGATTTTGATAAATTCATGGAGGGAGAATATGTTTTTAATTCAGAAACTGAGAAAAAGATTGAATCTACCAAAATCAAAGTTGAAACAAAAGAGGAATCTCTGGAATTTCAAAAACCATTGTCCAAAGCTCCAACTTCATATTACTCAAGGAAACGAGTTAAGACCAAACTCGTCAAGACTGAACCAAAGAACATTAAGTTAGAAACCTTTGTTGCTACCCCAGTGAAACATGTCAAAAAGGAACAAGCTGAAACCCCACACACGACAAAGTACACCAAAGTGAAACTTCCGAAAGACTATCCTAATGCTTCTCAATCTAGCTCTCAATCTAGCTTTTTACCTAAGGTGTCTAAGTCTAGCTCAGTTTCGCTAACTAAAGATACATCAAATGGTTCAACTAGATATAGAGATAGATATGGGTGGTTTTCTCATGATAAACCAAAGAAGCAAGAAGTTTCATCACCTCCAAAAGATTCCAAAAAGATGAAAGTGTTTAAAACTCCTAGTTCTAATTTTCAAAGTTTCAATTCAACAGGTGGAAAGAGCTTAACTAGTGGTGCTAAATGGGTTGCTAAAACTTTAGTACCTAAGATCACTAGTAATCAAAAGAATGTTGAGAAAATGAAGAAAAGAAGGAGGAGAAATGCTGTTAATATGAAGAAAAGTGCTTCTGTTAATCAAAACAATTCATCTTTGTTAATAAATGTTGAATGTGCCAAGGCAAGGCCTTGTGAGCTTGTAAACAATTTTAATTCTTGTGTGGTTGATATGAATGCTTGTAGACATGTTACTTTTAATTCTCGTGTGAATGTTCGTACATTTTATTCAAATATGTTTGTTGATAATGTGCTTGTTGATGCTTATGTTGATTCAATAACATGTTTGAATGCGCATACTAAGTTATATACCCTGCCTGTTTTATCTAACCAAAAAGGACCCGTTTTCAAGTGGGTACCTAAAAACGGTTAAATTTCTTTGATTGCAGGAAATAACCATCTGTGTTTGGATACTCGATTCCGGGTGTTCGAAGCACATGACTGGAAATAAGTCTTTGCTGAAGAACTTTTTGAACGATTCATGGGAACGGTTCGCTTTGGAAACAACAATTTCGCTCCTATCTTAGGTTATGGGGACATTGAACGAAATGGGATTATAATCAAGAAAGTTCACTATGTTGAAGGTTTAAGTCACAACTTGTTCAGTGTTGGACAATTCTGTGATAACAATCTTCAAGTTCTTTTTTGAAAATCTCTTTGCAAAGTCCAAACCTTAGATGGAGTTGATATTCTTTGTGGCGATCGTGACGATAACCTTTTACCGTCAATCTCGATGATAACCAACCAACCGATAATATCTGTCTCATGTCAAAGGCTACTTCAAAGAATTCTTGGTTATGGCATAGAAGGCTCTCTCATCTGAATTTCCAAACAATCAATACTTTAGTCAATAAGCATCTTGTTGAAGGCTTACCTGACTATAAGTATGAAAGTAAGCATGTCTGTCCTTCTTGTGCTGTTGGGAAGATTAAGAGAGTTTCTCATAAACCGAAGAAATCTCCAAATTCTTTAACACCTCTTCATTTGCTTCACATGGATCTTTGTGGGCCGATGAAAGTTCAAAGCCGAAATGGGAAGAAATACATCCTGGTTATTGTGATGATTATTCAAGATATACTTGGGTTAAGTTCCTAGCATCCAAAGATGAAACAACTCAGATGTTGATAGATTTCATCACCAATACTCAAGTAAATCTTCAACTTCCTGTTTGTTACATCCGTTCGGATAACGGTACTGAATTCAAGAATGCTGTTTTTGATGAATTCTGCAAATCCAAAGGTATTACTCATCAATTCTCAGCAGTTCGCACCCCACAACAAAACGGTGTTGTTGAAAGGAGAAATCGATCGCTGGTGGAAGCAGCAAGGACAATGCTTGCTTATTCCAAATTACCATCCAATATGTGGGCTGAAGCTGTTGACACTGCCTGTCACACTCAGAATCGGTCCATTATCAATCAGCGTTTCGAAAAGACTCCTTATGAGGTTATTAACAAACGGAAACCCAACATCAACTACTTCCATATATTTGGGTGTGTTTGTTACACGTTGAATGATCGGGAGAATCTTGGAAAATTCAAGAAGAAAGGTGATGAAGGATATTTTGTTGGTTATTCCAAAACATCAATTGCCTATCGAATCTATAATCGTCGAACAAACATAATTCAAGAGACGATGAATGTGTGGTTCGATGAGATGTCAGGCATGATTTTTGAGCAAGAAAGCTTGCTACCAACAAGTATGGATTCAAGTGCTTCAAGTAATTCTACAAGGAACTCTACCTTAGCGTCTAAATTCAAGAAGTTTCCATCTCCAACCAGTGATGAATTAGATATTCTTTTTGAAGAATTCTATAAGTCAAAACCGATTCATGATCAAGAACCTCCAGACATCGTTGAAACCAATTCAAAGCAATGAACCTCTTCATAACAACGATCCAGTTCCTAACAACACTCATGAATCGTCATCAAGTTCTTCTGCGCAAAAATCATCTTCAAATGATTCTATTCCACCATCCTATCCTGATAATTCTTCTCAAGTGAATGTTCAAGAACAACCTTCTCAATTCACTCAGACAACAAATCCCCTAAACACTCCAAATGTGTATGTACCACTTGACTTTGATCATCCAGCATATGAGGAAAGGGTTATACCAAGTTATGATTCCATCTCTCACCAAACTTCAAGTTTCAATGATGGTGATGTTGATCTTCAACAACAAGATCCTCTTCCTCATGCTCACAAGTGGATTCGCATGCAGAAAAATCATCCTACTGATCAAATAATTGGAGATCCACAAGCAGGAGTAACTACTCGTACTTCAGTGAATGAGTGTCTCGTTGCACTTTCTCTTAGCAATATCGAACCCAAAACAGTATCTGAAGCTCTTCGAGATCCAGAATGGGTTAAGGCAATGCAAGAGGAACTCGCACAATTTGAAAGACTGAAGGTATGGAGATTAGTTCCAAATCCTAGAAAAGATGATCCAATCGGAACGAAGTGGATATTCAAAAACAAAAAGGATGAGAATGGAGTAGTAGTAAGAAATAAAGCTCGACTTGTCGCAAAGGGTTATTGCCAACAACCTGGTGTTGACTTCGACGAAACTTTTGCTCCAGTTGCAAGAATGGAGGCCATTCGGATATTCTTAGCTTATGCCGCATTCCGAAACTTCACTGTGTTTCAAATGGATGTGAAGACTGCTTTCCTGAATGGTGACCTCAAAGAAGAAGTTTACGTTGATCAACCTGAAGGTTTTGTTGATTCTCAAAGACCAAACCATGTCTACAGGTTAGACAAGGCTCTCTATGGTCTTAAGCAAGCACCCCGAGCATGGTATGATTCTTTAACTACTTTCTTACTTAAAGGTGGATTTACCAAAGGCACAATTGACCCTACCTTGTTCATTCGCAAACAAGGTAAGCATGTTCTACTAGTTCAAATATATGTTGATGACATTATATTTGGGTTGACCAGTCAAACATTTTGCCGAAACTTTTCATCTCTAATGGTCAATCATTTTGAAATGAGCATGATTGGGGAAATGAATTACTTTTTGGGTCTTCAAATCAAACAATTACCAACTGGTATTTTTATATCACAAGGTAAATACATAAATGACATGTTGAAAAAGTTTGAGATGACTTCATGTTCTTCAATTTCTACCCCAATGGCTGCTCGAACAACCATTAATACTGATTCAAATGGGAAACCATTTGACCAAAAGAGATATAGAAGTATGATTGGTTCATTGTTGTACCTAACAGCATCTCGCCCAGATATAATGTTTGCAACATGTATGTGTGCTAGATATCAAGCTGCTCCAACTGATTTACATTATCAAGCTGTGAAACGAATCTTTCGTTATCTGAAGGGTACACCCGATTTAGGTATCTGGTATCCAAGGGATACTGGATTCAATCTAACTGCTTATTCAGATGCAGATCATGCAGGTTGTAAACTTGATCACAAGAGCACTTCCGGTACTTTACAATTTTTAGGAGATAAAATTGTGAGTTGGTCTTCCAAGAAACAGAACTGTGTTTCACTATCAACGGCTGAAGCAGAATATGTGGCTGCGGCTAGTTGTTGTGCTCAAGTCTTATGGATGAAGACACAACTGACTGATTATGGTCTGACATATGAACATATTCCTATCTATTGTGATTCTCAGAGTGCCATTGCCATTGCAGTCAACTCAGTAAACCACTCTTGATCAAAGCATATTGATGTTAGATATCATTTTCTCAAAGATCATATTGAGAAAGGTGACATCGAACTCTACTTTGTGGGAACTGAATTTCAACTTGCAGATTTGTTCACAAAACCGTTGGACGAAAAGAGGTTTAATTTTCTGATCTCCAAGCTTGGTATGTTAAATCTTAAACCTTAATCTTTTCATTTGAAGGAATTCTTGACACATTTCAGAAAACAAAATACAAAATTGAAAAATTACAAAAATTAACAAAAAGATTTTTTAGTGGCTTGTATATACTATGTATGCAACCCGTTCTTAAAAGATATATTTATTTTCAGAATGTTTTATACATTCTAAGATATTGTTATTATCCATATGGATTCATATAAGATAACGAGGAATCGAACGCCTTTGTGTACTTCCAAGTGGTCTTATATGAGTATGTATGTGTAATAGCAATCAAATTTTTCTTTCCTACGAATAAATTTTTTTTCAAACTTTCAATTGTTGATATGAGAAACAAAGGATCGAACGCCTTTGTGTACTCCCTTGTTGTCTCATTTTATACAATTGGTTGGATTTTCAAATTGCTTAAATGTTTTAATTGCCTCCAATGTGTTGTTGTAAGTTGCGAAGGATTGAACGCCTTTGTGTACTCCCTAGCTGTCTTACTTTCAACATTGTTGTTGAAGCAAAACGTTTCCGAAATATCACAACAAAGATTTTACTCATGTTTGAACTCACAAAAACCAATTTTTGCTCCATCTTTCTATGAAAATTTTTGATCTATTCTTGCATAGATTAAGGAGGAGTTTGTGATTTCAACAACCTTCAAAACTTTGTTTTTCCAATGACTTTCAATCAAATGGAGTTCGGTGATTAGTTTGCACATGAGTGATAAGTATTTCTCAAATTATACTCCATGAATTTCATCATCGCCGATGAGTTCTAACCCCGGAGTATTCACTTCTTTCATTAGATAGTGAGGGTATTTTGAGTGATGTTGTTTTCGTGCAAATAGGATGGAGGGAGTAAAGTCGAAAAGTGAGAGGTTAAGGTGATATGTTGTGAGAAAAGGGTTAAAAGAAATGATACCCTTCCCTAAATTCTCAAAAAGCCGGGTAAAACACGTCCCTATCGGATTTTCATTTGTTGATATCTCGATATTGAAAAAGCCTTCATGGACCCAGTGAAGCAATGCACATCTTTCCTAACCACTCAAGTATTTCTTAACAAATGCTTGTTTTATTCTCACGGAGATTTTCACACTTCTATTAACTCTTCTTTTGGAAGATGTTGATATTGAAAAAGGGCGACATTCTGCTCCAGTCCCCGACTTCATTTGTTCACTGTGTCTAGAGCTATATTGCTTGGTCATTATTTTGATCATTATTCATTGTCTATATAGGACACATTCGAGTCATATCTTTGTGATATAATTGCTTATCTTTGTGATATAGCCGGAACATTCGTAGTGATATCAATGATATTCACGATGATCGAATGGAAATCCTACCAATGCTAACATCTTTTCCAACATTGAACGTAGGTCTCATAATTACATTTATGTGATTATTGAGCTAACGAGAAGTCTAAGTGACCTCGGTTTTCCCTAAAAGTCTTTAAGGATAAAATTGTGGTTATCAAATGCTTCGGTAGTGTTAACCATGATTTATATTCTTTGAAGCAATCTAGTGGTTGAAAAGCCGCAGACCGAACTATGTTAGAGACTTGTTTTGTGCATATCTCAATGATACATAGGAAATCCGAAAAATGTTATCATTTCTATCGGTCATTTCATTAATCCTTTTGATTTTTGAACATGCAAACGGATCATTCTTATCCGGTTTCATTTCTCTTCACACAAACACAGAAACCACCAACACCATGATATAATGTTTGTCCCAACAACTTCAATCTTACATTTTAGTCACCCATAGGATCTCTTGGGTTGGGCTACTAGTTTGGGTTGATGTTTTGATGGTTGACATTTCTCCATGTCTTATTATTCCCTGTGACATTTAATCAATCATATGTGTACATAATGACATTGGTTCCCAATTTTGTCATTATGAGGGGGAGAAAATATTATGATTGATTCATAGTCTTTGTCAACTGAGCTTTTGCTTCGGAGATGAATTTGGTATTGTCTTCAAATGATACCTTCTCTCTATCCTTTTCCAAGGCATAGTTGGTGATAGAAATGGAATGAGAGTCTATGTTGAGAAATTTTGTATTTGGGTGTTTCAAATGGGAAAAGGCTTATCAAAGTTTGTGTATAGGGGGAGAAAATTGTTCATGATGAGTCAATAGTTTCAGATTTTCACTAGACTTTAGTTGATTAAGATTTTGATTTTAAAAAGGGGAATCTGAATTGACTTTAGAGATAAGAATGAAACCGAAGATGAAAAGATTTTCACTCAAGACACTTCAACAATTCAAAGATGCTCCAAAAGATGTATACTCATGGATTGAGGGGGAGCATGATTACTTCATAAGAATTTCATCTAAACTTCATTCAATTGCTAACTCTCCAAAGTGTTCGAGTTGATGTGACAAAGATCATAGCTTCAAAAAGGTTGAAAGATTTGGTAGAAGATTCAAGTCAAAGGAGTAAAGCCTCACAAGAGTCTTCATCAAACACACTTCATTCAAGATCTTCAAGTCATACAACAACATTTTATCAATAAACTCCAATGCATACATCAAGGGGGAGAGTTCATATTCATGAAACTTCATTTCAAGAAGATGAGATTCATTCAAGAATTAAAACCGAAGAATCAAAAAGTTGAATCTCACTCGAGAATCAAAGATTAATACATTAGAAACCAAGATTCATACCTTCCGCATTTCAAAGGACAACTCTGATTCATGATTCATCAATTCTCGAAGATTCAAGTCAACACATTTGTTCGACTTCATGATACTCTTTTTCAAGACTCAAACACATTCATTATTCTTTGTTCTAAAAGAACATTGAGAATCCTCACATGATTTAACTTCAAGAAGTTCAAGACCAAGACCAAGACCAAGACCGAATCAAGTTCTCCAAAGACAAAAGAGAAAGCTTTGAAGACTTGTTTCAACACCCCAATTGTCTTCACCACCGGGCTCATCAAATTCATTCCGACAAGACAGTATAACACGTACTTCATTCATTACAATATATCACTAAGGGGGAGAATGTTAGAAATCCAAAAATAGTGATAAATTGTAATCTAGAATAGAGGAATTTCTTGTTGTTAAGTCATAGATAAATGATCACTAAGGTTGAGGGGCTAATAGTGAAAATTAGAATAGTTGAGTAGTTAGACTATAAATAGCCATCTCATACCTTAGAGATCATAACTAACACATAACCTTGTAATAATCATTACACCTTTAATTCCAGAATTACACACAGTTACTTAATTCTCTCTCAAAACACACACAAAACACACCAAGAACACACACTGAAAACCGCCATTGTTGGATTGAATTCAGTAGCTAAAATCGTGTTATAACAATAATTTTGATCGGGTTCTGAGATCCGCATTAAATACATCACATCACACATAAATGTGTGACGGTTTACAGCCTACAAACATTATCAACTTGCACTTTTTGTCTTCCCAAGGTAAAAATACCATAATTTCTTTGAAAAATTTACATGCCACATAGGATAATAAGATAAATATCAAGATAAATATCTTTTCAAAAGATATTGCATACGTGGCACGCACAATGACCAAGTATTTAAAAATATTATGACTGACATATCAGTGCATCTGGAGGTTGACTGGACACTCCATTATCACTGGTGGATTATTCCAGTGAAGCATGTACTGATGGTACACTGGAGGGACACTCCAGTAAAGTACCAGTGAAAACCATTTGAAAGAGACTGGTAACCTCAAACATGCACGTCAACTAATACAGACAAATGAGAGGGACACATTTATAAGGAGACAAAAGTCACCTCAAACATGCACTTCAACCTAATCTAGACATGAGAGGGACACATTTACAAGGTACCAGTAATATTTTCTGGAAAATTTTGTCCATTGAGAAAATAAATTAATAAATTCCCCCTGAACTTAAAACATTTTTAAGAACAAAAATATATCTTTCAAAGTCTTCCCCCTGGAATGTTGATCCAGAAATCTATTAATGCAAATATAGTACACTAAGGCGTTCGATATCTAAACAGTCATAGATTTATAAATCTTTAAATCAAGGATCCCTGATAGTACACATAGGCGTTCAATACCAAGGTTCCAGATTTAAGGGTTAACATTCCCAACTCACCAACAAGATATTCAAAAGTTTTGACATCCAGAGGTTTAGTAAAAATGTCAGCGAGTTGTTTGTCAGTGGGAATAAAATGGAGTTCAATGTTGTTTTTCATAATATGATCACTAAGGTTGAGGGGCTAATAGTGAAAATTAGAATAGTTGAGTAGTTAGACTATAAATAGCCATCTCATACCTTAGAGATCATAACTAACACATAACCTTGTAATAATCATTACACCTTTAATTCCAGAATTACACACAGTTACTTAATTCTCTCTCAAAACACACACAAAACACACCAAGAACACACACTAAAAACCGCCATTGTTGGATTGAATTCAGTAGCTAAAATCGTGTTATAACAATAATTTTGATCGGGTTCTGAGATCCGCATTAAATACATCACATCACACATAAATGTGTGACGGTTTACAGCCTACAAACATTATCAACTTGCACTTTTTGTCTTCCCAAGGTAAAAATACCATAATTTCTTTGAAAAATTTACATGCCACATAGGATAATAAGATAAATATCAAGATAAATATCTTTTCAAAAGATTTTGCATACGTGGCACGCACAATGACCAAGTATTTAAAAATATTATGACTGACATATCAGTGCATCTGGAGGTTGACTGGACACTCCATTATCACTGGTGGATTATTCCAGTGAAGCATGTACTGATGGTACACTGGAGGGACACTCCAGTAAAGTACCAGTGAAAACCATTTGAAAGAGACTGGTAACCTCAAACATGCACGTCAACTAATACAGACAAATGAGAGGGACACATTTATAAGGAGACAAAAGTCACCTCAAACATGCACTCCATCTAATTACCAGTGAGAGGGACACATTTACAAGGTACCAGTAATATTTTCTGGAAAATTTTGTCCAGTGAGAAAATAAATTAATAAATTCCCCCTGAACTTAAAACATTTTTAAGAACAAAAATATATCTTTCAAAGTCTTCCCCCTGGAATGTTGATCCAGAAATCTATTAATGCAAATATAGTACACTAAGGCGTTCGATATCTAAACAGTCATAGATTTATAAATCTTTAAATCAAGGATCCCTGATAGTACACATAGGCGTTCAATACCAAGGTTCCAGATTTAAGGGTTTAACATTCCCAACTCACCAACAAGATATTCAAAAGTTTTGACATCCAGAGGTTTAGTAAAAATGTCAGCGAGTTGTTTGTCAGTGGGAATAAAATGGAGTTCAATGTTGTTTTTCATAATATGATCACGAATAAAATGATACCTGAGATCAATGTGCTTCGTCTTGGAGTGCATGACTGGATTGTTTGAGATATCAATGGCACTGGTATTATCACAAAAGATTGGGGTCTTTGAATACTTAATACCATAATCAAGCAACTGGTTCTTCATCCAGAGTATCTGAGCACAACAACTGGCTGCAGACACGTATTCAGCTTCAGCAGTGGACAATGAAACTGAAGTTTGCTTCTTACTGGTCCAGCTGACCAGTTTGCCACCAAGGAAATGACATTCACCAGTAGTGGATTTCCTGTCTATCTTACAACCTGCATGATCTGAATCTGAATAACCCATTAGATCCATGCCTGAGCCTTTGGGGTACCAAAGATCCAAACTGGGAACACCCTTAAGGTATTTCAGTATGCGCTTTACAGCAAGCATATGAGATTCTTTTAGATTAGACTGATATCTGGCACATAAACATGTTGAAAGCATAATATCTGGTCTACTGGCAGTTAAATACATCAGTGAACCAACCATGCCTCTATAGACAGTGGTGTTCACTGGTTTACCATCTGGATCTAAGTCCAGTGCTAATGGTGCAGAAATTGGAGTGGGTTTAGATGGTGAAGAGTTCATATCATATTTCTTTAAAAGATCTCTAACATATTTTTCTTGATTAATAAAAATACCATCTCTGTCATTTTATCATCAGTAGAGCCAAAATAATATCATCAACATAAATTTGTACCATTAACAGATTACCTTTTTCATGAAGAATAAATAAGGTATTGTCAATTGCACCTCTTTTGAAACCATTTTTCAATAAATGTTTAGTCAGAGTATCATACCAAGCACGTGGGGCTTGTCTGAGGCCATAAAGCGCTTTGTCCAGACGATATACCCAATGTGGATGCTTTTCATCAACGAAACCTGGTGGTTGTCTGACATAAACTTCTTCTTCAAGTTTTCCATTCAAAATATTCTGATCGCTTCAAGTCTAGCCACTGGAGCAAATGATTCATGAAAATCGACATCTGACTGGCAGTAGCCTTGTGCTACCAGTCTGGCCTTGTTTCTGATTACGTGGCCATCTTCATCTACCTTGTTCCTGAAGACCCATCTGGTTCTAATTGGTTCTTTCTTTCCAACTGGGAAAGGAACCAGGTACCAAACCTTGTTCCTTTCAAACTGGTGAAGCTCTTCTTGCATAGCAGTCACCCAGTTTGGATCTTTCATAGCCTCGTCAATCTTCTTTGGTTCTATCAGTGATAAGAAACTGACATATAAGCATTGATCACTGGAGGCTCTTCTGGTCAGAACTCCTCGACTGGAGTCACCTATGATTTGATTGATAGGATGAGCTTTTGTCCATCTGGAGTATTGACCAGGATTGTTACTGACAACAATATTAGTGCAAGAGTTCAGTTGAGTCTCCTCTGGTGTTGCTTCAGGAGGAGGATCTTGCCAGACTACTTCAACATCTTCATCTGAATCATTCAAATCACGATTTGCATCATGAAATTCTTCATTTGAAGGCATTTCTTGAAGTACTGGTTCAGTTTCAACTGGGACTGATACTGGGGGAGCAGTACGAACATCTGATCCAATTATAATTTCAGAGGGTAGCTTGAACCTAATTGAAGGATAAAATGGAGTACTACAAGAGGGTTTCTTAGTCTGAACAGGTTCCAGATCAGGATGGCTGGAAACTTCTTCTGGAGAATCTTCTTTATTGTTGTTGATAGGATCAGATTCACAAAAGACAATTGGAGTTACTGGGGGAGTATCAAGGGTTGGCTTTTTATTGATTGCAGCATTTGATTCATCAAATGTGACATGAATTGACTCATGGACCTTCTCCAGTCTCTTGTTATAGACTCTGAAGGCCTTGCGAATGGCTGAATAGCCTAAGAAATACCCTTCATCAGCTTTGGCATCAAATTTGCCTAACTGACTGGATTCGTTTAGGATGTAAACTGGACATCCAAAAACGTGAAAATAACCAATATTTGGTTTTCTATTTCTTAATATTTCATAGGATGTCTTCTTGTGTCGCTTCACATACACTGAACGATTCTGTGTGTGGCAAGCAGTTGCAATTGCTTCAGCCCAGAAACTAATAGGAAGACCAGATTCAGCAAGCATACTCCTGGCAGCTTCTATCAGCGTTCGATTCATCCTTTCCACCACTCCATTCTGTTCTGGAGAGCGGGCTGATGAGAAATTCTGGAGATGCCAGTGTCAGTACAGAATGACTCCAGAGTTGCATTCTGGAATTCTGTTCCATTGTCACTTCTTAACTGACACACCTTTCGACTGTAACTTGAGCTCAATTTGCTTGATAAGACTGATAATTTCAGCAGCAGCTTCACTTTTAGACCTGAGAAAGATAACCCAACAATATCTGGAGAATTCATCTACGATCACCAGGGTGTATCTTTGTTAGGTCCAGATTTACTGGACTCACTCCAGACTCGACTACTGGAGACTTACTGAAGATCTGTCCAGAAACGTGTTCTACTGGACCTACTCCAGACTTGGAATCTGGAGTCCCTCTGAAGATTTGTCCAGAAATAATGAAGACCAGTGAGCAAATACTTGTATAGGAAATCTGGAGTATTCTCCAGATTAGCTCACTAGACTTCACCCCAGTCCAGATCAACTCTACTGAAGACATTCTCACTGAAGTCAAAGACTGAAGTCAGAATAAAGAAGACTTACAAATGGCGGAGTCCACTGGAAGTCTTACCATATCTGTACACTGGAGGATTGTCAGTGTTCTAGACCCTACAAGTCTGAACACTGATATCGAGGATTGACTTTTCCCTTTACACACTTTCCAAAGAACAATCCACTTGTTCTTTACCAAAGTATACGTGTGTAAAGTGGTTGGATAAAAGGATACAAAGTCATTTGATGTGACTTTATCCTTATTCCTTATCCAATGCATTTAATGTTCTTGTCGGATCATTAAATGCATGCAACCAGATTTGTACGGCACAAAATTCACTGGTAGATTACCAAGCCCTTTCAGAACATTGTTCAGTTGTAAATCAGTTGGACTCTCAGATTCTGTTTCAGAATCTAAGTCCGTTTCTATTTGGGCATCATACTTAATAGGCGGTGGGAGTTGGTGAATTTGGGGGTGAAGAAATTGAAGTGAGGATTAAAGGTACCGGCTGTAACATAGGCAGGATTAGTGCCCGGTGGAAAAATTGGATGTTGATGAGATGGAGGTGGTGGAACGTAAGGATTAATATCTTGTTCTTGTTGGATTTCTGGGGGAGGAGGAGGGGCGTTTGCGAGGATGGTGGTTGGCTCAGAATCAGATTGATTCGCCTCCAATAATCCCTCGTCAAACTTAAAATCAGCAAGGGAATCGAGATTCCCCTGAGGTAGCTCATCGTCATCCCAGAAAGCATTCACTTTTACAATCTGGTCAGATATGCTCTGGTTTGGGTCACTAGTATCCCGCACCAGTTTCTGGTTCAACATCTGCAGAAGCAGGTGCATCGTTACCAGATTCAATGATTTGCTCAACCTTATCTTTAGGTCGACTAACGGGTCCCACATTCTTTGTGGCCCACTTAGTGACCTTTCTGAACCAGCTAGTGTGGCTGAAACAGTTTTATTAAATACCTGAAGCATAGCAGTGGATAGTTCAGGCTCATTTTCAGCAGTGGATGCCTTTGAAAAATCTCTGCTGTATTCAGGCACTGAAGCTTCAGGTCCAGCTTGATTATAAGCTTCACCAAGAATATCCATGAAACATAAGCTTAGAAATCTTGGAAAGGCAACATGCAGACTTCTCTTTCCTTTTAGCTTTGTAATTAGCTGAGAAAAGAGAATCTCAGCAAAGTCTGCTTGTATCCCATTCCAAGTATAATACCCCATCTCAACTTGGGGTAATGAAAGTTGGTCCAACCCTCCATGGTTGCCACCAAGACTTCCACAATCTGGGTCCAGAAGAACCTCCAACAATTGCCAAATCCAGACATAAATATGTGTCCGGAGGTCTTCAGATTACCATCAGCATCCTCCATATCGCCATGACCGGTGGCGACTAGAACCTCCCTGAAATTGACTCCTTTGAGTCGTTTAGCAAATACCTGGGAAGGTTTGAGGTAGTTCAGATGAAGGGAATTTCTGAACCCTTCAAGAGTGATGACACACTGCTTGGTGCCCTCATTGAGAGTGAAGGAGATGGATTGTTCATCTTTGCTCACCACAGCAGTATACCAGAATTCAAGCAAGTATCGATGATACAATGCCTGAGGATTAGCGGTCAGAGCATAATGAAAAGGGGATTTCTCCCAAAAATTATTGATTCTTCCCATTAGCGTTTTGGATTTCACATTTAATTGAGCCAAGAAATTGCTCATGTTAAATCGAATTTGTGAAGGAGTGAAATTCTTTGGCCATGTGGCAGATGTTTTCACATCATCCGATGGAGTATATTTAAAATTGATGAGCGATTTGGGTTGTGAAGAAGATGATGATTTAGACATTTTTAGAATCGAAAGATGAAAGTGAAAAGAATATGAAGAGTTAAGGAATTTTGAGAGTAAATATGAGAGAGATTGATGATTGGGAAGTAAATGAAAAACGAAATAAATGAAAGAATGAAAAGGAATTTGAATTTAAGATGGAATACAAAGTGATTTTCCAATTAAAAACAATTTCTGGGGTCAAGTCCGCATTAAATGCAGAGACGTTTGAGTGACCCCACCCTCCAACACTTTTTCAGAAAAAGTACTCATTTCTTTCTTTTACGGCGCAACTTGTGTGACACATAAGCATGACCAACGTAAGTTAAAAAAAATAGTATGCAGTAGGCCACGTGTACACACAATTGACCAAGTATCAAAAATATCTTGAAAGGATTGTTGTCTTTTCTGAAGTGCTTCAGTTCCAAAGAGATCTGAACCATCTCAGTTAATAAAATTCAACTGAAATAACTTTGATTTTCTGAAGTGCTTCAGTTAAATACGTTTTTCTGAGCAAAAAGGTTCCCCCTCAAAAATGAAGGTTTATTTTAAAGTTTGAAAAAAAATATTTAACATTCCCCCTGAAGTGATGATCCATGAATTAATAAGTGCCAAGATAGTATCACAAAGGCGTTCGATAGCTAGGCGAGCAAAAATTGCATGGATCGCTCAGACTGGTGAACCAGATCAGTGTCACTGAGGCGTTCATAACAAGATTACCAGTCTAAGGATTTAACATACCCAACTCACTGACCAGATGTTTAAAGGTTTTGACATCTAAAGGTTTTGTGAAAACATCAGCGAGTTGCTTATCAGTGGGAATAAAGTGCAATTCAATATCTCCTTTCAGAATATGATCACGAATAAAATGATACCTGAGATCGATGTGCTTGGTTTTCAAGTGCATCACAGGATTGTGAGATATGGCAATGGCACTAGTGTTATCACAAAAGATTGGAGTCTTTGTGTAAGTAACACCATAATCAGTCAGCTGGTTTTTCATCCATAGAATCTGAGCACAACAACTTGCTGCAGAAATATACTCAGCTTCTGCAGTGGATAGTGATACTGCAGTCTGCTTCTTACTGGTCCAGCTTACTAATTTGCCACCAAGGAAATGACACCCTCCAGTGGTACTTTTCCTGTCTATCTTACAACCTGCATGATCAGAATCTGAATAACCCATTAGATCTAGACTGAGCCTTTGGGATACCAAAGACCCAATCTGGGGACACCTTTAAGGTATCTGAAGATCCTTTTAACAGCATTTGCATGTGCTTCTCTGGGATCAGACTGAAATCTAGCACAAAGGCATGTTGCAAACATTATGTCTGGTCTACTTGCAGTTAAATACATCAGTGAACCAACCATACCACTATATTTTGTATGGTCCACTGGTTTTCCATGTGGATCAGAATCCAAAGTTAATGGAGCAGAAATAGGAGTATCTTTTGATGAGACTGAATCAAATTAATATTTCTTTAATAAATCTCTGACATATTTTTCCTGGTTTATGAAAATACCATCTTCAGTTTGTTTTACTTGAAGTCCCAGAAAATATGTCAGTTCACCCATCATACTCATTTCATACTCAGAAGACATGATTTTAGAAAAAATTTCACACATCTTCTCATTTGTAGAACCAAACACAATATCATCACATAAATTTGTACTAAAAGGATATCACTTTTATCATGCAATATGAACAAAGTGTTATCAATTGCACCACGTTTAAAACCATTTTTAAGAAGATGTTTAGTAAGAGTATCATACCAGGCTTTGGGTGCTTGTCTCAGACCATATAAGGCTTTGTTCAGTCTGTACACCCAATGTGGTTTTTCTTCATTGATGAACCCTGGTGGTTGATACACATAAATGACTTCTTCTAGTTCTCCATTCAGGAATGCACTTTTGACATCCATTTGATAGACTTTAAGCTGATGATGAGCTGCAAAAGCTAAGAATATTCTTATAGCTTCAAGTCTAGCAACTGGTGCAAAAGTTTCATCAAAATCTATTCCCTCTTCTTGTGCATATCCTTTTGCAACAAGTCTTGCTTTGTTTATGATGATATGACCATCTTCATCCATCTTGTTTCTGAAGACCCATCTTGTTCCAATTGGTTCCTTCTTCAGGTTACTGGGACAAGGAACGAGTTCCCATACATCATTTCTTTTAAACTGGTTGAGCTCATCTTGCATGGCTTCAACCCAGCTTGGGTCTTGCATAGCCTCGTCAATCTTCTTGGGTTCAATTAGAGATAAGAAGCTGACGTTTAAGCATTGATCGCTTGTGGCTCTTCTGGTCTGAACCCCTTTACTGGACTCTCCAATAATTTGTTCGATTGGATGTGCTTTTGTCCATTTAGAGTATTGACCAGGATGAACAATGATATCAGTGCAAGAACTTCTCTGAGTAACTTCAGGAGGAGCTTCAGAAAATACATCTTCAGCTTCTTCTTCTTCCTGCAGATCATGACTTGCATCATGAAATTCTTCAAATTGAGGTTGCTCAGTGGAGCCTGATATCAGAGGAGAAGCAGCATGTACATCTGATCCAATAGTCAGTTCAGAAGGTAGTTTGAAACTGACTGGAGGATAAAATGGAATGTTGCTAGGCTTGTTTATTACTGGTTCTGAACGGAGATGTTTAGAAGCAGGTTCAGGTGACTGATCAGTTTCAGCAATAGGATCAGAATCACCAAAACTTATTGGACTTTCTGAGGGTGGTACAGGAATGGATTTTTAAAGATTGCAGAATTTGATTCATCAAAGGTAACATGAATTGACTCATCAACCTTTTCAAGTCTCTTGTTAAAGACTCTAAAGGCTTTGCGATTTGATGAATATCCTAGGAAGTATCTTTCATCAGCTTTTGCATCAAATTTTCCAAGCTGATTTGAATCATTCAGAATGTATACTGGACACCCAAATACATGGAAGTATCCAATATTAGGCTTTCTATTTCTGAGTACTTCATAGGAGGTCTTCTTGTGTCTTTTGACATAAACAGATCTGTTCTGAGTGTAGCAGGCAGTTGCAACAGCTTCAGCCAGAAATTCTTGGGAAGACCAGATTCATTCAACATACTTCTAGCAGCTTCAATCAGCGTACGATTCTTTCTTTCTACAACACCATTCTGCTCTGGTGTGTGAGCTGAGGAGAAGTTCTGAGATATGCCAGTTTCAGTGCAGAAGGACTCCAGAGTAGCATTTCTGAATTCAGTGCCATTGTCACTTCTGAGCTGACAAACTTTTCGCTTGTGCTTGAGCTCAATTTGTTTGATGAGAGCAATGATTTCAGCAGCAGCTTTACTTTTGGACCTGAGGAAAATCACCCAGCAGTATCTTGAATATTCATCAACTATAACAAGGGTGTACTTCTTTCCTGCTCTGGTCTGAACATTCACTGGTCCAAAAAGGTCCATGTGAAGCATGTGAAGAGGTTCAGTTATACTAAAGCTTTGTTTTGTCTTGAATGAAGCTCTTTTCTGCTTACCCATTTCACAACCTGGACATGGCTTGTCTTTATTGAAAGACATAGAGGGAATCCCATCAACAAGTTGTTTTCTAGACAACTTATTAATATTTTTGAAGTTCAGATGGGATAATCTCTTGTGCCACAGCCAGTTTGTGTCTTCATCTGCCTTTGAGTAGAAGCATTGTTCAGTGGTAGAAGGATTCATATCAATGACATAAATGTTTCCCTTCCTTGGTGCAATCAGTACCACCTTTCCATCTCTGTTGAATATGGTGCCTTGTGAAATATCAAATAAAACCTTGAAGCCATCATCACACAGTTGACTGACACTGATCAGGTTATATTTCAAACCGTTCACATATGCAACACGTGTGAATTTGACTTGACCATTATTCACCACACCATATCCCTCAGTTTTTCCATTACCATCATTTCCATAAACTATTGAGGGCCCCTCTTGCACCCTATATTCCTCTAGCAGGGTTTGATAACCAGTCATGGTTCGGCCAGCAGCACTGTCCAGAAACCATATATTCTTCTTTCGGTCTCCCTGCACACAAACAAAGATTAGTTCTTTTTGGGAACCCATCTTTGGATGGGTTCACTAGACTCTCCCTTAGTAGTCTTAGATTTCTTTGGTTCATAAGGAACAGAAGGATCAAAGGGGATTTCAGTCATTATTTCAGATGACACAAACATAGTTGGTTTGATGGGGTTTTCAACCTTTTCTTTTCAGATTTCTGCTTGATTTGCTTAGAAAAAGGTTTTGTATTTTGTTTAGGTTGAAGAGAAGGAGTTTCAACATTTCTTAAACGTGCATTACAACTCTGCACTTGTCTAGCCAATAGTTGAAATTGACTTTCTAACCTTAACAAAATTGATTCTTCATTAGACACCTGAGCCTTACCTGAATCTGAGGTAGGTGGCTCAGTAGGGGAGAAATTCTTCTTCTTTAGGTTTTTAGGAACCTTAGATGAAGTCTGAGGGGATGGCTTTTTGGATTTAGCCTTCCTTTCTGAAACAGTTGTCTGAGCTGTTTCAGATTTACCCTCAGATTGTTCCTGGGCTTTATTAGTTACAGTTTTCTGCTTGCCAACTTTAGGAAAAATGATTTCAGGTTTTATTTCCTTTGGAAGTGCATCTAAATCAGTGATTATGGATGCCAAATGAAGATCACCAGACTCATATGCTGCTCTTTGTGATGCAAAAGTATTTTTAATTGCAGCATCTGGTCTTGGTGCTTTCATCCAAGATTTAATAATTGCTTGTTCTTTTTCAAGGATGGATTTTAATTTTTCCTTTTCCAATTCTAAAGTTGCAACCATAGACTGATAACTTTTTAGAGCCAAATGAACATCTTTCAGTTCCTTCAGTCTGGCATGACTGGCGTTTAGTTCAGAAGCATTATTTTCAAACATTTTTAGGCTTTCTGAACGCACTGTCTCAACAAATGAGATGTCAGCCTCTAAAAGAACCAAAAGGTCCAGTTTGTGTTCCTCATTCTTTTCAAAGCCAAAATTACTGACCTTTTTCATTACAATATCCACCCAGCGACCAGATTCAACATCGGATTTGACCAAATGACCTTGATCTTCTTGTGCCATGAAACACATGTCCCTAACTTCTTCTTCATCATCAGATGATTCATCAGATTCTTCCCATTTTTCAGTTTTGGCAATCATACAACTATTGCTTGAGTTGTCTTGTGCCAGAAGAGCCATATGTGCCTTTAACTTCTTGTATTTGGCCTTATAGCTGTCATCAGATTTCTGAAAAATAGAATGGTTAGGAGCAGATTGTGATGATGAGGGTTGACTAGATCTGCATTCCTTCATGAAATGTCCTTTCTTGCCACATTTAAAGCATTCAAGATTAGACTTGTCAATAGAAGCGCTAAAGCAAAAGGTTTGCCAAATCGATTTGATTTGGCCTTAAAACGATTGAACATTTTAGCCAGCATGGCAACCAGATCATCATTGTCATCCTCATTACAATCATGAGTAACATTACCAGAGACACCAGTTTTTAACATTTCAGAAACCATCTTCTTCATTGAGTCAGAAATGTCACTCTCAGAAGATAGTAGAGCAGTACTATGTGGTTCAGAATACTGAACCATACCAGAACTGGTAGAAACATGATTCTTGGCATCTTGCTCAGCCAAAGCTCTCTCAGCTTTGTTCTCTTCAGTATATCTGAAGGCTCCATAAAGGGAAGCAAGAGTGTGACTGTGCAAAGTTTTGCCTTGTCTCAAGACCAAGATTAAATTTTCCCATTTAGAAGGTAAAATGTCACAAAATTTTTCCAACAGAATTTCTTTATCTTTGGTAACACCCAGGGCTTTCAGTTGATTTACCAGATTTGTGAATCTGATGTAAGTTTGAGTTAAGGTTTCCCCAGGGATAGCAAAGAAAGACTCATATCTTTTGTTTAAAGCAACTTTTCTTGTGACAATTGTCTCATTTGTGTCTTCAAACTGTGTCATTAGTTCCTCCCACATTAATTTGGAATTTTCAAGTAAAACAAGAGTGGGTATAAGGGTTTCAGGAACTGCATATAAAATCATATTTTGTAACTTAGTGTCAAGGTCTACAAGTCTATGATCTTCCTCAGACCAATGATCCTTCTCCTTAGGTGACTGCCTAGGAGTCCCATCGGTATTTCTGACAACAGTAGAGGCATTCATGGGGACAAAGGGTCCTTCTTTTAAGATATCGGGTAAGTGTCTTTCAACACCAGCAATATACTTTAGCATACATGCTTTCCATGTTTGAAAGTTTTCACTGTTCCCATCAAACTTGGGAACAGGATTATTTGGAAAGTGTACGTGTACATTGTTGATGACAGGGGGTGGAGTAGTGTTATTAGGGTCAGGACGTTCTTGTTGAAAGTCAGCCATCTATGCAGATCAAAGGTTAAAGAATTGATATAATTCAACCTTGCTGCTCTGATACCAATTGTGAGTCCCAGATATAGATGATTAACTAAACCCGACTGGCAAGTACAACTAATCTTGATGGACAAGTTAAGTTTACGATCCAGATATGGATAACAAGAAACAATTGACTTAAAGTAAAATGCAAGAACTAAATGGCAGAAACTATATAAAGATATATATATGTATAATCAAGTATGTAGCATTGAGACACGTTGTTTTCTTTCTAATGTATTTGATTTATTGATATATAAACAAATACAAGGATTGTTGCGGAACAAAGATAAACACCCAAGTGTAAGTATCTAAACAATCCCGAAAAAACAAGTGATCTAAATAACTTGGAAATACTCATAAGTTTACTTAGAGTATATCTCACAAGTTGCAATGCTAAAGTTTCAAGCCTTTTGCAAGTTGTGAGAAGACTTTATATTTATAGACCAAGTTC
The DNA here is from genome assembly GCA_034093135.1 of Erigeron breviscapus. Classification (NCBI taxonomy): domain Eukaryota; kingdom Viridiplantae; phylum Streptophyta; class Magnoliopsida; order Asterales; family Asteraceae; genus Erigeron; species Erigeron breviscapus. The sequence continues at coordinate 136,403,882 of CM067170.1, read as the reverse complement.
ATGATGACATGGACAAGATCGTATAAAAGTGGTTGTGAGCATTTAAGGAATTAAACTTAATTCCTTACATGCTTGTACTAGGAAGAGTATATAAGTCAGTTGATGTGACTTATAGTACTACGTTCTAAACCTATACTTTTACCTTGTACCTTTTATTAATAGATAAATCTATTAACTGGGTAAAGGTATGTAAAGTAAAAAGTCTTCCTCGTAATCAGTGTAAAGTGTTGTAAATACTTTATACTGAGATGCTTCAGTCTTTGATCTGGTAGAATCATTCTTTGCTCGCTTCTGAGATGATTCTCTTCTTCATACTTCAGTCTTTGACTTCAGAATGAATGCTTCAGATTTATCTTGATCTGAACTGAAGTGAAGCTTCAGTGAAGTAATTCTGAGATGGCTCAGAATTCTGTACAAACGTTTTCACTGAACTTCAAGCTATTTCTGAACAAATTATACTTGGTCGATTTCCGACCTAACAAACCACCTATTGTTAATAACACTAATCCATCTCCTCCTCCTACTCCTGCTTCTCCACACGTGCATGTGCACTACTCAAATAATCCTGTTCCTAAATTCAGTGGGAACAGTGATGAATTTGGTACGTGGAAGGCTAGGATGGTTTTGCATGTCACTGGTATTGGGAGGAACATGATGAAAATTTTAAATGAAGGTCCTTATGTACCAACATCACCTCTCAATCCCCTTCTTGATCCTTCTGGATCTAGAAGAGGAAGGGAAAAGAGGGAGGAACATTGGTCTGAAGAGGAGAGGAGATTGGTGAATCTAGACACCCTTCTCAAAAACATGATCCTCAGGGCCGTTCCTGAAACCCTAATTCCCACACTAGTTCTTTTTCCTAGTGCTAAAACCATGTGGGATGAACTTTTAAACCAACATGAAGGAGGAGATGACACCATTGTTACCAGAAAGGTCTCCTTAAACAAGAGGTATGAGTCATTTTTTGCTCAGCCTAACGAGTCTCTCACTGGTACTTACACCAGATTTATGAGTTTCATAAACCAATTGAGAGGTCTTGGGGTTGAGAAGGACAAGGATATACTTCTGGAGAAATTTTGTGATATTCTACCCACCAAATGGTCTCACATGATCCTGGTCTTACGACAAGGTAAAACTCTGCACACACACACTCTCTCAACTCTATATGGAGCTTTCAGGTACACTGAAGAAAATCAAGCTCAGAGAGTGGTGGCAGAACAAGATGCTTTTAACCATGCCTCCAGTAGTCCTAATGTGGTTAGTCATACTGAACCACATAGTACAGCACTGATATCTTTTGAGAATGTATTTTCTATGAAGAAGATGGTATCTGAACTCATGGATTCTGGAGAGACCAGTCAAATCTCTCCAGACTGTTGTGATGAAACTGATGATGATGACCTCATTGCAATGATTGCTAAAATGTTTAACCGTTTTAAGGCAAGAGCAAATAGGCCATCTGGACAATTTGCATCCAGTTCTTCCACTGATAAGACCAATTTGACATGCTTTAAGTGTGGCAAAAAGGGTCATTTCATGAAAGATTGCAGGTCCAACCAGTTTGTATCCAAGCCTGGTCCATTCTAATCAAATAATAAGCCTGATAATAGCTATAAACTGAAATATAAAAAGCTTAAGGCCCAGATTGCTCTCATGGCACAACAAATTGAAAACAATAATAAGTGCATGATTGCAACAACTGAAGAGAAGTGGGTTTCTTCTGATGAATCATCTGTTGATGAAGAAGAAGAAAGAGATTGCTGTTACATGGCTCTGGCAGACGATGAGCACCTGGTGAAGGAAGATGTCACATCTGGACGATGGGTAGACATTGTTATTAAGAAGGTTAGTGATTATGATTGTGCAACTGACCAAGAACTAAAACTGGACATAGTTGAAGCTCTTAATTCTGATTTGATATTTGTAGAAACTGTTAGATCTGATTGTGTAAATGGTCTAGAAACAGATTCTTCTGAAATAACTGTTTTAAAATCAAAATTGAAAGAACTTCAAGACATTGAACTGGCATTTCAAGCCCAGGTTCTGGTAACTGAACAGTTGATTCAAGAAAAACAAGATCTTGAAGTCATTTTAGAGAAAGAAAAACTGGTAATTAAATCATGGCTAGAAACCAAAAAGCCATATGATGCTGGAGTAAATCAATTTCCTGCTCAAAAACATGCATACTTAGATGGAAATACTCATGTAGCATCATTAATACCAGTAATCGATCGATTACCAGAGGGGTTCAGGCCCACCACTGTTTATGATGAGCCTGTAACTCCCAAGACCAATATTTACCCAGTTCAATCCCAGAGGTCAAGACTGGAGCATTCCAGATGACTGCTCCAGTTAAAGAGGTTTATCGAATAAACCTTTGCCTCAGACCAATCCCCTACCTAAGCCTAGGACTGGAAAGGCTAAGGTGTCATCTGAAGAAAATATTTTGTCCAGGTTAGAGAGCCAGATTCAAATTCTGACTCGTTAATCTCAAAGTTTTAATGCAAGATTAAACTTTATTGAGGGTACTTCATCTGGCCCTAGACAAAATACAAAACCTTTTGCTAAGAAAGTTAAATCTATTTCTCCAGTTGAGAAAAAGAAAAAGGTTTCAAAACTATCAACCGCAGTGGTCTTTTCAACTAAGACCACTGTTGAAGAAAGTGAACTAAACCAGATTGCCCTAGGGACCTATAAGGGAGGGTCCAGTGAACCCATCAGTCGATGGGTTCCCAAATCTAACTGATAAGTATCTGGTGTATGTGCAGGGCGATCGAAAGAAATATATCTGGTATCTTGACAGTGCTGCTGGCAGGACGATGACTAGATGTAAGACCCTGCTGGAGGAGTTCACCATTTCTGATGGACCCTCCATTACTTTTGGCAGGGATACGGTGTTCTAAACAATGGACAAGTCAAGTTCAGACGTGTTGCATTTGTGAATGGTTTGAAATATAACCTGATTAGTGTAAGCCAACTGTGTGATGATGGCTATCAAGTTTTATTCAATATTGCTCAGGGTATCGTATTCAACAAGGACTGGAAGGTAGTGTTGATTGCTCCCAGAAAAGGGAATGTGTACGTGATGGATATGGAAAGCTCTCCTTCAGAGCAGTGTTTCTATACTCAAGCTGATGAAGACACAAACTGGTTATGGCACAAAAGGTTATCCCATTTAAATTTCAAGAATATTAATAAGTTGTCCAAAAAACAACTTGCAGATGGGATACCTTCAGTTTCCTTCAAAAAGGAAAGGCCATGTCCAGGATGTGAGATGGGTAAGCAAAAACGTACCAGTTTCAAGACCAGACAGAATTTCAGCATATCTGAACCCCTTCATATGCTTCATATGGACCTCTTTGGTCCAGTGAATGTTCAGACTCGTGCTGGTAAAAGATACACCCTAGTGATCGTAGATGAATTCTCCAGATATTGTTGGGTGATCTTTCTGAGGTCTAAAAATGAAGGTGCTGCTGAAATCATCAGTCTTATCAAGCATGAGTCAGTTAAGAAGTGACAATGGAACAGAATTCCAGAATGCAACTCTGGAGTCATTCTGTACTGACACTGGCATCTCTCAGAATTTCTCATCAGCCCGCTCTCTAGAACAAAATGGAGTGGTGGAAAGGAAGAATCGAACGCTGGTAGAAGGTGCACATGAACATGCACATGTGGAGAAGCAGGAGTATGATGAGGAGGTGGTGGATTAGTGTTATTAACAATGGGTGGGTCAGTATTTTGATCATTAATATTAACATTAGGATCAGGACCAAAATTAAAGCTTCCTTGTGTATTTTCTGGGGTGGCCATCAAAGAAGCAGATCTAGGCAAGTTTGTTTAGCCTTCTGCTCTGATACCAATTGTAAAGTCCCAAGCTAGATGGTTTAACCCAAAAGTGTAAAATACAACAAGTCTAATAAGCACTAGATTGGACTAGTATTACTTGAATATAAATGCAAGTATATAAACAAAGTAATACAAGACTAAAAGCAATAAAATAAAGGTGGAACACAATGTAATATTTTCAAGTGTATTTTATTTATGATGTTAAATAAAATACAAGGTTGTGCGGAATTAAGATAATACAAATATGTAAGTATCCTAACAACCTATGAATTACAAATGATCTATATTTGCCAAATAAACTCTTTGGATCGAAATACTTAAAGTTGTGAAGTATCCCTGTTATGATCGAGAGTATTTAGACAAATTCACCTTTAATGTTAAAAGTAATTTTAACATGGAAATGACTTTGTATTTATAGGCAAACAAATTCACCTGTGAATTTGTGTCGTACAAATATGGTTGCATGCATTTAATGAACCGACAAGGTCATTAAATGCATTGGTTAAGGTACAAGGATAAAGTCACATCAATATGACAATAATCCTTTTAACCAACCACATTTACACATGTAAGCACTTTGGTAAAGAACAAGTGGAATGTTCTTTGGAAAGTGTGTAAAGGCAAAAAGTCAATTCCTCGTAATCAGTGTTCAGACTTGTAAGGTCTAGAACACTGACAATCCTCCAGTGTTCAGATCTGGTAAGACTTCCAGTGGACTCCGCCATTTGTCAGTCTTCTTTATTCTGACTTCAGTCTTTGACTTCAGTGAGAACGTCTTCAGTAGAATAGATCTGGACTGGGGTGAAGTCCAGTGAGCTAATCTGGAATACTCCAGATTTCCTATACAAGTATTTGCTCACTGGTCTTCCATTATTTCTGAACAAATCTTCATAGGGACTCCAGTTTCCAAGTCTGGAGTAGGTCCAGTAAATACATTTCTGGACAGATCTTCAGTAAGGCTCCAGTAGTCGAGTCTGGAGCGAGTCCAGTAAATCTGGACCTAACAACCTTGCTTGTTATGGGTATAGAATCACCAAGATTCTCCCTTATAAGATCCTAAATTCCTGTAACAATGACACAGTCAAAATAGCTCTAAAAGATATATCAATCTTTTAACTTTTTGTCTTCGAGAAGAAACCTGTGACAATCGATTATTATAAAATTCAAAAATCATGCTGACGCCAAATGCTAGGGCGAAAATGAGGTGTTAGTGTTAACCTCGACGTTCGAGAAGGTGATCCCTTCAACCTAGGATTGAAGTTTTAGTTCAATACACTGTAGTCCGTTTAAGGACAAAACTTAGGAGAAATTGTTTCCGTTGAGGAAGATTCCTTGAGTATACGCTTGTGATCTTCATCCTTTAGTGTTAAGATCCTGGACGTTAAAATCCTGCAGAAGATCATAAGAGAAAAAAGAGACTAAAGACTGACGTTAGCCCTTTTAGCTAATCGCCACATCGACGCTCAAGTCAGTATCATCATATTGCATTAAAAATACTATTGAGCCAGTAGATAGATTCTAGTGATTACTTTTTTGACAAAGACCAGTTACAATTAGGGAGTATTTCATCTAATAACCATTTGTCTATTAATCGCCAAATTTCAAAGTTAAATGCTACACATTTTCTAGTGGTGTGACCAAAATACTATGATAAGCAAATCATTTAGTTTTATTTATAAAATTTTCGAGGAACCCTTTCCGGCCACTTTGCTTTGTCCCCCAGACTTCTCATAAAAGCAAGAAGTCCAAATACGTCCGTTGTAAAATGATAATCAGAAAATATTAATCATTTTTGAACATTACAGTTGTTACCTCGAAGCCTATACCTTGATCCTTTCGGATCTTATTTCCATTCGATGTTTTCTGGTAGAGATCCTACATATGTAAGACTTCCTTGAAGCATACTTCGTGGCTGAAATCTTTGTCCCCTTTATGGTGACAAGTTACTTCATTTGATGATAAGAAATATGCTTCAGTTCCAATATCTTCAGTAATGTTAACCCTGTTGAATTCAATATAGGAAAACCGAGTAGATGTTTGGCTAACATCTCCCTTATTGGTTAGTTGTATTTCACGTCGATTTTTGACATAGTTTTATTGAACTATTTAGAATGTTCAAGTTGTAAAAATTTCAAAGATTTAAAACTTTGAAATGTTTTCGAAAATATGATTATTAATTTTTTTATTTTTTTAAAGGTTTTTCAATTAATAGTTTATCATAGAATTTCATACTAATATGTCCCCTTGTGACTAGTGTAGGATAGAATCCTATTCTACAAAGTAGTCACAATATATGGAAGAATATAGGAAGTTAAGATAGTACCTGGTTGCACGATCTTGAAAGATTTGTGCCACAAGATTTTCCTGAATCATTTGTAGATGGTAGGCTTTCATTTGGATAGAATTCCAAGATCTTGGAAGTATTTCTTTATCCGTGTGTTGACAACCAATATGCAACATTTTCGTCTTGGACTTTCTCTAATATGATCTCCACAATCTCTTTCCTGCATATCTTAAAAAACTTCTTTTCTACAAGATCATCCAAGTATATGATATATAGACCTACAAGAAATTCTAAATTCTGTCCAATATCTTGAACTATCCCCGGTATCCTGTACTTCGTTAAACTAGTGGTATCTTAAGGATAAAATCAAAATATGTTAACACATTAATATTATCTTCTGTTCTATGTTAAAAGTTCGAAATTCCTCATAGGTTTTAGCATAATATCTAGAGATAAAGTTAATTCTTTACTTCTAACACAAGATCACTTAAAGGCAAAATGAGATTCAACACATATATGATTTCTCAACTAACTGTAACCACACTAACAAAGCTTCATGTTATATTAAAATAGTATACCTTAGTGAGATAATTCTAGTTTCATTCATAATCTCATTTGTTTTTTATTAAAGGCATCTGTTTCGGTCAAAAATTACCGAGATATTCTACCTTGAAGACTTAGATTAATTATGTAACCAAACTTTCATTCGTGAGGTTAAGGGCTTGTAAAATATGTTGAGTTTCAAAGATGCGTAATAAAGAATGAGATTTGCTTAAAAAGATGTCGACTAAACAAGGATCAAAAGGACAAATATAATCAAGGACAAAATAATATGTATCGAAATAATGTAAAGAACAGTAAATTATGCTAATTATAGTAAAGATCTAGTAATTAACAAAATAAAAGTAAAGATAAGGGAACAAGAACACCAAGATTTGTTGAGCGTAAAGAAAGGTTCAAACTTGATGCCAAAATTAGACATATCTTTATCCTAAAACTATTTTCTCAAGGTTTCATTGATCAAGTAACAATATCGGGTTCTAGATCTAAGAAAGATTGAAAAATAGAGTTTTGCGTGTTCTTAGGTGAAGATTGTTTTTGGGTTCGTTTCAAAGAAAGGTTCAAACTTGATGCCAAAATAAGACATATCTTTATCCTAAAACTATTTTCTCAAGGTTTCATTGATCAAGTAACAATATCGGGTTCTAGATCTAAGAAAGATTGAAAAATAGAGTTTTGCGTGTTCTTAGGTGAAGATTGTTTTTGGGTTCGTTTCAAAGAAAGGTTCAAACTTGATGCCAAAATAAGACATATCTTTATCCTAAAACTATTTTCTCAAGGTTTCATTGATCAAGTAACAATATCGGGTTCTAGATCTAAGAAAGATTGAAAAATAGAGTTTTGCGTGTTCTTAGGTGAAGATTGTTTTCGGGTTCGTTTGAAAGAAAGGTTCAAACTTGATGCCAAAATAAGACATATCTTTATCCTAAAACTATTTTCTCAAGGTTTCATTGATCAAGTAACAATATCGGGTTCTAGATCTAAGAAAGATTGAAAAATAGAGTTTTGCGTGTTCTTAGGTGAAGATTGTTTTCGGGTTCGTTTGAAAGAAAGGTTCAAACTTGATGCCAAAATTAGACATATCTTTATCCTAAAACTATTTTCTCAAGGTTTCATTGATCAAGTAACAATATCGGGTTCTAGATCTAAGAAAGATTGAAAAATAGAGTTTTGCGTGTTCTTAGGTGAAGATTGTTTTGGGTTCGTTTCAAAGAAAGGTTCAAACTTGATGCCAAAATAAGACATATCTTTATCCTAAAACTATTTTCTCAAGGTTTCATTGATCAAGTAACAATATCGGGTTCTAGATCTAAGAAAGATTGAAAAATAGAGTTTTGCGTGTTCTTAGGTGAAGATTGTTTTTGGGTTCGTTTCAAAGAAAGGTTCAAACTTGATGCCAAAATAAGACATATCTTTATCCTAAAACTATTTTCTCAAGGTTTCATTGATCAAGTAACAATATCGGGTTCTAGATCTAAGAAAGATTGAAAAATAGAGTTTTGCGTGTTCTTAGGTGAAGATTGTTTTCGGGTTCGTTTGAAAGAAAGGTTCAAACTTGATGCCAAAATAAGACATATCTTTATCCTAAAACTATTTTCTCAAGGTTTCATTGATCAAGTAACAATATCGGGTTCTAGATCTAAGAAAGATTGAAAAATAGAGTTTTGCGTGTTCTTAGGTGAAGATTGTTTTCGGGTTCGTTTGAAAGAAAGGTTCAAACTTGATGCCAAAATTAGACATATCTTTATCCTAAAACTATTTTCTCAAGGTTTCATTGATCAAGTAACAATATCGGGTTCTAGATCTAAGAAAGATTGAAAAATAGAGTTTTGCGTGTTCTTAGGTGAAGATTGTTTTGGGTTCGTTTCAAAGAAAGGTTCAAACTTGATGCCAAAATAAGACATATCTTTATCCTAAAACTATTTTCTCAAGGTTTCATTGATCAAGTAACAATATCGGGTTCTAGATCTAAGAAAGATTGAAAAATAGAGTTTTGCGTGTTCTTGAACAGTACTTTGCGTGTTCTTAGTACTGCACTTTGCGTGTTTCGATACATCCCAGATCTGCGTGTTCTTCAAGCTATTTTACGTGTTTCAGTGGTTTGCGTGATCTAGTTTGAGTGTTTCTCTGGTTTGCGTGTTTCTTACACTTTTGCTCGTTTCATTTGAGTGTTCCAGTTTGCGTGTTCTTGTGCATTTGCGTGTTTATAAGTTAAACCACATACACAATGGCAGCAAATTATCTTAACCAATTGATACTAATGGACCATGAGACCGGTAAGGGTAATTCACCACCCAAACTGATGATCATTGACCAATACTTTTCTTGGAAAGGTCGATTCGAATCCTTTATGCAATTCACGAATATTAGAATGTGGACTTGTATGACTGAAGGATATAGTGCCCCAACATATGAGGACAGTGGTGTTAACAAAGTATATGCTTACCAAGATATGACTGAATCTAATAAAAAATTGTATGAGGCAGAGAAAAAGGCACTATCATGTTTAAAAATGTCATTGCCACAAGAAATATTACATTTATTTAATGGATTCAATACATCAAAAGAACTTTGGTTAGCATTAAAGAATCATTGTGAAGGGGATGAAACACTTAAAAAGAATCGTAGAGACCTTTTAAAGCATCAGTATAATGTATTTAATGGGTTAAGAGTGAAAACTTAGATCAACTAATCACAAGGTATTATCATTTGTTAGCAGAGTTGCAAGCATTTGAGGTTACCTACTCTGAGGAGGAAAAGGTCGAGAAATTTTTGAGCTCCTTGCCGGAAAAGTGGAGTAATTACATTACCACTTTGCAGGAGAAAGCAGATTTCTCTGATATGTCCTTGACTCAGATAGTTGCTAAGTTTAGGGGACAGGAAATGAAACTAAAGAGGAGGGAAGCAGGATATAATAATGCTCAGATTCCCGAGCTTTATTACGGTAGACCTACGATCAATGTGAGTCCAGGTTCCCCTGAAGGAAGCACAACGGCATTCCTGAGTGAAGATGTTGACTTACAAAGGATCTCGTTTGACTTTGAGGGGAACATATGTCTTGTTTCAAGTGAGAGCGATAATTTAGGCAACCGTGGATATCCTACCTCCAGTGCTAGTTCCACCGTGCCTATAAGTGTCAAATGTGCGAAAAGTCACTTATCCGTTCTTGTGTCATTTGTGACATCATATGAGCAGTTTATCCAAGGAAAGGTTCAAGATCCTAGTCTTATAGATGAAGACTACGAACAAATTGATCCTTTAGACTTAGAAGAGATTGATTTACAACGGCAAATGGCCATGTTGACTCTTCGGACTAAATGGTTCTTGGCAAGAACAGGGCGAAAGGTTGTGGGTTCCAAGCTTGGCTTTGATAAGTCAAAGGTAAAGTGTTACAATTGCGAGGGCTTTGGACACTTTGCTAGGGAATGCCAGAGACCTAAGAAGGATGATAGGTCTATTGTGACTCGTCAGAACTTCAATCAAGGTGGAACAGTACCTTCATCTTCAAACACATCTAGACAAAGGTCATACATTGATGGGTCTAATGGAAATCAAGGCTCAGTTGATCAAAGTAACTCAAGAGCTTTGGTGGTTCAACAACAAGACGGATCATCTGACTGGAGCTCTAAGGTGAATGAAGAAGACAATGCATATCTTGCCAAAATTTATTCAGACACTGCTATAACAGATGATATCAATGATTCTTATCAAGATGATGAATATGTAGACAATGTTGATTATTCAATGATAAATGAAGATGATGAACTCCCTGAGGAAGATTACACCATGACAGTCGAAACAGATCAATATCATCAAGAAGAGAATGGGGAAGATATGAGTGCCATTGAATTTACATTGTTATCTGAAGATTCAGATGTTCCTATTCGACATGAGCAAGATTAGCCAACAGAGACAGAACAAGACAAGGAGAAAATCCTTGACACAAGTATTCTTTCAGAGGATGATGAGATATTGGAATCAGATGAAGATAAACGCTATCAAAAGGTAGAAATTCCTCAAAGACTTAGTATAGAGGAACTTATTGATTTCATTTCTAATTTAGATGTACCTGAGCAATTGGTGGAGATCTCACTACATTCATTGGTGAAAGAGTGTAAGTTCACCAACATGTTATCCTCCGAAGTTAGCAATCTTCAGAATGTTGCAAGAGACACGAAGGCTTTACTTGATGATTCAGTCAATGATAGATCATATCTCAGGCACCAAGTTGCTATGTTGATCCAAAAGGAAAGTTAGTTAAAGAGACAAGTCAAAGCAGATCAAGGAAGATTGACCGTAATGAAAAAAGAGCTCAGAGAAGTGATTCTTAGGAAAGAGCTATGCCAAGAAAACTCTGGAAAGATATCTAAGAAACTTACTGAGAAACAAATTGAATTGGCAGATGCTAAAGTTGAAATAACTCATCTAAATGGTAAACTCAACAAAATGAGAGATATGAGATGTATAATAAACTATCTGTCTAAATCTAAAAGTACTAGTAATCATCAAGATCTCGAGGACACATATGAAGATTTGTCTCAAGAAAAAGGAACATCATCCTTGATCATAGAATCATCTAAGCAACTTGAAGAAAAGGAGTAGATCCAATTTATACAGAGGAAGTGCTAAATCCTAAGTTGATAACAAGAAAAAGGACCGTTCCTCAAATACTAACTCCTGAACAAGATAACCTAGTTAAAAGGGCACACTTTGAAAATACAAGCGGTCCAGCAGTTTGTAGATCAAAGAAGTCCATTAACAGAATCTCTTGCTTCACTTGCAGAGAAAAAGGGACATGTGGCAAGCAAGTGTCCACAGAAGGGTAAATTCAGCAGATCAAGGCAGTCTAATGACTCAAGTGACAGAGATGTCGAAGATACTGATGTTCAATTGAGAAAGAACAAGGGTAAACATGCTGAAGAAAGGTCAAAGAGTGTTTCACCTAAGAAGATTTCTCAAAGGAACTCACCCGCATGGAGTGGATCACCTAGAAATCCCTCGAGTTATATTGCTAGGGAACATGGAAAACCAAGAAGTTTTTCTCCAAAGAAGCCTTCCAATGGTGGACAAGTTCGCAGCAAGACTCCTAAGAGGAATCCCACTCCAAAACGAGAAGTCTTTTATCGTATTGGTGATGACGATACATATTTTTATGATCGCGTCACAGGAACGGTTAAGACTGGTCGTTCCTTTGTTTCAAAAGCATAGTCCCAGGAGAAAGATTGAATTATCTCCTGAGAGGGTGCCAAGAAAAAATAGACAGACTTCAAAATCCAGGACTCCCACTAAGAGTGATGGATATTGGACAAATGTCTCAGTGAAAGATAAGGACGGTAAATTCAAGTCTACTGAGGCTTGGGTGCCGTTTTGCAACTAGGCGCCTATCTTTCTTGCAGAGGACACAGTCAAGGAGGACCATGTATGATTGGTGATCGATGACTGAGTCCTGGACACATTTTCTTTAGATAACATAGTGGGTTATCGAACTTTTATTGTATTTTCTTCATTATAAATCATGGTGCAAGTCTCATGTATGTTATTTATAATTTGTTTATAAAGGAACGTATTTGAGAAAAACAAGTATATATAAAGTGCTACTTTATTTTATGCTTGTTAATAAATCATTTGCGATAGCATTATTATTTGTTTAATGGTTGTTATCCTATGATGATTATGCAAAGTTGATTTATTTCTTGATGGTTACACTAAGGCCTTTGATCGATCGCGTTTCGAGTTGCTAGTCCAGTTGACTGGAATGAGAAACCCTTAGTCACTATCTCTCAAGAACCATCATAAATTCAGAAAATGCAACACAAAAACATGTGCTACATCCGATCTCTTCTGTAGTAATTAGTCCTTCTAAAACCCACTCAATATGTCGTATTAAGCATGACTATTATAAGATTTGTTAGAGTAATTTTGATCCAAAAATTACTGTGATCGATTTTGTAACTTTATGCTCCGTAAGGTATATCGCAAGGACAGTATTAAGCATGACTATTATAAGATTTGTTAGAGTAATTTTGATCCTAAAATTACTGTGATCGATTTTAAAACTTTATGCTCCGTAAGGTTCTTGCTAATAATAAAAGGGTTCTATTGCACGAGAGATAATGCTAATTAGGGTATCTGGTTTCCAGGGGGACTTAACTGTGTTCTTTGTGAACACAGAATAAACGTGTGTCGTATTAAGGATGTAGTGTAAGTCAAGACTTTAATTTGAGTGTGTTTGGTACACCTTGAATTAGGTCTTGTATGTAAATTGCTCGAAAGATTAAGTTTAATACTTAAGGTTTCAGTCAAAATAGGTCAAACGGAGTCACTCAGTTGATATATATGACGGATATTTTGATTTGCAGTTTACTTTGAATAATTGAATAGAAAATACTTATTGCATGAGATAACATGATAATTGCTTAGATTCTAATCTTAATTGGGAGAATCTATTGTTTGTTATTAGTTATATCTGTTTAAGTATTGTCGGGATTCAATTATTTACTATTGAGATAAATGCATGTGTTGTATCGATCTCATGAGTTTGATTGTGTGTGTAGAATTATTTATCTTAAATGGATGTGTGTCAACCGTTAAGATACAGGATCGATTAAGTGTATGAAAATTGAGTTTGTCCAGTCCGGAATGGAGAAAGCTCAAGCTTAAAGGTGAAGCAGAGTACACTTACACATCAACAACTCATCTAAATTCAAACGGAGACGAAAATAAAGATGGAGAGATTGTTTATCATGTTATTCAATCTTTATTTTTGATTTTTGTTGTATTTGAATTTATTAAACAACATTGTTGTGTCCAATGTCTGTTATGGTCAAATACTTAACAATGGTGCTAAGTAGTTCATTAAATATTGACATATCGGGTCTTGATTTAATGAGTCTACGTTGTAAAATTGTTTAAGTGGTGACAACTACCAAGAATTCCTTTATCAAAAGTATTTGCGTGTTGTCAGAAAACCCTCCATATTTGCGTGTTCTGCCATTTGCGTGTTCATACGCCATATGCGTGTTCTTATGAACCCAGTCAATTATTCAAACTTTCCCAGTTTTACGTGTTTGTGATGACGTCATCACAAAAACACGCATTTGACTACTTTTGCGTGTTCCTGTGTATACCATATGCGTGTTCTGGACACTGCTAGGGTTTGCGCGTTCTATGTGGGTATAAAAGGCTGACATAACACACATTTAATACATTTTCAAAAGTATTTGCGTGTTGTCAGAAAACCCTCCATATTTGCGTGTTCTTCCCTTTTGCGTGTTCTTCCCATTTGCGTGTTCATAGCACATATGCGTGTTTTGGCAAAATGGGCTAAGTATGCGTATTGTAGTTAAGTGGGCTCAATTTGTGTGTTTCACTTTGGGCCTAAGTTTGCGTGTTCTAGCATATAGGGCCGAATATGCATGTTCTGGACACTGCTAGGGTTTGCGCGTTCTATGTGGTTATAAAAGGCTGACATAACACACATTTAATGCATTTTCAAAAGTATTTGCGTGTTGTCAGAAAACCCTCCATATTTGCGTGTTCTTCCCATTTGCGTGTTCATACACATCGACTTCGATTCACTTACACTTGATCCATTTGTGTTTCAGACACTAGAAACACTTTCATTAACACTATTCGAACAAAGGTATATGATTAACATGATTTCTAGATCCAGATATCAATTGTTATGGACAAATATTTAGGGTTTATTTTTTCGGTTAATAAATCTCTAAATGGGTCTATATGTATGATATGGATCAAGAAATGGAACCTAAAAATTAATAAATCGGGATAATATGGATCTATTCGTACCTGATTTAGAAATTTTGGGGTTGTAATCAACTGGTTTAAGTTTTGATGGGATGGTTCTGCATTTGCGTGTTCATACGCCATATGCGTGTTCTTATGAACCCAGTCAATTATTCAAACTTTCCCAGTTTTACGTGTTTGTGATGACGTCATCACAAAAACACGCATTTGACTACTTTTGCGTGTTCCTGTGTAAATTACATGATTTTGCGTGTTTGTCACCATTTGCGTGTTATGACACAGTTTGCGTGTTTCATGACTTGTGAAAATTTTTAAATTGGAAAACTTTTCTAATAAGTAAAATATGAAACTAAAACACGTATTAATTAGTAAAACTCGACACCATATGTGTGTATTGTCACCATATGTGAGTGTATAAGAAATTTGTTGATTCTAGGACTTTGAAAAATTTTCAAAAAGGGAATTTTTTTAAAATAAGTCAAAATAGAAAGGACAATTGCATTATAAAATTGGACTTTAAAATTTAAGAAAAACAAATGGTTTTGGTTAAATTTAGTAAAGTTCAATTTGTCGATTATTAAAACTAAAATTGTTTTGGAAGATTATGAAACAAATGGTTTCACTATCTTGGAAAACATTAACGGTTTTAATTTCGACTTGTTGATTCGATGAAATTGGTGATGTTTTGGAAGATTATGAAACAAATGGTTTCAATATCTTGGAAAAAATTAAGAATTTTATCATTCAGCTTATTTGTCGATGGTTAAAGTTGATAATATTTTCAGAGCCAATGAAACTAAGAGTTTCAGGGGTTTAGAAAATGTTAGGAGCTTTAAAGTTCGACTTTATTTGTTGTTGCTAACCGTTTGTTTGTTGTTGTTTGTATCATTTTGCAAATGGCCGAGAGACACTTTCACAAGAATCATAATTACTTGATTGATCTGGATGTGAATCAAGGCAATGCTGGGAGATTTGTCAGGATTCTTGAGTTTCTGCAGCAATCAAGGATCAGACATGTTCTCACTGCTGACCCAGTTATCTATCTGACTTTCCTAAGTCAATTCTGGGAATCTGCACGTTTGTTACCCGGTGCTGTCCCAAGCATTGAAGCGAGGGTGAACAATCAGACCTTCCAGTTCACTGCCTCAAACTTGATTGGTAATCTAGACTTGGGAACTAAAGACCAAGAGGGGGGAGTGAATGGTCTAACCACATATCCCCAAGCACTTAGATTGGGAGCATTCAGAAGAATGGGGTATGTTGGTCATGCTAATCGAAACACATTCCAGAAGAATTGTTTGATGGGCAGATGGAAATTCTTTTCATATGTGATTCTTGTTGCTTTGAGCAATAAGAAGTCGGGTTACGACTCATTGAATGTCGAAACCCAATCACAAGAGATTTCTTTGGTGCTGAACAAGCCTTATTGCTTCTCTCGTTATATCTTTAATGAGATGTGCAGGCAGATAAGGGCGAGGGATGATGAGAGGTTTTTGATGTATCCGAGGTTCGTGATGCTGATCATTAATGCTCGATTACCCAATCTTGTTCCGGAGGGTCCTACTGATTCGGTGATGACTATGCCTAACCATATCTTTAACGATAGTTATAGATACCGTGGAAATCTTCCTCCACAGGCTAGACCGAGGGACACAAACCTCTTTGGGGCGCTTGTTAATCCCGCTTATGTTGCTCCTGAACATGATGGATATGCGCATGAGGATTCTGATGTTGAAGGCGATGTTGCTGCTGCTCCACAGCCAGTCCTTCCACAACCTCCATTTGCACCAGTGATACAACAACAACAACCCGAACAACCACCTCAAGCTGCAGCAGAGGCTCCTCAAGTGTTGTTGATCCAGGAAGAGGATGTTCAGCCAAATCCTGAGATCGTTGCTGAACAAAATCTTGCACAAAACCAAGAAGTCAACATGGATGTTGATAGGGGTTTGGGTGCAGAGCATGTCGACGATATGGTTATTGATAACCAAGAAGACGTTGCTGATGACATAGGAGGAGATGTCAACCAAGGAGAAGGAGGAAACGGGGATGATGATGGAGATGATGACGGGGATGATGGTCAAGATAATGCTGCTGGCAGAGTACCCATAGGTCAAGGTGTTGATAGTACTTCTGCAGCGGTGGATCTCCCCATGGCCGAAGCTGATTCCCGGCCAGTTGTAGAAGAAGAAGATCCCTCTAGGTTGGGGCAAAGTCTCAATAGAAAGAGACAACGTCAGGACGAAGTGGTGTCTAATGCAAATGAGTCTCTGGGGCTTATTGCGGAGACATATTTTTCTGAGGTGGAAGAGACGAGACAAGAATTGGATGAGCCGGCACTAAGTGTTCAAGAGCCTGTGCAGGACTTAGCGGAAGCAATGACTGAAGGGCCTCCCCTTTCTGAGGATAGAGGTAAAGGATTGATGGGTGCACCTTCCTCGAGTTCAGCAGCACCATCAACTCCTCAAGTTCATGTCAATCCGCCTGTCATCAAACCAGCTATGGTATCACTGGTTAGTGCAGAAGATGACCAGTCACCTCCAAAGGTAATCAGACTTTTGGGAATCAAGATTGTAGATAGACCAGTCTTGATGACTGCAAGGCCTCGCAGCTTTACAATCACACCAATCATGTCTTCGTCGACGACTCCACCGTCTACAACAAGACCATCAGTGACTTCTTCACAGCAAGGAGCTTCTCAGACTAACAAGGAACGTGTAACCAAGTTAGCTGATGACATCTAGCAGATGAGAGCTCTAGTTGCAGGCTTGTCTAACAAGCTAAAAGGAAAAGAAGAGTCATACCGAAGAGATGCTGACCTCATAAGACAAAGTCACCAAGACCTTGAGAATAGCCAGTACGACTTGCAAGAAGCATAGGAAGCAACAATTAATTCTGTTAATGGGATTGTTGATTCCATTGGGGTGCACCACAAACTACTAAAAGGTCAAGCTAAGCATCTC
Organism: Erigeron breviscapus; assembly: GCA_034093135.1. Taxonomy (NCBI): domain Eukaryota; kingdom Viridiplantae; phylum Streptophyta; class Magnoliopsida; order Asterales; family Asteraceae; genus Erigeron; species Erigeron breviscapus. Next base: position 136,386,461 of record CM067170.1, on the reverse strand, counting down.
GAGAGCTTAGGTAAGAGGTATGCTGAGCTGCACAACAAGATCAAAAATCTTGAATCTCAGGGGGAGAAGTCTGGCTGCAAGGATGACGCTCTCAAACATCGTCAAAGGGATGATGAGGATGAGGATCCGAGTGGTTCCAGACAGCAGGAGGAGATTCAGAGATTTTCTACCTCACACGTCAATGCAGCTCAGGGGGAGCAAAGTCAGCAGGGTCAATCTGGCGCTCCTTCATCTAAACCACCGGCCGTAGATGAAGTGGCTGGTATTCAGGAACAACCGACTGTAGGAGAATGAGTCGGCATTCAGGTCAGACCAACTATTGAGGAAGAAGTTGGGAGTGAAACCCTGGACGACGTTGCTGCGTACTTTAATTTTGATGAGTATAGGAGCATGTTTGAAGACCCGTCAGACTCTTCAGCTCAAGACAAGTGTTCATATCTTAATGCAATACTTGATCTACTTGATCCACAAGAAAAGGGATCAAATGAGCTATCTCTACAAGCAACCGGTGCAAAGGGCAAGGTTGGGGTAGACAGTCAATCAGAGTTAGACTCAAATCAGGATTTGGGTAATGCTGAGGTGATTGAAAAGAAGAGCAGGAGTCCAGTGGGTGCAACACCTGAAGTTCCTGATGACAGGGTTTTTGGCCAGCACTTAGGAAGACAAACGAAGACTTGAAGGTCACATCTAGATGCTAATGTCAAGGGGGAGACTGTTGGTGCATGTTTCTCGGTGACAAGAGCATTCTAGATGTGTGATGTATATTTATATATATATTCAAGTCTTGTAATTTATCTTGTAATTACCGTTTGTCAATAATATTACCTTGGCATATATTGTTGATCATATTGGGATCCTTTTATGTTTATATGTTTGTTTATTATTTATGTTTTGCAGGTTCTTGACATGAATGTAGATATTACATGTAAAGAGTAATTAAATTAATATTGTTTCTGCGTTTAACATCAGTTGAAATATTAACTTAATGTACTTCCAAAGGAAGTTAAGTTAATGTTGTTTCTGCGTATTAACAGCAGGAGAAACATTAACTTAATATACACTTCCAATAGGTAATATAAACAATGTTGTTTCTGCGTTCTACAGCAGTAGAAACATTGGCTGAGTTAATGTTGTTTCTGCGTATCAACAGCAGTAGAAACATGGACTCAAATATTCCTAAGTGTAATTTGAGAGTTCTTGGGAACAAGCACAAGTTTGCTTGTTCAATAGAACACTCAAATGGTTTGAGAGTTTCTTGGGAACAAGCAAAAGTTTGCTTGTTCAGTAGAACTCTCAAATGGTTTGAGAGATTCTGTGGAACAAGCAAAAGCATGCTTGTCCATAAGAACTCTAAAACAGGCCAAACCCTAATGGGCTTTATGGGCTGACATGAGAACACGCAAATCCATATAGATTTGAGTGTTCTTGGCCCTTGCCTATAAATAGAGGGTGTGTGTTTGTGTGTTCTTAACAAGAGTGTAGAGAGAGAAACGAGCAAACCTAGAGAGAGAAAACTAAGAACACGCATACTTAGTAGATCTCGTAGGTGGTACTCGACTCACGAACGAACCGCAAAAAACACACCCAATTTGGTTGGCTCGTAGACTTAGATTACTACGTTGGTTGGTAAGGTTCGTCCGAAAGCCGCCTCACTATATTAACCAAACACGAGTGTTTATGTTCACGCAAATATATATATATATATATATATCATAAAAGATAGATATAAAAACCGTGGGTTATCTCGAGGAATTCCGCACCTCGACATATCCTTAAGTCAATCTCGGTTCGATAGCAGAATAAGACCCGAGGGACTTACAGAAACAATCGTCCCTGCCTTTGTTCTCTTATTAATGATTGTTAAAATGATTACAATGGTGGAATTCGGTTGATCGATATTGCTAAGTGTGAGAATAAAGATGAGAGGATCGAGAGCAGTGTGTGTGAATACAAGTGTGTAGTGGTGTTGCAGATAAGTAAAAGATATCCTAAATCGATCACCCTCATTCATTTATATAGACCTAGATGCTAACTAACTATGCGAGTTTGTAGGGATCTTCCAGGTCTTCAGTATTTGAACGTTGGAGAGTATCTTGACCAGTCAAGTGAACGTTGAAGTATTTTCCTCATGCTGAAATCAACTTGAAGTCCGATTATGTTGGGAGACTGAGTCTTCTTTGCGTGTTGATGATTAATCCCATGTGTAAATTCCTTTTTGCACCGTTTAGAGATATTTTCCATAATCTTATATCGAATATTCTGGAATCTGCACACTTAACTCATGTGGAAATGATAATAACAATTGAATCATAACGTTAGCGAGATATTAATGAGTCATCAGAATATCCATAAATGTCAAGATCCTGATAAGTCAAGATCTTAGGCTTTCAAGATATTGATACCTGAAATTTCACCCATAACAATTGTCCCCAAAGTTATTTTAATAAAAACAATTTTGTTGAAATAACTTTGAATCTTCAAGAAAAAGCTTTGACCGAAGTCAATCAGTTAATTTTGAAACCATCTTTAAGATAAGACGCGTGGAACTCGGATAGCCAAGAGTTTCGATTTGATAGTGTAACACCCGTCATTTCAAAACCTGGATTTCAAAAAACTTTTGCCAAACGGCGTTTAAAACATAGCGGAAAAGGATCACTTAAAACTGCCCAATCCGTAACGGATGGTACCTGATGTGTGAAATCGAGTTTAAAAATTAAAACAAGGAATACCCTAAAACTGACTACTACACACTTGCGGGCAGTGGACCCGTTCGTATATAGTATAGCTAGAAGGTAAGTCCAGGATCGAACACGGGGAATGGTTTTGAAATAATTGTCAGCTAAAGTGGTTTTGGAATAAGGATGGAACCGTAGCCGAATTGCTACCTCACCTTGACAATATGAAATTAAAGAAATTGAAATGACAAGACAATTGAAAAGTAAAGAAAGTTCAAACAATATGAATAAAGATCATCCCCTTCGAATCCACTTGACTTCAGTTATGATTGCACACGATAAAGTTCAAATTATTAGAGTTGACAAGATAATCGTGAAAGGATAAAATGCTCGCGTGGTACCACCAACCGCTCACAAATAACCCAAACACCTAATTTGCTAGTTAAATTACCCAAGCCGGTACCACCAATGCCTAGAAAATCTCCCAACGATTAGTTTGCTTGATTATCCAATTACCAATTATGCCTATGTGAATGAAAACGTGGTACCACCAACCGTTTCTAAACACGTTTACCAATTAACTCCTATTATAGATTTGACATTCACCGTCATACCATGAACTGGTAACAAACGACCATAGACAATCGAATTGAAACGATAAACGTATTCACCTAGTACCACTAACGATGAACACATAAACCATCAACATCAAAAGAATAAATCGCAAGGAATTAATTGATAAAGATCACGACACAACGATAATTGAATCAACTCTTGAATTAAAATATTGCAATCATATCATTCATCAAGTTTCATCAAAGTGGATGATTAGAAATCTAGCCAATCATACTAAATTGAATTGCAATAAAGAAATTGAAAGAAAACATATTGTACCAATGATCGTTGAATATAAATTGCAAGACAGAAGATTAGATACGATCTAGATAGATGTTCTTGAATCTTCAATGAATTAAATGATGAAATCTGCGATGATCCGTCAAAGACTAGTGGTAGAACAACTCCTAGAAAGAAAAACTTGGATCTTGGGAAATAGGTTTTTTTTTTCTTTATATACTTCCCAAAATCTGATGCCAAGAGGCAGTAACCCTGATTTCCCCGTGCAGCTGACTGCGCCGCAGTGGGCATGGTGTGCTCCCACTGCGGCGCAGTGGAAAACCCCTGAAATCTTGATCATAAGGTGACTGCGGCGCAGTGGGCCTATGCCACCCCCACTGCGGCGCAGTGTTAAACCACTGAAATCTTGATCATAAGGTGACTGCGGCGCAGTGGAAAACCCTGGAAATCTTGATCTGTTGACTGCGGCGCAGTGGGGCATCATCCCTCCCACTGCGGCGCAGTGTTAAACCACTGTAATCTTTGTGGCTTTGGCACCCATTGACTGCGACGCAGTAAATTCTTGCTGAAATCTTGTTTCTTCTTTATCAACATCACTCGAACACTCGGGTCAACTTCTTGGCCAAAAATCGTCAGAAAATGTACCAAATGGACGCGCAACCTGCTAAAAACCTGAAAGCACTAACAAACACCGTAAACGCGCCAAATGCATACAAAATCGACTCAAAACACATACGAAAAAGGCCAATAATGAAGTGGGCGATCTATATAAATTGGTCACATCAAATCCCCCCATACTTGGGCGTTGCTTGTCCTCAAGCAAATCTGGAAATTAAGCAAAAAGCGTTCCTTGGCACGAAGCTATATATACACATTATGATTATCAAAAAGTATGTCGATGACAAGGACTTTGGTGAAGCAGTTTTAATCTTAAATGAAAATCCGAAATGTTTGACAATATCTGAACAATCCACAAGCCTCAATAACACGACTAAGCAAAAGTGAAACAAATGAGCCTATCAAAATCATCCTGCTCCAACGAACTTACTATTGGGGTTGAATATTTGTATGAATAACCACTCATTGCACGGTCGTGATGCATGTCTTACCATAGGCTTGAACAAGGATCATAGCTCCACCGACATGGCGTGAGCACCA
>CM067170.1:136370697-136380773 GCA_034093135.1 Erigeron breviscapus | reverse complement strand
GAGATGGATCCTGTGTGAAGTTGTCTTGAAGATCTTTTGCCTTATCCTTCATTTCTCTGTTTCTTAAAGTGGATATAACTCCATCTATTCGAAGAGATGCGTAATCAGCTCTTTCTTGCAATCCATGACGAAACTCTTTGTATGCTTTCGGCAAACCATCCAGGAATTTATCCACTATCTTAGTAGGAGTGTATCTAAGGTCAAAATAAGCTAATTCAGCAAGAAGATGTTGATATCTCAGTATAAGATCCTTAACTAGTTCATTCTTTGTAGCATTGAAGCAATCAAATTGTTTCTTAAGCATTTTAATTCTATTTTGCTTCAATAATGGATCACCTTCACAATGAGCTTCAATAGCATCGAACAATTGCTTTGAAGTCTTGTATTCTTGTTTAGGAAACAAGTGCACCAACTCTTGAGGAATGCACATACGAAGTGTGGAAAGAGTCTTTACTTCAATGGCGTAGTTAGCCTTTTCTTCGCCCGTTAATTCTCCCACCTTGTATGTAGAAGTAACTCCATTCACAGTAAGAGTGGGGCATTCATAACCTTCAGTGATCATGAGCCACATATTCAAGTCTTCTCGTTGAATGAAATCTTCAAATCGACCTCTCCACGCCCAAAAGTCAGCTAATGAGACTAACTTTGGTGGAGAATTAGTACGCCCTACCAGATGATCATGATAAACTAGAGAATTAAGATATTGGGCAACAGCATTGTTGGTTGAGGATGAAGAAGCCATAAGTGAAAAATACTGTTCAAACGAAGATAAGAATCGAACGAAATTAGATTAAATTCGTAGAACAGAGTTAGTACGAAGATAGCTTAATTTTGTGGACAAAAGTTCTGAACGAATATAGCTAAGTTCGTAGACTAAGGATCTGAACGAAGATAAGTTAAGTTCGTAGACTAAATTCATTTGAAGAAGATTCAAAACGAAAATGAAGATAACTTCGTTTTCTATCTTCGTTAGATGAAATTTAGAACGAAATTAAGTTAACTTCGTTTCGCTAAGTTCGTAAGGTAAACGAACTTAACGACAGAAAGGTGTTCGGGAGGCTATTTTTGAGAAAATAACAATCAAACAAACGATCTCAACCCTTCGATAAGATATCGAATGGCTTTGATACCACTTGTGAGTCCCTCGATAGCCACTGATCGCTCTCGAGATCGTCTATTGTTATGTCGTGAGTGCGGAATCCTCACGAGATAACTAGTTTGATTAGTTATCGTATATATTGCTAATTACCTCAATATAATCAGCCTTATGTGATCTATCTTCGTTTTCTATAGCTTAGAAAAGAACTTAGTCGCCTTTGGTGTGTGTGATATCAACTGGATTCCTCAATTTAGGGTTTCCAATCGTTTATATATGTTCACGATCGATATTGGGCCTACTGGGCTTTGTTCTTACGAACTTAGCAGCCCAGCCCATAAAACGAAGATTATCTTCGTTAGTTCCTAACGAAGATTATCTTCGTTAGTACTAAATACCATCAACATCTATGCTTAGTTATCCAAGTACTTTATGTACAAGAAACCTAACATATATTATGTTTGTACTTGTATGATATACATAACAAACATCATATATAAACATATAAATAACACCAAAACATGTAATCAATATTACTAAAACATGAAGTCCATAATCTATCAATTACATATAAATGAATAAGACATAATCAAATCTAAGTTGCTGTTGTCACATCAACATGCATCAACACATGTTGATATTATATAAGACATTGATTAAGATGTGGGTATATGATGATATGATGTATATGTTGATATGAAATGAAATGTGATGCAATGTGGGAAAAGGGAAGTATGGGTTGATCTATGATTGTTGTGGATGATATGTACTGTGATTATGTTTTGATAAGTAAAATATGATGAAGTTTTATGAAAGTAAAATGAAGAATGTTTTATCAAAATGTGTGTATCTTACTTAGCTAATTTTATTAGCTAACACTTGCTTTTATGAAAATGTTGTGTCCTTCAGGATAAGCAGGTTTGAGCTAGAGAAAGGTTTAGCTCGTGAGATGGGTAGATGCAATAAATAGCATAGATTGTTGAATGCTTAGACTTCCCATAGTCTATGTTTCGGCTACATTGTCTACGTTTATGATACATGTAATAATGAATGGCATTTATGTTGGTGCCAAGACTTGGATTTCATTCATATTGTTTTGATGATGCACTTTAGTAACACCATTTTATGAAAGGTACTGATGTGACCAATTTATATAGATCGCCCACTTCATTATTGGCCTTTTTCGTATGTGTTTTGAGTCAATTTTGTATGCATTTGGCGCGTTTACGGTGTTTGTTAGTGCTTTCAGGTTTTTAGCAGGTTGCGCGTCCATTTGGTACATTTTCTGACGATTTTTGGCCAAGACGTTGACCCGAGTGTTCGAGTGATGTTGTTAAAGAAGAAACAAGATTTCAGCAAGAATTTACTGCGCCGCAGTGGGAGGGTTGTTGCCCCACTGCGCCGCAGTCAATGGGTGCCAAAGCCACAAAGATTACAGTGGTTTAACACTGCGCCGCAGTGGGAGGGATGATGCCCCACTGCGCCGCAGTCAAAGGTCGAGAAGAATAATATATTTTCCAGTGGTTTAACACTGCGCCGCAGTGGGGGTGGCATAGGCCCACTGCGCCGTAGTCACCTTATGATCAAGATTTCAGGGGTTTTCCACTGCGCCGCAGTGGGAGCACACCATGCCCACTGCGGCGCAGTCAGCTGCACGGGGAAATCAGGGTTACTGCCTCTTGGCATCAGATTTTGGGAAGTATATAAAGAAAAAAAAACCTATTTCCCAAGATCCAAGTTTTTCTTTCTAGGAGCTGTTCTACCACTAGTCTTTGACGGATCATCGCAGATTTCATCATTTGATTCATTGAAGATTCAAGAACATCCATCTAGATCGTATCTAATCTTCTGTCTTGCAATTTATATTCAACGATCATTGGTACAGTATGTTTTCTTTCAATTTCTTTATTGCAATTCAATTTAGTATGATTGGCTAGATTTCTAATCATCCACTTTGATGAAACTTGACGAATGATATGATTGCAATATTTTAATTCAAGAGTTGATTCAATTATCGTTGTGTCGTGATCTTTATCAATTAATTCCTTGCAATTTATTCTTTTGATGTTGATGGTTTATGTGTTCATCGTTAGTGGTACTAGGTGAATACGTTTATCGTTTCAATTCGATTGTCTATGGTCGTTTGTCACCGGTTCATGGTATGACGGTGAATGTCAAATCTATAATAGGAGTTAATTGGTAAACGTGTTTGGAAACGGTTGGTGGTACCACGTTTTCATTCACATAGGCATAATTGGTAATTGGATAATCAAGCAAACTAATCGTTGGGGAGATTTTCTAGGCATTGGTGGTACCGGCTTGGGTAATTTAACTAGCAACTTAGGTGTTTGGGTTATTTGTGAGCGGTTGGTGGTACCACGCGAGCATTTTATCCTTTCACGATTATCTTGTCAACTCTAAATAATTTGAACTTTATCGTGTGCAATCATAACTGAAGTCAAGTGGATTCGAAGTAGATGATCTTTATTCATATTGTTTGAACTTTCTTTACTTTTCAATTGTCTTGTCATTTCAATTTCTTTAAGTTCATATTGTCAAGGTGAGGTAGCAATTCGGCTACGGTTCCATCCTTATTCCAAAACCACTTTAGCTGACAACTATTTTAAAACCATTCCCCGTGTTCGATGCTGGACTTACCTTCTAGCTATACTATATACGAACGGGTCTACTGCCCGCAAGTGTGTAGTAGTCAGTTTTAGGGTATTCCTTGTTTTAATTTTTAAACTCGATTCCACACACCAAGTTTTTGGCGCCGCTGCCGGGGAGTGTGTGCCGATTTAGTTGTTTATTTAGTGGTTTGATCCTTTCTCACGCGTGAGAAAGTTACTTGTTTATTAGTTTAGTTTTCTTTTCTTATCACAGGTGTATTTGACGTGTTTGTGTTAGTTGTGTATTTGCAGGAATTGTGTTAGTTGATGAACTTGCGTTCTTTGGGTCTCCCTTTGAATAGTCCTTTGTCTACTCCGAGAAGACCAAGAGAGCGTAGGTTTAACTTCGCTGAACCTACAACACCAATACCGACACCATTTTCACCTATAGATAAACCCACTCCTGATTCGGACGAGGAAGGGTTCTTTTTGGACGAGTTTTTCAATTTAGAAGTAAAGCAAGAGGAAATGGGGGATGAACAACCAAGGGATCTAAATGACACTCGATATGGCGAGAGGGTCCGTACTATCCCAACGGGACGTGGTTCCGCCATTAGACCTCTAACCATTGATCACACTTTCGCTTTAAAAGGAAACCATCTAAAAAGCATAGAAGAGCATCAATTTGATGGGAAACGGAAATGGGATCCCTACCAACACTTGGATAGGTTGAAAAGTTGGCTCGCTATATCAATATGGGCAAAACCAAATGAATGCCGTGAAACTTGAGACATTTCCCATGTCAATCACCGGAGAAGCACTTGATTGGTTCAATGATCTTCCAGAAAATTCTATTACTACTTGGAACCAACTCAAGGAGGCTTTCATTGGTGAGTTTTATTCACTTAGAACTCAAAGAAGGTTGGAGAACATGATTAGATCTTTTGAACAAGATAATGGAGAAGATGTTGTTGATGCTTGGGTTCGTTTCAAGGAAATGTTGAGAAATTGTCCAGGTCACGATTTGACTAGGGAAAAATATGTGGAGCTTTTCTTTGATGGGTTAGATAAGAAGTCCAAACGCGAATTGGGATATGCTTTCGGGGGTAGTTTCAATAACATTACACCCAATGAAGGTTATCAAATCTTGGAAGACATGGCGAAGGATAGCTCAACTTTGGATGATGAAAGGTTTTTGAAGAATGAGAAAAAGATGAAGAGAGGTACTAACCAAGGGAGAGTTGCTAAGGTTGAAGCTAGCAATGACCCAGGGTTATTGGAGAGATTAGGGCGCTATCTGAGCGCATGGAAAAGGGGTTTGCTACTCAAGAGAATAGGTTTGGAGCAATTGAGAGGGATGTTAAGGTAGTAGCCGATGGTGTGATCATTGTGGTGATATGCACTATTCTGATGAGTGTCCAAATCGGGCACCCGAAGATGTGAATTATGTTCAAAATCAGCCCTAAGGGAATTTATATCGCAACACCGGTTTCCAGAACCGGCCTTCAGGTAATACTTCTTATAACTCTTCTTTTTAGTCTAATAATTCTCGTTTTTTAGGTAATAGGTGGCAAAAAGATAATTATCAGAATCAGCCACAACAGCAGACTCAGCAAGGACAAGGATCAGGTTCTTCTTCTTCTAATGCCGATCCTAATGCCGAGTTGAGAGAGATGATGAAGCAGTTGGCTAGTAATCAGGTTGAAACAAATACTAGCATTCAAATGATCAGGGAAGACACTAAGACCTTGAGTGAGAGGTTGGATCAGTTAAGTGGGAAGGTGGAGATCAACATGAAAAACCAAGGCGTTAATTTCAAGGATCTCGAAAGTAGGATAGGCGCTCTTGCTAGGCCCACGGGGACTCTTCCTAGCAACACACAGCAGAATCCTAGACCTCAGTTTAGTCAAGGACAGAGTCAAGGACAGAATCAGGGACAGAAATACACTCCACCTCCAGTCCGCAATGAGCAAGCCAAAGCCATCACTACTCGTACTGGTAGGTCTTACGACTCACCTCCTATACCTAATGTTGTTGTTTCGGATGTGCAGGATAAAGGGAGTGATGATGATGAGGTTGATGAAGAGATTGAAATGGAGGAAGATTCAACCGTAAAGACTCCGGTCACTCCACAAACACCAGATGTGGTTCCAGAGGTTAAACCATACAAGCCAAAGATACCATTTCCACAGAGGTTCAAAAAGGCAAAGCTGAAGGAGCAATATAACAAGTTTGGAGATGATTACAAATGTTCACATTAATGTGCCTTTAGTTGATCTTATTCAGGGGATGCCCATTATGCCAAGTTCATTAAGGAGCTTGTGACTGACAAAGGAAAGATGGATGAGGTGAAAGCTACTTATCTTAATGCCGAGTGTTCTGCTATCTTGCAGAACCACATCCCACCTAAGCTTGAAGATCCAGGGAGTTTCCTTATTACTTGTTCTATTCGTACTCTTACTTGTAAGGCACTTGCTGATTTAGGTGCTAGCATTAATTTGATGCCTTACTCGGTTTGGAGTAAGTTAGCTCTAGGAGTTTTGAGACCTACCCGCATGAGTAATAGATTAGCTGACCATTTTTTTCAGTATCCCATTGGAATTGCTGAAAACATGACTGTCCGGGTAGGCCATATTGTGTTTCTAGTTGACTTCGTTATCCTCGAGATGGAGAAAGATACGAAGGTACCCCTTATTCTTGGACGACCATTCCTTAATACCGCGGATGCTATCATCCGTGTGAAGGATAAGGAAATTTCTTTGGGTGTGGGAACGGATAGAATTGTGTTTAATGTTGAAAAGTCCATCAAGCATTCATATTCTAATGATGAGTCTTGTTTCAGGATTGACGTTATTGATGATGCTTTAGACCGAGAGTTTCAGGAACTAATGGAGGCCGACACTGGAGATGAGGAGATTGCTAATTTAGGATTGGGAGATATATCTGACGATGATTTGTTTGCAGAGGTTATGGCGCTTAGCTTGGATGAGACACCTCCCGAGGATGAGAGTTTTGAGGAGGTTGTTGCTGATGGAAGTTTAAGGGTACCGAATTCTGTTGATGTACCACCCACTGATTTGGAGCTTAAGCCATTACCTTCCTATTTGGAGTATGCTTATCTGTCAGGTGAATCCTCTTTACCCGTGGTTATCTCGTCCTCACTCTCGAGCAACGAGAAGGATTGTCTTTTGTCTGTGCTTCAAGCCCATAAGCGGGCTTTTGCTTGGAAGACCACCGATATTCCACGTATTAGTCCTAACTTTTGTCAGCATAAAATAGATTTTGTTGATGATGTTAAGCCCGTTGTCAGAGACAAAGGAGGCTTAATCCGAACATGAAAGAAGTTGTTAAGAAAGAGGTCATTAAGTTGTTAGATGTTGGGATCATTTTTCCTATTGCTGATAGTCATTGGGTTAGTCCTTTTCATTGTGTGCCCAAAAAGGGGGGCATGACAGTTATTGAGAATGAGAATAAGGAACTCTTGGCCACTAGGACTATAACGGGTTGGCGGGTTTGTATTGATTACCGTAAGCTTAATGATGCCACCCGTAAGGATCACTTTCCCCTTCCTTTCATTGATCAGATGTTAGAAAGACTTGCAGGTAATGAATATTTTTGTTTCTTAGATGGGTTTTCCGGGTACTTCCAAATACCCATTGATCCCAACGACCAAGAAAAGACCACCTTCACATGCCCATTTGGTACTTTTGCTTATCGGCGAATGCCGTTTGGTTTGTGTAATGCCCCAGACACCTTTCAAAGGTGCATGATAGCTATTTTCCAGGACATGCTTGAAACCTCCATGGAGGTTTTCATTGATGATTTCTCGGTTTTTGGGGACTCTTTTCATACTTGCTTGCATAATTTGGAAAGGATGTTAGAACGGTGTGAAAGGGCACACCTTGTTTTGAATTGAGAAAAGTGCCATTTTATGGTGATCGAGGGAATTGTGTTAGGGCATAAAGTGTCTAAGGCCGGGATTGAAGTTGATAGGGCTAAGATAGATGTTATAGCCAAGTTACCCCCGCCTTCCAATGTGAAAGGGGTAAGAAGTTTTCTTGGACATGCCGGTTTTTACCGCCGTTTTATTAAGGATTTTTCTAAGATTACTCGTCCTATGACCCACTTGTTGGAGAAGGACGTCCCTTTTGTGTTTGATGATGCTTGTTTGAGTGCATTTTAGGTTTTAAAGGAAAAGTTGACTAATTCTCCTATCATGGTTGGTCCGGATTGGGAATTGCCATTTGAGTTGATGTGTGATGCAAGTGATTATGCTGTAGGAGCTGTGCTAGGGCAAAGGGTTGAGAAACATTTCAAGCACATTTACTTTGCTAGTAAAACTTTGAACCCCGCCCAGCAAAATTACACCACCACAGAAAAGGAGTTGCTTATTGGTGTTGAGTAAGACCATTGTTTTCACCAACCATTCAGCCCTTAAGTACTTGTTCTCGAAACAAGATGCTAAACCTAGGCTTATCAGATGGATTTTGTTGTTACAAGAGTTTGATATAGAGATTAAGGATAAGAAAGGTGCTGAAAATTTGGCGGCCGACCATTTGAGTCGTTTGGAAGATCCTTACCGGAAGGAACTCCGAGATGGGGAGATTAATGATCACTTTCCCGATGAGTCTTTAATGTTTATTTCTAACTCTGATGATGCTCCTTGGTTTGCAGATATTGCTAATTATTTGGTTGCAGGGGAGATACCGAATGATTTCACGTCCCAGCAAAAGAAGAAGCTCATATCGGATGCTAAGCACTATTTTTGGGATAGTCCATACTTGTTTCGTGTTTGTGCAGATGGTATGGTAAGGAGATGTGTAGCTGGAGCTGAGACGAGGGAGATTCTTGATGCTTGTCACTATGGTCCAACTAGAGGTCATTACGGTCCTTCAGTTACTGGTAAGAAAGTTTTTGATGCAGGTTTCTATTGGCCTACAATTTTCAAGTGTAACATCCCAAAACTTAATCGTTCGTGTTGACTAACGTCGTTAGGTCAAATTATAAGTCCGTGATACGTTTGTGTGGAAATATGTGTTTATATGTTTATGTGCCCTATATGTGAGATTTAATTATCTTTAATGAGTGACAATAAAGTAGATTTAATGATGTGAGTAAAACTTTGTAGTGTCGAAAGTTGGCTTTAAACGATTGGAGTAGAAGCTGCACCCCATTAGGTGTTTAAAGGTGTAATAAAGCTAATATGAAGTCCAGGGACTAAATTTGACAAAAGTGAAAGTTAAAAAACGGGATTAGGGCTAGGATTAGCCTAATCTCTGTAACACCCCAACTGAGGCGGAACGGTGAGATGTACAAAAAGTCGAGTATTCAAAGCAAAGGTTTATAAATAACATTCACCATAACTTCATGTGATAAAAATAATTTTACAATGCACAAGCATGTGAACTAATTTCCAAGTACAATACGTCTACCATACTTGAATATTGAGTCCACGAAACAAATAACAAATACATGAGATGATATACTACAATGATCAGGGCGGATTCCATTGCCCGTCACAAGGTTTGATCTTTGACTCCCAAGTGCAATGCAAATAATCATGATGCATATAATCCCTCAAAGCTTACGCTAATTCCTGAAAAGCATGAAGAAAAAGTGTCAACTACGAAAACGTAGTTGGTGAGTGCATAGGTTTTTAAGTACATTCCGTTACGTATCCATTTCAAGAGTTGAGGAATCCATGGTAATTTATAAAGTTCTCTTTTGTCACATTTATCGAGAGAGAAAAAAAAAAAACATATCAATCGATTTATCGTTCATCATACCAAAACCATTTGGTCATCAATACTTCAATATTGCCAAAATCAAATAACTTTCAAGATTTCATATAAGGTCCAATACCCAAACCGTATGTTCACAATAATTTCCATCCACAACAATAATAATGATTTCCATTCAGCCCAAAGGCATAATTCGATGAGTATATGCTTGAGCCACTACTACGACCATTTTACATGTCCCAAACAACATAATATTTCATTTCCGAGCACAAGCTGTCAATCAAGTGCTTTAATCACAATTGGGGTCGTGCCATGGAGACGACCAATAATATAATAAGATAGTTAGAGCACCGCTCGGGTCGGACTGGCAATGAAGGTGGCCACCAAGGCAGACCAAACATCCCACCGTTACCTATATTAGTGGATGAGGGGACAAGTCCTAGTTGCGCAACCCTCTAACTACAGGCCTCCACTATCGGAGTTAATAGTAGTGTACTGAAGTATCTCAGTTTGACAGAACTCAAGCTCATCGCATAACATATAACACATTGAACATACAATATCCAATTTCATAATCATTCTTTCAAGAATCATTTCGTATATATAAAGCCATTTTATTTATCATGCTTT
>CM067170.1:136297138-136369697 GCA_034093135.1 Erigeron breviscapus | reverse complement strand
AGTCTGGAGTAGGTACAGTAATTATCATTTCTGGACAGATCTTCAGTAAGGCTCCAGTAGTCGAGTCTGGAGCGAGTCCAGTAAATCTGGACCTAACAAATTCCCCCTATTTGTTTAGAAATAATGCAAGTGTTTTCAAGCTTATATTTATACAACTTTGTATGCTTGAAAAACACTTGTTTTGACTTAGTCTAAAAATTTTTGTTACTGGGAAACACTTTATAGATCATCAGTGTTCCAGTTTCATCTTTTAATTCTAACTTAGACTAAATCTGATCATTTACTTTGTGAATCAAAATATGCAACTATATTTACAGCCATCAACAGAAAATAAGTTACAATTTTGTGAATTTAAATACAAATTACAAGCAAATGATACAAGAGTTAGGCCCTTCTTTTCGACGTCTGTCCAGGAGCATCTTCAGAAGCCTTTCTCTTTGGTGATAGAGAGGATGGAACAGAAACTGGTGGTCTCATACCCAGAACAGCTTCCATCTGTTATTCTTATCCAAACCTTTTCAATCCTCTTCTTAAATGCCTTTACATCAGGAGACAAATCAGTTTTACCTTTGAAAGTTAATCCTATCTCCTTCATTTCAGTCCATCCAAAAGCTTGGACTGATGCATTCTTCCTTTCATCAGTAAAGTTACCCTCTCTGGTCAACTTTATATTAAACATGGTCATGCCTTCATGATTTTCAGCGAGATTGATTTCAGCACCTATGATCCTTCTGGTATCAGCCCTGAATTTCAACATATTCTTCATATTTGGCTCTTTGCTTAGCCATCTGGATCATATATTCAGTTTCCTTGGATACTCTCTGCTGATCGATGGCAGACTGAAATGCTTCACGATTGATTCTTTGTGAAGTATCCAAAGGAATGAAAGTGCTCAGATCTCTGTCTTTGATTTCCTTGATCTGTTTGGCAGTAAGTTTTGGCAAGCCCTTTATCTTCTTCCTGTACTCTATCTCCAGAGCACCAGCATTCTTCCTTATCTTTTTCTGGAGGTTCACCAGCTCCTCCGTTCTTTGTCTTATCAGTTCAGTCACACTTACCCCATAAGTTACAGCATCATAGGTTTGCTCATCTTCAGAGTACCTAGAGCGAATGAACACATCATCCAATGCATTCAGACATTGATGAACTCTGGGGTCATCCTTCATCTTTTTGTACACATCAATATGAATGCCCAACCTACCAGCATTGTACGAATCCAGAGTCCCCATATTTGCCATCTCCCTTTGGTGGGCCAGCAATTCATCTTTTTGATTTTTCTTGAATATTTCTATCAAAATGAATTCTTGCTCCAATCTCTTCGAGGTGTCTTCATCAGCAGTAGGAAACTCTGATGAACCTTCAGCAGTTTCAGTTTCTTCTCCAGATACCATCTGTTTCTTTCCTTTTTCTAACTTTAGAGAGATTATGATATATGGGAATTCTTCAAACTGGGGCTCACTGGCATCAGTACCAGCAGCCTCTTCAACCTGCACATGGCTTCAGTGCCAAGTGCCTCTGTGCTTCGTGCACTGGCATCAGTACCAGCCACTTGTTTTTTGCACGCTTTCATAGCGACTGCCCTTACATCACTTCTTTCTTTTTCCTAACCAATCCTTCTGAAACAGATTCAGTGGCCACAGATGTCTTTTCCCCTTGGAATGTCCACCAGTTTGAGACTTGTGGGCATTCCATAATTGTTCAATCATATATCTGTCTGTCTCACCAAAAGTTCTTCCAGCAGTTGGAGTTGTGATGTTCACAGTGTGCCTTAGCTTCGTCACTTCCTTCTTGATAAAATCAATTTCTGAAGACAAGTGCTTTGGCATTTCATTTTCTATCATCTTCACAACTTGTGGCAACAAACCATCTTGAATTGTTCTAAGAACAGACCCAGAAATATACCAAGTCTGAACTTCTTAGCACACTCATCACTGATAGTGCTAACAACAACATTCTGGTCAAGTGTTGGCCTACTCTCCAAACTACTTATCCTGGTTGTCAACTTCTGAACTTCATCTGTCAGACCTGCCAGTGGTTGAACAAGTTCACCTTTCACTGCAGTCTGAACAGAACTAACCAGTCTTGCTTCTAATCCCTGGACTGCCACTTTGAGATTTTCAGAATTGTTATTGGTGGCCAGTACCAGCTCATTTAACTTCTCAAATACCAGCTTCTCATTACCAGCAAACAGATTCATTTCTGATGAAAGATTATTCGATAAAAGAGATTTGAAGTCAGAAACAACCTGTGAAGAAGACTGGAGTGATCTCTCCAGGTCCGCCACCTTACTTAAAAGGCCTTGGACCTCGGCTGAAGAAGAAGAGGAGGGACCACTGGGAGGTTCAAGATTTGAAGTCATTCTGGTCATTAAAGGTACTTGTGCCCAGACCTCTTCAGAGGAAGTTTCAGCAGTTACAACTGTTGAGTCCAGCACACGTTGTTCAGAAAAGTCGATTGGAGTTTCAAGTGGTGGTGGTTGAGTTTGTGAAATTTGAATTGTGGGAGGATTGAAGTATGGAGTGTTTTGTGGAATTGAAGGTGGTGGTGGTGGTGGCATAGAGGATTCTGGTGGTGGAACATTTGATTCTGGTGGAGGTGGTGCAAAAATGGATTCTGGTGGTGGTGGCATTTCAGTAAGTGGTTGGGTGACTGAAGTAATAACAGAAGAAACCACATTTTCTACTTCTTCACCCAGAAAGCTCATGTCAGTATCAAAAATGTTACCTTCTGACATGGGAGAATCAGCCTCATTCCAAACAAACGTTTCATCAATAGTCTGATCACCAGTCTGATCACCAACTTCGACATTCAAATCAAACTGAGCATCTTGCTCATCAGTCACCTGGTCAACAACTTGTACATTTTCTACCTGTTCATCAGTCACTTGTACAATGTCTACCTGCCCAACATTCTCTTGCTCATCAATCTGAACAACATTTTCTTCCTCAAAAATAGGAGACCCATCTATGTTCATAATATCACCAGGATGGCTCATTTCAGCTCTATTCGGATTGACCTGAACTCCACCTCTTCTTAGACGTCTGGCAGTTCTAGGTCCAGTGACAGGAGCCACCTGGGTTACTGGTTGCACATTTTCAACATCAATGACTCCAGTGGGTCTTACAACAATCTGACCCCTACCTGGAGCCTCTTCTTGTTCATCAGGTGCATCATTTCCAAAATTACTCAACATATTTGCAGGAATTTCAACCTCACCAGCTCTTGATTTTAGGGAACTCAATTCCCTCAGATATTCACAAACAGAGAAATGATTTGTTTCAAAATCATACTCAGCACCTAGGGCTCTTAAAAATACAAGTGAAAGAAAACGAATGTATGGAATGTGTGGTTTTCTACCTTTCACCTTCAGACGGTCCACCAGATCATCAAAGAAGATCTGAGCGAAATCAACTCTATATCCAAACCAAAGGCAGTAGGCAATCTGGAGCTGCATCTGATTAATCTGATCTAATCCTCCAGAACTGCCACCTAACACTCAACAAGGTGAGTGAAAAAGTATCTCCATGAGTCAGTCAGCTTGCTCATGTAGATTGTGCCTTTCCTTAACAACTGGCCATGTCCATCCAATATTTTAGTGTGCCCCATCAATCTGCACACATCCCTGAAATTGATACCAGTGGGGAGTGGAATTGCCATCTCATTCTCAGCCAAATAGTTTAATTGAAGAACATCTCTGAGAGAATCGACAGAGAGAGTGAACGATCTGGTGCCTTGTTGCAATGTGTAGTTGATGGTTTTAGTGTTTTCAACATACACAGCAGAATACCAAAATTCACACAAGTAATCATGATACATCTTACCTGGATTACGTGTGAGAGCACCATAGAGTGGACAACTAAGGAAAAAAGCATTCAGTCGTCCGATGAGAGAGGTGGGAGCATGAGTGGTGCTAGTGAGTCTAGCCAACCAATTGTTCATATTGATCCTTATGGCCTTAGCCTCAAGAGTAATATGGGGTGCCTTAACAATATTGGCAACCGGGTATATTCAGCAGCGAGCAGATTTTTAGGTGAATTGGATTGTCTTAGGGCCATTGAATATGATAGATATATGAAGATGAATTTGAAGAATTTAGGGTTTTGATGAAGATTTGATGAAATAAATACGAGAGAGATTTATGATTGTGAATTGAATGAAAAATGGAGTTAATGAAGGAATTTGAAGAATTTGGGAGTAAATATGTTCGAAGTAAATGCTTATGAAAGTGAAAGTGGGTATTATATAGGAGAGAGAATGTGGAACTCAAACGGTTAATTTGAAATTATCAAATAAAATTTTGATCGGGTTCTGAGATCCGCATTTATTACATCACATCACACATAAATGTGTGACGGTTTACAGCCCACAAACAGTATCAAGTTGCACTTTTTGTCTTCCAAGGTAAAAATACCATCATTTCTTGAAAATTACATGCCACGTAGATGATAATATAAGATAAATATCTTTCAAAAGATTTTGCTTACGTGGCACGCACAATGACCAAGTATTTAAAAAAATATTATGACTCATTTCAGTGCATCTGGAGGTTGACTGGACACTCCAGTATCACTGGTGGATTAGTCCAGTGAAGCATGCACTGATGGTACACTGGAGGGACACTCCAGTAAAGTACCAGTGAAAACCATTTGAAAGAGACTGGTAACCTCAAACATGCACGTCAACTAATACAGACAAATGAGAGGGACACATTTACAAGGAGACAAAAGTCACCTCAAACATGCACTTCAACCTATCTAATTACCAGTGAGAGGGACACATTTACAAGGTACCAGTAATATTTTCTGAAAAATTTTGTCCAGTGAGAAAATAAATTAATAAATTCCCCCTGAACTTAAAACATTTTAAAGAACAAAAATATCTTTCAAGTCTTCCCCCTGGAATGTTGATCCAGAAATCTATTAAAGCAAAGATAGTACACAATGGCGTTCGATATCTAAGCAGTCATAGATTTATAAATCTTTAAATCAAGGATCCTCAGTAGTACACAATGGCGTTCAATACCAAGGTTCCAGATTTAAGGGTTTAACATTCCCAACTCACCAACAAGATATTCAAAAGTTTTGACATCCAGAGGTTTAGTAAAAATGTCAGCGAGTTGTTTGTCAGTGGGAATAAAATGGAGGTCAATGTTGTTTTTCATAATATGATCACGGATAAAATGATACCTGAGATCAATGTGCTTCGTCTTGGAGTGCATGACTGGATTGTTCGAGATAGCAATGGCACTGGTATTATCACAAAAGATTGGGGTCTTTGAATACTTAATACCATAATCAAGCAACTGCATCCAACTGACCAGTTTGCCACCAAGGAAATGACATCCACCAGTAGTGGATTTCCTGTCTATCTTACAACCTGCATGATCTGAATCTGAATAACCCATTAGATCCATGCCTGAGCTTTGGGATACCAAAGACCCAAACTGGGGACACCCTTAAGGTACTTCAGTATGCGCTTTACAGCAAGCATATGATAGTCTTTTGGATTAGACTGATATCTGGCACATAAACATGTTGAAAACATAATATCTGGTCTACTGGCAGTTAAATACATTCAGTGAACCAACCATGCCTCTATAGACAGTGGTGTTCACTGGTTTACCATCTGATCTGAGTCCAGTGTTAATGGTGCAGAAATTGGAGTGGGTTTAGATGGTGAAGAGTTCATATCATATTTCTTTAAAAGATCTCTAACATATTTTTCATGATTAATAAAAATACCATCTCTGGTCTGTTTAATCTGGAGTCCTAGAAAATATGTTAATTCACCCATTAAACTCATCTCATATTCAGTCGACATTATTTTCAAAAATTTCTTGCACATTTTATCATCAGTAGAGCCAAAAATAATATCATCAACATAAATTTGTACCATTAACAGATTACCTTTTTCATGAAGAATAAATAAGGTATTGTCAATTGCACCTTTTGAAACCATTTTTCAATAAATGTTTAGTCAGAGTATCATACTAGGCACGTGGGGCTTGTCTGAGGCCATATAGCGCTTTGTCCAGACGATATACCCAATGTGGATGCTTTTCATCAACGAAACCTGGTGGTTGTCTGACATTAACTTCTTCTTCAAGCTTTCCATTCAAGAAAGCACTCTTTACATCCATCTGGTAGACCTTGAACTGATGATAAGCAGCGAATGCTAAGAATATTCTGATCATTTCAAGTCTAGCCACTGGAGCAAATGATTCATCAAATCGACATCTGACTGGCAGTAGCCTTGTGCTACCAGTCTGGCCTTGTTTCTGATTACGTGGCCATCTTCATCTACTTTGTTTCTGAAGACCCATCTTGTTCCAATTGTTTCTTTCTTTCCAACTGGGAAAGGAACCATAGCCTCGTCAATCTTCTTTGGTTCATTCAGTGATAAGAAACTGACATATAAGCATTGATCACTGGAGGCTCATCTGGTCTGAACTCCTCTACTGGAGTCACCTATGATCTGATCGATAGGATGAGCTTTTGTCCATCTGGAGTACTGACCAGGATTGTTACTGACAACAATATCAGTGCAAGTGTTCAGTTGAGTTTCAGGATGAGGATCTGCCAGACTACTTCAACATCTTCATCTGAGTCATTTAAATCACGATTTGCATCATGAAATTCTTCATTTGAAGGCATTTCTTGAAGTACTGGTTCAGTTTGGAATTCTTCAATAAGAAGACATTTCTGGTCTATTTTCAACTGATACTGATACTGGGGGAGTAGTACGAACATCTGATCCAATATTAATTTCAGAGGGTAGTTTGAAAATAATTGAAGGATAGAATGGAGTACCACTGGAGAGTTTCTTCTTCTGAACAGGTTCCAGATCAGGATGACTGGAAACTGTGTCTTCTGAATCTTTATTGTAGTTGATAGGATCAGATTCACAGAAGACAATTGGAGTTACTGGGGGAGTATCAAGGTTGGCTTTTTATTCATTGCAGCATTTGATTCATCAAATGTGACATGAATTGACTCATGGACCTTCTCCAGTATCTTGTTGTAGACTCTGAAGGCCTTGCGAATGGCTGAATAGCCTAAGAAATACCCTTCATCAGCTTTGGCATCAAATTTGCCTAACTGACTGGAGTCGTTCAGATGTAAACTGGACATCCAAAAACGTGAAAATAACCAATATTTGGTTTTCTATTTCTTAAGACTTCATAGGCTGTCTTTTTGTGTCTTTTGATGTACACTGATCGGTTTTGGGTGTGGCAAGCAGTAGCAATTGCTTCAGCCCAGAAACTGGTAGACAGACCAGATTCAGCAAGCATACTCCTGGCAGCTTCTATCAGCGTTCGATTCTTCCTTTCCACCACTCCATTCTGTTCTGGAGAGCGGGCTGATGAGAAATTCTGGAAGATGCCAGTGTCAGTACAGAATGACTCCAGAGTTGCATTCTGGAATTCTGTTCCATTGTCACTTTAACTGAGCACTCAATTTGCTTGATAAGACTGATAATTTCAGCAGCAGCTTCACTTTTAGACCTCAGAAAGATCACCCAACAATATCTGGAGAATTCATCTATGATCACCAGGGTGTATCTTTTACCAGCACGAGTCTGAACATTCACTGGACCGAAGAGGTCCATATGAAGCATATGAAGTGGTTCAGATATGCTAAAATTCTGTCTGGTCTTGAAACTGGTACGTTTCTGCTTACCCATCTCACATCCTGGACATGGCCTTTCCTTTTTGAAGGAAACTGAAGGTATCCCAGCTGCAAGTTGTTTTCTAGACAACTTATTAATATTTTGAAATTTAAATGGGATAACCTTTTGTGCCATAACCAGTTTGTGTCTTCATCAGCTTGAGTATAGAAACACTGCTCTGAAGGAGAGCTTTCCATATCCATCACGTACACATTCCCTTTTCTGGGAGCAATCAACCCTACCTTCCAGTCCTTGTTGAATACGATACCCTGAGCAATATTGAATAGAACTTGATAGCCATCATCACAAGTTGGCTTACACTGATCAGGTTATATTTCAAACCATTCACAAATGCAACTCGTCTGAACTTGACTTGTCCATTGTTCAGAACACCGTATCCCTCAGTCTTTCCACAACCATCATTTCCAAAAGTAATGGAGGGTCCATCAGAAATGGTGAACGCCTCCAGCAGGGTCTTACATCCGGTCATCGTCCTGCCAGCTGCACTGTCAAGATACCAGATATATTTCTTTCGATCGCCCTACACATCCACCAGATATATCAGTTAGATTTGGGAACCCATCGACTGATGGGTTCACTGGACCCTCCCTTATAGGTCCCTGGAGCAATCTGGTTTAGTTCACTTTTTTCAACAGTGGTCTTAGTTGAAAAGACCACTGGGGTTGATAGTTTTGAAACCTTTTTCTTTTTCTCAACTGGAGAAATATATTTATCTTTCTTTGCAAAAGGTTTGGTATTTTGTCTAGGGCCAGATGAAGTACCCTCAATAAAGTTTAATCTTGCATTAAAACTTTGAAATTGACGAGTCAGTAGTTGAATTTGGCTCTCTAACCTTGACAAAACATTTTCATCAGATGAAACCTGAGCCTTTCCAGTTCTAGGCTTAGGTAGGGGATTGGTCTGAGGCAAAGGTTTATTCCGATAAACCTCTTTAACTGGAGCAGTCATCTGGAATGCTCCAGTCTAACCTCTGGGATTGAACTGGGAAAATATTGGCCTTGGGAGTTACAGGCTCATCATAAACAGTAACGGGCCTGAACCCCTCTGGTAAACGATCGATTAGTGGTATTAATGATGCTACATGAGTATTTCCATCTAATATGCACGTTTTTGAGCAGGAAATTGATTTACTCCTGCATCATATGGCTTTTTGGTTTCTAGCCATGATTTAATTACCAGTTTTTCTTTCTCTAAAATGACTTCAAGATTTGTTTTTCTTGAATCAATTGTTCAGTTACCAGAACCTGGGCTTGAAATGCCAGTTCAATGTCTTGAAGTTCTTTAATTTTGATTTTAAAACAGTTATTTCAGAAAAATCTGTTTCTAGACCATTTACACAGTCAGATCTAACAGTTTCAACAAATATTAAATCAGAATTAAGAGCTTCAGCAATGTCCAATTTTAGTTCTTGGTCAGTTGCATTATCATAATCACTAACCTTTTGAATAACAATGTCCACCCATCGTCCAGATGTGACATCTTCCTTCACCAGGTGCTCTTCGTCTGCCAGAGCCATGTAACAGCAATCTATTTCTTCTTCTTCATCAGCAGATGATTCATCAGAAGGAACCCACTTCTCTTCAGTTGTTGCGATCATGCACTTATTATTATTTTCCATTTGTTGTGCCATGAGAGCAATCTGAGCCTTAAGATTTTTATATTTAGATTTATAGCTATCATCAGGCTTATTATTTGAAGAAAATGGACCAGGCTTGGATACAAATTGACTGGACCTGCAATCTTTCATGAAATGACCCTTTTTGCCACACTTAAAGCATGTCAAATTGGTCTTATCAGTTGAAGAACTGGATGCAAATTGTCCAGATGGCCTATTTGCTCTTGCTTTGAAACGTGTTAAACGTTTTAGCAATCATAGCAACCAGGTCATCATCTTCAGTTTCATCACAGTCTGGAGAGATTTGACTGGCTTCTCCAGAATTCATGAGTTCAGACACCATCTTCTTCATAGAAAATACATTCTCAGAAGATATCAGTGTTGTACCTTGTGGTTCAGTATGACTAACCACAATGGAGAGGCATGGTTATAGGCATCTTGTTCTGCCACAACCCTCTGAGCTTCATTTTCTTCAGTGTACCTGAAAGCTCCATATAAAATTGAAAGAGTGTGTGTGTGCAGAGTTTTACCTTGTCGTAAGACCAGGATCATGTGAGACCATTTGGTGGGTAGAATATCACAAAATTTCTCCAGAAGTATATCCTTGTCCTTTTCAACCCCGAGACCTCTCAACTGGTTTATGATACTCATAAATCTGGTGTAAGTACCAGTGAGAGACTCATTGGGCTGAGCAAAAAATGACTCATACCTCTTGTTTAAGGAGACTTTTCTGGTGACAATGGTGTCATCCCCTCCTTTAAACTGGTTCACTAGTTCATCCCACATGGTTTTAGCACTGGGAAAAAGAACTAATGTAGGAATTAGGGCATCTGGAACAGCCCCAAGGATCTTGTTTTTGAGAAGGGTATCTAGATTTACCAATCTCCTCTCCTCTTCAGACCAATGTTCCTCCCTCTTTTCCCGACCTCTTCTAGATCCAGTTGGATCAAGGAGAGCATTGAGAGGTGATGTGGGGACATAAGGTCCTTCATTTAAAATTTTCATCATATTTCTCTCAATACCAGTGATATGTAATATCATCCTAGCCTTCCACGTACCAAATTCATCGCTATTCCCACTGAATTTAGGAACAGGATTATTTAAATAGTGCACATGCACATGTGGAGAAGCAGGAGTAGGAGGAGGAGGTGGTGGATTAGTGTTAACAGGT
Organism: Erigeron breviscapus; assembly: GCA_034093135.1. Taxonomy (NCBI): domain Eukaryota; kingdom Viridiplantae; phylum Streptophyta; class Magnoliopsida; order Asterales; family Asteraceae; genus Erigeron; species Erigeron breviscapus. The sequence goes on along the minus strand of CM067170.1, from coordinate 136,359,222 downwards.
GGTTCATTATTTTGATCATTAATATTAGCATTAGGATCAGGACCAAAATTAAAATTTCCTTGAGTATTTTCTGAGTTGGCCATCAAAGAAGCAGATCTAGGCAATGTTTAGCCTTCTGCTCTGATACCAATTGTAAAGTCCCAAACTCGATGGTTAACTCAGAAGTGTAAAATACAACAAGTCTAATAAGCACTAGAATGGACTAGTATTACTTGAATATAAATGCAAGTATATAAACAAAGTAATACACGACTTAAAGTAAAGGTGGAACACAATGTAATTTTTCAAGTGTATTTTATTTATGATGTTAAATAAAATACAAGGTTGTGCGGAATCAAGATAATACAAATATGTAAGTATCCTAACAACCTATGAATTACAAATGATCTATATTTGTCAAATAACTCTTTGGATCGAGATACTTAAAGTTGTGAAGTATCCCTGTTTAAGATCGAGAGTATTTAGACAAATTCACCTTTAATGCTAAAAGTAATTTTAACGAAGAAATGACTTTGTATTTATAGGCAAACAAATTCACCAGTGAATTTGTGCCGTACAAATATGGTTGCATGCATTTAATGAACCGACAAGGTCATTAAATGCATTGGTTAAGGTACAAGGATAAAGTCACATCAATATGACAATAATCCTTTTAACCAACCACCTTTACACACGTAAGCACTTTGGTAAAGAACAAGTGGAATGTTCTTTGGAAAGTGTGTAAAGGCAAAAAGTCAATTTCTCGATATCAGTGTTCAGACTTGTAAGGTCTAGAACACTGACAATCCTCCAGTGTAGATCTGGTAAGACTTCCAGTGGACTCCGCCATTTGTCAGTCTTCTTTATTCTGACTTCAGTCTTTGACTTCAGTGAGAACGTCTTCAGTAGAATAGATCTGGACTGGGGTGAAGTCCAGTGAGCTAATATGGAATACTCCAGATTTCCTATACAAGTATTTGCTCACTGGTCTTCCATTATTTCTGAACAAATCTTCAGAGGGACTCCAGATTCCAAGTCTGGAGTAGGTCCAGTAAATTCCATTTCTGGACAGATCTTCAGTAAGACTCCCGTAGTCGAGTCTGGAGCGAGTCCAGTAAATCTTGATAAAATATAAAGTAATATATTAATTATATTGATCACGAAATGATTAATAAATAAGTTAATAGTTATATAAATGTTTATTAATAAAAAGAGATGGATTAAAATTGTAAATTAGAAGTTACCTAATTATACAATATAGGAGGGGGGGCCGAAAATTAGAGGGAGGTTTCCTAATTGTCATCAAGTTTTAAACCCTAACATTTATCCATATATATAGGAGTTAAGGTTTAAGTGTTTTGTGTGACAATTAGATTTGTAAAAAACCTAGCAATTCCTCTCTTTCTCTCCTCTATTCTAGTCGACCGAAACCCTTTAAGGGTGTTCGGTTTTGTTACATACAAAATCCATATGAAACTACAATAATTAATGCATAGCATTAATTGTGGTTGGTTTTTATTTGATAGCATCAAAAGGTTTTCGGTTTATAAGGGTTTGAAAGAGGGAGATACACAACGAGTTTGTGAGTTTGTGATCGTGTACTAGCATACATCATAGGGGTGTCAAGTGTGCGATCGTAGAGGGGTTTTACTTTAAACCCTAATTAATAATATATCATTATTAATATTTATTGGAAGCTTACGCTAAAAGGTACACGTTTCGATTCTCTCTTTGTTAATTAATGTGATTACATATACGATCTTTCCGTTGCGTACTCGTGAATTGTTATTATGTTTTATGATGATATATTCTAACAGTGGTATCACGAGCCACATATGTGATCTATTAATTACAAAGATCAAAACTTGAAGGGGGGTTAGGGTTATTATTTTTTTTTTAATTTTATGTAATTCTTTATTTTTTTTAACTAAATTTTTTAATTAAATAAAATTAGGGTTTTGTTTAATTAATTCAACCTAATTTAATGGTTAATTGAAACCCTCTAAGCAAGTTTTGAGTTTGTGAATTGACATGTTTATTAGATATAAATTGCATGTTGTGTATCTTGTTATTTAAAGTTGTTAAATAGAAGTAAAAATCATAAGGAATTCATGCAAAATTCTTTATGATTATTACTTAGATATAGAGATATAAAAAGCTAAGCATGCTGATCCAATAATTAGGGTTAATTATTAGATAATTGTGTGACTATGTGAATTTTTCGTGTGATTTTTCTGCTTTGCGACAGTTCACTAAAAATTCATATCTTTTAATCTGTAATGAGTTAGAAGTTCTTTGGACTGTCATGACACATAGGGCTACAACTTTGTAGTTCTGGTCGAAGCTTGATTCTGACCAGAAACAGGTCTAAACAGGTCGTGAAGCTACTGGAAATTTCCAGTCAGCATGTTTATGTGAATTACTTGCTAATTAAGTTGTTTAAAGGCTTACACAATCAAGGTAACTTGATGTATGTGGTCCTCTTCTTTGAAGGGGGAGCCGACTTAGACATACATGAACCATAGTGACCATGTTTAGGTGGCCTACCTTAACTCGTTACGTGATTAATTAGTTAATAGTTAGTAAGTTTATTATTTTGCGTATTTATTGAGGTATAAAGGTGATGCAAAATTGTTTCTTGGAAAAAATAAACTTGACTAATTATCGAAATAGAGATATTTTTTAATAAAATTGGAGTCTTACAACCTTGAGATACACCGGCTCACCCATTTGAACAAACTCTAAGAGAGGTATAAGTCGGAGTGCTCTAGCCTCCTAAAAGGGCGGGTTTTTAATTGCGTCTATCGCAAACCTTTGTCCTTGCGCTTCTTTGTGCGTTCAAATGGAGCTACCGAGCTCTCTTGTGTTGTTAAGACTATAAAAATGATTTTATTAATATGTTTATGAAGATTTGCATGAGTCTTCATACATAAACTTTTGATTCACATCAAATGCATTACCCATTTAAAGTTAAGTCATTGCCACCCACTTTGCTAAGAACACTTGCCAGTGCTTTTCGCTCCTACGTGAGACCGTAGGCGAATTGTATCTCTTCAAGGTAGATTACCACTCCACCGTGAGACCGGTGGTGGACTATTTACATGTTCTTAATTGGGCGACTTAAAGCGAGTTAAGAGGTGAGATCCTTGACCCGTGGCATAAGATGGGACAAAACATGTTTACAAAACACTTAACACCCCTTTAAAGTGTTGTTGTAAGTCCCATAACTCTAGGAATTGCATGAATGCAATTATTGATCGTCGATTACCTTTTGAATACCGTCATTTCTAGCAGATCAACAGATGAAATGATTGTATGTCAATTGGATCCTAGCCTTAATGAAATTAATTGTTAAATGAATTTAACATGGGTAAATTATATTTCTTAAGGATAATTATCGAAAATACCGATAATTGAACTTGAATCTATTTTGTAAATGGCAACAAAACATACACCAATCGGCTTTTAGGTCGATGCTAGAAAGGAAAATACTTTCTGGAACCAACTTCAATGACTGGTTTTGTCAGCTGAGAATCGTTCTAAGAGCTGAGAAGAAATCTGATGTCCTTGAAACGCAGATGCCCGCTGTTCCGGGTGCCAATGCTACGACTGCAGAGTAGGCTAAATACAATACTCAGTTCGATAGACATTATGAGGTTGCTTATTTGATGACTCCTGAGTTTCAAAAAGCAATCCGAATTGTAAAATTCATATGATATGATCAGAGAACTCAAGTCTATGTATGAAAAGCAAGCTGGAGTTAAACTGTTTGAACCTGTTGAATCACTCCATGATTTGAAACACGAGCATGGAACACCGGTGAGTCCTCATGTACTCAAGATGAAGAGGTACTTTGAGCAATTAGAAAGGTTGTACTATGCTTATCATCCTCCTATTACTATTGGCATGATCCTAAAGTCTTTTTAAAAGGATTTTGAGGAGTTTGTGCGCAATTATAATATGCATAGCATAAGTAAAACCATAGCTGAACTTCATGCCATGTTGATTGAGTATGAAAAAAGGCTTCCAAAGAAATCTGCTACACCCCAAGTTCTAATCAAGGGGGGAAAGGTTCAGAAAGCAAAACAACCGTAAGCTAAGGGCAAGAACCTTGGTAAGGGAAAACAAGGTGTTTTAGTCTCAAAACCTTAAAAGATCCCTTCGGCAAAAGGAGCATACGGCTAAAGACCAGGCTTGTTATCGCTGCAATGAAGTGGGACACTGGAAGAGGAATTGTCCTAAGTATCTAGCTGAGTTGAACAAGAAGAAGAAGCAAGCTGGTTTAGCCAGTTCTTCAAGTATCTTCTTAACTGAATTATAAGTGTTGATGAGATTCAAATGATAATTCAATAGCAAAAGAGTCAAGTTAACTTGGACTCTACCTATCTTTGACATTGTCATCTTGTTTAATTTTGTCAAGAAACGCATTTAAAGACTTCAAAGTGAAGAGATCTTACAATCAAATGATGAATCATTTGATAAATGAGTGTCTTTGCATTGGCAAGAAACGCATTGATTCAAAGTGAAGGATCTTACAATCAAATGATGAATCATTTGATAAATGCGTGTCTTTGGCATTGTCGTTAGCAAGAAACGCATTGAAAGACTTCAACGTGAAGGGATCTTACAATCAAATGATGAATCATTTGACAAATGCGTGTCTTGTGTTTCGGCAAGATGACAAGAAAACCTTTTCCGCATAAAACCGGAGAGGGCTAAAGAACTACTTGGACTAATACATACCGATGTATGTGGCCCATTTAGACATGTGTCAAGGAAAGGTACTAGCTACTTCATCATTTTTATGAATGATTTCAGTCATTATGGTTATGTTTACTTGTTTAAACATAAACATGAGGTATTCGAAACATTCAAAGAGTTTAAAAATGAAGTAAGAAATCAACTCGGTAAAACCATCAAGATTCTTTGTTCGGATCGAGGTGGAAAATACTTAAGCCAAAAAGTTTAAGGATTATCTAAAAGCTTGAGATTTATCCAACAAGCTTACTCCTATATAATGGTATATTTGAGAGGAGAAATCGAACCTTGTTAAACATGGTTAGATTAATGATGAACCTTACGACTCTTCCATTTTCATTTTGGGATTATGCTCTAGAATTTGATGTACGCATTCTCAATATGGTTCCAACCAAGAAGGTTGACAAGACACCGCATGAATTGTGGCATGGGAAGTGTTCCCAATTTGTCTTACTTAAAGGTCTGGGGTTGTGAGGCACTTGTGAAACGAGATACGCCTGACAAACTTGAACCTAGATCTGTTAATTGCATCTTTGTAGGATACCTAAAGGAAACGATGGGTTACTACTTCTACTTTCCTACTGACAACACTGTTAAGGTATCTCGATATGCTGAGTTCCTTGAAAGGAAACTCATATCTCAAAAAGACAGTGGGAGGATTGTTGAACTTGATGAGGCTCAAGTACAAGATGTGTCAACTTCTGAAAATACTAGCAATCATCAACTTTGGGGGGGGGGGGGGGGGGGGAATGTTCAAAGAGATGAATCTCATGAACTTCAAGTTGAAGATGAAGCGATTCCAATTCGTAGGTCCTCAAGGACAATACGTGCTCGTGAAAGATTAAATCTTATGGTTGAGTCTGAAGAACACGTATTAGGATACTTAAATGAACCTCCTAATTCAAAGCTGCATTATCAGATCCGGAATCTGAAAAATGGCTTGAAGCTGCGAATGTGGAAATGAAATCCATGAAAGATAATCAAGTTTGGAGCTTGGTTGATCTTCCACCTAATGGTAGAACCGTTGGGTGTAAATGGATCTTCAAGAAGAAGACCGACATGGATGGAAATGTACACACCTATAAAGCTCGTCTTGTGGCGAAAGGCTATACTCAACTTTATGGAGTTGACTATGAGGAAACCTTTTCTCCCGTTGCGGACATTAGAGCTATTAGGATCATCTTAGGCATAGCAGCGTACTATGACTATGAGATATGGCAAATGGATGTCAAAACCGCTTTCTTGAATGGTTTTCTAGACGAGGAAGTCTATATGGTACAACCAGAAGGTTTTGTCGATCCAAAACATCCCGACAAAGTGTGCAAACTTCAAAGGTCCATTTATGGATTGAAGCAAGCATCAAGAAGTTGGAATAAAAGGTTTGATGAGAGATCAAAAAGTTTGGTTTTGCTCAGAATCCTGATGAGCCATGTGTATATCGCAAAGCTAGTGGGAGTAATGTTACTTTCCTTGTCTTATATGTAGATGACATATTGATAATAGGAAATCACATTCCAATGTTGCAAGACGTTAAATCTCATCTTGGAAAGTGTTTTGCTATGAAAGACTTGGGTGAAGCAGCATTCATTCTTGGGATCAAGTGTTAGAAATATAAAATAGTGCTTAGTTGTATTTCTAAATATTGCATTTTGTGTATACATTATAAGGTTGAGGGGGAGCTTATGTAATATACTTGGAGTATAAATACCCCTCAAGCCTTCAATCTTAAAAAAACTTCTTCTACACTTTTGCTGAAATATGAAATAAACTTTCCCCCCACACCTTTCTCTCTCAAGAACACACACTAACACACACACTTTCCACCATTGTTGAACACCTTACTTCCGCATCATAACACGAATTAAAACTAGTTTCTACAAGTGGTATCAGAGCAAAACAACAATATGTTGACGATCCAGAAAAAATTTCAAGCAGATTAGTGCTAATTTTTTCAAAATTGAGAATTCGTGTTCATTACCACAACCGTTTTAACCGTCACTGATCTTCACCAATTCACCATCAATTTTCACTCAATTTTCCTGTTTTTGTTCACAGAAACATTCTAAATCACCTCTAAAAACATCCTGTTAAGTTTCATAATCCAATTCATAGTATTGATCAAAATCCAAAATTTTGGAAAGTTGATGAGATTTTGAATTATCAGTTTGAGTTGATTTAAGCTATGGAATTGTTTCTAGGGTTGTGCGCGATCGTATTCTGAGCATTTCTGGGTTTGATTCGAGTTCTAACTCTCAAAATTGGGTGAAATACAAGCAAAATAGTGAAATTCTCGACTATTTTGTCTTTTTCTGATGTTCTTGCAGATTTCCTCAAGACGATCTTCCTAAGACGATCTTCTTCAAGATCGTCTTAGTCTTTGAAAGCTTGTTTTTATTATTGTAGCTTTGTGGCTTGTTTAAGACGATCTTCCCAAGATCGTCCTAACATTTTTGGTTCTGTGTGAACTGTGTGTTGTGGATTAAACACTTGAAGTTGTTGTGATTGGGAATCACACACTTCCTTGGGTAACTAATCTCTTTGAGATTGGTTTTGCTCAACAATTCTGAAATCATAACATCATTCTGTCCAAATTTCCAAAATTTTATATACTTAGAAAATTTTTCACATAACTAATTCTTAAGACGATCTTCAACCAAGACCGTATTACCTTTTCTTAATTAATTCTTAAGACGATCTTCATCCAAGACCGTCTTACCTTTCTTCATCAATTTTCTTAAGACGATCTTCTTTCAAGACCGTCCTACCATTTCTTCACTCATACTTAGAAAATTTTCAACCAGTTCCTAAGACGATCTCCTTCAAGATCGTTCTAAGTTCCAAATTTTTTTTAAGACGATCTCATCAAGATCGTATTGTTTTTTCTTTCAGAAAATCAAAAACAACAAAAACAGTTTACAAATCATTGTTCATACATTTTAATGACAACAATGATGATTTCAGAGCTTGAGATCAGAAAGAATTTCTTAGCCAAACAACAAAAGATGAAACCATGGCTATTTGGAGATATTGATGCTGATTCTGAAGATCTCACATGCTTGATGACATCTGTCACTTCAACAACCAATCATTCACAAACTACTTCACAAGCAACAACAAGTGAGGTACAATTCATTTCCAAAGATGATTACTTGTCTGTCCAAACAACTGCTGATACTTTGACAAAGCAAAATCTTACTTTGAAAAACAATTTGAAAATGGCTAAACAAGAGTTTGATAAAAATGAAGATTTTTCAGAACTCTCAATAGCTCATGAAGCTCTCAAAGTGAACTATGATTCTTTAAAAGAAATGCATTTGTCAAGTAACAGTTCTCAGGTTGTTTCACCCAATGCTCAATTGACCAACAAATGTCAAGACCTTGAAAAGACTGTCCATTCACTCAAACAAACCATTGAGACCTTAAAGCTTGAGAAAACCAATGAATGGATAAGAGCAAATGCAAGACAAGCTGATGTTGAGTTTCTCACAAATAAAATGAAAGATTTTAGACCCAACTGTGAAAAACATGAAAGACAGATTTCTGATCTAAACAGTACTTGTTTTCTCAAAGGAGTTGAAATTGAGACTCTTCAAAAACAAGTTGAGGATTTGAAAGCAAACATTTTGTTCTTATCAAGAAAAAATCTATAAAATTGAACAAAATCCTCTTCTGAATTTCACTGCTTATTACAATAAGTCGAAGATTGATAGATCAGAACTTCTTCTTGGGTTGGGTTATGAGAATCCAGCACATTTAGAAAAAATCCAAAAAGAAGACCTTGGTCCACTTTATGATGGAAAATGTCTTAGACTTGGCATGATTCAAGAGTTCATCAGACCATCTGAGGATGACTTTGAGTCAGATGATGTTGAAAGACAAAAACCAAACAGATTTCAGATTGATTATGTTGCTATTAATGACACATACAGGAAAACTCATAAAAGATCCATCTATGAGTTAGAAGAAATAGACAGCATTTCAATTCCTGAAAATGAGTCTCAAAAAGATTGTTCAAAACCAAATTCAGAAAGATTTTACATTCCAACTACCATATTGGAAAAAGAAATTGAAGGTTTAAAACAAAAGATTGAGTCTCAACAACAAGTCATTGAACATCTGAAAACTCAAATCATTCTCCAAAGGTAAGTGAGACACCAACCAATGTGCATGATCTAACTTCTGTTGATTGCTCCACTCCATCCAATGGGAGTGAGAATGTTAACAAAGATATGCAGGGTGATAGCATCTCTCCTCAAGATATTCATGATATGTCCACCTCAATGCTATCATCATTCTTCCATATTGAAGAAAAAGTTCAAGCTTTGAAAGCTACACATCTTGCTTCTTTCAAGAAGATACTTTCTTTTGATACCCCTGTGATCACCCTGTTGACCAAAATAAATTGAACTTAGAGCAAAAAATTGAGATTCCTACTGATCTTAAGGCTAAAGCAAAAGCATTGATTGAAAAATTGACTAACAAAACTGTCTTCAAACCAGAAGTTCAATCAAAAGAATTACAGTTTACTTATCCAGATCTTTCTGTTGAAGAATTTGATAAGTTTTTGGAAACTGATCATGTTTTTGCACCAGAAGTTAAAAAAGAGCTTGAAAAACTCTCACCCAAAAAGTCTAAACCAAAGAAGGAATCTAAATCTAAGTTTGCTCCAACTTCATTTTATTCACCCAAAGGTCAGCATGCCCCAGCTGTCAAAGGTAAGAATACCATTTCTGCTAACTCAAAGCTTAAAGTTGATATTTCATCTGTTTCTAGAACCTCTGCTTCTAAGGATATCTTTCAAACTAGTTCTTTACCTAAGATGTCTAACACTAGCCATCACTTGCTATTAAAAGATACATCTAATGGTATAACTAGTTATAGAGATCAGTATGGTTGGTTCACTGTTGCAACTCAAAAGAAACAGAATATCAAATCTTCCACCAAGCAAAGCAAAAATCAGAATGTGTTTTTAACTCCTCGAACTAAATCTAAGAATTTATCTGGTAAAGGAGAGAAGAGCTTAGCTAGTAATACTAGCTATGCTAAAACACAAGTGTATAATGAATCACCAGTTAGAAGAAGTTGGATAGCTAATGATTACAAGAAGAAGGTTCCTGATAGGAAATTTGATTCAAATTTAAGTACTTTAGCTAAACCATGGTCGGTAAGAAATTCTAAATCTTCTACTGTGATTTCTAAACCTTTGATTGTTGATTCTAATGGGATTGTGATGAATCTTAAGAATAAACCTCTTGTTCGAAAACCTCATTTGTATACTTTGAATGATTCCACTAACCCAAAAGGACCCATTCCAAGGTGGGTACCTAGAAAACCTTGATTGTGTTTTGCAGGTAATAAAGGTCTGTGTTTAGTATTTCTATCTCGGATACTATTCAACACATGATCCTGGAATGAGTCTCTTTTCAAGAAACAATCTCAAATAAGTGCTTCTCACCAATGCACTAAACTTGCCTCTGCATGTTCTGTACAAATCCTTCATCTCTTTCTCTTTCATTCATTATCTGTCAAACATTGATGCTATGCTTATGTGCAATGTGCTTAAATATCATGCAATGTTTGAGGGGGAGAAAAAGGATAATTCATGAATCTAAGGGGAGTTTGTGTATTTGCACTATTTGAAGAGAAACTCATTGTTTTTTAAAAAAAAAAACAAGCCCAATTTCAAAAAGGCCCATGATTTTCAAATCGGGTCAAGACTCACCCGACCCGACCGATCTGGTTTCCTCTTCCTTAAGGAGGAGGGAAACTCATTTTTTTTCTTTCTTTTTTCCATTTCTTTATCATATCCCAGTTTCCCATACACACTCTGAAACACTCTCAAATCACTTCAAATATCACTTTTGGCTGATCATTGAAACCAAGATAAGGGTTTTGTTGCTGTTTTCTTGCTGATCATTTCATTCCATTACATCATTGTCATCTAATCACATCTTCAGGTTGGATTTCGACTTAGAATGTAGGATTTTTCTTTCATTTTTACTTGAAATTTCTGCTTCTGTTGATGATTATGTGATGATTGATTGATTTAGAAGCATGTTTAGGTCATATGTGTATGTTTGTTACATGTTTAAATGCTTAATGTTGTGTTTTCGAAAATTCAAAAACCTGCAACTCATTTCTTTTGTGAAGAAGATGACCTAAGACGATCTTCGATTTGATCTAGGTTATTTTTATTTTTTTCGGTTGGTTTATGTGATTTGAGTAGTGAAAGTTTGTTAATAATGTTTCATATAAATGTTCTGCCATGCCTAGATGTTAAAATGATTCATTTTTTTTCTCTCGATTGATTGGGATACCTGATGGAAATAGGACGACTTTGGCTAAAGTCTTCCTGGATTCAAGGTTGTTTGGTTCTAAGACGATCTTATCCAAGATCGTTTTGGTTCCTAAACGACTTGGAAATAGGACGATCTTGCCAAGACCGTCCTAGTTCCTCTCAATTATTTTTACTTATAACCCCTGAGACTGAGACCAAGACGATCTTGTCAAGATCGTTCTAAGGTCTGAACGCTGTGTGGTTGATGATTTGTGTTGAAAATCAAATGAATGGGTAACTGAATTCGTAAGAGATCGGTTTGCTCAAACTAATACTTATAAATATAAGGGGAAATCAATGAGATAATTTCACTTTATATTTCTAAGTGTTAGAATGTTTCAAAAGGGAAGTGAAGTTTTTTTAACACTTAATTTCCAAAACGATCTTGCCAAGATCGTCTCAAAATCCTTCACTTCAAAATTTGTTTATCAACAAATCAACTTTCAAGACGATCTTGAACAAGATCGTCCCATTTTCTCAAAAGATCGTCCAATTTTTTTTACAAAATAGCTTTCAAGACGATCTTACCTGAGTTCAACCTCAGGACGATCTCATCAAGATCGTCCTGGCTTTCTATACTTAGAATTTTTTTTCTTTCTTTCTAAATTTTTTTAAATTTTGTGTGGTGTGACAAAATGCTTTGTATTATCATATAATTACAATATATTTGGAATACGAGGAATCGAACGCCTTTGTGTACTTCCTTACTATTCTTAATTATCTTGTACTTATATGATTATACCTATTTTTCAAGTCATGTACACATGAAAATATATAAAAGTACAGAGAATTGATCGCCTTTGTGAACTTCTTTGTAAGTTTATATATGGAAATATGTATTTGACTGTTCTATGTTCATTTTCTCATAACAAGTTATTTATATAAAATACACTGAGTTGATCGCCTTTGTGAACCTCTTTGTATCTTATATAAATCACCTGTTTGAATCTTATTATTTGGTGTTCAAACTTTGTTTTATGTGTGCGTTAAACTATTTTATGTCTTAAATCAGAAAAATAAAAATGGATCATCAAGAAGTTATTGAATATGATGAAGAGGTTGCTCTAAATGAATCAATTGAAGAAATTTTCATTGCCGGAAACACAAGTAACATGAGAAATAACAGAGCATTGTTTGATCCTTTCATGGCTCCCGGCTTTCAAATTGTTCCAAGAATTCTTCATAATCACCCTCTCACATATGTACTTACCGTTGAACAAGACTTAGCTGAAGTCTATCTTTTTGATATGTGGAGATCCATTATCTTTGTTCAACCTCAAGATCCAACAAATCCAAGAGTCAAAGCTAAATACAAATCACCTGATCTTCGTCGCCAAGGTTATTTCCAATATCAATTGAATTCTGGAGATAGAAGATATGAGTTTGAATTCAATCTTGATGATTTCCGAAGAATTTTAAGACTTCCTGAAGCAAACTTCAATGGACATGCTGATTATGATAATTTTGAGTCCAATGAAGAAATGTTTGCTGCATTGATTTCTATTGGATATGAAGGTCCTTTAACCAAAACAGGAGATTTCAAATTAAAGAATCTACCAAAGATTTGGTATTATGTGTATTCCATCCTAAGCAACTGCTTAACTCCATACACAAGAGGAATGGACAATCTGACACAGCCAATGCTGCACATTTTCTATGGTGTTGTCTTCAACAAACACTATGACATTGCTCAACTTCTGTGGGACCAATTGATTGTATTGGTAAATGGCAAAGTATCTGCTCCCAAGAAGTATATTCCATTCATAAGATTTCTCACAGCAATCGTCTACAGTGCAGTAAGACATGAAAGAAGCATTCTAAGGCTTCAAGACAGTAGCCAAGTGACTATACATTTTTACAAGTATGTTAGAGACTCAGGAGCTGCTAACTATACTTTCCTGATTCCATCATTTCTATTAGATATGGTTTCAGATTCTGATGATGATAAGATTGCTTATCTGGACTGGATTAGAACAGCACTGGGACCGGAAAGCCTCCCGGTTCCTACCCAAGCTGTACATAGGACACCTGGTGAGGGGTCAAGTAGAAAAAGAAAAGAGCGTGAGGGTGAATCCAGTTCCAGTAAGCCTAAAAGAAAGAAACAAAAAGGTGAAATGTTTGTGTTAAGGCTGAGTAAACAAGTGCATCAAAAGAAGAAGAAAAGGAGTTCATCAAAGAAACTCAAAAGAAAAGCTCCAGCTGAACCTTCTTCTCCAATATCTTCTGAGGAGACTATATCTGTTTCTAGACCAATCCTATCACCACTCCCCAAAACAACCAATTTAATCCAATCACCATCACCCAGAACACCATCACCTCAAAAACAATCATCTCCATCTTCACCCAAATTACCTCAATCACCAATTCATCAATCTTCACCACTTCCGGATATTACAACACCTGAACAACCAATCATACCTCAGTCTACCTCAACCATACCTTCATCATCCTTTGTTCGATCTCCCCACCAACATATACTCAAGGCAGAAAGAAATCAATTCCGGTAAATATTCGAAAAACTTTTAAAAGATCTCGCTTTGAGTATGACCGATTTCAAGAACCCGAACCAGAAGATACGATTACTTCTGATAATGATGCATCTGATGATGATGCAAATCAGTTTGCTGATGATGTCATAGACATCCCGGAGGAACAAGGAAGGAATGAGGGGGGTTGAAAATACCAGAGAGGTTGAGAGGTCCGGGATAGGTGAAAGGCAAAAAGAAAACGTTGGCCTCCAATTAGTACAAACCTATATCAACGCCGGGTTCGCCGTAGGGTAGAAGACGAGAGCTCCCAACTCTCGCATGAACAAACCTCCACAAGCCATTCGGAAGTCTCTCTACAGACGGACGTCTCATTTTCGCACGGGCAAAAACCACGTACTCCATTCCATTCTCCTTCAGAGTCTGTGAATGTTGAAGCAAAAGAGACACCTGCCCCTCTCTTGACTTTCATTTCTGCACGTATGTCTAGTACCCTTAGGACACCAATTGTGGTACCATTTGCACATCTGAGTGATGATGCCGGAACAAACATAGAGAGATCGGCTCTTGTGCCCTCTCGAAGATTGTTTGGAAATCCTTCCATTGCTAACATCACGCCAGCTTTGAACGAAGGTGCCCTAGTTGTGCGACAGTCTGAATTCTTACGAGCTCAATCTGTTGCATCAGCTCTTCGTGCTATGGGCTTAACGGTTCGTCTAAGTGACTCCGGTGTTATTTATATCCATTTTTCAAAATATTCTGGTTGCAAAGCCGAATCATCAACTGTTGCTCATACTCTTGAACCAACAGGAAATCCTGAGACAGTCATGATGTCTTCAGGTCACTCAGTAGAATCACTTGAGACTACTGATGTGCCAAATTCTGATATTCCATTACCACCCGAGGCTCAAAGATTAATTACTCATTTTGTTGAAGGTATTGAAGAGGGACAAAGAAGTGAGCTACTTATCTCGAGAAACACTATCACTGGTAAACTTCCTGCATCTCAAACAACATCTCAAACACCTAGATTGCTTACTGGAGGTGCTTTACGCATTCGTTCTCCAGTAGAGACTCCAACACCAACACAAACAACAACAACACCCCCACATATAACAACTACAACAACAACAACAACAATACCACCAACACCAAGCCCACAATCATTTCCTGATCCAAACTCACCACATCATTCTTCCAGTTCTTCTTCTGAATCATCTGATTCGTCTGAATACTTAAGTGATTGTTCACCAAACAGAATTGCTACTAGTGGTTTATCGACTGATACTCTTATTGTTGCACTTATGAATCGGTTGAGATCTGAAGAACCAAATCTTCTTCACATAAAAGATCTATTTTTCACTCACTTCTTGCATATTTGTCAGCCAAAGGTACTCAACTTGAACAACAGGCTCAAATTGAAGATCTTCAAAAACGAATCCAAGAGCTTGACCAACAATGTCGACTGGCTAATATCTCAAGGAGTCGGGATGATCAAGATCCTGATGATCAACCCGAGGGGGAGAATATTAGAGATATTAGAGAGGGTCATGAGACACAAGCTCAAGATGGTCAAGAAAGTGCTCAAGAAGTTGTTACAGAAACCCAAAATCAAGGAGGAACTCAAAATCAAGAAGATTCGGATGATTTACCTCCACTCATCAGACATATTTCTCATTATTATTCTTCCACGTCAAGTTCTGATGAGTCAAGTGATCCTGATCCATTTCATCCAGGAAATGGTAATGATGATGAGTCTGATTCTGATAATCCTGATGATGCTCCAACAAGTGTAGCTGCTTCTCAATCTCAGCATCCTACTCAAGAAAAATATGGAGCAGATATCTTTGAAGAGATAGTTTATCATCTCAGAAATGCAGAAAATCTTGAGACTCCTAATGAGCTTGGACAAGGAGTTAGGCACCCAAGGATTTCAAAAGACAAAATCTGGCAGATAAATGAGGGTTACTTTGCTGAAAACTATGAACAGATCTTGGATTTGAGCACAAGACCTGAAGAAATTGTATACAGAGCTAGATATCTTGAAGAAAGAGCCTTTCAAATCTATTGCTCACCAAATGAAAGACTTAACATGACCTTGAACCGATTAAGAGCATTTTTTCTGTTCAGACATCAAGGTCAAAGAGATGCATATATGGAGCTAATGAATGCTGAAAGTTCTGTAAGAGCTGAATGGTGGTATCAGCAATTTCAAATTCCAATCACTAAAGTCCTACAGTTGTTTACTCCTCTAAAAAACCACAATCTCAGACTTGTTCGATTCAGAGTTCGCCGAGCTGATGGCAATATCTATGTTGTTCAAGAAGAATCTTTTCAACATATGATGATCTCAGACATCCTATTTCTCTACAATCAATATGCTTATCTGATAATCAAGAATCCAGATCAACTTCTAGCCTACGAAGTATTGAAAAGTCATATTCAAGCATTAATCAGATTCTATGAGTTCAATGATTTTCAGATTGGCTTAGAAAGAAGAACTAGCAGGATTAATCTTACAAGACCAAATCAAAGAGCCAGAGGTTATGAGCTAGATTCATTTCAGATTGGAGATCCAATTGAAAACTTGGATGGATTTGTCTTCATTAATCTGACTGAAGAAAAAGATCTTCATTCGTGCCTCTGATTTTCCCAAATATTCAGATGGTACCTTGAAATATTGTCAATCAATTCTGAATGCAATAGATGAAGATTCTGACAATGAAGAAGATGAAAAAATCAAGTCTCAGAGAGAAGATCATATAAGACGTATCAAAGATACTCTTAATATACGTCAGAGGATTAGAGATCTCATTATCACAAGAACTCCCAAGCCACAAGAAGGAATTATTCACACCAAGACAGGTTCATGGGTTCTTTGGAATCCTAGTCATGAACGTGGTCCTCATAACATTCCTCCTGTGAACTTTCAAGATAATATCAAATTGCCAGATGAACATCCTGAAGGTGATAACTGGCACTTCATCCCTAAGAAGTTTTGGAATGACTCATGGGATAGTTACAAGAAGAGAGCCTTCTGGAGTTCAAAGATTGATAAGCCATCAACTTCATATGCTGCACAAAGATATAAGAAAAGGAAGAACAAGCAAAGACGTGCAAACAAGAGAAGGAGACAACAAAGGAAGTAATGATGAACAACCAAGCACTAAGGGGGAGAATGTTAGAAATATAAAATAGTGCTTAGTTGTATTTCTAAATATTGCATTTTGTGTATACATTGTAAGGTTGAGGGGGAGCTTATGTAATATACTTGGAGTATAAATACC
Organism: Erigeron breviscapus; assembly: GCA_034093135.1. Taxonomy (NCBI): domain Eukaryota; kingdom Viridiplantae; phylum Streptophyta; class Magnoliopsida; order Asterales; family Asteraceae; genus Erigeron; species Erigeron breviscapus. Next base: position 136,342,375 of record CM067170.1, on the reverse strand, counting down.
CCTCAAGCCTTCAATCTTAAAAAAAAAACTTCTTCTACACTTTTGCTGAAATATGAAATAAACTTTCCCCCACACCTTTCTCTCTCAAGAACACACACTAACACACACACTTTCCACCATTGTTGAACACCTTACTTCCGCATCATAACACGAATTAAAACTAGTTGCTACATCAAGATCTATAGAGATAGAATTAAACGGTTGATTGGATTAAGTCAAAGTGCTTATATAGATAAGATCTTGAAGCGATTCAAGATAGAGAATTCTAAGCGTGGTTTCGTACCAATGCAAGAAGGACTTAATTTATCTAGTAAGAACGGTGCTTTTACACCTGAGAAGGTGGAGCGTATGCAAAGAGTTCCTTATGCTTCGGCTGTAGGATCTATTATGTATGCGGTAAGATGCACTAGACCTGAAATTGCGTTCGCGCAAAATATCGTTAGCCGATATTAACAGAATTCAAGTGATGATCACTTGATTGCTGTAAAGAATATTCTTAAGTACATATGTGCTACTAAAGATTTTCCGGTGTATGGTTGAAATCCCGATCCAGAATTCAAAGTGAATAGATACTGTGATGTTGGATTTCAGACTGATAAAGATGATTTAAAATATCAGTCGGGATAAGTCTTCGTTTTAAATGAAGACACGGTGGAATGCAAGAGCTAGAAGCAAACCACAGTTGCTATATATGCAAAAGAATCTGAGTATATTGCCGCCTCAAGAAAAGCCGATGAATGGTATAAGAAGACAAAAGGGGGGAAGGGTAAGAGTGAAGGCTGAGAAAAAGGGAGAAAAGGAGGGAAATGGTCTTGGAGGAAAGTGTTAAGGGATAGATGGAGGAGATAGAGGACTGACATAGTTAGAGAATGTGGGAGAAAGGCGGCGAGGTGAGAGCTAGAAGAAAACCACAGTTGCTATGTATGCGACAGAGTCTGAGTATATTGCCGCCTCAAGAAGCCGCCATGAAAGTTGTCTAGATTAGGAAGTTTATTTTTGGGTTTTAACGTGATGCCCTCAAATAATTCACCCATGGATTTATACTGTGATAATACGGGAGCTATTATCATTGCCAATGAACCCGGAGTTCAGAAAGGTGCCAGACATTATCCTAGACGATATCACTTTGCACGTGAACAAATCGTACTAGGAGAAATCAAGATACTCAAAGTTCACACAGATTATAACTAAGCTGATCCTTTTACAAAGGCTTTGTTAAAAGGAAAGCTCAATAAGCGTGCCAAGGGCATAGGTCTTAAACTAGTTGGTTATCTCATGTAAATCTGTGGTTGGTATTTGGATAATGGGATGTTAAACAATTATTATTTCAATAAATGAATTATATACTTGGTATGAGTGATTTCATTTCAATAATAATTGTGTCCTATATTTGCATGTTTAAATCCATGAATATTTTAAATATTCTAAATGTCCATTGTCGATTAACTATATGGGAATATAGTTAAACTAAGACAAATATGAGAGATTGGTTAAATATTTAGGGAATATTTTGAAGATGGTCCTGCCAAACTCACATGGTATCCATAGAGATGCATATCGGACTTATCCCACTTAACGAATTATCATTTTATGGATCGGCGTCATTAAGTGAAATTCGTGAAATGGTTACTTTATTTATCCTTAGACTTGAGATACAAGCAGGTTATGCATGTGTGGATTGCATTTTCTTGATATAGTTCTAACTGTCCTGAACAAGGTAGTAATAAAGGGCTATTTTCAGAAATGTATTGAAACGACATGACTTACACGTGTAGTCAATATAGGATTTGTTCCTTCAATTTGCAACTGAAGTATGATACCATTTGGCGCCCTCATTGATTAATTAAGATGTTTGTATTCGCATACCCAAATGAACTCAAGAGGATGTCTTGATTAATTTTGTAATCTTGATTAATTGTAATAAATGAGAAACAGAATCGTTAAATTATGAAATGACATTGATCCATATTCATAATTAACAAGGGTATCTGAAACAAAGGGATAATAAAGACTAAATCATTTCAAATGATACTTTAAGAAACTATACTTAAATATTTCCGGGAGCATTGGCGTGTTGCTAGACGCTAACCAATGTTATTGCCTTTATATAACATGCTCAAGTGGGAGCTGTTGGTATGTGATCACGTTATAATAAACGCATGTCCGGAAGTAATTTAAGCCTACGGGGTCACACAAAATGACACGTAAACTCTATGTTATTAATTAGTATATTAAAGTAATATATTAATTAATATGATCATGAAATAATTAATAAACATAAGTTAATAGTTATATAAATGTTTATTAATAAAAAGAGATGGATTAAATTGTAAATTAGAAGTTTCCTAATTATACAATATAGGAGGGGGGCCGAAATTTAGAGGGAAGTTTCCTAATCCTCCTCTAACTTGGTCATCAAGTTTTAAACCCTAACATTTATCCATATATATAGGAGTTAAGGTTTAAGTGTTTTGTGTGACAATTAGATTTGTAAAAAACCTAGCAATTCCTCTCTTTCTCTCCTCTATTCTAGTCGACCGAAACCCTTTAAGGGTGTTCGGTTTGTTACATACAAAATCCATATGAAACTACAATAATTAATGCATAGCATTAATTGTGGTTGGTTTTTATTTGATAGCATCAAAAGGTTTTCGGTTCATAAGGGTTTTCAAATTTAGGGAGATACACAACGGGTTTGTGAGTTCGTGATCGGGTACTAGCATACATCATAGGGGTGTCAAGTGTGCGATCGTAGAGGGGTTTTACTTTAAACCCTAATTAATAATAATATCATTATTATTATTCTTTATTGGAAGCTTACGCTAAAAGGTACACGTTTCGATTCTCTCTTTGTTAATTAATGTGATTACATATACGATCTTATCTGCTGCGTACTCGTGAATTGTTATTTGTTTATATGTTCATATATTCTAACACATAGTACTACTATATTTATAGGCATTTTGATGTTTGTTTGTCGTAGCAGTCATATTACTATGCCAATTGCAAAGTAACCCCTCCACAGGCATCATGGCTTCTGCTGTTGTTTATGAATGACAGTTGAAGTAAAATTGTATTGGTATTATGCATAGAGTATAATTATGGATAAAATAAAAGAGGGTATAATTATAAATTGTTAATGTTATTTCTAAATTTTAAGGGTTTTAATGTTTAATATTGATTAAATTTAGGCATTTGGATATTTTTGATATTTTTCATGTTTAATAATGACATTTTTGATATTTTAAAATTTAATTGGACAAATATGATATTTATAAGCTCTTTAATGGCAAATATGAAATTTTCCATTATGTTAATTATACCATGTCAAAATACATATATCAACCCGGATCTCCAACCAAATCAACAAGACCAGAAAAGAAGAATTATTATTATGAATATCAATGAATTATAGAGTTCTTATTATTACAATCAGAAATCAAAAACAATCATCAATATGATGATTATAATCAGAATCTCGACCTAACAATATATATTATACAGAGAGAATAAGAGAAAGATATATAAGAGGGTAAAATGATCGATCAAAAAAATTAACCCTAGCTGATAGAATAAGATGTATATATACACCTTAATATTTTCAATATTAACCCTCTTCTTCTAGACTTGATCATTTGTAACTCTAAACATCATCTTTGGCATATGCACAGCTTTAGTCCCTTTTCTTCATAACTTCAGCCTTTTAGTCCATAACCTACACTTAAGAAAACACAAGAATAAATAACCAGAATAATGGATTTGGATTCAAGCCTTGTAACATCCCCCCTCAAATCCATTATTTGAACATGTCAATTAACCCAAGTTTAGAACATAAGAAGAGATGTTGCTTTGAACCTAAACCTTTTGTCAATAAATCAGCTACATTAAGTTCAGACTGAATTTTATTTGTTTTGATTACTCCTGTACAAATCTTTTCCCTAACAAAGAATAAATCTATTTCAAAATGCTTTGTTCTTTCATGAAACACAGGATTTGCAGCAATTTGCAAAGCAGCTTTGCTATCACAAAATAGATTTACAGGAATTTCAGTCTTAACACCAATATCACTTAAAAGGTTCAAAAGCCATATACTTTCACAAGTCACAGATGCCAATGCCCTATATTCTGCTTCAGCAGAAGACTTGGCAATTGTGTTTTGTTTTTTACTTTTCCAAGAAACCAAGGTTTTACCCAGAAATACCGAAAATCCAGTAATTGACTTTCTGGTAGTCAAACATCTAGCCCAGTCAGAATCAACAAACCCAGTCAAGTTTAAATCAAGAGATTTCTGAATATGTAAACCTTTACCTGGAGCCTGCTTCAAATATCTCAGAACTCTTAAGCCAACATTAAAATGATCTTGAGTGGGATCATGCATAAATTGAGATAAGATAACATATATATATATCATATGATATATAAATATATATTAATACAGAAAATATATTTGAGAGAGATATATATATATATATATATATATATATATATATATATATATATATATATATATATATATATATATATATATATATATATATATATATATATATATATATATATATATATATATATATATATATATATATATATATATATATATATATATATATATATATATATATATATATATATATATATATATATATATATATATATATATATATATATATATATATATATATATATATATATATATATATATATATATATATATATATATATATATATATATATATATATATATATATATATATATATATATATATATATATATATATATATATATATATATATATATATATATATATATATATATATATATATATATATATATATATATATATATATATATATATATATATATATATATATATATATATATATATATATATATATATATATATATATATATATATATATATATATATATATATATATATATATATATATATATATATATATATATATATATATATATATATATATATATATATATATATATATATATATATATATATATATATATATATATATATATATATATATATATATATATATATATATATATATATATATATATATATATATATATATATATATATATATATATATATATATATATATATATATATATATATATATATATATATATATATATATATATATATATATATATATATATATATATATATATATATATATATATATATATATATATATATATATATATATATATATATATATATATATATATATATATATATATATATATATATATATATATATATATATATATATATATATATATATATATATATATATATATATATATATATATATATATATATATATATATATATATATATATATATATATATATATATATATATATATATATATATATATATATATATATATATATATATATATATATATATATATATATATATATATATATATATATATATATATATATATATATATATATATATATATATATATATATATATATATATATATATATATATATATATATATATATATATATATATATATATATATATATATATATATATATATATATATATATATATATATATATATATATATATATATATATATATATATATATATATATATATATATATATATATATATATATATATATATATATATATATATATATATATATATATATATATATATATATATATATATATATATATATATATATATATATATATATATATATATATATATATATATATATATATATATATATATATATATATATATATATATATATATATATATATATATATATATATATATATATATATATATATATATATATATATATATATATATATATATATATATATATATATATATATATATATATATATATATATATATATATATATATATATATATATATATATATATATATATATATATATATATATATATATATATATATATATATATATATATATATATATATATATATATATATATATATATATATATATATATATATATATATATATATATATATATATATATATATATATATATATATATATATATATATATATATATATATATATATATATATATATATATATATATATATATATATATATATATATATATATATATATATATATATATATATATATATATATATATATATATATATATATATATATATATATATATATATATATATATATATATATATATATATATATATATATATATATATATATATATATATATATATATATATATATATATATATATATATATATATATATATATATATATATATATATATATATATATATATATATATATATATATATATATATATATATATATATATATATATAAATTTTATTCAACATTAAAATGATCTTGAGTGGGATCATGCATAAAATGAGATAAGCATTGAACAGCATAACTAATATCAGGTCTTGTTAAAGTTAAGTAGATTAACTTTCCTATTAACTTTTGGTAAACAGTTATATTTTCAAGTTTTTAGAAGAATCTGCTTTTAAAGTCGTATTCATCTCAAAAGGTGTATGCACAGGTTTACACCCTAAGAGACCAAAGTCATTAAGCACCTCCAAGCAATATTTTCTTTGAGATAACACAAACCAGAATTAGTTTCAAGAACTTCAGTACCTAAAAAATATTTAAGTTTACCTAAATCCTTAATTTTAAACTTAGAATTCATAAACACTTTGACCTTATCAATTTCTTCTTGACTGTTACCAGTCAAGACAATATCATCAACATAAATAAGCATTGCAACAAACACATCTTTATCTCTCTTAGTAAAGAGAGAATAATCAGATTTACTTTGCTGAAAACCATACTCAAGTAAAGCACAACACAACTTATAATTCCATTGTCTAGGAGCTTGTTTTAAACCATATAAGGACTTGTTCAGTTTGCATACCATATTACTATCCTTATGAAAATAACCAGGAGGAAGTTGCATATATACTTCTTCATTCAAATCACCATAGAGAAATGCATTATTAACATCTAACTGATAAAGAGGCCAGTTATAAGAAACAACAACAGTTAACAAACACCTTACAGTAACCATTTTAACAACAGGAGAAAATGTTTCATCAAAATCAATACCAGCTTTTTGACTATATCCTTTAGCTACAAGCCTTGCTTTATATCTCTCTATTTCCCCATTTGACTTATATTTAATTTTATAAATCCATTTGCATCCTATAGGTTCTCTATTAGGAGGTAAAGCAGTCAAAGTCCATGTATTGTTTCTAAGTAATGCTTCCATCTCCTCGTTCATGGCATTTATCCAATTATTATCTTTAGAGGCTTCATTAAAAGAGGAAGGTTCAAAACTTTTATTTAAGGCAGTAGCAAAACAGTAGAGATCAGAGGAAAGATTAGCATAATTAACAACCTTATTCAAAGGAAATTTTACTTTTCCTTCAATTTGGAAATCTTTCAATCTATTAGGCAAATAAGAATTTCTATTTGACCTTCTAAGATTATTATTTTCAGTTTCAGAATCATTGTCATTTTGAAAAAGATTGTCAATATGATACCCAGAAGAGCTGCTAGAAGATCCCTCAGAATTAATACTATTATCATCTTGTATAATGGTTGCAGGCTCAACACTAAGTCTGGTAGACCTCAAAGGTCTTCCAAAGACTTGATGGAGCTCACCTCCAACTATACTATCCTTCTTCCATCCTTCCTCATCATCATTGGGACTAGCATACTCCTCAGAATTTGGTGTATCATACATATCAAAAAATTTTAATTGATGAACAGAATTTTGATCAGAATTTGATTTATTTGTTTTCATAGTAAAAGGAAATATATTTTCATAAAATTTAACATCTCTAGAAAAAATAAATTGTTTTGACTCAAGACTAAAAAGTTTATATCCCTTCTTTGAATTTGAATAACCAAGCATAACACATTTTTCAGCTTTAGACTCAAATTTGTCAGACACATTTAATTTTGTTGCAAAACACAAACAACCAAACACCCTTAAATGATTCAAAGAAGATTCAAAACCATACACCAATTCATAAAGAGTTTTGCTTTTTAAAACAGAGGAAGAAGTTCTATTAATTAAATATGTAGCAGTTAGCACACAATCACTCCACAGATATAAAGGAATTCCCCCCCTGAAACATAAGAGACCTAGCAACATTAAGAAGGTGTCTATGTTTCCTTTCTACAACACCATTTTGTTGAGGTGTGTAAGGAATTGTAGTCTGGTGCACTATTGCCTTAGAAGTGAACAAAATTGAAACACTATTATTCACAAATTCAGTACTATTGTCACTCCTAACAATTTTGACTTTAACTTCAAACTGTGTTTCAAGAAGATTAAGAAAAGCAGTTAAGTGAACAAACACTTCAGATTTATTTTTCATCATAAAAGTCCAAACAACTCTTGTGTAATCATCAATTATAGTTAAAAAATATTTAGAACCATCTTTGCTTTGTACCCTATAGGATCCCCAAACATCTAAATGAATTAAATCACCCAATCTTTTTGTTTGATGTTCACTTAAAGGGAAAGGCTGTCTAGATTGTTTAGCCTTGTGACATACATCACAAGGACCAACATGACCATGAGTAATATTAAGTTTTTTTTTTCAAACACAGAAAGTGCCTGGTCAGCAGGGTGACCAAGTCTCAAATGCCATAACAATTTAGACACACAAAGAGCACTAACAGAGTTACATACCACAGAAGAACAATTAGACATATCATCATCATAAACATAAAGACCACCCTGCTCACTACCAGTCCCCAGAAGATTCTTTTGCTGTAAATCCTGAATATAACATTTTGAAGGATCAAACCCTATGAACAAGTTGTTATCTCTAGATAACTTGTGAACAGACATTAAGTTAACACAATATTCAGGAACAACTAATACATCATATAAAACAATTCCATTTTTAAGAACCAAGTTTCCAATCTTTTGAACAATAGCAGAGGTACCATTTGGATGCCCAATTTTAAGTTTTAAATCAGAAATATCAACAACATTTGTTAAATACTTCTCAGAAACAGTCATATGTTGATTTGCACCAGAATCAATGATCCATTTAATTATAGCATCTAGTAAAATAGAATTGCAACTCATAAACCAAGAATTACTACAGATAGGCAAACCAGGCATACCTGCCATATTAGCATGCAGACCAGTAGAGGAACCAGATTTGACATCTAGAAGACTAAGCAATTTAGATATTTGATCAGTAGTCAAAGAAGGAGTAGATGAAGAAGGAACAGAATCATTCAAAGTAGTATGAGAAGAAGAAGGTTTAGAACAAGAAGAATCAACATGAGCATTATTGTTAGAAAACTTATTAAATTGATTTGAAGATCTTTTATACCCAAGTTGAAAACATCTCTCAACAGTATGTCCAATTCTGTGACAATTTGTACATTGAAGATTAGGATTTGGAGGTCTAAAGGTTCTAGAACTATTATCAAAAGTTCTTTTAGATTCAAAATTGTTGTCAAAAGTTTTCTTAGAATCAAAAGGAGGTTTATATAAACCATTTTTAGCATTAGAATTCTTAGAAAAATTAGTTTTGGCAACAAAAGCACTTGCAGTGTTGGTTTTGTCAGTAACCCCTGCCCTATGTGATTCTTCTCTTGAAATAATAGCATATGCAGTTTTAACAGAAGGCAAAGGTTCTTTAGTTAAAATTGTAGACCTAACACCCATATACACATCATCCAGACCCATCAAGAACTGCATCAATCTTAGCATATCAGTATGATTCTTAACAGTAGTAGCAGCATTGCAAGTACACATAGGCAAAGTAACCATAGAATCATATTGTCTCCACAAAGATGTCAAAGTATGATAATATTCAGACAGAGAAGTACCATTTTGAGTGAGTGAGTTAATTTTATGATGCAAATTGAAAATAACAGAACCATCCAATTTATCATATGTATCTTTAAGTTCTTGCCAAACAATAGTAGCATTTTTTGAAAAAATTTGACCAAGATATAATTCTTGAGACACACAACCAAGAATCCAATTAAGTACAACAGCATTACACCTATCCCATTGACTTGCAAGAACAGGATTATCAACAGATTTTAAGCATGTACCATCAATAAAACCAATTTTATTCTTAGTTTGTAAAGCAAGTTCCATAGCACAAGCCCAGACCTTATAGTTATCAGTTCCAAGCAATTTAAAACCAATCAAAGAAGTGCTGACAGTATCACTAGCATGCAAATACAAAGGATCACCAAAATCTAGTTTGCTAATTTTAGTTTCAGGTTCATTAAAGAAATCAGAATGTTCAGAATGAGAATCTTCATTATTGTTGTTGTTGTTGTTGTTGTTGTTGTTGTTGTTGTTGTTGTTGTTGTTGTTATTATTATTATTATTATTATTATTATTATTATTATTATTATTAGCATCCATTGCAAACAAAAACAATAACAACAAATAACAAGTAACAAACAGAATCAGCAGATATCAAACACAATAAATCCAGACACTAACAACAAAGAATACCAGAAATAAACACAGATAAGAACAGATATAATCAAACAAATACCAGAAATTTAAAAATATATATATATATATATATATATATAAATTTGTTTTGAAAAATACTCTTAATCCTCACAAAAGTGTCAGGGACAGGATTCCTAACCTCTCACGGAGGCAGGTCAAGTTTAACACAGTTGTTTTTACGAGAATAAGATAAATCAAAAAAAAAAATAATAGATCAAAAATTGATAAAAGAGATAAGAGATAAGAACAACAATACAATGCTATGAGCCGAAGAAAGAGGAACCCTAATTTACTCTAGATTCACTTAGTCAAGAGATAAATCAGGATTTGAAAAAGAAAACCCTAATTTTTTAGGGTAAATCACCAGAAGTTGCAGCGGAAGAACCAGAACAGGTTTGATTTAACAAACCCTAACTCAATCGAACAAGAACCCAAAAAATCAAATCTAGGGTTCCAGATGGAATACACCCTAGATCTAATCGATTAAATCACCGATCGAAACAAATTACATCGATGTATCGATGATTGGCTCTGATACCATGTCAAAATACATATATCAACCCGGATCTCCAACCAAATCAACAAGACCAGAAAAGAAGAATTATTATTATGAATATCAATGAATTATAGAGTTCTTATTATTACAATCAGAAATCAAAAACAATCATCAATATGATGATTATAATCAGAATATCTATATATATATATATATCGATATGATATATATATTATACAGAGAGAATAAGAGAAATATATAAAAAAGGGTAAAATGATTGATCAAAAAAATTAACCCTAACTGATAGAATAAGATGTATATATACACCTTAATATTTTCAATATTAACCCTCTTCTTCTAGACTTGATCATTTGTAACTCTAAACATCATCTTTGGCATATGCACAGCTTTAGTCCCTTTTCTTCATAACTTCAGCCTTTTAGTCCATAACCTACACTTAAGAAAACACAAGAATAAATAACCAGAATAATGGATTTGGATTCAAGCCTTGTAACACCTACGTTTATTAATTTTAGAATTTGAAAAGAAAAAAAAATTCCCTAAGGTTTTCACAACAACTTGACCTTGTTATTAATCTATTTGGATATCTACTAGCTAGCTTGAACGTAGTTTATAGCAATGTTCTAGTGGTAAAAGAACATCAATTTGCAACGACGATACCTTGCACAGGTTCTTGCAAATGATTGTGAGATTTGGCGTTGAACTTCAAGTCTCGATCCTTTTAATTTGTAATTGTGTTTACAGATCAAGTTGTTGTTGTAGCAAATCCCGAGGCCGAGCTTGAGAAGGAAGACGAAACGGTTGAGATGATTGAACCCTGGAACGGTATTCCTTCTTGCTTTTGGATTTCTTTCCTTATTGCTTTGGAACAGTGTTTTTAGGCAGTTTATCAAAAATAGATAGTGTAAAAACTATTGGTTTAAAGGTTTAATTTTTAGGGGTAAATAACATAAAATTTATTTTAATGTATGTCAACGGTCATTATGACGTCAAATGACACATTTTTGTGTCCCCAACGCTCATGACTTCAATGGGTATCTCTCGCCAATTATACTTATTGATGCCGCTTGCCGATTGGTGCCAAGGCAAATGGTTGGAGGCGATGTTTCACCTTGTCAAAAATCAGTAACGCCACAATTAACCGCCCACCCGGCCATCTACCCCTAGGCTGAACGGAGTAGCCCGTTATTTGCCTCACATTCCGCCGGAACGTCCTATGTAACGCCCCAGAAGCTTGCCCGTTCCATTCCTAACGCTTGAACCCCCCTTGTCTTCTAGCCTGCACATGACTATATTTAGTGCATAGGTTTTGTAATTTTTTTTTCTTTTCTCTTTCCCTAAATTATATCTGTATATAATAAAAAAATTTTAAAAAGAGGAATGCCCTATAGGGGCATTACCCCACTTCAAGGGAATGGGATGTCCGTCTCAATGATTGGATGTCACATGGCTTAATAAGAGTGGAGGAGGGGCATTCCCACTCTTATAAGACTAATAGGAGTAGAGAGTTATGGGAATGCCCCTCCTCCACTAATGTGATGCCATGTGACATTTACTAATCATGAGGGGCATTCCCCCCATTAGAGGGATTCTTGAGTAGGGCATTCCCTTTTTTTTTTTAATTCTTATATTTAAATAATCTAAATAAACATAAAAATAAATACAGAATTTGAATATTAACGGATATTTTTGAACAATAACGGCTAGTTTTCAAATTCTGCATTTTTTCCCTATAAATACTTCCATTCTCATTCCAAAAACACTACAAAATTCTTAAAATCCAGAAAACACACACACAATTCAAACAATGAACTCTGGACGAGGAAGAGCACGCAATCAACCAATCCGTCCTATCGGACAATCGCAACCCGCACAGGCAGGGGACGAGGCAGGGCACACGGGAAAGCAAGTCGTTCCCCCCATTCAGTCGCAACCCGGGCGAGGAAGAGCACGAGGCCAAGCAAGTCGTCAGCACCAACCTGAACCTCAACCATTGCATCCACGACGTCTCAAATTCACCCTGACGGTGGAATTTTTAGTCCACCCACACTTGCAACATCCGGACGACTTCACTGGCGAAGAATTGAACGAGGTATGGGATTCTACCATAGCTCAAATTCAAACGGACTAATTAGGCCATGTGCTCCAGGTCAGAACCGAATTCAAGATGACCGCAGACCTGAAGGATACGAGACCGACCCTGGTGAAGAATACGCAAACAATTTTGAATCGGAGTCGGAAGATTATCACTATGAATACCAGCGCCGTAAAGACGGTAACAATGACATTTCGTCGACCGGTTCCGTTTATGGTTGGCGTTAAGTGGTCAATTCGTCCTAATGTTTAAGTTTTATGTAATGTTTAAGTTTTATACTGTTTTAATTTCATGTAATGTTTAACTTTTCTGTAATGTTTTCAAATAAATGTAATGTTTTCAATTGATGTTTTCAAAAAACTAAAACATAGATATATTAGATAAAATAAGTAACACACTGATAAAATGACTAAAACATACATAAAATAACTAAAACATAGATAAAATCACTAAAACATCTTCGACCAAATCACATAAATTTTGGACTTCTTCGTAACAATTCCCACTCTGTGATTTAGTGAAAAGGTTTACCATACGTATGTTTATACCCGTTTAAAGCATCTTCGATTTGCACCTCGTTTGCTCCATTGTTCATACGAGTGAAGATTTGGTTGAACGAGTTAATTGATCAGCGCATCTTCTGCAATTTTGTACACAAACTATCAATGTTCCTTTGCGCATCCGGTTGGTGTTCTAGATTAATAAACACTTTCTTTGTTGTTGGTAATTCGCTACATTCGGATCTTCCGTCACCACGAGCCAAGCTTTGGCTAAATTCGTTTGCTCAGATATAGTTCAAGCCATTTGTTGTTTATAAAATAAAAGAGAGAATGAAGAAAACATGGAAGAGGAGAAGAAAATGAAGTGTAAATTATGAAGTGGTTAATATGTGTATATATATATATATATATCTATATCTATATATATATATATATATATATATATATATATATAATATAGATTTGAGGGTTAAAAAAAATAAAATAGGCAATGAAACGGTCAAAAGGAGGAAAAAGACAAACGGCTGGACGCGTTATAAATAGGACTGGGCACGCAAAATAAGGGAGCAAAACGCCCCCCGGGGCCAAGGTGGGGCATTCCGGACGAAAAAAAGTGAAGTAACGAGCTACTCCGTGTACTCTAAGGGATGCTCTGGTCCTAGTAGTCTTAGACTACACGGAGTAGCCCGTTACTTTACCTTTTTTTCGTCTGAAGGCCCCCGGAACGCCCCACCTCGGTCCAGTCTGTTTTCGAACTCGTCTCGGCTTTTGGATTCTTGTGGACTTTTGACCATTCGTGGTCCTTTTAGTTTTTTTTTAATGTCATACTTTTAGTTTTTTATACTTTTTATTAAGTAGTTTTAGTTTAAATTTTTATTGTATTTGTAGTTTTAATTTTTATTAACTAGTTTTAATGTAATTAACTTTTATTTAAAAGTATAAACTTTATTATATAATCTAAAAATATATAGAGGAAGGGTTATTTTGAGAACTCACAAAAAAAAAGAACGCGAGAACAATTCTGGGTCACTCATTTTGTCCCATTTTCTCTCTTTAATAATTAAAATTAATTCAAATCATTCAAAATGTTTATCTCACAAACCGTAAATCGTTAGATGGAAAAAAAATATGGGTAGTCTTAAAATTTTGTCCTCTTTCATTAGAGAAATTCGATATACTTTTGACGAATTTTTAATTTTCGTTTTTTTCCCTTGTACTTGTGTACCTACACATGTGTAGGATTTTTGTTTTCACATGTAAATTAGTAAATGACCATCTGTACACAACAATGAAGGTTAAGGGCGGAGCCCATCAGTCCTTGGCGGAGCCATAGCGGCTAAGGTGAGGAGCCCGTTAGGTAGATCACCCATCACCGATCCCCCCTATGACCTATCATCTCTATGACCTATCACACTATGACCTATCACCCTCTATGACCTATCACACTATGATCTATCACCCTCAATGACCTACCACCCCCACAAGCTACCCTTTATGAATTTCCTTAATGGCGAAGCCCGTTCCGATTCACAATTTTCGTTCAACTTACACATGTGTAGGTTATGTGTAAGTATCAAAAAGAAAACGAAAATTAAAAAGTTATCAAAAGTATATCGAATTGCATCTCTAATGAAAGAGGACGAAAATTTAAAACTACCCATACTTTTTTTTTTCATCTAACGATTTACGGTTTGTGAGATAAAACATTTTGAATGGTTTGGATGAATTTTCTTATTTAATTGAAGAGAGAGAAAATGGACAAATGAGTGGCCCAAAATTGTTCTCGCTTTTTTTGTGAGTTCTCAAATAACTCACATTCTCCTCTTCATACTGATATGACTCTCTCAGCCCCCCCTATCCCCCCCCCCCCCCCCCTCTTCCCAACAACTTCCCCTCCCCCCCCCCCCCCAATATATAGAATCTAATAATATATATACTTAACACCCCTATATATTAAGATGGGACAAAACATGTTTACCAAACACTTAACACCCCTTTAAAGTGTTGTTGTAAGTCCCATAACTCTAGGAATTGCATGAATGCAATTATTGATCGTCGATTACCTTTTGAGTACGTCATTTCTAGCTGATCAACAGATGAAATGATTGTATGTCAATTGGATCCTAGCCTTAATGAATTAATTGTTAAATGAATTTAACATGGGTAAATTATATTTCTTAAGGATAAATTATCGAAAATACCGATAATTGAACTTGAATCTGTTTTGTAAATGGCAACAAATCCTTCACAAAATACACCAATCGGCTTTTAGGTCGATGCTAGAAAGGAAAATACTTTCTGGAACCAACTTCAATGACTGGTTTTGTCAGCTGAGAATCGTTCTAAGAGCTGAGAAGAAATCTGATGTCCTTGAAACGCAGATGCCCGCTGTTCTGGGTGCCAATGCTACGACTGCAGAGAAGGCTAAAAACAATACTCAGTTCGATAGACATTATGAGGTTGCTTGTTTGATGACTCCTGAGTTTCAAAAAGCAGTCCGAATTGTAAAATTCGTATGATATGATCAGAGAACTCAAGTCTATGTATGGAAAACAAGCTAAAGTGGAATTGTTTAAACTTGTTGAAACACTTCATGACTTGAAAAACGAGTATGGAACACCGGTTAGTCCTCATGTACTCAAGATGAAGAGGTACTTTGAGCAATTGGAAAGGTTGAACTACGCTTATCATCCGCCTATTACTATTGGCATGATCCTAAAAGTCTCTTTCAAAGGATTTTGAGGAGTTTGTGCGCAATTATAATATGCATAGCATGAGTAAAACCATAGCTGAACTTCATGCCATATTAATTGAGTATGAGAAAAAGCTTCCAAAGAAATCTGCTACACCCCAAGTTCTAATAATCAAGGGGGGAAAGGTTCAGAAAGCAAAACAACCGTAAGCTAAGGGCAAGAACCTTGGTAAGGGAAAACAAGGTGTTTTAGTCTCAAAACCTTAAAAGATCCCTTCGGCAAAAGGAGCATACGGCTAAAGACCAGGCTTGTTATCACTGCAATGAAGTGGGACACTGGAAGAGGAATTGTCCTAAGTATTTAGCTGAGTTGAACTAGAAGAAGAAGCAAGCTGGTTTAACCAGTTCTTCAAGTATCTTCTAAAATTGAATTATAAGTGTTGATGTGATTCAAATTATAATTCAATAGCAAAAGAGTCAAGTTTAGTGCATAGTTTTTGTAATTTTTTTTTCTTTTCTCTTTCCCTAAATTATATCTGTATATAATAAAAAAATTTTAAAAAGAGGAATGCCCTATAGGGGCATTACCCCACTTCAAGGGAATGGGATGTTCGTCTCAATGATTGGATGTCACATGGCTTTATAAGAGTGGGAGTTAATAAGAGTGGAGGAGGGGCATTCCCACTCTTATAAGACTAATAGGAGTAGAGAGTTATGGGAATGCCCCTCCTCCACTAATGTGATGCCATGTGGCATTTACTAATCATGAGGGGCATTCCCCCATTAGAGGACATTCCCTTGAGTAGGGCATTCCCTTATAGGGCATTCCCTTTTTTTTTTTAATTCTTATATTTAAATAATCTAAATAAACATAAAAATAAATACAGAATTTGAATATTAACGGATATTTTTGAACAATAACGGCTAGTTTTCAAATTCTGCATTTTTTCCCTATAAATACTTCCATTCTATCAATCCAAAAACACACTACAAAATTCTCAAATTCCAGAAAACACACACACAACTCAAACAATGAACTCTGGACGAGGAAGAGCACGCAATCAACCAATCCGTCCTATCGGACAATCGCAACCCGCACAAGGCAGGGGACGAGGCAGGGCACACGGACAAGCAAGTCGTTCCCCCCATTCAGTCACAACCCGGACGAGGAAGAGCACGAGGCCAAGCAAGTTGTCAGCACCAACCTGAACCTCAACCATTGCATCCACGATGTCTCGATTTCACCCTGACGGTGGAATTTTTAGTCCACCCACACTTGCAACAACCGGACGACTTCACTGGCGAAGAATTGAACGAGGTATGGGATTCTACCATAGCTCAAATCCAAACGGACTAATTAGGCCATGTGCTCCAGGTCAGGATCGAATTCAAGATGACTGCAGACATGAAGGATACGAGACCAACCCTGGTGAAGAATACGCAAACAATTTTGAATCGGAGTCGGAAGATTATCACTATGAATACCAGCGCCGTAAAGACGGTGACAGTGACATTTCGTCGACCGATTCCGTTTATGGTTGGCGTTAAGTGGTCAATTCGTCCTAATGTTTAAGTTTTATGTAATGTTTAAGTT
Source organism: Erigeron breviscapus (assembly GCA_034093135.1). Taxonomy (NCBI): domain Eukaryota; kingdom Viridiplantae; phylum Streptophyta; class Magnoliopsida; order Asterales; family Asteraceae; genus Erigeron; species Erigeron breviscapus. The sequence continues at coordinate 136,324,413 of CM067170.1, read as the reverse complement.
TTATACTGTTTTAATTTCATGTAATGTTTAACTTTTCTGTAATGTTTTCAAATAAATGTAATGTTTTCAATTGATGTTTTCAAAAAACTAAAACATAGATATATTAGATAAAATAAGTAACACACTGATAAAATGACTAAAACATACATAAAATAACTAAAACATAGATAAAATCACTAAAACATCTTCGACCAAATCACATAAATTTTGGACTTCTTCGTAACAATTCCCACTCTGTGATTTAGTGAAAAGGTTTACCATACGTATGTTTATACCCGTTTAAAGCATCTTCGATTTGCACCTCGTTTGCTCCATTGTTCATACGAGTGAAGATTTGGTTGAACGAGTTAATTGATCAGCGCATCTTCTGCCATTTTGTACACAAACTATCAATGTTCCTTTGCGCATCCGGTTGGTGTTCTAGATTAATAAACACTTCCCTTACATTCGTCCAAAATGTTCTTTGTTGTTGGTAATTCGCTACATTCGGATCTTCCGTCACCACGAGCCAAGCTTTGGCTAAATTCGTTTGCTCAGATATAGTTCAAGCCATTTGTTGTTTATAAAATAAAAGAGAGAATGAAGAAAACATGGAAGAGGAGAAGAAAATGAAGTGTAAATTATGAAGTGGTTAATATGTGTATATATATATATATATATTTACCTAATTCTCCTCTCTATTCTCACTCTCGCTTTGCGCCGGTTCACCACAACTTCACCCCTCGGCGCAATAACGGTCAAAAGGAGGAAAAAGACAAACGGCTGGACGCGTTATAAATAGGACTGGGCACGCAAAATAAGGGAGCGAAACGCCCCCCGGGGCCAAGGTGGGGCATTCCGGACGAAAAAAAGTGAAGTAACGAGCTACTCCGTGTACTCTAAGGGATGCTCTGGTCCTAGTAGTCTTAGACTACACGGAGTAGCCCGTTACTTTACCTTTTTTTCGTCTGAAGGCCCCCGGAACGCCCCACCTCGGTCCAGTCTGTTTTCGAACTCGTCTCGGCTTTTGGATTCTTGTGGACTTTTGACCATTCGTGGTCCTTTTAGTTTTTTTTTAATGTCATACTTTTAGTTTTTTATACTTTTTATTAATTAGTTTTAGTTTAAGTTTTTATTGTATTTGTATTTTAAATTTTATTAAGTAGTTTTAATGAAATTAACTTTTATTTTAAAAGTATTAAATTTATTCTATAATCTAAATAATATATAGAGGAAGGGTTATTTAAGAACTCACAAAAAAAAGAACGCGAGAACAATTTTGGGTCACTCATTTTGTCCCATTTTCTCTCTCCTTAATAATAAATTATAATTCATTTATATCATTCAAAATGTTTTATCTCACAAACCGTAAATCGTTAGATGGAAAAAAAATATGGGTAATCTTAAAATTTTGTCCTCTTTCATTAGATGCAATTTGATATACTTTTGACGACTTTTTAATTTTCATTTTTTTCCCCTTGTACTTGTGTACCTACACATGTGTAAGATTTTTGTTTTCACATGTAAATTAGTAAATGGCCATCTGTACACAACAATGAAGGTTAAGGGCGGAGCCCGTCACTCCTTGGCGGAGCCATAGCGGCTAAGGGGAGGAGCCCGTTAGGTAGATCACTCATCACCGATCCCCCCTATGACCTATCACTCTCTATGACCTATCACATTATGACCTATCACCCTCTATGACCTATCACACTATGATCTATCACCCTCAATGACCTACCACCCCCACAAGCTACCCTTTATGAATTTCCTTAAGGGCGGAGCCCGTTCCGAATCACAATTTTCGTTCAACTTACACATGTGTAGGTTATGTGTAAGTACCAAAATGAAAACGAAAATTAAAAAGTCATCAAAAGTATATCGAATTGCATCTCTAATGAAAGAGGACGAAATTTTAAAACTACCTATACTTTTTTTTTTCATCTAACGATATACGGTTTGTGAGATAAAGCATTTTGAATGATTTTGATGAATTTTCTTATTTTATAGAAGAGAGAGAAAATGAACAAAATGAGTGGCGCAGAATTGTTCTCGCGTTTTTTTTTGTGAGTTCTCAAAATAACTCACCCCTATATATAGAATCTAAATAATATATATATATATATTAGTAATTAAAAAAAAATTGAATGCCCTCTAGGGGCATTCCCCACTCCATGGGAATGGGAGGAATGCCCCTCCTAATGATTGGATGCCATGTGGCAATATTTGATAGATGGAGAGGCATTTCAAGAATGCTCAACTCCTATTAGGCCGGATACAATAGCCTCATCAACACCCCATCGATAGGGTCGTCGATGATGATGCTATTGGTAGCAGCTCATCGATGGCTCTTCGACATGTTGGGTTTCCGTTAATCGCGCAACTAGTTTGGGTCTACAATGAACGTTCCTTTTCCGCAAGGTTATCAGAGTCATTATTAAAAGATGTGTGGTATCTTTTGTAAATAATTAAAACAGTTAATTATTTAGATTCAAAAACAATTTTATATTAATTAAAAGCATGTTTTGTAAAACCATGAACGTTCTTAATTAACAATCATTAGTCTCAACATAAATGAATTAATACGATTAATTCATTTAGACAATTAATCTAGTTTAATCGTCTAAAGACTAATACTATTAATTAAAGCGGAATAATTAACGAAACAATTAAATCTAATTTAATTTCCTAAATATAATCAAAGCCAAGGACCTAACATGCATGCAAATATAACAAACTAAAAATAGATAAACATAAATAAATAGAACGAAAGAACACTAACCTTTTAGCGCGCGAAACCCTAGAACTCGACTAGCTAAAGTCGACACCCACGAACCGAACTCGAACACGAACCACTTGCCACGAACTAAGAGTCCAAGTGTAGAACTCCTCAAGAGGTGCACACACACGAACAAATCTTCAAGACTAGCTAGTTGCTAGCCTTAACTTGTATTTAATATATATATATATATATATATATATAGTGCTAGCCTTAACTTGTTATTTAATATATATATATATAAATATATATATATTAAATATATAAAATATAACTAATGTGCAAAAGCCAAAAACCCTAACAAAGATGCTAGAGAATTTCGACTCACACAAGGAGGAGGGATCGAAATTTAGGTACAAGAATTCAAGAGGGAATAAGGGTTCTATATATAGGCATAGTAAACCCTTATGTTTCCTTCTTTGAATCAATGTGGGATAAGGAAACCAAGTTTCCTTCTCCCTCCCCTCCTTTGATCGTCCACCGCCCTATGGGTATCTCCATGGGCCAAATTCGTTTGGTCCATGATCAAATGGATTGGTCCATGGTGCTTAGGTACCCGATCCGATTTTTACCCGATACGCGGTTTCGACACGAAAATCATTTCCAAATCTATTTTTGGAAAGTTCTTATATTTTACATATTTTCACAAGTTCAACTAGCCTTTAAATGTTCTTCGCGTGTGACCCTTCTTGGATCACATATAAACGGCCGTAAAAATTTCGTTGAGATATTTCCATAATTCTAACACTACCACTTGGGAATCTCTCCAACGAAAACAAGTATATTGACACCGATCGTTCGTCTAGCACCACGAAGATGCCCCGGAAATATATGACTATATATGTAACACCTGGCGTTTAAAAATATGGATTTCTAAAAAATTTCGCCTAACGGCGTCAAAAGAAAGCGGAAGTAAACTTGAAAAGACCAAACCAAAAGAATCTGTTTGGTTCATTTATTCATAGGTGTTACCAGCAATGTCATCAAAATAGGTTCAAATGGAAATCCATCGGTTGCCCAACATTAAACAACCGACAACATAGTAAGTGCAAATCTTTAATGTCTAAACATAAGTCAAATGTCTACAGCGAGCAGCCACTATGGGTAAACTATAGCCATCCTCATTGCAATCTACCCATGCCTCACACTTTATTCATCAACATTCACAAGCTTGCTAAACCTGAGGGAGCAACATATTTCAAGAAACAAGTGTTAGCTAACGAATTAGCTAAGTAACATAACACATCATTAATAAAACATTTGTCTATTTAAACATTATAGAAAAGGCACATATCATCACAAGTCATCACATCTTGCATTAAACATCTTTCATATAGGATGGGTCATCCTAAATGTGCCTAGTCATCTTTTGCATCTTCACATATAACATCTAAACATCTTTGTAGTTGTGACATAAGTCACGCATCTCATATAAGGTGTAAGTTTGTGTGTAGGCGGTCATAGGACCATACAGGGAACCTCACACCCGACTAGATGGACAAACCTTTCGGTGGTACATCAATGTCGTTAAAGAATGGCAAGCCAATCCCGGAGTAATCCGTATGTTAAGACAATGGGGCTGGTCAAACCTCCCGAATTACTCTTCACATCTAAAACCATGTTGCAAGGAGCCACCCAAGCAACCACATCTACGCACTAGCCGGGCAAGGGCAAGTACTGGTTAAGCTTAACACTTTCATCTAAATTACGAGCTCGATTTCACATCTCATATAGTTTAGGTGTGCACATTTCCTAAACATTCATCATATAGTTTCATCTTAACGTTTGGGCCCTTAAACGTGCACGTGTCATGGCAACTTAGTAAGTCTAGTGAACTAGATGAACAAGCCATACATTCATGCACATTTCATTTATCATCAGCATATGATCACATTTCAAACATCTCAAGGCATTATATAACTTTTCATAGCTTATCTTAACATCCTATCTCAAAACAAATCATTTTATATCATTTATTGTTACTTATCGTATTTCATAACATCTCAAAGCATTTCATGGCATATCATCTAAAAAGCATATCATCTCATAGCATATCATATCAACACATATCATCTCATAGCATATCATACAATACATATCATCTCATATCATTGGGGTAGAATTTCAGGCTTCAATATTCATCTACATAGCCCATATCACCTCCCGTATAATCCCGAATACCCTTAAACAAACAAGATAACATTTGGGAAGTTATTATATGAAAACCATGTTTTTGTTGAACCCTCAGCGTGTCAAAGTAGTATATCTTACCTCGTGAAGAGCACAACGAGCAATACGCAAGGTTAATGTGTCTTGTTTGTGTTTCCGACTACCTATAGCAACATATAACCAATAGGTAACATAAACGTGGCTTTAAAAGACCTCTCTAAGTTCCCTATACCATAAGGTAACCTAAGCATAAGGTCTATGGGTCAAACGAGCATGAAATCAAGCCTAAACGACAGCCAGATGAGAATATGCACCGCATACCCATCCTGTGCGCCGCATATCATAACCCAGTTGAAGTCTGAACATAACCCAGCCAACATAAATTGTTTACCAACAAATTTTGGGTCACAAGATTACCAAATGAGACAAAACTCAGTTCTTAACAAATGTAGGGGACTCAAACACCTTTTCAAAAATATAAGGTTTGACTCTTAAAGAACTCTAATGAATAAGTTATGACGTTTGCAATCCAAGTCTTCAGAATTCATCCGAAACCTGAAAATTTTTGGAAATCGACATTTTTCGCATATCTCTGGGCAAAATCATAGGAAACTTTGTTCATATCGAATTTAGTGGACACATAGAGGTTTTCATAAATGTAAAATTCATCTCCTAAGTCGTTCATATAAAGAAGATATGATTTTTGCAATATGACTGAATTTTCAGACCTAATAAACCCTTTGTTTTGCAAACAACTTCCACCATCAAACATCCATGTCAAGCCACCACGACCTCTACAGTTCATACACATCAAATTATGACTTAGTTATCATTATGAAATCATCAATTGATTCATGGATTCATTATACTCATTTTAAAATTGATTTGACACCCGAATGACCTAAATCGACTCACAAACGCAATCGAATCCAAATCAAACCTCAAGACCAGATGTGAACCCTATATTGGTTCTATTTGAACATTAAAATGACACTAGAAACAACTTCATACCTGTAGGAAATTTCAAGATACATATTGATTGCAATAACAATCACCAAATGACCCGAAATCGCCAATCTAACAACAAAAACGTTTCTTATCAATCAATACTCAACAAGTCCAGGTATGGACGAAATATATGGATGAATATGACTGATATTCTGCAAATATTTCGATCTATACCTTGGAGGATGATAAACGGATCGAATACATGCACCGATTGATCATTAATCCACCCTAAAACGCAAGAAATCGCACGAGGATCACTCCAGGAAAAAAGGGGCGGTTTAGGGTTCTTAGGAGGAAAGAATAACTGAATTAGGGGACAATAATCTGACCTAATTACTCCTAATCACGTTTTTGAAGTTTCAGGAATGGCAAGAATGGTCCCTAGACTTCTATACGACACATAAATAGCTTAAATCGTCCACCGGGAATTCTATCGACATATTAAACACATCTTTGGCATCTTAAACACATAAACATATATATCTTCAAGGCATTAAAGCCTCTCACATATAGCATATTAAACATATGTAAGCATTAACTCGTTTAGAGACTTAACCGTAGCAAAGTGTTGACTTAACGACTCAAGTCAACCGTTACACAAAAAGTTTGGGATGTTATACGTTCATGAAAATTATCAACTCTTGATTCTTGTACATTAAAAACTTGCCTTTTTAATGTTTTGGTCAAATGTTTATATTTCCCTCTATGCTTCCGATGCGCACATCAATCCATGAGACGCGGATACGCTTCATACTCATATAGCTTGATTTAGTTTCTCGATATCATTGAATGGAAATGATTCAAACCAAAAACACTTACTAAAAACGAATTCTAGTAATGTCCCAGGGTACGGCCGTACACTTCTATCATTTCTACTCATCGAGTGGCCGTGTGCCATCTTATCCAAAACTTGGCGAGCAAATCCTTTATTGACTACATACGTCTCTTCCATATTTCACCACATACCCAAAACAGCCCATACTACTGTCCGTTAAGTTCCAGGTTTGGTACTGAATCAAAGTATGTGACTACATACTCCGAGACACGCCTATGCATCTTAAGTCTAAGGAAACATAAACATGACCACTTCTCGATACTTATCTATGTCTTCGATCTATGTGATTTTCTCGAGGAGCGGGTCAACCAATATTCAAAATCTTCACTTTTGAATACTTGTGAAATGATACATCAACCTATATATCGACTCTCACAATTACTTTCACCATTTCACTCCCGTGACAATGATTAGTAATGGATCTCTAGTTTAGAAATTGCTTTACACAACATCATGGATATGTTTTAAACATGCAAACATGGAGATCAGAAATGCAAGAGCTGAAATGAAAAGTGCAATTCATAACGTCTTTAAACATCACCGATCCGCCCCGATATCTAAATAAACCACAGGAAGGTATTCGTAAGAGCATACCTAACTTTTATGCCTTTAACCTTTAGGTCTTTTCTTACAAGCTTCTCTTCAACTGTGTTGAACCTTCACTGAATATTTCACATAATCTCAATCCGTGCTATAGACTCGATTGAGAGTGATACTCTCATCGTGTCATAATACTCCTTAATTGTAATACTTGACGAATTCATTATGTGTCTTGAGAAGACATGAAATGATTCTATCCCAATGCAGAAATCTCCTATTTCCCATTATAGCATTTCAATGCTCACTTTCATTCTACTTCGTTAAATAAATTCAATAACCTCAAATTTTTTTCTTTAACTCTCAATCACCATTATCATAATTAATACTTTGTAAGATTCTTGCGATACCTTAATTATCTTGTACACAAGATATAATTAATTAATTACTCTTGATCAAAAACTCTTAATAAGAATTTCCAATCACATAGTGCATTACCTTTCTATATATAATCTTTTGATTCTAGATTCATGTGTGTCATTTCCATATTCACTTGTACCTTCAAGTCTTAATTTGGAAATGTCTCACATCGACTTACCAATTAAAACACATATGTAGGTTATGTCATTTCAAAAGATGTTTACTAGAAATTTCCTTTTATTACATAACCTACATAGATAATGCTTTTGCGAACAATCCTTTCGAGATATTCCTTTATCGTATTTCGTCCTCGCTAACGATAATTTCATATCTCGAACATTTTAAGATTATTCTTGATATCCGAAGAATCCAAGAATCATATCTTAACTCATGTTCACACCAATCTACCTATAATGAGCTTACAAGAACTCGCTATGTATAATAGATTGCATTTATATCATTTATTATGACTTTTAAATGAACTATAAGTTCTATCAATCTTTAATAAATGTTATTGTGTTTCCTTTTCACATCGTTCTTCAAGATCTCTTTCTCAAGTACTTGATGTATCTTTAGGTAAGAATCCTAAGAAGATTTATGATTCATGTTCCTTCCTTAAATCTTCAAAAATCTCAAAAGGATTCTCAAATCAATTAAGCAAGGTTATTCGCTCCCACTTAATCTAAGAACTTACAAGAGTTCTCCGATTCAATAAGTAATGAATCCTGCTCCCACTTAATCTAAGAACTTACAAGAGTTCTCCGATTCAATAAGTAATGAATCCTGCTCCCACTTAATCTAAGAACTTACAAGAGTTCTCCGATTCAATAAGTAATGAATCCTGCTCCCACTTAATCTAAGAACTTACAAGAGTTCTCCGATTCAATAAGTAATGAATCCTGCTCCCACTTAATCTAAGAACTTACAAGAGTTCTCCGATTCAATAAGTAATGAATCCTGCTCCCACTTAATCTAAGAACTTACAAGAGTTCTCCGATTCAATAAGTAATGAATCCTGCTCCCACTTAATCTAAGAACTTACAAGAGTTCTCCGATTCAATAAGTAATGAATCCTGCTCCCACTTAATCTAAGAACTTACAAGAGTTCTCCGATTCAATAAGTAATGAATCCTGCTCCCACTTAATCTAAGAACTTACAAGAGTTCTCCGATTCAATAAGTAATGAATCCTGCTCCCACTTAATCTAAGAACTTACAAGAGTTCTCCGATTCAATAAGTAATGAATCCTGCTCCCACTTAATCTAAGAACTTACAAGAGTTCTCCGATTCAATAAGTAATGAATCCTGCTCCCACTTAATCTAAGAACTTACAAGAGTTCTCCGATTCAATAAGTAATGAATCCTGCTCCCACTTAATCTAAGAACTTACAAGAGTTCTCCGATTCAATAAGTAATGAATCCTGCTCCCACTTAATCTAAGAACTTACAAGAGTTCTCCGATTCAATAAGTAATGAATCCTGCTCCCACTTAATCTAAGAACTTACAAGAGTTCTCCGATTCAATAAGTAATGAATCCTGCTCCCACTTAATCTAAGAACTTACAAGAGTTCTCCGATTCAATAAGTAATGAATCCTGCTCCCACTTAATCTAAGAACTTACAAGAGTTCTCCGATTCAATAAGTAATGAATCCTGCTCCCACTTAATCTAAGAACTTACAAGAGTTCTCCGATTCAATAAGTAATGAATCCTGCTCCCACTTAATCTAAGAACTTACAAGAGTTCTCCGATTCAATAAGTAATGAATCCTGCTCCCACTTAATCTAAGAACTTACAAGAGTTCTCCGATTCAATAAGTAATGAATCCTGCTCCCACTTAATCTAAGAACTTACAAGAGTTCTCCGATTCAATAAGTAATGAATCCTGCTCCCACTTAATCTAAGAACTTACAAGAGTTCTCCGATTCAATAAGTAATGAATCCTGCTCCCACTTAATCTAAGAACTTACAAGAGTTCTCCGATTCAATAAGTAATGAATCCTGCTCCCACTTAATCTAAGAACTTACAAGAGTTCTCCGATTCAATAAGTAATGAATCCTGCTCCCACTTAATCTAAGAACTTACAAGAGTTCTCCGATTCAATAAGTAATGAATCCTGCTCCCACTTAATCTAAGAACTTACAAGAGTTCTCCGATTCAATAAGTAATGAATCCTGCTCCCACTTAATCTAAGAACTTACAAGAGTTCTCCGATTCAATAAGTAATGAATCCTGCTCCCACTTAATCTAAGAACTTACAAGAGTTCTCCGATTCAATAAGTAATGAATCCTGCTCCCACTTAATCTAAGAACTTACAAGAGTTCTCCGATTCAATAAGTAATGAATCCTGCTCCCACTTAATCTAAGAACTTACAAGAGTTCTCCGATTCAATAAGTAATGAATCCTGCTCCCACTTAATCTAAGAACTTACAAGAGTTCTCCGATTCAATAAGTAATGAATCCTGCTCCCACTTAATCTAAGAACTTACAAGAGTTCTCCGATTCAATAAGTAATGAATCCTGCTCCCACTTAATCTAAGAACTTACAAGAGTTCTCCGATTCAATAAGTAATGAATCCTGCTCCCACTTAATCTAAGAACTTACAAGAGTTCTCCGATTCAATAAGTAATGAATCCTGCTCCCACTTAATCTAAGAACTTACAAGAGTTCTCCGATTCAATAAGTAATGAATCCTGCTCCCACTTAATCTAAGAACTTACAAGAGTTCTCCGATTCAATAAGTAATGAATCCTGCTCCCACTTAATCTAAGAACTTACAAGAGTTCTCCGATTCAATAAGTAATGAATCCTGCTCCCACTTAATCTAAGAACTTACAAGAGTTCTCCGATTCAATAAGTAATGAATCCTGCTCCCACTTAATCTAAGAACTTACAAGAGTTCTCCGATTCAATAAGTAATGAATCCTGCTCCCACTTAATCTAAGAACTTACAAGAGTTCTCCGATTCAATAAGTAATGAATCCTGCTCCCACTTAATCTAAGAACTTACAAGAGTTCTCCGATTCAATAAGTAATGAATCCTGCTCCCACTTAATCTAAGAACTTACAAGAGTTCTCCGATTCAATAAGTAATGAATCCTGCTCCCACTTAATCTAAGAACTTACAAGAGTTCTCCGATTCAATAAGTAATGAATCCTGCTCCCACTTAATCTAAGAACTTACAAGAGTTCTCCGATTCAATAAGTAATGAATCCTGCTCCCACTTAATCTAAGAACTTACAAGAGTTCTCCGATTCAATAAGTAATGAATCCTGCTCCCACTTAATCTAAGATTTAATAGTTCTTGCTCAGCATGTTTCTCGAACATGCTCTTGAGCTCCTTAATCATGCTATAGGCATCCAAGGTCTCCATGTCCCTTTGAAGCTCAGAGTTCATACTTGATAACATAAGACATGCTATCTCACTCTGTTTATCGTACTTACTCTGATAGTTAGCACGATATTCAGGGGTACTATCACTAGTTGGAGCAACCGGAAGCGGTGTGTCAACAATGTTTAACTTCTTTTCGTGTTTAAGCACAATTCTCATATTGCGATACCACTCATTGAAGTTGTCACCTTCCAGTTTGTCCTTATCAAACAAGGACTTAAGTAATGCAAACTTAATGGTATTTTGAGTTGTTGAGGCCATCTAAAAGTAACGTTCAAACATATGGATTTAGATATTTAAGGCTTTAACCAAAACAACTACCCAACGATTTTAATCTACAAATGTATCTTAAAATCATCTATGTTTTTAAAGCTTAAAGAACCAAACCGAACCCACATCACGTGTATCCGGCAACGGTCCGGAAGACCACATGTTTGTGTTATCATATTGACCGGTCAGACGACCGATCGCACATTGCGACTCTTAATGAGACTTTGATCACTCTTGATCCTAAGGCATGTTTAGTCTCATCCTTTCCAACTAGTACCTAGGCAACGGTCCATAGCAACCTAGCAAAATCCGTCTATAAGCTGGCGTGTGGCTGTCCATGTCCGGTAACTGGGATGGGCAGACATGAAGGACCACCCCGTATCTACACTATGGCTTAGGCAACGGTCCAGGGCAACAGGGAGTGTAGACGGTCAGGTGCTTCTCATAGGATGACAGGGATTTCTTTATGTGCGGGTAGTAAAACTAACTCTTAAGTAGTTTATAACAATCCTATTCCGCATGCAATACAAATAGGAATAAAGCACCAATCATGTTAACACATTTTAACACATAGAGTTTCGTGAAAGGAATGTTTGTGTGGCACTAGGTCATAACCTAACGTGATAAGGCATAAATGAACATAAACAATATGCATGCAATTAAAACAACATTTTAATTTACTTATTCGTTTCATAAAACTTAAAGCGAGATTAATCAAAAGCATTAACCTCCTTTTAAAACTCATTTTAACTTATTAAAACTTTCTTTATCATTTTGAAAAACATTTTCAAGTCGTGTGTGTAAAACTCGTTTTAAGGCATTTTCATAAAATTCACATTTAGACAAATAAAGGATTTGCACATTCTAATTTATTATTCCATATGCCGGTTCAACCAATATGAACCCTAAAACAAAAGTAAGCATAAATACTTCATTTTATCTTAATGACTCGTCTAAGCTCCCACTCAATTCAAGACATCTATTGTCGAATAAAACGGGACTCCAAATTGGTTTATGTCTTCTCCATAATGTCGAAATTTTGAGCACAATTCTATAAAATTTAATATTTCAAAAATCTTAATTGATTAAACCTTAAATTCAAAAACAATTTTATATTAATTAAAAGCATGTTTTGTAAACCATGAACGTTCTTAATTAACAATCATTAGTCTCAACATAAATGGGTAGTTGTTTTGGTTAAAGCCTTAAATATCTAAATCCCTATGTTTGAACGTTACTTTTAGATGGCCTCAACAACTCAAAATACCATTAAGTCTGCATTACTTAAGTCCTTGTTTAATAAGGACAAACTGGATGGTGACAACTTCAATGAGTGGTATCGCAATATGAGAATTGTCCTTAAACACGAAAAGAAGTTGCACATTCTTGACACACCGCTTCCGGTTGCTCCAACTAGTGATAGTACCCCTGAATATCGTGCTAACTATCAGAGTAAGTACGATGAACAGAGTGAGATAGCATGTCTTATGTTATCAAGTATGAACTCTGAGCTTCAAAGGGACATGGAGAACTTGGATGCCTATAGCATGATTAAGGAGCTCAAGAGCATGTTCGAGAAACAAGCTCAGCAAGAACTATTCCAAACTGTTCATGCATTACATGCATGTAAGATGGAAGTAGGTCAGCCCGTGAGCAGCTATGTCCTTAAGATGAAAAGCTATGTTGATAATCTTCAGCGACTTGACTCACCCATTCGTCAAGACCTTGCGGTGAATCTCATTTTGAATTCACTTACAAAGGACTATTTTTAATGAATTACAACATGGAAGGGTGGAAGAAGAGTATCTCTGAGCTTCAAAGGGACATGGAGAACTTGGATGCCTATAGCATGATTAAGGAGCTCAAGAGCATGTTCGAGAAACAAGCTCAGCAAGAACTATTCCAAACTGTTCATGCATTACATGCATGTAAGATGGAAGTAGGTCAGCCCGTGAGCAGCTATGTCCTTAAGATGAAAAGCTATGTTGATAATCTTCAGCGGCTTGACTCACCCATTCGTCAAGACCTTGCGGTGAATCTCATTTTGAATTCACTTACAAAGGACTATTTTTAATGAATTACAACATGCAAGGGTGGAAGAAGAGTATCTCTGAGCTGCATCAAATGTTGAAAACGGCTGAAGATGCTATGCCAGCCAAGAACTATTCCAAACTGTTCATGCATTACATGCATGTAAGATGGAAGTAGGTCAGCCCGTGAGCAGCTATGTCCTTAAGATGAAAAGCTATGTTGATAATCTTCAGCGACTTGACTCACCCATTCGTCAAGACCTTGCGGTGAATCTCATTTTGAATTCACTTACAAAGGACTATGTTAATGATTACATTACATGCATGTAAGATGGAAGTAGGTCAGCCCGTGAGCAGCTATGTCCTTAAGATGAAAAGCTATGTTGATAATCTTCAGCGACTTGACTCACCCATTCGTCAAGACCTTGCGGTGAATCTCATTTTGAATTCACTTACAAAGGACTATTTTTAATGAATTACAACATGCAAGGGTGGAAGAAGAGTATCTCTGAGCTGCATCAAATGTTGAAAACGGCTGAAGATGCTATGCCAGCCAAGACTCCGGCGGTCTTGCATATTGCTGAAGGAGGTGTCAAGAAGAAGAAGTGGAGAAATGGAAATCAAGGCAAGCAAGATGTCTCAAAGACCATTTCACGCAAGAAGAAGAAGTGGAGAAATGGAAATCAAGGCAAGCAAGATGTCTCAAAGACCATTTCACGCAAGAAGAAGAAGAGAGATCACCCTGCGAAAGATGCTACATGTTTCCATTGTGGAAAAGTAGGACATTGGAAGCGTAATTGCCCTGACTATCTTGCTGAGCTCGAAAAGGTCAAGGGAAAGAAAGGCTCCAAATCAGGTATCTCTTTATAAACTATCATTTTCTTTGAATCGTTGGTATTTATTATCAATCTAAAACATTTGTTTGAAATGTTTTAAGATCGGAAAAGAAGTAGTGAAAGCAAGAATAAAGATTCAAGGCTCGGATGTTTTGAAGAGCATTTATTAATAAGGGTTCTATATATAGGCATAGTAAACCCTTATGTTTCCTTCTTTGAATCAATGTGGGATAAGGAAACCAAGTTTCCTTCTCCCTCCCCTGCTTTGATCGTCCACCGCCCTATGGGTATCTCCATGGGCCAAATTCGTTTGATCCATGATCAAAGGGATTGGTCCATGGTGCTTAGGTACCCGATCCGATTTTTACCCGATACGCGGTTTCGACATGAAAATCATTTCCAAATCTATTTTTGGAAAGTTCTTATATTTTACATATTTTCACAAGTTCAACTAGCCTTTCAATGTTCTTTGCGTGTGACCCTTCTTGGATCATATATAAACGGCCGTATAAATTTCGTTGAGATATTTCCATAGTTTTAACACGACAGTCTCTTCTTCCCCACTTTTCGATGGGTCAATGCTGGTTGACGAGCGTATGTGGGGTCTTGCTTGATTCTTTCTTCTTCTTTTTTTATCGTTTATATATATATATACTGTATAGATATGTATATATATAGATACTCTGTGTGTGTGTGTGTGTGAGAGAGAGAGAGAGAGAGAAAGAAAGAGAGAGAGAGAGAGAGAGAGAGATAAAACAAAGAAGAAGATGATATACTTTCATAATATGTTAGATTTAGCCCTTAGACTTTTAGTATAGTTAAATTGAACACTTTAAACCATATAGTTAATATTATATATATATATATATAGGGAAAGATAATTATAGTACATGTACTTTTTATAGTACATGTGTAAGTTAACTTACTTCCTTCTTCTTTCCATCTCCGACCACCACCACCACCACCATGATCATCTCCGACCACCACCATGATCCTCCGGCGACGGCGACCATCTCTGGCGAGACTTACACATGTGTAAGTACAACTTTTTTAGCATTTTAGGGTTTAAAATTTCTAGGTTTTTTCCTTCGCGAGACAACCACCACCAGCCACCATCATCTCCGACCACCCCAACCACGGTGCCGGCAGCAAGGGCTTCGCCCGTACCGTAGCAAACCGTCACCAATGCTTGGATCGCCGCCCATCAAATCCATATGATTCCCATATGCGTCCCTTGACGGTCAGTTTAGAACGGATAAGGGCCTCTGGCCCGTACCGTATCCACCCGAAAACGAACCTGATTCTCGCCGGAAAGTTAACTTACACATGTGTAAGTTAACTTACACATGTGTAAGTCTCGCCGGAGGATCATGGTGGTGGTCGGAGATGATCATGGTGGTGGTTGGCGGCGGCAGTCTCGCCGGAGAAGAAGGAAGAAGAAGGAAGTAAGTTAACTTACACATGTACTTTTTGTACTTTTTTCCCCCCTTGTACTACAAATAACCCACCCCTATATATATATATATATATATAATTATATTATATATATATATATATATGGGAAAGATAATTATAGTACATGTGTAAGTTAACTTACACATGTGTAAGTTAACTTACACATGTGTAAGTTAACTTACACATGTGTAAGTTAACTTACACATGTGTAAGTTAACTTACACATGTAACTTAACTTACACATGTGTAAGTTAATTACACATGTGTAAGTTAATAACATGTGTAAGTTAACTTACTTCCTTCTTCTTCCTTCTTCCTTCCATCTCCGACCACCACCATGATCATCTCCGACCACCACCATGCCACCACCATCCACCACCACCACCACCACCACCACCACCACCATGATCATCTCCGACCACCACCATGATCATCTCCGACCACCACCATGATCATCTCCGACCACCACCACCACCACCACCACCATGATCATCTCCGACCACCACCATGATCCTCCGACCGACCACCATGATCTCTCCGACACCACATGATCATCTCCGACCACCACCATGATCATCTCCGACCACCACCATGATCATCTCCGACCACCACCATGATCATCTTCCGACCACCACCATGATCTCTCCGACCACCACCATATCATCTCCGACTCAAATTGCAAAATTGAACATTCCGACCACCGGTGTGTTGTTCATCAATCAATCCGCGACCGTCTTCTTCTTCCACATTCCGGCGAAAAATCCTATCTGAGCAATTTTCAGATTTCAGATACAAATGGAAAATTACGAAGAAGAAGTTAATTCAAATGCAAACAGTTCTCTATCCGAATCAAGTAAGCAATTCCTTTTTCCGAATTATTATATAATTTACTCTGATTTTCAATCTGATTCTACATTATTATATGATAATATGTGTTGTATTTTAATTTAATTGTAAATATTTGATTTGTTTATTGATTAAAAAAAAGTTAATTGATTTGTTTGGCATGTCTCGATACATTTTTTTCCTAATGATGATACATTTTTAAAGAAATATTAACTTACACGTGTGTAATGTATAAAACTTGGCAGTTAAAACTAGTTCAATCGATATAAATTGGAAACAGCCACCAATTTGACCCTTTTGGTTCTTATGTCGTGCCCCACAAGGCGGGTTGGGAATCGATCCAGGTTCGGTTTTGGCCGCTTCATATGACCCACCAGCCTGTTTTCCGACTTCTGTTTCCTTTCTCCGGCTGTCTGATGACTCAGCCATGCTAAAATGACGAATGCTTGATGGAAATGTGAGTGTGTTTAGGGACTTAAAGAGGTACTAGAAAATGGGAGGGTTGGGAGCACATAAATCTCGTAAAAGTTTGGGTAGAGTTTTTGGTGTGAGAAGAAGCTACAAAGAGAGTGCATTTTTAGTAGATTGAGAGTAGTAAACTTCTATTATAATAGAAGTTCTCACCCATACCTTTTCCGCATCTGTCTTACAAGCATGACACAAAGCTTCTTATTCTTACTAACTGCCTTATACAGTAATTTTTTGTAGGTTGGCATCGAGTTTATGGATTTATACAGCTATCTTATCCCAGTTTATGAGATTGAGACCCTCGAGAAGATCACAGATGCATACCTTGATCAATATTTATGGTTTGAAGGGGACAAACGCCATCTTTTTCCAAATTGGATCAAGCCTGCAGATTCAGAGCCACCACCACTTCTGGTTTATAAATGGTGTCATGGCATTAACAATTTGCAGGGTATATGGGACACTGGTGATGGACAGTGTGTGGTGATGCTGCAGACAAAGTTTGAGAAGTTCTTTGAAAAGATTGATTTGACGATGCTTAACAGGCTTCTGCGATTGGTCCTTGATCATAATATTGATGATTATGTCACTGCGAAGAACAATGTTGTGTTGTCGTATAAAGATATGAGTCACACGAACTCATATGGGTTGATACGTGGTCTCCAGTTTGCTTCTTTTGTGGTGCAATATTATGGACTTGTGTTGGATCTGTTGCTTCTTGGTTTGACCCGTGCAAGTGAGATTGCCGGTTCGCCACAAATGCCCAATGAGTTCATTACTTTTTGGGATACGAAAGTTGAAACAGCCATCCGATACGTCTGTACTCTCGGTACATTGACAAAGTCCACATTTTATTCCGTTTCACACATGAAGAGCTCGAGATCTTATCCAGCGGTATCTCACTGAGCATCCTGATCCTAACAATGAAAATATGGTTGGGTACAATAATAAGAAGTGCTGGCCAAGAGATGCAAGAATGAGGCTCATGAAACATGATGGTAAACTTCTTAATTCTATATTTGGATGCCTTACTTATTTCATCAGTAGTAAAAGAAAGCTGTAGTTTGGCTATATGCCTTCCGTTCGAGACTCAGATCTCTTTTTGTTTATTCTCAGTGAATCTTGGAAGAAGTGTTTTCTGGGACATGAAGAATCGTCTTCCTCGGAGTATTACAACCCTGGAGTGGGAGAACAGTTTTGTTTCTGTTTATAGCAAAGATAATCCTAACCTGCTATTTAGCATGTATGTTTCTTGATCCTTTGCCATATCATAACTTTTTGTCTTCGATTAATTTGACTTGCAGTCTTCTATTTTTACAATAACGAACTTGTTTATGCCATGCAGGTGTGGCTTTGAGGTTCGTATATTGCCAAAAATAAGAATGACTCAGGAGGCGTTCAGCAACACCAAAGATGGGGTTTGGAATTTGCAGAATGAACAGACGAAAGAGCGTACAGCAGTTGCTTTCTTACGAGTTGATGATGAACACATGAAAGTGTTTGAAAATCGTGTGAGGCAGATTCTTACGAGTTGGATGCTTTGGAAATTGAGACTCTGCAGAAGGAAACAATCCATCCGAGGAAAAGTTACAAAATGAACAGTTCCTGCGCTGACATTCTACTATTTGCTGCACATAGATGGCCCATGTCTATTCTCTGTTATGCAATGGTGGGAAGAAGACCAGTCACATACCTTACAGGGATTCAAAACTCACAAGAATATTGGAGACTTCACTAGGAGGGAATGCACGGACTGCAATAATATGCACTATGAGTTCTGCTTTAAGTCATGTGGACCAATCACGAAACACCCTGTGTTTTTCTTGTCCTTTGGGCTATAATTGTTGTATGAAAAAATGTATCAAATTTTATAAAAATAAGTATCAATATATATGTACCAAAGGCTGATATTTCTTCCGATCATTGAAGTTGGAACATAGTTGTGATTTGACTTGTTTACAATATATCAAGAGTCAGTAAATGGTGATTGACACCATGTTTTCATAGCATTTAAGTGGGTTGTCTCCGTTCGAAATGCAATGCAAGAAAAAAAAAGGAAAGTTGCATTCTTAAACCCTAACATTTAACCCTTAAAGGGATGATAATACTGTGGCGAAATATGATTCCGGGGCTTTTAGCCATGACTCCTCCATACGGTTTGACCCGAGTCTTGTTACCCGACCCACCCACTTTGTCAAATATGTTGTTAGCTTTCTTTTTCTTGTAAATTTACTTCACTTTCACATATGTTTAATTGCTTACATGTAAATTCTGATCATCTGTATTGAAGACGTTTTTAATCCAATGTTACCATTGTTGATGCATATCTCATGAAGAACCATGGTCAGGCTCTAATGACTTAAGTAGTTCATGTATACTATGTTTGTGTCGATGTTTTAGATTCTAGACTTTGAGAGTATGCAATCTTTTATCAAGAGTCGATTGTATAGACTTAGTTATTAGTATTTGTTAGAGGTGGCAATTTGACCCATTATATGAGTGGGCAGGGAATATGCTTTGAGAGTATGCATATGCTTTCACCGTAAAAATGGCATGATGAGTGGGCGGGGTAGGTTGGATTATCAATGAAAAGAGGTCATCTTTTGACATGTAATACTGGTTGAAAGGAGCCGATCAGGTAAGTTTGACTCAAAATAGTTTTGCACATTTTTATTTTGTTATTATTTGTTATAAATAAATATGTAATTCACGAATATTATACCTTACACATGTGTAAGTAGTACAACTTACACATGTGTAAGTTACGTATCAAAATCAAATGATTATTCAAAATGGTAAGTTGTATAACTTACACAGT
This sequence comes from Erigeron breviscapus, assembly GCA_034093135.1. Taxonomy (NCBI): domain Eukaryota; kingdom Viridiplantae; phylum Streptophyta; class Magnoliopsida; order Asterales; family Asteraceae; genus Erigeron; species Erigeron breviscapus. The sequence goes on along the minus strand of CM067170.1, from coordinate 136,304,567 downwards.
AACTTACACATGTGTAAGATATTAAAATCAAATGATTATTGAGAACTGTAAGTTGTATATCTTACACATGTGTAAGTTGGATACTTACATATGTGTAAGTATAATCTACACATGTGTAAGTTACAACTTACACATGTGTAAGTTACGTATCAAAATCAAATGATTATTCAGAATGGTAAGTTGTATAACTTACACAGTAACTTACACATGTGTAAGATATTAAAATCAAATGATTATTGAGAACTGTAAGTTGTATATCTTACACATGTGTAAGTTGGATACTTACATATGTGTAAGTATAATCTACACATGTGTAAGTTACAACTTACACATGTGTAAGTTACAACTTACACATGTGTAAGTTACGTATCAAAATCAAATGATTATTCAAAATGGTAAGTTGTATAACTTACACAGTAACTTACACATGTGTAAGATATTAAAATCAAATGATTATTGAGAACTGTAAGTTGTATATCTTACACATGTGTAAGTTGGATACTTACATATGTGTAAGTATAATCTACACATGTGTAAGTTACAACTTACACATGTGTAAGTTACGTATCAAAATCAAATGATTATTCAGAATGGTAAGTTGTATAACTTACACAGTAACTTACACATGTGTAAGATATTAAAATCAAATGATTATTGAGAACTGTAAGTTGTATATCTTACACATGTGTAAGTTGGATACTTACATATGTGTAAGTATAATCTACACATGTGTAAGTTACGTATCAAAATCAAATGATTATTCAGAATGGTAAGTTGTATAACTTACACAGTGTAAGTTAACTTACACATGTGTAAGTTATAAATCAAAAGCAGATGAATTGGTTTAAACATATGTAAGTTAAATCTCTAAAGCAAATGAATTGGTTTACACATGTGAAATTAATTGATTTGTACAGGTTTAAGATTTAGGGTTTTGTAGTAAGCTATCTATGTCTCGACACAATAATTTCTAAATTTTTTTCTAAAACCATAAAAATGAACCTCAATCTATAAGGAATAGATTTTATGTTGTATGAATTTTAAATAATATAAGACTTTGTTATTTTGAAATCATAAAGTTTTGGACATTAAACATATGATAGCAAACGAAAACCGACTTTAGAACTGTCACTTGAGATTCTAAAAGTTAACTAGCTTATACATAAAGAATATGTGGGTAAATATATAAAAAGGCTAATAATGTATCAAATTTTCATAAAAATGTATCAGGATGTTTATACACATTATTTTTCTATTAACAACCTTGAAAACCAATACTAACTAGATCAATACCCGGTCGTTGACCGGGTCTTGAATCATGGCATTCGATTACACGTAGCCTTTGCATGTACTGCTCCTTCATTCATAATCTTGCGCATCATCTACTCGTGATAACATCTCGATAACCTGTTCCAAGAATTAAACCTCGGCCTGTTCTTTTCTGTTTTTTGCCTCTTATTTGTCGTCTCTTCTAAAGCTATTTAACTCTTTCCTTATTTCGGACAGATCAACCATCACACATACAGCTCGAGCTATGTCTTCAATGATATCATTTGCAAAACTGTGATCCAGTTTTTGACTTGCGAGACCCTGATTTAACTTGTCAAGCATTTGATTTTGAGATTGACAGGTAGTGAATTCAGCCCGAACCGCCTTACTTGATCAGATATACCAGATAGGATATCATTGTTTGCAAGGCATAAAGTACTTAAAAGACTTCCCAATATCTCTTGTTACCCATTGTACCTCTTTAATTATGTGTCTGCACCATATCAGCAAGTTAGTTTACCGATCAAACGGGTGAAAAGTGTTTTGAATCTTTCCAACTTGATATATTATAAAGAATCATCTATAAACTATTTGAAAAATATGGATGGTATATGTGTTAGTGGATTAGACCTATTCGACCCGGCCCGTATTGAAAATAAATTTTTGGCCCAAAAACAGACCTTGAAGCCATCTGAGGAGAGACATGTGATCCCACGAGGAATATATTATGCTAGAGGCACCCTGTTAGAGTAATATAGCTCATCAGAGACGACAGTCCAGCCAAGACGAACACCAGTGAAGCCAGCAAATCTTGGAGAAGGACGAAATTTCAATAGCACACTGTAGATCATACAGTTGGATCAACGAAAGAAAATAAAGAAGAAAGACGGTTGACGTTATGAGGTCAAACAAGTCACTTGACTCTACGTAGTAACTTGTTAAATTCAAAGTAGAAAAAATGATCCCCAAAGTGATTTAAAACCATAAAAATCAAAGGAATATCTCCAGTGTATAATTCAATAACTGAATTACAAAATCCATACTAATTCCTAATTAAAAAAGCATCAAATTTGACTTAAATGTCAACCCAGTTAAAGTTAAATTACCTCTCTTGCACCAGGAATTTCATAGATTGACCTTGGGCTCTCATCTATTATATAGACAGCATATTCAGAATCATAAACAATAATCGATCCATCTTAAAAAGTTCATAAATCACTTCATCATCTTAAAAAAGACTCGCTAAAAAAGTAGTCGAGATGAAAATTGTGAGAAAAACGTGTGATATAACAACACTTTTAAGCCCTTGCCAATGACGTGATTATAAAACCTCCTTGTTGTCTAATACTTAAAAATAAATACACATAAAACATATATTTTTGTTAGCAGCGTATAAAGCCTCACAAAGCAATAGCTTTAATTGGTTTTGGTCCGATATGACATGATTAAAACTAACCGTTGTTGTTATAGTATAAATCAGCAAGACTACTATTTTTCACAAGCTATTGAAGGTTGCTCAAACTATGCAGGAAACTATATTTTAAAGTCTGGTGTTACAAGATTTGGATACCAGATTACCAGGTTAAAATAAAAAGCACAAAATTGATAACATCTTTTTCCGCAGAAACTTTAAATCTCTGACTTCTCCCTAAAACAGTTTTATTTCAAATTAGAAAAATAAAAACAACATATATTACAAATAAATAAAAACAAAATGATCAAAATTAAAGCTTACGAATCTGTAAACCTTCCTTCTGTTTAGCCATCACTAATCAGTAAACCTAATAAATCAATTAGATCTTATTACAATAAAATAGATAAAAAAAAGTGATTAAATCACAATTAAGTAAACCTGATCATAAATATTGAACTGTAATCAATAAATAGAGCAATAAAAACCTAGCCACGTGACAGAATCGGAGAAGGAGGAGGAGACGGTGACGAAGGCGGTGGTTGATTTAATCGAAGAAAAGAAGAACGTGAGAAGAAACCGATCGTGACTCGTGAGTATTGATGGAAGTGAAGAGGGGTTTGTGGTGGACAAGGAAATTACTGAAGTACCCTCTCAGTCTCTCACATGTAAAAAGAAGCGGGACTTGGCTTTAATCTCAGCCGTGGAAACTAACTGATCGGACGATCACAAAGTAGACCCCTGGACTTTTTTTATTGGCTGGACTCAAATTATCTTTTCCCTATATATATATATATATATTTATATATAAAATATAATTATATATTATATATTCAATATTATATATATATATATATATATATATATATATATATATATATATATATATATATATATATATATATATATATATATATATATATATATATATATATATATATATATATATATATATATATATATATATATATATATATATATATATATATATATATATATATATATATATATATATATATATATATATATATATATATATATATATATATATATATATATATATATATATATATATATATATATATATATATATATATATATATATATATATATATATATATATATATATATATATATATATAATTCCAATAAATATTATTTGCATATGTCTATGTATGTTATATTATATATATATATATATATATATATATATATATATATATATATATATATAGGGTGAGGTTGGGTCAGCTTGGGGTTGGGTCAGTTGGGGTTGGGTCAGCTTGGGGTTGGGTCAGCTTGGGGTTGGGTCAGCTTGGGTTGGGTCAGCTTGGGGTTGGGTCAGCTTGGGGTTGGGTCAGCTTGGGGTTGGGTCAGCTTGGGGTTGGGTCAGCTTGGGGTTGGGTCAGCTTGGGGTTGGGTCAGGGGGTTGGGTCAGCTTGGGGTCTGGGTCAGGTTGGGTCAGCTTGGGGTTGGGTCAGCTTGGGGTTGGGTCAGCTTGGGGTTGGGTCAGCTTGGGGTTGGGTGGTTATATGACTCTAGACCTCTAGTATATGAAAAATCGTACGATATGCTTATGACGACGCAAATAATCGACATCAGTAGAAAAAGCAAGCAAGTCTTCGCCTTACCTCAAGATACCCGGATATACATTTGATACATTTTTAAAGAAATTTGACACAATTTAAACATCATCACAACAAAATTTTGATACCAATCCTATTCAAACTAAAACAGAAAATATGAACCGCAAACACAATCAACCAAACAAGTTGTTATGGACAATTGGACATTTAACAACTTAATTCATAAATTCTTCAAAAAAAGATGGTAACTTTATTGATAATTTTCATAAAAGAAAAACTGAAATAATTCAATTTATGATCAACAATTCAACATGTAGAAACTAATTTCATAAATTAATAAAAAAAAATACATACCTCTGGATTGAGAAATTACAAAATTGATAACATCTTTTTCCGCAGAAACTTTAAATCTCTGACTTCTCCCTAAAACAGTTTTATTTCAAATTAGAAAAATAAAAACAACATATATTACAAATAAATAAAAACAAAATGATCAAAATTAAAGCTTACGAATCTGTAAACCTTCCTTCTGTTTAGCCATCACTAATCAGTAAACCTAATAAATCAATTAGATCTTATTACAATAAAATAGATAAAAAAAAGTGATTAAATCACAATTAAGTAAACCTGATCATAAATATTGAACTGTAATCAATAAATAGAGCAATAAAAACCTAGCCACGTGACAGAATCGGAGAAGGAGGAGGAGACGGTGACGAAGGCGGTGGTTGATTTAATCGAAGAAAAGAAGAACGTGAGAAGAAACCGATCGTGACTCGTGAGTATTGATGGAAGTGAAGAGGGGTTTGTGGTGGACAAGGAAATTACTGAAGTACCCTCTCAGTCTCTCACATGTAAAAAGAAGCGGGACTTGGCTTTAATCTCAGCCGTGGAAACTAACTGATCGGACGATCACAAAGTAGACCCCTGGACTTTTTTTATTGGCTGGACTCAAATTATCTTTTCCCTATATATATATATATATATATATATATAGGGTGGGTTGGGTCAGCTTGGGTTCTGGGTTGGGTCAGCTTGGGGTCTGGGTCAGGTTGGGTCAGCTTGGGGTCTGGGTCAGGTTGGGTCAGGTTGGGTCAGCTTGACACAATTTACACATAATCTACACAAATGTAGATTAATCTACACAAATGTAGATTAATCTACACAAATGTAGATTATGGGTTTTGGGTCAGCTTGGGTTCTGGGTTGGGTCAGCTTGGGGTCTGGTCAGGTTGGGTCAGCTTGGGGTTGGGTCAGCTTGACACAATTTACACATAATCTACACAAATGTAGATTAATCTACACAAATGTAGATTATGGGTTTTGGGTCAGCTTGGGTTCTGGGTTGGGTCAGCTTGGGTCAGGTTGGGTCAGCTTGGGGTCTGGGTCAGGTTGGGTCAGCTTGGGGTTGGGTCAGCTTGACACAATTTACACATAATCTACACAAATGTAGATTAATCTACACAAATGTAGATTAATCTACACAAATGTAGATTAATCTACACAAATGTAGATTATGGGTTTTGGGTCAGCTTGGGTTCTGGGTTGGGTCAGCTTGGTCTGGGTCAGGTTGGGTCAGTTGGGTCAGTTGGGTCAGCTTGGGGTCTGGGTCAGGTTGGGTCAGCTTGGGGTTGGGTCAGCTTGGGTCAGCTTGGGTCAGCTTGGGTTGGGTTGGGTCAGCTTGGGTCAGCTTGGGCGGTCAGCTTGGGGTTGGGTCAGCTTGAGGATTGGGTCAGCTTGGGAGGTCAGCTTGGGGTTGGGTCAGCTTGGGGTGGGTTGGGTCAGCTTGGGTTTGAAGTCAAATTATTTACAAAAATGCCACCGCGTTTTTTTTTAAAAGCCACATGTCACGTTCTGATTGGTTCATAGGACCTTCTCTCCCTTCTCTCCTTAAGACACCTTCTTATTTGATCTCTCTCCTATATATATATATATATATATATATATATATATAATATATATATATTTTAAATTTAGGACTAATTGATTGGAAAGTACTTCAACTTGTCCCGAATGTCTTTATTAGGACCAAACTTTTAAAATGTCTATTGTGGGAATTAAAACAGGTAAAAACTTCTATTTGTGGTCTTTACCGGCTGATGTATGATGTGGAGCAGGTTATTGCTTACTTGGCATCCATATATCCACCTGGGACCCACTTTACCTCTATTTATTTAATTTAAGTATATAATATACATATATATGTATACGTATAACATATATTTGTGTAAAACAACTTAGCAACATACACCCATCTCCCTCTCTCTCTCCCTTTTCTGATTCTGACCACCACCACCGCCAGTTCGCCGCCCATATCGCCGAAAAAACGGGAAAATGCTACAAAAGTTACATTCATTAACAATCCAACCCCGATGCCACCTCTGCCTCTATCCCCACGTCCCTTCGTCTCCTCCGCGCCACCGGACCGTCGTCCCACCCCGCCGCCGCCTCTTCAGATCCGGTGGTATAACTTTTTAGATGTCCAGATCCGGTGGTAAACTTCTAATATGTTCAAATCCGGTGGTCTAAATTTTTTCCGGCGACGGTGACCGGAAATGGTATCCGGTGACGGTCTTTGGATTTGGGGGTTTGGAAAACTATAATTTGAGTTTGATTAGAAGTCACCATCTCTGAGTTTGATTGTGGTCACGGTGGTGGAGATGTGGTTGTTGGATTGTGGTCACGGTGGTGGAGATGGTGGCAGGTGGTTGTTGGCAGTGGCGACTGTGGTTGTTGGGTTGTGGTCACGGTGGTGGAGATGGTGGTTGGACCGTCGATTCATGGTGGTGATGGTGGTTGGACCGTTAAAGCTTATTTTTGTAACTTCTTGGATTCTTGGAGTCTCGGGATTCTTGGTGATGGTGTTCTACAGAGATACTGGTTTTGAAAAGGATGTGATAATTGAAAAGGATGCACCTAGAGTACTTTTTCATAGATAAGAAATTGGTGTTTGGTTGTTTTGCAGAATAAGTGTGAAAAGATAAGAAATATGTATATAAAAATAAGAAAATGAGTTGGATTATCCACATCATTAATATTATTAATAAAAAAAATCAAAATAAAATTAAAAATTAAAAATTACTTGCTACCTGATGATAGACCCCAAATAGAAGTTTTTACCGGTTTTAATCCCCAATAGACATTTTAAAAGTTTGGTTCTAAT